>AP025060.1:27975490-28141878 GCA_036186865.1 Eustoma russellianum | reverse complement strand
AAACCTTGTATTGTAAGTACAATTCGCACGAACACCACCACCTTGCAAGAATGAAGATTGATCACACCTTGATCAATCTTTTACAAAGATGTATAATGAATGGTGGTTTATCTCAAGCCTATTCAAGATTGAAAGATATTAAAACAATAGGCTTTACAAGAAGAGAGAAAGAAAGAAGATGTAGGAGAAGAAGAGCTACGCTTTTTGATCTATTTGAATTGCAATGCTTGTTGCTTGTTTTGTTTGCTCTCTTCTTTCCTTATAATGGTGCAGGCCATCCCCCTTGGTGTGTCTCCCCCTCTTGAAAATTATCTTTTAAGTCCTTGAGAGAGTGTAAGACATCATTGTGACAAGGCCTTGCTTACTTAGCATCTTCTTATTGGATGATCATTTAGTCTTCGCTTACTTGGCACCTTCTCATTGGATGAATGTTGTCATCATTGATGACTTGGAAAAATCTGAGAATTTCACATAAACATGTGCCAAAAATCATCACAAAATAACTTCCATAAATCATAAGATATTCACATAAATTGCAAGACAAAAAATCCTTCCCAAACAAGTGCAAAAAATCGGCCAACTAGTAGTCTTGCCATGCTGAAAATTCAGCATGTGCATCATTCCTTTTCTTTCAAAATAATACCCAATTTACCTTGATTTTTTTGTTTAAAAATTGAATCACCAAGTTATGGTAAGTATTGCTATCACATAAGAAATGAACATGGACACCATTTAGCTCTCAAATTCGGCCACACAAGTTGTACACATGCTGAAAAATTTTCAGCATGTGTGATATATAAAATATCACCATTTATTAATTTAATTTATATTCAAATCATTTCCATTTCTTCTTCCAATCAATCACATAATAAAAGATGATGGAATATCTCACTTTGAAGACAAGATTTCGGCCAACAACATTTTAGCATGCTGAAATTTTCAGCATGTGATATAAGAGAGATATATTTTGAATTCTTACCATTTGTAGCTTCTCTCTTCAATTCACCAACATTGTATGATTGATCCTTGACCAATCAATATGCCAACAAGGCTCCAAATAAGCTTCATCTTAGCTGGTGTAGACGTTGGAATGTGTATGTGCATGTGCTGAAATTTATTTTTGCTAACTTTGTAAAATAATGCACATTTAATAATACACACATGTTATATTCCAATCAGCCCTTAATTTAATTTTCTAGAACACTTTAAGAGTATATCATATGTAAAAAGTGTCTAGATACGTGTCACATGATGTACCAAAAACATTCCATGTGTTATGTGCGTAGAAAACTGAATTTTCGATATTTATCGATTACCCGATTTTTCTCTAATTTAAATTCCAACTTTTGCACATGTTATATATATTATGTTATACATAATATATATAATATATACTTTAAATCTCAGCACTTAGCTGGTCTAAAGTGGTACCATTAGCATGTGACAAAATTAAACTTGGAATCTTCACATTTTGGGCTTAATGTGGGGTGATTTGTGTGTGCCAACATGGAAAGTATTTTTGGCTGATTATTTAGTAAAGTGCACGAAATTTACATCACATTTTGATTTATAGGGGCTGGCCATTTATTTATGGCAAGTACGTGATACGTTGGCGAAGTTTCGGTATTCGTCCGATACGACAAATTTCGGTTTAGAACTTTTTATCGTGTCGTATTTAATTTGTCATCACCATATCTTATATCATATGATATAAGACCTGAATATACTCATAAATATGAGTTAAGTATAGTGGTGTGACGTTAACGTACGTACGTAAAATATATAACGTGTCGGTAGTACGTTGGAATACATGTGTATGTGCCTTTAAAAAAAATCTGAAAATAGGTTTAATATATGTATATAGCCGTGTGTATTAAAGATGGGGAGGAGGAGAAAACTTTCCTTCCTTAGCCTTGTTGCCTTTGTGCCTTTTCCAAATGTGGCTTCCTTTAATGAACTACTTAGTTTATTAAACTAAGTACTTCACTTAATGAGTTAGTTTAGTTCATTAATGGTGGCACCTGAAAATAGTGTAAACACAACAAATGTTTGCCATATGATGTAAGCTTTAACGCTTCATGGCTCGTTAGTACGGCAACATAATATATAAGCTAAATAAGGCAAGTAATGGCAAAATATCATGCATACATGTACACGTTTATATATATGCTTGTATACGTTTATATATATATATATATATATATATATATATATATATATATATATATATATATATATATCATCGGGACGATTTAAGCTCAATGTTGATGCAGCGGTTGGGCGCAGCAACGCTGCAGGGGGTATCATTTTACGTAACTCTTGTGGCGAATGTGTCCGAGCCGTCGCATTCCGCCTTCCTTCGTGCCCTCCGTTACAAGCTAAAATTCAGACGGCTTTGTTTGGATTGCTATATTTCCTGCCATTATATAGGTCCCTGATTATAGAGACGGACTGTGCGCAGCTACTGCAACGTCTACGTCAACAGCAACCCGTGTTTGGAAACTTCCATCTTACATTACTACAGCTGCTGATCACACGCCATAATTTGGAAATTCAGCACGTATTCAGAGAGGCAAATATGCCAGCACATTACTTAGCTCAGCATGCAATGTTGTCACCGCGCACTTCCTTCTTCACATCTTCCAGCCTTCCATCAATGGTTCGGGCTGCAGTCTCATTGGACCTCACCTCAGCGACTTTGCGTAGGCTATAACATAATGTCTTCCAAATGGATTGGCACACTCGCATTTTCTCTGCCTGTGCTCGTAAGAGTGCAGGCAGGCAGGGTATGTTGCCTGTTTGCTTTAAATTATTTATCATAGGCATTCGAATGGCTTACACACATATTGTTTTCCCATGTACATGGCTTACATCTGATGACGACGCTCGATCCATTTTGGTACATGTTGCGGCCAGTGATACCACGGAAACTCAATTTGATTGGCACTCGTGTATTGTTGCTGCCTGTGCTTTTCTATGTGCAGGCAGCCTTGGTGAGCTCCACAAATTATCGATCTGTTTGATGTTGGTTTGGCTTGGCATATGTGATGTATCTTTTGATTTTGCTGCTGCATGTGTTTTTGCGTGGCTTCAATTTTGGATGCTTGCTTTTCTCTGGAGCTTCGATCGGGCTGGGTACTCATTTCGCGCAACGATTTCTAACTTGAGGCTCCCGAATATGGTGCGCTGGCGTCAGTGTTGGCTGCTTCCGATTGTCTCTTGCAAGGACTGGTGTTTTCTGACATATCCTGCCTGTTTCCTCAGGAATACAGGCTGGCTCGGTATGTCTATTTCTTTAATGGCCTGTATTTCATACTTTATTCTCCTGTATCATAACGACTGTTTGGCTCCTGCTCTTTCATGTTTTGGATTCTACCCGGCGGCTGATGGCTTTTCCTCCTTGGCGGCTTTAATGAGCATTGACAAACCCATATCTGGTTTTTACATGAATCGACTACTGGAGGTGACACTACTGGGACACAATTTTGATCATCTCGAGGAATCTCAATATTTGTACTCAGATTTTGATTCTACGCATTTCGATGATAGTCATATAAATATGTACGCTTTTTCCTTCGCTAGGGTTTTATCCACAAGGGTGGTTTTTCCTAGCAAGGTTCTAATGCGGCATATCGTATATGACTGGAGATCTGTAATTCTTAGTTCGTTATTTCATTTATTTGCCTACTCTGAATTTTCTGAAATATGGTTTTCCTCCGCCATAAGTGAGGCTTTATTTTAATAAAATAAATGTTTCATAAATATATATATATATATATATATATATATATATATATATATACATTCAAGTTACTTATTTTGAAATCACTCAAACCCCCTTATCTCTACAATATCTCCCATATCCATATGCAATGTGCAATTTCATGATGCATGCTCTTTCACACTATCGTGTCACACCAATAGCACCTAGGCATAAAGTAAATAACTGCGTAAAGTAAGTAACTCCACATAATAATGTGCAACTTCATGATGCATTCCCCTTCTTCTACATGTCACACGCAACAAAGGTCATGTTATGCGAAATGTCCATATCTCTACCGTGCAATGCATGATTCTAGGATTTAGCTTAGTGCCACTGTAGCTCTTTACTACATCCCACCAGTCCTCTGTAGTTCTTGACTACCACCCACCATGTAATTTCTGAGTGCCATGGTAGCTCTTGACTACAACCCACCATTACTGAGTGATAGTGTATCTCTTGACTACAGCCCACCATTTCACACATTCTGTAACTCTTAGTAACAATCTACCTACCATTTCCTGTAACTCTTAGTTACAGTCTACTTACCAATGCATTGCACGTGCCATAAATGCAATGCAAACTTCACTATCCGGTCTTTCGTTGCGTCGTTTCTGAGTTTTCGTATTTTTCACATTTTTCTCAGATTTATTTTCCACTTTTTGAATTTGTTTCTCATTTAATTCTTGTACCTTAATTGTTGTGGATGTTGCGAAAGTATTATTTGCCATCAACTATATTTTCTCTAGCTTATATTAATTTTTCTAGGATTTTATACTATTTTCCCAATTTTTCTATTATTATTTACTGTTTATTGTATTTAGTTAAATTAATTATAAATTCAGAAATTTAATGAAAAGACTTTATTTTCACCATTTTATATTTTATGGAATTAAATTATTAATTTTCTGGAATTTTAAATCTTTTTCTACTTATTATTATTTTATTATTTAATATTTATTATATTCTAAAATTAATTTATTAAATCTTTTTTTTCCTTTCGAGTCTGACCCCTTTTTCCTGCCTGGCCCGTGGCCCGACCCAAAACATGGGCCGCCAGCCGCGACCTTCCTTCCCATTTTCTTCTTCTTGTTTTTATTTGGTATGGCCCAGAATATTTGGCCTGGTCTAATTATGCTGACCTGACCTGGAACTCGGGTCAGGCCTAACCCATTGACCCGAAATTAATTTTTTTTACTGTAGCTCAGCCCGATCTAGATTCAGGTCAGACCAGGCTGACCTGGTCCAGGTCGTCACTGGCGGGTCAACTGTACTAGAATCCGAGTCAACCATTCCAGGTGACCTGGATTTTCCTTTTTTTTCCAATTAAATCATATTTTCTTCCAACCTTCATAAAATCTCCAATTTAAATCCAAATTGACCCAAACAAATTTCATTTGACTCTATTTAACGCCACACACTACACCCGAGCATTGTACATGTGAAACTGTACGCGCCGCCTAGGGCCATGTGTGGGCCTCACACACTGCACTGAAACGCACGTGTGTGCAACATGAGCTGCCCTCTAGACCTATTTTTTAATTTTTAGATGATTTCCAGCGTAATTTCATGCTATGTGACCTATTTCTAAGGATATTCATGCACTTTTCCATTTTATCGTGTAAAAATATATTCTTTTAAGTTCTTTTCGGATCACACGATCATCACCATAACATGCACACATACTCGTACTAACATATACGGACCACATAAGAAAATATGCATATAAAATCATATACAAAGTAAGCATGATCCAACACATGAAGTGCGGGCAATCCGAGAAAAGAGAAAGATAACTACCTTTTTGAGGTGAATTTCCTACGCACGCTTTTCTCCTTCCTCTCCCTATGTGCTGGCCGAATTTTCTATGTGTAGGTGGGAGGGTTTTGTGCCTCCGTGTATGTATATGTATATATATGTATGTATGGAAATTTAGGATTAGGGTTTTATGGGGCAAAACCCCTTTTTTCCTCCACCACAAGATGGCTGCCGCTGGGGGAAAGTTGGGGAGGGGCTGCTGACCGCCGTGGGTGAGGGGAGGGGCGGCTGATGGTGTGGGGAAGGGAGGGTTATGTATGTTTATTTATAGAGGTAGTATAGGTTTTCTAGGTAGATTAGGCTTAGGGTTTTAATGTATATCGTATTTGGTTTAGGAAAACCAATCCTAATTTAATTAATAAATATCGTTCTTTTATCTTTATCTTACTTTATATTTTTCTTTAGTATTCTTTTATTTTCTAATTCCTCAAAAAAGAAGGATGTAGCATTCCTCCCCCCTTAAAATAAGTTTCGTCCTCGAAACTTGTGTGCATAGTAATCAACAACTTAGTATAGTTCTACTTGATCCATTCACCTAGATAATGGCTGTATTAATTATCCATTTCGTATTTCGATATGTTACCCATTACATCTCCTCGGCATAGGACTCAATCCTCAAAATCATTCTTTGTATACGTACAAGGTAATTTCTGAATCCATTTCTCTTCGCTTATTAAAATCATAACCTAATCTTTTATAACTATAAAGTTAGACGAAGGGTATTGTCACCATACTGGGAGTTCTATACCCCAGTCATCAGTCGATAACGCACTTATACTTGCGGTCATCAGCAACCCTCTAAAATCAGTTCTTAGGTGTACTACAATCTTTAACTTAACGTCTTATTCACAAGACTCATCCCTTAAATCGTATGTATTTTCGCAGTACGCTTTACTGTAGTACAATTCAATTTAGTCATCACTAGCATCCCACAAGATGATCTAGTCCTTCTAAGCCTCAATACTTAACTTAATTCTCTATAATTAGTACTTACAAACTTTCACTTATACCGCTTAATGTGTATCATTCAACTTATTGTAGTCTACAATTTCGGATTATTAAACTCATCATATATGATTCATTCCCTAAATAATTAACCATACTAATATCCTTTAGGTAAGCTATGGCGCCCCGCACCCCGGCCTAGCCGGAGTAGTGCACCCGCCGTACTTCACTAAGGAGAGTACCAGGCGTCGATCCATAACATGTTGTAGTCCATGATAAAATGCATGGACTTGCGTGCTTACACGTCAACAAGTAAGCGAAACCGTGGTAGAATAAAAACTTTGAATTAAAAACGTCTATGAAACCTTCATCTGTTCTACAACCCAAATCATAAAGTACCAAAATTCCCAAAAGTAATTGGTCCCCATAAAAGTCATCGATCAGAACCATCTCATCATGCCTCCTAGGCCATCCATCTCACGCACGTCTTACGGGTACATATCCCTAGGCTCATCTTCAATCCATTCTACTTTATTCCCTGCAGTCTCTGGGAGGAAAAATAGGGGGGTGAGTGACAAAATCACCAGCAAGTATACCACAAACAATCATGCATTAAATGGAAAGTACATACGAGAACTGAACCCCCAAAAATTCGGTTTAGAAACATGCCTGACCTCCATCCCATACCCGTTAGTGATCAACTCTTAATGCGTCAAGATCATAACTTAAGTAAGATCGTTACTTAAAGAACATAACAACAAAAGACTGCCACTAGCATAAGTTCGTAATATATCAAAGATCATCACTTAACAAGATCATAACTTAGGAACTACCAAGTTATAACAACTTACTCTAAGTATCATGTGCCACTACACGATGACTCAATAAATGTGACATGCATGCATATGTACGTGTGATGCATCATGATAAAAATGAGAATATGATCTTTCATGCTTTTCTTTCAAAACATCATCGTCAAGAAAACCATAGAGTGTTCAGATATATCTTCCCAGATCTGAGGCGGTAACGTCTCCCCTTCGAATCTATTATTTCCGGATTCGGAACGGTAACGTCATCACATATCGGGTCTATTCTCTCTGGGCCCGAACGGTCATATCAGGTCTATTCTCTCCGGGCCTGAACAGTCATATCAGGTCTATTCTCTCCGGGCCTGAACGGTTATATCAGGTCTATTCTCTCCGGGCCTGAACGGTCATATCATCATATCAATTAACCCCGGATCTGGGCGGGTCCTTACTGGCCAGGAACATACGCACACGGTACCGGTGGGAAGCGTTCTTTTAAAAGAAAATCTTTTCTTTAAAAACGCTTTTCATCTTTCTTTCTCGTAAAATCAGTTCCATGAATCATGTAAATGACGATGATGCAATTTATGACATGCACTATGCGACTCGTGAACAAATATATCATAACATGCATGCACGGACTTGTCATTTAAGCTGGGAAAACTGTCCTGCAATCACATTCTGTTCATACAGCCTCGTGCTAATCAATTCGTGCTTATTTTCATAAGTTCATGCCATACACATGCATAATGAAGTCTCAGACTCATACCATAAAAATTTTGTTACAATCCGAAAAGTCTAACGACCTCAAAACATCATACTATCATCAATGGTACTGCTGAAATCAGCAGGGCAATACCCTTTTCCTCAGTTTCATGGGTCATAAAACCTTATTCATTTTAATCCATCACCTGTAAAACATAGCTAACTCACCAAGGAACGATATTCATAGGGCCAAACATCACGTTCAAGCTTAAATGAGCAAGAGCAAAACCTTACAACTTAAGACATTAAACTGTCCTGTTTTCCAGTTCTGTACAACTAATTTCAACTCATTTGTTACTCATCAAAATGGTGGTTTTATGCTGGTTTCTTTACATGAACATGTACATATATGCCTTAGGTAATTACCATAAAAATTACAAGGCATTGCAATAAGTTTAAGGGGGTCAACTAATTACTTCTCCAAGCTAGGTACATGCTAAATCTTGGATAACCAGGTTTACCACGAAATTCATTGTGACCAAACCACAACTCTTTTTACTACAATTCCAACTCACAAATGTCATACACTCGTCAAAATATGATCATACCAAAAATCAGCTCATTTGAACATTCCTAAGGTGCACTTTCGAGCCACACAACTTACCACTCAAAACTGTCCTGTTTCAGAAACTCTGTTTGACCAGTTTTACCCAAAATTCTACTAAAAATAATCCGTAATTCCTTTTAACAAAATTCCAAAGATTTCATAAACACATAGGGATATTAGCATACCAAAGATTAGCCAATTTGAATATTCCTAAGGTCCATTTTCAGGGCGTACAACATACCACATAAAACTGTTTAGCTCCAGTACTTCTGTCTGAGTAGCTCCTACTAAAAGTTATACTCTGGTCAATTCCCATATCCTTTTACCCAAATTCTAACTCACACATTTATTACACCTAGGAGGCTATCATCATACCAAATATTAGTCAATTTGGACCTTCTTAAGATTCATTTCCAGGCCGTTAAACATGTCACATAAAACTGTCCTGCTCCAGTACTTCTGTTTTACCAACTCTTACTAAAAATTTCATTAAGGACAAACCACAACTCCTTTTATTGAAATTACAACTCACGCATTTCATAAACATATAAAGTTAACATCACACCAAAAATTAGCCAATTTGAACACTCCCAAGGTTCGTTTTCAGGTCACACAATCAGCTACACAAATCTGTCCAGCTCCAGTATTTCCAGCACTTCTTCCCTTTTATGGTTCAAGCATTTCCAATCAACTTCATTCCTTAGCATGACTTAATATCCATTAAATAAACACTTCAAAATAATGTTTCCAAACCTCATAACATGCTTTAGACCATTAATAAACTGTTTACGAATCATAACAAAACAGTCACACACATTCATACAACAAATCGTTTGTTCATACCATCACTTTTCTTATAACAACTAGTTTTCATGTCTTGTACTTAGCATCTTTAACCAATATTCATAGCCTAATAATGACTAGTCATTCAAGCATGCACTTCACAAATAAGGCAAGATTGGCTAGAGTATACTTGCCTCTTTGAACCTTAGGGCTCCTCCTTAGCATGAGCCTTGGTTGAAATGGAGTGAAGTCTTCCTCCTACTTCACATATAGTACACGGTTTTTGAGAGGAGGAAGAAATAGAAGGATCATTATCTATTATCTTAAGTGAAAACACAACAAAAGTGAGGCTAGGATTCTCTTACCAAAATGAAACTTAAATAGAGTTAGAGATGAATCCACCCACCAAGAGATTAGCTTCTCTTAGTATCTTGCAAAACCTTCTCCTAGTGACCATTTGAGTGTCACGTTTTTGGCAAGACAAGAGGGATACCAATGTGAGTTTCATTCTTTGAGATATAGAATTCACTTAGAATGCTTAGCATGTACTTACCTAGATGAATCCTTGGAGCTTGAAGATGAAATTGAGTTGGAACTCCTAGCTCCAATGATGAGGGCCGAATGTTGGGTATGGTTGGGAGATGGAAAAATTGTTTAAGTGTTGGATTGAAGGCTTCTTGAGAGTTGAGTGTTCTAAAATTTCTTTGGAGAAAATTTTCCTTCCCTTGGCTATGAAGTGCCGTGGGTTATGGTAAGAGGGAAGGAGTTTACCATAGCTTAGTTAGGCTAACTAGAATTAATTAGCCTTGGTTACTTTTACCCAACCAAGGTTACTTTGTGTCAACCATAGTTACTTTAGTTCAACTATAGTTACTTTATGTCAACTAGTTACTTTATGGCTAACCTAGGTTACTTTATCCAATTAGAGTTACTTCTTTAACCTTGTAGTAAATATTAAGTAACCATGGTAATCTTCTTGGTCAACTATGTGGGGGGAGGCGATTTCTCTTAGGCTTGGGTGACCCCTACCATGCTTAATTTTTCTTATATAAAGAGTTATGTGGATAATTGTCCCCAAATTAATTAATAATTTCCCCTTTTCTTGTTTTAAAATAAAATTAGAAAATTCTTAATTCCTCATGGCTAAAGGGCCGAAAGTTTATAATAGTTGGGGGAAAAATTGTCCACTACTTACAACTCATAAATTTCCATTTTTGGGCTTATTTTAAGAAGGCCCTTAAGATTAACTTCTCCTATAATTTGGAAAAACCCCTTTTAAGGCCCTTTTCCAAACCTTGTGGCTGAAATTTTCTTAAGCCCCCTTGGGTGAATTTGAATTGGTCATGATCCATATCTCATTATTGAATAATTATATTGTTTTCTTATCAACATAAAATAAAAGAAGCACTAAGGAATCTTAGTGAAATGCACTTGAAGGATGCCACTTTATTAATTCACTTATACGAGTCTTCAAGTACAATATGACTTTTTGGCGAGGTACAACATTCTCCCCCCCTTAATATAAGTTTCGTCCTCGAAACTTCAGGCTAGTCAACAAGATGGGGCGTCTACTCCTCATGTTTTCTTCCGTTTCCCATGTGGCTTCTTCCTTAGGTAAATAAGATAGCATAAAGTGTCTATTTAGCTCCCTCAAAACTGCTTTGTCCAATTCATCTTAGAGGTTTTATCGGAACTTATTCTAATTCTCTAGAGGTGTTATCGTAACCTATCTCATGTCTTAAGCACTTGCAACCTTCATACTATGTACTTGATAATGAAATCCATTCCGTGTAATCATGGTCATAACAGGCTTATAATTTCCTTCTTCGTAAATTATGAAAAACTTGGCAGAGATCATTAACTCTGGAGGATAGACCATTAGCTCTTTTCTGTAAACGTCCTTTCAGTAATCATGTAACGGTCATCTTACGTATGAAACAGTAGCCAACGCCTTCTGGAATAATTCTCATAAGGTACACATACCAAGCTCTTCATAAGGTATGTGCTACATTTATCCATCTCGCTGATCGCCTTACTACGTAATAACTTTTACTTTTTGCGATCATTTCATAATATCAAACTAGAAGTTGTGGTTTCTCCTTTGAAACTTATGTCCCCTTTATGACATTTCAAATGTTTCTTGTTTATCATAAATCCTTGTTTTCTCTTTTGATACTTGAAACATGTACGTATCACTATTTACGTGTTCATAAAACATTTGGATCATCATGCTATACATATGGAATGAGGATATGCCAAGGTGTAACGTTTCTTCTGGAGTGTGTTAGATGTCCTCGACTTATAAATTCCTGATCCAAACACTATGTCTTATGGGATTCTCTATTCCGCCTCCCAAATGGCCATTGTTTTAGATCTCTCCTAAACAGTTCCGTAACGCTTCATCATCTTACCACATTTCTATGAATTCTTTCATAAGAAACTCTAACATACCGGTTCATTAAGCAAGTTACCTAATTCCCAAACAATACACCACTTATCAATTGCTTACCCGGAGCTGGTTAAATAGATCATTGATCTTAGTCAAAGGGTACTTATTCTTATGGTGACCATGTTGAGTTCTGCGTGCCTCAATCCTTCTTTTCTATGAATAACACAGAATCACCCTAGGCGAAACGTTGGAAAATAAACTCCTCTCTTAAAAGCTCACGCACTTGTTCCTTTTTTGGTTCAGCAAGCCTCTTCGGTGAGTTGCCTTCATAGACTTAGGGAATTCTTAATCATCATCCTAAGGTAGCCCGTTCTCATAAAACATGGCTTTCATAATCATGACCTGCTTTCCATAGCTTGCCTAACATAGTGCCTTCATATCGTGATGTCATAATGTGTTCCAATTTGGCTATAGCACTCTTGATACCGGATATGCCGATCCATTCCTCATATAGTACAACAAATGTGTATGAGTGCTAATAGTGACGCATCATGACGAAGACCCCGAGTCCCAAACACGGTGTTATATTTAGTCATGCTATCACTAATAATCCCACTTACTTTCTTGTGGTCTACTCATCATAACTTAAAGAAAACTATCATAATCATTCATACTAGAAAGTGGGACATAGGGCACAGGTACTTCTCATTTATTAGGAGTACCTTGGTTGTTTCTTTGTCATCCGCATAAACTAGCCTTATATGGATACGACTCCCACCTTCTACTTCGTTTTCTTAGTGCGCTCATTAAATCGTTTCTTTCATTCTTTTGTTGCCTTATTATCGCATTCCGCTCTGTAGCGGTCCTCCAATAATTCACTAAAGGTCCTTGAATACGACTTGACTTAGCTTAATTTGATCTGGGGTCTAGACCGCGCACAAATCTGATCACCTTAAACTTTCTATCTCTCATAATCAAAGGAACATACTGTCCCCAAGTAATGAATGCGTACTCTGAGACGGTGATGCCTGACCCTTGTCTTAGTGAGTCAAATTCCTCAACCTTTCTCGTGACTAAGTCCTGAGAGAGGAAGAACTCACAAAACTCCTTCTAGAACTTTTCCCTTATCCTATCCAGTACTAGTATCAGCATGGAGTTACCTTCAACTTTACTTAACCATCTTTCTGCCTACTATGAACTAAATTCTCTGCCAAACCTTAGAATACGTGTTCTTGCTAACTATTGCTAATAAAGTTTACTGCCTCCTGGGGTGACAATGATGACGTCATTTTACTAAATTGTGGTGCCATCTGCACCACTAAGTGTCGGAATCTTACTCAAGGTATAAATATTCAGAATAAGCGACAAAATTTAATTCGCAATCCATATACGATCTTATGGTCATGCAAGCAGGCATGATTACATTCTATAGATGGCCATCGACTAAGGCTTCATCATTCGGTCAAACCCTAATTTCCAGTCTAAGTCATCCTAGTCTAAGATCAACTCTCATCTAGGATCATGACTTAGATCTAAGATCAAACTTAGTTGACTATGATCATAACTTAGTTCTATATTCTGCCCGGATCTGGAGCCTCGGCTCTGATACCACCTGTGGCACCCCGCACCCCGGCTTAGCCGGAGTAAGTGCACCCGCCGTGCTTCACTAAGGAGAGTACCAAGCGTCGATCCATAACATGTTGTAGTCTATGATAAAATGTATGGACTTTCGTGCTTACACGTCAACAAGTAAGCGAAACCGTGGCAGAATAAAAACTTTGAATTAAAAATGTCTATGAAACCTTCATCCGTTTTACAACCCAAATCATAAAGTACAGAAATTCCCAAAAGTAATTAGTCCCCATAAAAGTCATCGATCACAACCATGTCATCATGCCTCCTAGGCCATCCATCTCACGCACGTCTTACGGGTACAGAACCCTAGGCTCATCTTCAATCCATTCTACTTTATTCCTTGCAGTCTCTGGGAGGAAAAATAGGGGGTGAGTGACAAAGTCACCGGCAAGTATACCACAAACATTCATGCATTAAATGGAAAGTACATACGAGAACCGAACCCCCAAAAATTCGGTTTAGAAACATGCCTGACCTCCATCCCATACCCGTTAGTGATCAACTCTTAATGCGTCAAGATCATAACTTAAGTAAGATCGTTACTTAAAGAACATAACAACAAAAGACTGCCACTTTCATAATTTCGTAACATATCACAGATCATCACTTAACAAGATCATAACTTAGGAACTACCAAGTTATAACAACTTACTCTAAGTATCATGTGCCACTACACGATGACTCAATAAATGTGACATGCATTCATATGTACGTGTGATGCATCATCATAAAAATGAGAATATGATCTTTCATGCTTTTCTTTCAAAACATCATCGTCAAGAAAACCATATAGTGTTCAGATATATCTTCCCGGATCTGAGGCGGTAACGTCTCCCCTTCGAATCTATTATTTCCGGATTCAGAACGGTAACGTCATCACGTATCGGGTCTATTCTCTCTGGGCCCGAATGGTCATATCAGGTCTATTCTCTCCGGGCCTGAACGGTCATATCAGGTCTATTCTCTCCGGGCCTAAACGGTTATATTAGGTCTATTCTCTCCGGGCCTGAACGGTCATATCATCATATCAATTAACCCCGGATCTGGGCGGGTCCTTACTGGCCAGGAACATACACACACGGTACCGGTGGGAAGCGTTCTTTTAAAATAGAATGTTTTCTTTAAAAACGCTTTTCATCTTTCTTTCTCATAAAATCAGTTCCATGAATCATGTAAATGACGATGATGCAATGTATGACATGCACTATGCGACTCGTGAACAAATATATCATAACATGCATGCACGGACTTGTCATTTAAGCTGAGAAAACTGTCCAGCAATCACATTCTGTTCATACAGCCTTGTGCTAATCAATTCGTGCTTATTTTCATAAGTTCATGCCATACACATGCATAATGAAGTCTCAGACTCATACCATAAAAATTTTGTTACAATCCGAAAAGTCTAACGACCTCAAAACATCATACTATCATCAATGGTACTGCTGAAATCAGCAGGGCAATACCGCTTTTCCTCAGTTTCATGGGTCATAAAACCTTATTCATTTTAATCCATCACCTGTAAAACATAGCTAACTCACCAAGGAACGATATTCATAGGGCCAAACATCACGTTCAAGCTTAAATGAGCAAGAGCAAAACCTTACAACTTAAGACATTAAACTGTCCTGTTTTCCAGTTCTGTACAACTAATTTCAACTCATTTGTTACTCATCAAAATGGTGGTTTTATGCTGGTTTCTTTACATGAACATGTACATATATGCCTTAGGTAATTACCATAAAAATTACAAGGCATTGCAATAAGTTTAAGGGGGTCAACTAATTACTTCTCCAAGCTAGGTACATGCTAAATCTTGGATAACCAGTTTTACCACGAAATTCATTGTGACCAAACCACAACTCTTTTTACTACAATTCCAACTCACAAATGTCATACACTCGTCAAAATATGATCATACCAAAAATCAGCTCATTTGAACATTCCTAAGGTGCACTTTCGAGCCACACAACTTACCACTCAAAACTGTCCTGTTTCAGAAACTCTGTTTGACCAGTTTTACCCAAAATTCTACTAAAAATAATCCGTAATTCCTTTTAACAAAATTCCAACTCACATATTTCATAAACACATAGGGATATTAGCATACCAAAGATTAGCCAATTTGAATATTCCTAAGGTCCATTTTCAGGGCGTACAACATACCACATAAAACTGTTTAGCTCCAGTACTTCTGTCTGAGTAGCTCCTACTAAAAGTTATACTCTGGTCAATTCCCATATCCTTTTACCCAAATTCTAACTCACACATTTATTACACCTAGGAGGCTATCATCATACCAAAAATTAGTCAATTTGGACCTTCTTAAGATTCATTTCCAGGTCGTTAAACATGTCACATAAAACTGTCCTGCTCCAGTACTTCTGTTTTACCAACTCTTACTAAAAATTTCATTAAGGACAAACCACAACTCCTTTTATTGAAATTACAACTCACACATTTCATAAACATATAAAGTTAACATCATACCAAAAATTAGCCAATTTGAACACTCCCAAGGTTCGTTTTCAGGTCACACAATCAGCTACACAAATCTGTCCAGCTCCAGTAGTTCCAGCACTTCTTCCCTTTTATGGTTCAAGCATTTCCAATCAACTTCATTCCTTAGCATGACTTAATATCCATTAAATAAACACTTCAAAATAATTTTTCCAAACCTCATAACATGCTTTAGACCATAAATAAACTGTTTATGAATCATAACAAAACAGTCACACACATTCATACAACAAATCGTTTGTTCATACCATCACTTTTCTTATAACAACTAGTTTTCATGTCTTGTACTTAGCATCTTTAACTAATATTCATAGCCTAATAATGACTAGCCATTCAAGCATGCACTTCACAAATAAGGCAAGATTGGCTAGAGTATACTTGCCTCTTTGAACCTTAGAGCTCCTCCTTAGCATGAGCCTTGGTTGAAATGGAGTGAAGTCTTCCTCCTACTTCACATATAGTACACGGTTTTTGAGAGGAGGAAGAAATAGAAGGATCATTAGCTATTATCTTAAGTGAAAACACAACTAAAGTGAGGCTAGGATTCTCTTACCAAAATGAAACTTGAATAGAGTTAGAGATGAATCCACCCACCAAGAGATTAGCTTCTCTTAGTATATTGCAAAACCTTCTCCTAGTGACCATTTGAGTGTCACGTTTTTGGCAAGACAAGAGGGATACCAATGTGAGTTTCAATCTTTGAGACATAGCATTCACTTAGAATGCTTAGCATGTACTTACCTAGATGAATCCTTGGAGCTTGAAGATGAAATTGAGTTGGAACTCCTAGCTCCAATGATGAGGACCAAAAGTTGGGTATGGTTGGGAGATGGAAAGATTGTTTAAGTGTTGGCTTGAAGGCTTCTTGAGAGTTGAGTGTTCTAAAATTGCTTTGGAGAAAATTTTCCTTCCCTTGGCTAGGGAGTGCCGTGGGTTATAGTAAGAGGGAATGAGTTTACCATAGCTTAGTTAGGCTAACTAGAATTAATTAGCCTTGTTTACTTTTACCAAACCAAGGTTACTTTGTGTCAACCATAGTTACTTTAGTTCAACTATAGTTACTTTATGTCAACTATAGTTACTTTATGGCTAACCTAGGTTACTTTATCCAATTAGAGTTACTTCTTTAACCTTGTAGTAAATATTAAGTAACCAAGGTAATCTTCTTGGTCAACCATGGGGGGGGGGGGGGGGGCGATTTCTCTTAGGCTTAGGTGACCCCTTTACCATGCTTAATTTTTCTTATATAAAGAGTTATGTGGATAATTGTCCCCAAATTAATTGATAATTTCCCCTTTTCTTGTTTTAAAATAAAATTAGAAAATTCTTAATTCCTCATGGCTAAAGGGCCGAAAGTTTGTAATAGTTGGGGGAAAAATTGTCCACTACTTACAACTCCTAAATTTCCATTTTTGGGCTTATTTTAGGAAGGCCCTTAAGATTAACTTCTCCTATAATTTGGAAAAACCCCTTTTAAGGCCCTTTTCCAAACCTTGTGGCCGAAATTTTCTTAAGCCCCCTTGGGTGAATTTGAATTGGTCATGATCCATATCTCATTATTGAATAATTATATTGTTTGCATATCAACATAAAATAAAAGAAGCACTAAGGAATCTTAGTAAAATGCACTTGAAGGATGCCACTTTATTAATTCACTTATACGGGTCTTCAAGTACAATATGACTTTTCGGCGGGGTATAACATAAGCCAATATGGTAACTGTTACCCTTCCTTAACACAATCCAAGTCTTCAAAATCGATTCTTAAACTTACGAACTAGCTCTATGATCATGCTCTTAATTTCTCATGGATATCATCAACAACTTAGTATACGAAACATACGTATGGACGTGTTTTTCTTAGTAAAAATGGAACTTATGTGTCCATAATTTGAAATATAACTTTAGTTATTTAAGATGATATCATCCCTATTTTTGTAACACATGAGTCGAAGAAGTATATGTTTGTTTTTGCAAAGCGTTGTCTCAAATGACCTCTTACAAAAATAATGATATAACTTGTTTGCAAAAGTATTTCGGTAAAATTGCATTAAAACAATTGAAACTCAACATTGTAAAGTTTTATAAAACGATTTGAATACGACACCTTTCGGTTTTTAAAAGAAGTATATATTTTGAAAGCTACTTTTTGGCTTCACAAAAGTTAAATAAGTTCATCGCAAGCAGATGAATAACTTCAAAAATATTGTAATGGATGAAATGCTTGTGATATTGATAGTCGTCGAATAGAATTTATTTCCAAAAAATTGTCGTAACCAAAAACAAAAAATTTGAGATATTGTATAAGAAATATGTAATCATACCGCTCTTCAAAAACATCAACATTTAAAACTCAGTTGGATCGTGACACCTACAATAGCACCACTAGAGGGGGGTGAATAATGGTTTGCAGAAACTACACTAATGTTTGCCTCCATTTTCAATATGTTCAAGTTCGATGAAAAGTTATGGATTGCCCATCATACTCCTCGAATATCCATTGTCTAAAAACCATTTGGTTTATAGATTCTTTGCTTTGTCTCACGTTTGCCTTCTTTATGATTTACCTACAAGAGAGACAAAGTTTTAGGTACCCTTTACTTGGGTCCTTGAATGTTAGGGGCACCATCCTTGTTTTATACCCTTTGGGTATCCAAACTTGGATGTACCTTTTGGGCACATATTTGGCATTATCATAAGTTGCAGAATACAAAAGATTAGAAAACATTAGACCATTCCATTTAAATGTAGGTGTATGCATATAAGTGTTATATCTAGGTATAAATGTATTATATTGTGGCCATTTTTGATATTGAGTGTAAGACATATGGTTTTGTTTCTTATATGGTACTATGTATGTATGGTCATATGCATTCCTATAAGAAAAATAAGATTATTGCCTATGATTATGTCTATATGTTTTATAAGAAGTTGGTTGAGGTTTATTTTGTTTAGACACATTTGTATATATATAGGCATATTTCTGGGTGGTCTTAATAAAATTTTTTGCCTAGTTGCTTTTGTGGGTGCATATTGCATTTTTACCTTAGAACGAGCAGAAGGAGGAGTAGCAGACAAAGTTAAATTTATTTTAGTTGCCTTATAAGGTTGTTTAGTATTTGATGAAACAAACTTTATCTTTTTATCTACTTTGACATTTTCTTCTTTATATCCCAACCCTGTTTTATCGTTTCCATATTTTTTTTGAAGATATAAGTGTGTCTAACGTATTAGTTCCTGACTTAAATTGTACTAACATTTTCTCTAAGTCTAGTTTAGAAGATTTAAATTGCGCTATCTCATTTTCACAACTATCTACTTTAGCTTTTAACATGCTATTTTTGGTTTTCAATGTGTATTCATTTTTCCTATGTGACTCAATTTTAATCTTAAGAGAATCAAGAATATTAGTAGACTCTTAATTAAAAGATTCAAACTGATCGTGAAATTCCAAGTAGAACGTCTTCAACTTGTCATTTTATTCAATTAGTTTCTTTTTCTCTTTAGACAGCCTTTTACAGTGAGTATGCATCTTTAAAAACTCTTCTTACATTTCATCAAATGTCATTTCATTATCAGAATCTACATCGAAAGAAGAAATTACCTCGTTGGATACAAAGCAGACTTCATCTTCTTCATTGTCAGATTTTGAGTCAGACGAGTCGCTCCACGTGCTCACTTTCATTACCCGTTTGCCTTTTCTTGACTTGGACTCCTTTACCTTAGGTTTTTGTGCCTCCTTGTCTTGTTTATTATTGTTATTATTATTCTTTTTCTTTGTCGGACAGTCATATGAAATGTGTCCTTTTTTACCTACCACTTGTTATTATTAGAGTTATTCGAATTATTTCTCCTAAGTTGAGAAGTGGAAAAAGAAGATTGTTTTCCATTTTTATTAGGCCGTTTGAAAAACTTTCTAAGTTTTCTAGCTATTAATATTAAATCATCATCTAATTCACTATCGCTATTAATTTCATCATTATTTATATGTGACTCAGTTGATTTGAAAGGAATAGACTTACCGCATGATTTGGATGATTTGGACTTTTGTTGGTTCAGTTTTACCTCATATACTCTAAGTGAACCGATCAATTAAACCATTTTAGTGATTGGCTTTGTCTCCTCAATTGTTATTACCTTCGGATCCCATTCAGTCGGAAGACTCTGTAGCGCTTTTTGAACTTTCTCGTTGTTGGTAAAGGATTTACCTAATGCTTCAAGTGCATTGAAAATGTTAGTAATCCTCAAATCCATAGATGTTATGGATTCGTTCGACAATATTTTAAACGATTCAAGTTTAGTCACAAGCATGTTTATTTTAGACTCTTTTACACCGCTAGTACCTTCATGCTTTAATTCTAGTGATTTCCACATGTCGTGTGCGCTAGTGCAATTTGACACATATCCTGCTTAAGAGGCTGTTAGTCCATTTAAAAGTAATTGCATAGCTTTGGCATTCATGGACATTTTCTTTTTATCTTCTATAGACCATTCAATTTTGTATTTCTCAAATTCTTGTGTGACTCCACTAACCTGTACAATTTTCATAGGTATGTATGACTCATCTTCAACTATAGATCATAAATCGATGTCTATAGCCATTAAGAATGGCCTCATCCTAAGTTTCCAATGTATAATATTATTACCATCTAAAAGAAGAGGGCGTTGTGTAGATATACCTTACAACTCACCTTTGTGAGAAGCAATGACCATTGTATATATATTTGATTTGAGATAAGGAGGCTACTACGAATTCTTGTGTCTTGGCCTCTTCTTAGAACAGTGTTGATGTCGCTTCTTAGAGTGGTGTTGGCCTGGATCTGATACCAATTGTTGGACCGTGACACCTTCAATAACACCACTAGAGGGGGAGGGGGTGAATAGTGATTTGCAAAAATTACACTACTACTGTCACATCCCAAGCCCCTTTACGTGCCTAGAATGAATACCGTCGTGATATCGTAGCCTAATATAATGTGCGTATGCATTACCTTAGATAAATTTTAGAACTACTAAATTAACCTAAGGAATGCAGGCTAATCAATTTTGTAAATAAAAGAATTAGTGCAAGTTTTACTTAGGAATTATTAAAAGGGAAAAGGAAATTACACATAAAGGAAATAAAGCAAGGTTAGGAAGGTAATTTCTTCCCATTAGCACCCCACCCATCCGGCCACCCCTCCTTTTTCCCCAAATTTTCTTTTTCCTGTCTTTTATTTTATTTTCTCTTCCTTTCAATCATTCCAATTCTTACACCATGTAAGAATGCTACCCACTCACATTTCATGCAAAATACTTTTCTTTCCACTACCACCACCATTCAAGAAAATCAATCATTCCTTCCCTTCTACCTAATTTCGACCAAGGGAAGAAAGGAAGGTATAAGAACCTTCCTTCCTGACAAATTCCACTTTATTTCCATCTTACACTTCTTCTCTCTATATCCTACACTTTCACTCTCTCACTAGCGAAAGAGTTCTCCTCTCCATCTTCCTTCCCTCTCCCACCCGTATCCACCAAGGCAAGAAGGAAGTGGAAAGCTTCCCTTTCCAAGTACAAATCAAGTGTGCATGCACCTAAATCCTCAAGGTAATCACTATATCTATATATTCCACATCCTTTCTATCCCCTATTCTTCACAAAACACGCAACACCTCTCCATTCTATGCTCAAACCGTAAGTTTCAACAAGGAGGCAGGAAGAGTTAACAAGTTGAACAAAGTTGGAATCTTCAAGATGTTCAAATGTAAGAAACATTTAGAATTAGTTTTAGAACATGCATAATCTTTTCTTCTTAAAAAAAAACTAACTTTGCCCCTCACATGGCCATTTAGGCCGTGTATCCTCAAGCCAACGACAAAGAAGAAATCTTTCACTACCTAGAGTAAGATTCAAGTATCAAAGACAAGTATTCTTCTTAGCTTCTTCAAGAATGTTTGAAAATGAGTCTCCTATGTTTATATCAAAGGATGGATCATGCATGCATATGTCAAAATGAAGCTTTTATAATCAAGTTATAAAAAGTGTACTTGCATGCCTAGATTATGTATGCATGTGTATTGTTCTTGTATAGTTCATGAATATGGTTAAAATGATATTCAAATAGGACATGCATGGCCAAAACATCTTGGGTGAACAGACCCTAGGAGGCATGTATAGCCTAAGAAATGAAGGGCAAACATGCATGTCTTATCTTCTATACAAAATGAAGGCAAATGAGTACATTTGCATGGAAAGTGTACTAAGAACTTACTAAGACATCATTTCTTTATATGCATGTTGGAATGACTATCAATGCCTTGTCTTTATATGTATATAGGTACATTTTCATGATTATGATTGAATTAAAGCATGTCTATGGTACAATATAAATTATACTACAATGCATGTCATAAAAGTTTCATCATTAAGAACCAAAAACACCTACCTGTTGGACCGTGCACCTACAATAAACACCACTAGAGGGGAGAGTGAATAGTGGTTAGCGGAAATTACACTACAACCCATTGTTAAAATCCCCTTTGAAAACAGAATCTGAGACCACCTCAGATTCAGATTCCGTTTTTCAAAAATTTACAAATAATTGTACACAACTCCAAAAATTATGAAACTTCCCAGAATTGAACTTCAATAAGTTAAAAAGACCCTGTCCAAAACTCAGACAAAAATAAGATCGTTTGTCCCTTCAAACAAATAAAAAGATTCAGATGGTCAATCTGGACAGAATTGGACAGAATGTTGCTGATTTTGCAAAACGTGTTTCTCTTTGAATACTCAACCAAAAAGGTTGATATTTATATCAAAACACTCCTTAGGATGTGTAGATGAACTTTCCAAAAGACCCTGACCTTAAACAATTTTTGAAAAATACAGAATATAAGTTTTCTCAAAACTGGTCAGATTGCAGCCAGATTGGAGCAGTTATCTTGCAAAGACTGAAAGACTAACTTTACCTTGCTCAAATCAAGTGATTCTTGTTGCATATGAAAGCTAACATTCTGAAGTATAACTTCACCAAAAATCACGAATTTTGAAAATGTTTAACTATTTTTTCAAATTGTGAGAAGTTGTGTGAAAACGGCAGTCAAAAACGGGCAGAAAACAGAAATAAAGAAACAAGAGAAGAACACCGAGGATTTATCCTGGTTCGGTCAATGTGACCTACTCCAGTCCCAAGGAACACCTTTCCTTGGATTTCACTATGAAATGAACACCTTACAACAAGACCCAAGCTTGATCCTTGGGTTATACACCAACCCTACTCAAGACCTGGATAATCATCTTCTAGGCAACACTCAGTTGCAACTCCTCTAACACCTATTGGTGTAGCCTTATAAAGATGGCTAATCAATCTTACAAATGAACCTCAAGAGGCTTGTAGCTCACCACAATACAACAAGAACACCTTTTCTATAATGAACAAAACAATAACAACAAGAAGATGAAGATGAAAGCTAGACAATTCAACAAATGCTTGTGAGCTTCAAGTGTGTTTCATCTTCTTCACCATTGTCTTTATTTATAGTGTGATTTGAGCCTTGAAGATAAGAATGCCAATGTGTCATCATCTTCATCATCAACTCCAAATGTCTTCTCATCATTGGTTGACTTTGTACACTTGGCAAAATAAAACAACATGATTGGTCCACCTTGGCAAAATGATGTGGCCGAAAGTTTCAACTAAAAGATGACTTGGAATTATCTTGAAAATGTGAAGATAATAGCACCATAACAACTCCATCATCTTCTCAACTTTTTGGCAAGATAATAGGCATGTGAATGTTGAAGTTTTCAAACTCAAATTCAGCTCAAAATTCAGCCTAGTAGCCAACGGCTACTTGATTTAAATTCTCCAAAAACAGCCTTTATTATATTTTGTAAATTGTAGATAATAAGGAAGGATAATACCACCAAAATTATCCCAACTTCAAGCACAATAATAGGACATGTGAAGTCTTCATTTGACTTCAAAAAATCTGCTGAAAATACCCAAGAAAAGCACATAACCGTTGGGTATATTTTTGAAATATCCAAGTTGGCATTTTTGCCAACTAGCTCCTTTTTGGTTGGTCCACTTGTCTCCAACTCATAAAATGAACTCCACATCATATCCACCTTATCAATCACGTTTTTCCACATATATATAAGTGTAGCAACTCAGATTTTTGAAGAAGAAATAAATAGATAACACTTGACAAGATTATGTCAAAGTGTAACACCGAAATTCCCCAATATTTCTTCTTATATATCAAGAACATTTTCACACCTTTGACACCTTTAATATCTATGAATAATGATGATAAATATCCTCTTATAACATATATAAAAGTGTCTTCAAGAAAAAATAGAATGTGACAACTCAAATCGTCACATATCCAGCTATAGTCAATAATATCATCGGTTGAGAGAATAAGATATAAGATCACCATATAATCTTCAAACTAATAATAACACAGCTCCAGAATGAAGATAATAATATGATCAAGAGATTCCTTGAGTGAAAATACCAAAAATACCCTTGGGGGTAAAATGACCAAAATACCCCTAGTGTGAGAAAACTCCAGAAATGTCCCGATGGTCAGAAATAACCATGATATCAACTTTGTCATAATAAATAGTATAAGAATATGCTCTTGAAATATTTCCACCATATCATGTTCCTACAAAACTCAAAATACCAATTTTGCCCTTTTTGGTAAGTTGTAGAAACTTCCAAGGCATGTTAGTCACAAGACAATAATAATCACCAAAAACACATAATAATCATATAATAAACATGTATAAATCATATACAAATGAAAACAATCACTTTAGCACATTTTAGAAAAAATTTAAAAAACCCTAGACGTTGATCGATCGAAGTGCCTCAGCTTCAGAGATCGACGTCTCACAGAACCACATTGATCGATCAACATGAGGGTTCGATGTACATCGATCGATCGATGTGTCTCAGGTTTAGAGATCGATGTCTCACAGAACCACATCGATCGATCGACATGAGAGTTCTATGTACATAGATCGATCGACGTGCAACAACCTGAGAGATCGATGTCAACTTTTTCAACTTTTAATCACATATAACACCATGTGTGACATTTTTAAGTATTCACCACTTAAAATCATGACTTTGAAAATTATCCAAACATATTTCTCAACATTCTCCCCCTTTTGGATGATTTTCAAAATAACCTAACATGATTTTAATGCCACACCACAACCGATAACCAAAAGTTTCACCAAATGTTTTCAACTTTTAAGTAGTATGTTTGCTCCCCCTCAACTCATACTCTCCCCCTTAACCTATGCTCCAAAATTTATACCAATTAAAACTTATCATGACTTACCAACTAAAATCATGTACTTATTCTATCTCCCCCTTTATTTTGCAAATCATGCAAAAGATAGAACTACACAATGGTATCGTAAGTCATCATACCTAACTTGGCTCGTAAGTTTTCAAAAGTGGCTTGATTAAGGGGTTTGGTAAAGATGTCTGCGATTTGGTGATCAGTTCTTATATGGTTTATCACTATATCCTCATTTTAAACATGATTGTGGAGAAAGTGGTATCACACCTCAATGTGTTTGGCCTTAGAATGAAGCACCGGATTCCGTGAAAGATTGATTGCACTGGTGCTATCGCAAAAAATTGGAATCTTATTCATTTTAATGCCAGAATAACTAAGTTGCTGTTTAAGCCAAAGTATTTGGGTTGTACATAAACTCAAAGCGATATACTCGGCTTCAGTGGTAGAAAGAGCTACACTAGCTTGCTTTTTAGAAAACCAAGAAATCAGGTTGGTTCCTATGAATTGACAAGTACCACTAGTGGATTTTCTATCTAACTTACAACCACCATAATCAGCATCACTATATGCGTGTAATTCCAACTTAGCGTTTCTATCATACCACAGTCCTAAGTGAGGTGTATGCTTAAGATATCTGAAGATCTTTTTCACTTCATTGTAATGTGATACCTTAGGACAAGATTGAAACCTAGCACACATACATACACTAAACATGATGTCAGGTCTTGATGCAGTTAAGTATAACAGTGATCCAATCATAGACCTATAGAGTGTGTCATCAAAAGGTTTACCATTTTCATCCTTATCAAGTTTGGTACTAACACTCATGGGGGTAGTTGTAGGTTTCAACTCTTCAAAACCAAACTTCTTAATCATATCATTGACATACTTAAGTTGGCTAATATGAATTCCTTGAGGGGTTTGTTTAATTTGAAGTCCTAAAAAATAATTCAACTCTCCTACCATTGCCATTTGAAATTCTGACTTCATACACTCTTCAAAGTCTTTTACTAAGGTAGGGTTGGTTGAACCAAAGATTATATCATCTACGTATATTTGAGCTATTAACAAATCATTACCTTTTCTTCTTAGGAATAATGTGTTGTCAATGGTCCCCCTTTGATAATTATTTGCAATAAGAAAGTTTGCAAATCTATCATACCAAGCTCTTGGAGCTTGTTTTAAACCATATAAAGCTTTCTTAAGCTTGTAAACATGGTTAGGATTCTTTGGATCTTCGAATCCAGGGGGTTGTTTGACAAACACCTCTTCTTGGATGTATCCATTCAAGAAAGAACTCTTGACATCCATTTGGAAAAGTTTAATGTTACTTAGACTTGCAATCGCAAGTAATAATCTAATTGTTTCTAGTCGTGCAACGGGTGCAAAGGTTTCTTCATAATCTATACCTTCTTGTTGATTATAACCTTGTGCGACTAGTCTAGCCTTATTTCTTGTAATGTTTTCTTGTTCGTCCATCTTATTCCTAAGCACCCATTTAGTTCCTACGATAGACTTATCTTCAGGTTTAGGTACTAAGTCCCACACATTGTTCCTTGTGAATTGGTTCAATTCCTCATGCATAGCTTCTATCCATGATACGTCACCTAAGGCTTCCTTTACATTCTTAGGTTCTAATTGTGAGATTAAGCTATGTCCTTCAAGTTGACTTATATTTCTACGTGTTCTAACCCCAACACTTGGATCCCCAATGATTAATTCTCTAGGGTGCCACCAATTCCTAGATCGACTAGGTTCACCCTCATCTTGTTCAAATGTTTCATTAGTGTGAACATTATCATATGTAACTGGATCATTAGTTACATTATCTTCTAATTACAAAGTTTCTTCATTTATATCACCTAAGGGTTCATGCATGTCTTGTTCAGGGGGAGTTGGTTCTAGATGATCAAGTACAGACTCAAGCAATATATCATCATCAAACATATTTTCAACATTTGTTTCTTGTTGATGTTTATCACTAACTTCAAAGCATGCATTTTCATTGAATTTAACATGTATGGATTCAATTATCTTTCTAGATGCATGATTATAACACCTACATGCTCTTGAGTTAGTTGAATACCCAACAAATATGCATTCAATAGACTTTTGTTCAAATTTATCTAGATTATCCTTAGTGTTTAGCACAAAACATTTACATCCAAATACTTTAAGATAATCTATCTTAGGTTGTCTATTGTTTAGCAATTCATAAGGCGTTTTATTTAATTTCTTTCTAATAGTAAGCCTATTTATAATATAGCATGCACAACTAATAGCTTCAGCCCATAAATATTTAGGTAATTTATTTTCACAAAGCATTGTCCTAGCAACTTCTTGAATCGTTCTATTTTTACGTTCAACAACTCCATTTAGTTGTGGTGTTCTAGGTGGTGAGAATTCATGTTTTATTCCATGTAGTTCACAAAATTTGATTACGTCTTTATTTTTAAATTCTCCACCTCTATCACTCCTAATTCTTTTGACATTTTCTTCGTAAATGTTTTCAAGTTGCTTGATAAGGGTTTCGATTGCTAATGGAGCATCGTCTTTGTGTGTTAAGAACAATGTCCATGTGTAGCGTGAGTAATCATCTACTATGACACACACATAGTAGTGTCCACCTAGACTTCTTGTCCTACTTGGACCAAATAAGTCTAAGTGAAGCAATTCTAGTACATGACTAGTACTCACTTCATGTTTCGGTTTTAAAGTTTCTTTGATGTGTTTTCCCTTAATACATGTTTCACACATTTGAAAATTATCTAAGTCTAACTTAGGCATTCCTCTAATTAAATTCTTCTTAGACAATTTCCTAATGGTTGAAATTACTATACGGCCTAATCTTCTATGCCATAAATTTACATCTAAGTCATGTGATATTAGACTCTTAACCCTAGCATCTAACATGTTATCTAAGGTAAGAGTATAAATATTACCATCTCTATTTCCTTTTAAAACTATTTCCCCTTTTTCATTTATTATATCACAAGAATTGGGAAGAAAGGAAACATTATAACCACAATCTATAAGTTGAGAAATACTAAGTAAATTATAAGATAGATTACTTACTAATAACACATTTCGTATTTGAAATTTGTTAGGGTCCACAATTGTTCCTTTTCCAATAACTTGTCCTTTGTTGTTGTCACCGAATGTTACTTTTCCTCCATTCTTGATATGTTCCAATTCGATGAATAGCTTGGGGTTTCCCGTCATATGCCTCGAACATCCACTATCTAAAAACCATTTGGTTTTCAGATTCTTTGACTTTGCCTCCTTCTTGCATTCCTTGCGTTTATCCTACAATGGAGACAAAGTTTTAGGTACCCTTTATTTGGGTCCTTGGATGTTAGGGGCATTATTCTTGTTTAGATAACCCTTAGGTATCCAAACTTGAACATACCTTTTAGGCACATTTTTAGCATGGTTAAAATAAGAAGGATAAGCATATCGATGATTATTCCACATAAGTAAAGATGCATTGTTATACACGTTGCGCCATGGTTGATAATTATTATATGATGGCCGATTTTTATAATAGGTATAAGGCATGCGATTTTGTTTCTTGAATGGCGCTATGTATGTAAGTTCATATGCATTTCTATAAGGTTTATATGAGTGTTGCCTATACTTAGGTTCATAATAAGTTGTATGCATTTTATTCTTTCTAGTTGCATTTGTATACATGTAGGCATAATTTCTAGGTTGTCTAGATGCAAAGTTTGGCCTAGATGTATAGTTATGCGTGTGTGTTTTATGGGTGCATGCTGCATCTTTATCTTTGAATAAGTAGAAGAAGGAGTAGAAGAAGATTTAGCAGGCAAATTTGTTTTTATAACTTTATAAGGTTGTTTCGTAGATGATGATACAAACTTAGTCCTTTTATCTAATTTGCCATCTTCTTCTTTATATCCCAATCCAGTTTTATCATTTCCATACTTTTGTGATGATATAAGTGTATCTAACAAATTTGCACCAGATTTAAATTGTTCTATCATTTTTTCTAAGGTGAATTTAGAAGACTTAAGTTGCACTATTTCATTTTCATAACTTTCAAACTTGGATTTTAACATTTTATTTTACATTTGTAACTTTTGTTCATCTTTCCTATATGATTCAATTTTATTCTCTAAAGAATCAACAGTATTTGAAGACTCTTGTTTAAGAGATTCTAGTTGATCGGAAAATTCCAAGTTGGATGTCTTCAACTTGTCATTTTCTTCAACTAGTTTCTTCTTTTCTTTAGAGAGCCTCTTACAGTGAGCATGCGTTCTTAGGAATTCTTCATACATTTCATCAAATGTCATGTCACTATCAGAATCACTATCAGAAGAAGAACATACCTCGTTGGATACGAAGCAGACTTGAGCTTCCTCAGTTTCGGATTCTGAGTTGGATGAGTCGCTCCATGTGCTCACCTTCATTGCTTGTTTCCCTTTTCTTGCCTTATACTCCTTTGTCTTTGTCGTTTGAGCCTCCTTGTCCTTGGCTTGTTTATTATTGTTGTAGTTATTATTATTTTTCTTCGTGGGACTGTCGTATGAAATATGTCCTTTTTGACCGCATTCATAACACTTTAATTCTTTGTTATACCATTTATTTGTGTTATTTTTCCTAGGTTGTGAAAAAGAAGAAGAAGAATTACGTTGTCTATTCCTATTTGGACGTTTGAAAAACTTTCTAAGTTTTCTAGCTATCAAGATCAAGTCATCATCTAATTCAGTATCACTATTGCTATCATCGTTACTAGCATGTGTTTCGGTTGTTTTGAAAGCTATAGACTTACCGGATGACTTAGACGATTCGGACTTTCGTTGGTTTAATTTAACCTCGTAGACTTTAAGAGACCCGATCAATTCATCCATCTTAGTGATTGACTTTGTCTCCTCGATTGCAATCACCTTTGGATCTCATTCAGCAGGGAGGCTTCGTAGCACCTTTTGAACCTTTTCACTGTTCGAAAATGACTTCCCTAAAGCTTCAAGGGCATTGAAAATATTAGTAATCCTCAAATCCATAGATGTTATGGATTCGTTTGGCAACATTTTGAAAGTCTCTAATTCAGTCATAAGCATGTTTATTTTTGACTCTTTAACACCACTAGTACCTTCATGCTTTAATACAAGTGATTTCCACATGTCGTGTGCGCTTGTGCAATTTGACACATATCCTGCTTCAGATTTTGTAAGTCCATTTAAAAGTAATTGCATAGCTTTAGCATTCATGGACATTTTCTTTTTATCATCCGATGACTATTCACTTTTATATTTTTCAACCTCTTGAGTTACTCCACTAACTTGTATAACTTTCATTGGAATGTACGACCCATCTTCAACTATAGACCATAAATCGATGTCTATAGCCATTAAGAATAGCCTCATTCTTAGTTTCCAATGAACAAAATTATTGCCATCAAAAAGAGGAGGGCGTTGTGTAGACATACCTTCCAACTCACCTTTGTGAGAAACAATAGCCATAGTATGTACCTTGGATTTGAGACAAGCAGTATATAAAGAATTGTTGTTTCTTGGCCTTGTATTGTTCGTACGATGTTGAATCTTGCTTCTTTTGAGTGGTGTTGGTCTGGCTCTGATACCAAATGTTGGATCGTGCACCTGCAATAAACACCACTAGAGGGGGATGAATAGTGTTTAGCGGAAATTACACAACAACCCTTTGTTAAAATCCCATTTGAAAACAGAATCTGAAACCACCTCAGATTCAGAACCCATTTTTCAAAAATTCACAAATAATTGTACACAACTCCAAAAATTATGAAACTTTCCATAATTGAACTTCAATAAGTTAGAAAGACCCTGTCCAAAAATCAGACAAAAATAAGATTGTTTGACCCTTCAAACAAATAAAAAGATTCAGATGGTCAATCTGGACAGAATTGGACAGAATGTTGCTGATTTTGCAAAACGTGTTTCTCTTTTCATTCTCAACCAAAAAGGTTGATATTTATATCAAAACACTCCTTAGGATGTGTAGATGAAGTTTCCAAAAGACCCTGACCTTAAATAATTCTTGAAAAATACAGAATTTAAGTTTTCGCAAAACTGGTCAGATTGCAGCCAGATTGGAGCAGTTATCTTGAAAAGACTAAAAGACTAACTTTCCCTTGCTCAAATCATGTGATTCTTGTTGCAAATGAAAGCTAATAGTACGAAGTATAACTCCACCAAAAATCACGAATTTTGAAAATGTTTAACTATTTTTTCAAATTATGAGAAGTTGTGTGAAAACTGCAGTCAAAAACGGACAGAAAACAGAAATAAAGAAACAAGAGAAGAACACTGAGGATTTATCCTGGTTTGGTCAATGTGACCTACTCTAGTCCCAAGGAACACCTTTCCTTGGATTTCACTATGAAATGAACACCTTACAACAAGAGCCAAGCTTGATCCTTGGGTTATACACCAACCCTACTCAAGACTTGGATAATCATCTTCTAAGCAACACTCAGTTACAACTCCTCTAACACCTATTGATGTAGCCTTATAAAGATGGCTAATCAATCTTACAAATGAACCTCAAGAGGCTTGTAGCTCACCACAATACAAAAAGAACACCTTTTCTATAATGAACAAAACAATAACAACAAGAAGATGAAAGCTAGACAATTCAACAAATGCTTGTGAGCTTCAAGTGTGTTTCATCTTCTTCACCATTGCCTCTATTTATAGTGTGATTTGAGCCTTGAAGATAAGAATGCCAATGTGTCATCATCTTCATCATCAACTCCAAATGTCTTCTCATCATTGGTTGGCTTTGTACACTTGGCAAAATAAAACAACATGATTGGTCCACCTTGGCAAAATGATGTGGCCGAAAGTTTAAACTAAAAGATGACTTGGAATTATCTTGAAAATGTGAAGATAATAGCACCATAACAACTCCATCATCTTCTCAACTTTTTGGCAAGATAATAGGCATGTGAATGTTGAAGTTTTCAAACTCAAATTCAGCTCAAAATTCAGCCTAGTAGCCAACGGCTACTTGATTTAAATTCTCCAAAAATAGGCTTTATTATCTTTTGTAAATTGTAGATAATAAGGAAGGATAATACCACCAAAATTATCCCAACTTCAAGCACAATAATAGGACATGTGAAGTCTTCATTTGACTTCAAAAAATCTGCTGAAAATACCCAAGAAAAGCACATAACCGTTGGGTATATTTTTGAAATATCCAAGTTGGCATTTTTGCCAACTAGCTCCTTTTTGGTTGGTCCACTTGTCTCCAACTCACAAAATGAACTCTACATCATATCCACCTTATCAATCACGTTTTTCCACATATATATAAGTGTAGCAACTCAGATTTTTGAAGAAGAAATAAATAGATAACACTTGACAAGATTATGTCAAAGTGTAACACCGAAATTCTCCAATATTTCTTCTTATATATCAAGAACATTTCCACACCTTTGACACCTTTAATATCTCTGAATAATGATGATAAATATCCTCTTATAACATATATAAGAGGGTCTTCAAGAAAAAATAGAATGTGACATCTCAAATCGTCACATATCCAGCTATAGTCAATAATATCATCGGTTGAGAGAATAAGATATAAGATCACCATATAATCTTCAAACTAATAATAACAAATCTCCAGAATGAAGATAATAATATGTTCAAGAGATTCCTTGAGTGAAAATACCAAAAATACCCTTGGGGGTAAAATGACCAAAATACCCCTGGTGTGAGAAAACTCCAGAAATGTCCCGATGGTCAGAAATAACCATGATATCAACTTTGTCATGATAAATAGTATAAGAATATGCTCTTGAAATATTTCCACCATATCATGTTCCTAAAAAACTCAAAATACCAATTTTGCCCTTTTTGGTAAGTTGTAGAAACTTCCAAGGCATGTTAGTCACAAGACAATAATAATCACCAAAAACACATAATAATCACATAATAAACATGTATAAATCATATACAAATGAAAACAATCACTTTAACACATTTTAGAAAAATATTTAAACAACCCTAGACGTCGATCGATCGAAGTGCCTCAGCTTCAGAGATCGACGTCTCACAGAACCACATCGATCGATCGACATGAGGGTTCGATGTACATCGATCGATCGATGTGTCTCAGGTTTAGAGATTGATGTCTCACAGAACCGCATCGATCGATCGACATGAGAGTTCTATGTACATAGATCGATCGACGTGCAACAACCGGAGAGATCGATGTCAACTTATTCAACTTTTTCAACTTTTAATCACATATAACACCATGTGTGACATTTTTAAGTATTCACCACTTAAAATCATGACTTTGAAAATTATCCAAACATATTTCTCAACACTACCCACCGTTGCTTTCTAAGATGGGGCTGTTTTGAGCCTTCATCAAAGACCATGGATTCATCACCATCATCATGATGCGTATTTTGATGGCCATTTTCTAAGAAGGTGCTTTTGCATAGATGTTGTTCTTTTATGGACTTGCATGTATAGATGATACTAACATTATCACAATGTGGACCTTAGGATCATACTTATGAGATGTAGTTTTGTTGCAAGACAAATATGTTTAATCCATAAAATGTATGTATCATCATGGTATGTTTATCTATGGTAAACTATGGTACAATGAATGTTGATTATATTTACAACTTGCATGCATGCACAAGATGGACAAATTAATGATTGTGAGTCTATGGACTCTCGGCCAAAGGGCCTTTTTGGCATCAATGTGATGGTTATCTTTAGATGATTATATTCATGTGAACATATACATAAAAATACATGGTATATACGATAATTGAAGGGATGAACAAATTAATAAATGTTAAAAAGGATAAATTATAAAAAGGGGGCTATTTTGGCCCATTTGGCTGAAACTATTCCCTAGGGGGCTTTTGGGTAATTTCTAATTTAAGCATGATAACATAGGGGCTGTTTTGGAAAGTTCTAAAAGTAATTAAGAATGGAATATATTAATTAAATAAGTATGAAGTATAAGACACTATTAAGGGCTGTTTTCAACCCCAACCGAGAGCCCCTTAAAGAAAGACAAAAAGGACAAAACTGTCAATTTACATAACACATGATACGACTATTGTATATTTAAGAAAAGGGTAGGAGATGAGTATGTTAAGACCTTGGAGTCAGTCCAGAAACCAAGCATTTCATAAGCATAATGTCATCACGATTGTTTTCAAATGAAACAAGTTTTATTTATGAACATGTTTATGAAATGATTATCGTAAGAAATATTTTAATGTTTTCATGAATAAAGAATCGTACCACGAGATGAATGATTCCATACGACTTATGCACAATGGCTGAGTGTAACACCTTGTTAGGGACAAGGGTTCTCTGCCATTCTGTATATGCATGTTCTGTGGGCTGAGTGTACCACCTTGTCCAGGACAAGAGATCTCTGCCTTTCTGTATGTACATGACGTTCTGCATGGTGGGCTTCCTGATGTCTGGTCCAGGAGGAGGATATTAGGGGCAAAAGACGTTATGATTGACTGTAACACCGCGTTTGGGACTCGGGATCTCAGTCATAACACGTTACGTTAGTCCGAGGTACGTATGATGTAACACCGTGAAGGACCATCGGGATTCATAGACGGTACTGAAGACTACTCGGGGAGTCATTCGGAATGTTGTAGCTACCATTCTTATGTTACGAAAAGTGCTATAGCTAATTCATGTCATGTCATGTTTATGTACGTATTAAATGAAATGTTTTCCGAAAGTTTTACAATGAATACATCACAAACATGTCCCATGAGCTCTTAGTGCCCTTAAGTTATGATTTCCTTATTATGTTGCCACGTATGTGTAGGGCCTGTATAGCACCACTAGAAGAGGGAAGGGTTGAATAGTGGGTGCTGAAAAAATTAGTTTTTAAAACTTTTTGCTACCAATTATCTACTTCTGAAAACAAATTCTGTTTTCAGACTCAGTTTTTGATTAACTAGACAATCAAGTTATAGACCTCTAAGAATTGTGAAATCCGGTGACAAATTACTTTCAGATGTTATGTATGTGCCATAAAAATTTCAGATTAAAATTCAAAGTATTAGGCCTTGAAAAAATATTTTTACTCAGATTGTGTCAATCTGCATGAAATTGTTCCTCAAAATGAAAAATTTATTCATATTAATTTACAACTCCAAATGATCTGAAAATTTTATGATATGACCCTTAGGATATGTACTTTAAAGTTTTGAAACAGTTTTTCAAAATTCCATTGGAAAATATGTTAACCACGTTGATGTTCTTAACATTTGCAGATCTGAAAATCAGATTGCACTAGTCTCAGAACTATTAATGTTTGAATGACTTATACTTATCCAAATGAGATGGAACTTGTGCCAAATGAAAGCTAAGACATGCGTCTATGTTTCTGAAAACGTTTATGATTTTTAGAAAACGTTTGCTATTTTTTTCGTGAGTATGAAAATGATGCAGAAAACTGAAAACTGAAAGTAAAAGTGCTGAAAGTAATGACACCGAGATTTTTATACTGGTTTGGTTAAATCAACCTACTCCAGTCTTCGAGGAAACCTTCTTCGGTATTCACTAACCACAAAACAACACCTTGACATAAGGGTGATTGGAGTTATACACCAACTCCACCCTTTTACAATCAAACAAACAAACAAAACAACACAAACACCACCGATCAAATGAAGGCTTGATCACACCTGATCAACCTTTTACACGAGATGAACTCACGTGGGTGGTTTACACAAAGCCTATATAGTATATGGAAGATATGTATGATAAGCTTGATGGTAAGATCAAGAGAAAAAAATGGGAGAAGAAGAGAGTAGTCTTGCTTCGAACTTGTAAGAATATGAACTTTGCGTACCCTTATCTTGTACCATCTTGCTCCTTTTCATAGTGTGTTGGCCGCCCTCTTAGGGTTAGAGTCTTCCTTGAAATTTTTCTGAATATTCTTGGAAGATTACTTTGTATAAATGATGACACAACCTTGCTTACTTGGCGCAACACGATTGGACGAATGACTTGTCTTTGCCTAGTTGTCACTTCTTGATAGGCCATCTTTAATCCACCTTGGCACTCCTTAAATGAGCTGGAAATTCTTTTTAAGAATCTAAAAAATGTGCTTAAAATCTAGGTGGTTAACTTCCAAATAATCATGATATGATCTCCCTTAATTTTTGGAATAAAATTGAAGACAAAAAGGGAAAAAATTCGGCCAACTCCAAACACATGTGCTGAAATTTCAGCATGTGTTTTATTTTGAAGTGTTTCCTTGTGTGTTGCCCTCTTCAATGTCACCAATCATGTGTGGCATAATCTCCACCAATTAAAGTGCCACTTGTAGGACCTGTATAGCACCACTGAAAGGGGGGTTTGGATAGTGAGTGCAGAAAATTTTTTTTTAAAAAACTTTTGAACCAAAAACCTCACGTTTGAAAAAAGTTTCTGTTTTCAGATTCTGTTTTGAAATATTTGAATGACCTAGTTGTAGACCTCCGAAACTTATGAAATTTGGTGAAAATGTACTCTCCAATGTTCTGAAGGTCTCACAAAAATTTCAAATTAGAACTCCACTCCTAGCCCCTTGAAAATATGTTTTTGGTCAGATTGCGCAAATCTGCCAGAAGCTATACTCCGACTTGAAAAATTTATTCCTATTAATTAGTGACTCCAAATGGTCTGAAAGTTTTATGACAAGACCCTTCAGAAATGTATTTTAGTGGGTTGAAGCAGTTTTTGAAAATTTCTTTGGGAAGTATATCAACCACGTTGATGTTCTCAACCTTTGCAAATCTGAAAATCAGATTGTACTAGTCTTAGAACTATTCACGTTTGACTGACTTATACTTATCCACATGAGTGGAAACTTGCACCAAATGAAAGCTAGGATGTACGGCTATGTTTCTGCAAACATTTGTAATTTTTGAAAATCGTTTACTATTTTTACTGTTGCAACAAACTCAATACAGAAAACTGATAACTGAAATTAAAGTGCAGTAAAGTAAGAACACCAAGGATTTTATACTGATTCGATTAAATCAACCTAATCTAGTATTCGAGGATACCTTCCTCGATTATCACTAAACATAATAAACACCATACCACAAGGTTAAATTGATTTAAACACTAACTCCACCCTTTTACGATCAATACAATCGAGCAAACGAATCATGGACACTACCACCAAATGAATGAAGGTTTGATCACACCTTGATCAACCTTTTAAAACAATGAACGTGTATGGGTGGTATATTCAAAGCCTATACAATATGTAAATATATGAATAATAGGCTTGAGAGAAGAAGAAGAAGAAAGAAAGAAAAGGAGAAGAAGAAAATAGTATTGCTTCTTGCACTCGAGAGAATATGAGTTGTAGCCTTAGCCTTGTTTGCACTATCTTCTCCCTTTCATGTAAGCTTGGCTGCCCCCTTTAGGGTCTCTTCCTTCTTGAGAATTCTCTTTAATGTCCTTGGAAAATTGTCTTATGTAGAGATGACACCATCTTGCTTACTTGGCGCAATATGATTGGAAGGGTGACTTGACCTTGCTTACTTGTCACTTGTTGATTGGTCCACCTTGGTATCCTTTAATGAGCTGTAAATTCTATAAAAAAACTCATAAAACATGTGCTCAAATGTATTAAAAATATTACAATACTATCACATTTCAATCCCTTGAATTTGGGAGACAAATTGAGGACAATAACTAGCCAAAAATCGCCCACTCCTTTTCCATGTGCTAAAATTTTCAGCATGTGGTTCTTTTGAGTTCTTTCCATATGTGGTACCCTCTTGAATGTCACCAATCTTGTGTGGCACATTCTCAACCAATTGAAATGCCAAATAAGCTCCACCTAGGCTACAATCAAGATGAAATAGGCATGTAGAATGAATGGACATGTGCTGAAATTCCATTTTAGCAAGCTTTGTCAAATAATGCACAATATTTAAACATATATGGTAAATAATAATCAGTCCTATTTTGAATTTTCTAGAACACTTTAACATGTCTCGAATGTGTAAAAAGTGTCTAGATACATGTTACATCTATGCCTCAAAAACGTACCATGTGTGTATGTTCGTAGAAAACCGAATTTTTGACTTTCGTCGATTACGCGATTTTTCTCCGATTAAATTCAAACTTCTTGCACATGTAATATATATTATGTCACACATAATATACATAAATTAAAGTGTATATTCAGCTCCAATAGCTTAATCAAAAATGTCCATGTGCACTAATTAAGTTGAGTTACAATTCTCCATAAATTTAGTATAAATTGTGGGTGATTTGTGTGTGCCAACATGGAATGATTTAGTGGCTGATATTAAACATGCGAGCCATGAAATTTTTGGCTATTTTTGATGCATATGGTCTGGCCACATTTATATGGCAAGTACGTGACATGTCAGTGAAGTTTCGATAGTCACCCGATACGACAATTTTCGGTTTATGACCTTGTAACATGTCGTTATAATTTTGATGTCACCATGACTTATATCATATGATATAAGACCTGAATATATTGATTAATATGAGGCTATTAATATGAGGTGTATATAGTGATGTGACGTCAACATACGTTTATAATATATGTGACGTGTCAATGGTACCTCGGGATATATATGTATTGTGCCTTTTAAAAAATATGGATATATATAATGTTTAGGAAGGAGACTTTCCAGTCTCAAATTTGTTGCCATGAAGCTTTCTCCAAATATGTCTTCATTTAATGAACTAGTTCATTAACTTAAACACTCCACTTAATGAACTAGTTTAGTTCATTAATTATGGCATCTGAAAATAGTACAAAGACAACAAATGTTTGCCATATGATGTAAGCTTTAACGCCTCATGGCTTGTTATTACGGAAACAATATATGTAAGCATATGAAGCATGTATATCACATAAACGTGTTAAGTAATAATTTATTTATGTATTTCGTAAACTCGTAGCTTTTAAATCACGCATTTGTAAATCATTAAAAGACTTTTTCTTAACAATCTCCCCCTTTTGATGATTTACAAAATAACATTGGTTCATGATTTAAATATGATCGCTCCCCTCTAATTATGCACAAATTTGAATTTTGAATTGTATGGCATTGTGTGCTCCCCCTTAAATTATGCTCTCTCTCTCCCCCTTTATTTTGTAAATGATATCAAAAGTACATGCAAGGATGGAAAGAAATATCAAAATATAACAAATTAACCGAAATCATGCCTAATTTTGAGCATAGATTTTCATACGTGGCTTGATTAAGTGCTTTCGTGAATATGTCGGTTTCAGTATGAACATGTTCTATAACGATATCACCACTGTTTACATGATCACGAAGAAAGTGATATTGTACCTTTATACGCTTTGCCTTAGAGTGCAATACGGGGTTCTTAGACAAATTGATAGCACTCATAGTATCACAATAAATCGGATACGATTTACTGTGATTCCAAAATCAGATAGTTGCTTGTTTTAGCCGTAAACGTTGTGTGCAACAAAGACTAAGTGCCATGCATTCCGCTTCAGTAGTAGATAATGCTACACTTGCTTGCATTTGAAAACCAAGATATCAACAAAATTCTAATAAATTGACATGTGCCACTTGTGCTTTTTCTATCTATTTTGCACCCGCCATAATCCGCGTCAGTATAAGCATGCAAGTCAAATTCACAATTCCTATCATAACAAATTCCTAGAGTGGGAGTATGCTTAATGTATCGAAATATTCTTTTTACAGCATTATAGTGTGACACTTTAGGGTTGCTTTGAAAACGAGCACACATACAAACACTAAACATGATATCGAGTCTACTTGTGGTAAGATAAAGCAAAATCATAGACCTATACAAACCATTATCAAAGTCTTTTCCATTCTCATCTTTATCAAGTTTAGTTGTTACACTCATAGGGGTGGGAGATGGTTTCACGTTTTCAAAGTTAAAATTTTTAATTATGTCATTCACATATGTGACTTGACTTATATGGATGCCTTTACTAGTTTGTTTAATTTGCAAGCCAAGAAAATAATTCAACTCACCAACCATAGACATTTCAAATTTGGATTTCATGCATATTTCAAATTCTTCAACAAGTTTATGAGATGTAGATCCAAAGACAATGTCATCAACATAAATTTGAATAATAAGTAAATCCAATTTTTCTTGTTTCAAGTACCATCTATGGTGCCTCTTTTAAATCCATTTTCTAAAAGAAAGGTAGCAAAACGATCATATCCAGCCCTAGGTGCTTGTTTTAAACCATATAGTGTCTTCTTTAATTTGTTCACATGACTAGGATATTTTAAATCCTCAAAACCGGGTGATTGTTTCACATCTACTTCTTCTTGTATGAAGCCGTTTAAAAATGCATTTTTAACGTCCATTTGATAAAGTTTAAAATCCTTCGTGCAAGAAATAGCAAGTAATAATCGTATGGCTTCTAAACGTGCTACGGGTGCAAATGTTTCTTCGTAGCCTGTTCCCTCTTCTTGATTATATCCTTGTGCTACAAGCCTTGCTTTGTTTCTAACTACTTTACCCTCTTCATTCATTTTATTTCTAAATACCCACTTTGTGCCTATTATTGTTTTATCTTGTGGTCGTGACACTAAATCCCATACACCATTTCTTATGAATTGATTTAATTCATCATGCATAGCGTCAATCCAAGAAGAATCATTCAGAGCATCAAACACATTCTTGGGTTCAATTTTAGATATCATAGAATGGAATTAATTTATTTCATCCGGATTTATTCTTCTATGTGGTCGGACACCTTGTGTGATCTCGCCTATGATGAGGTTGTGTGGGTGATCTCTATACCATCTTGGTTGATTATTTTCTAAGTTTTCATGCATTTCTAAGTGATCATGCAAATCTAATATGTCGTGTTCATCATGTCCGATATTTTATTCTATATCATCTAACATGGGCTTTAGTTCAAAATCATCGTCATTTTCTTTATTTATTTCATATTCACCGAATTCATTAAATTTCACATGAATAGATTCTAAAATTTGTCTAGCAATAGGATCAAAACATATGCCTTAGAATTCACAAAATATCCAATAAAGATGCATTCAATGGATTTAGACTCAAATTTATCTAGATTATCTTTTGTATTCAAAACAAAGCATTTGCAACCAAACACACGAAAGTAATCAATTTTAGGCATGCGACCATTCAAAATTTCATAAAGAGTTTTATTTATTTTCTTTCTAATTGATAAATGGTTAACTATATAGCATGCACAATTTACGGCTTCCATCCACAAAAATCTAGGCAACTTATTTTCACATAGCATGTTTCTTGCAATTTCTTGTAGTTTCCTATTCTTTCTTTCTACTACTCCGTTTAACTGTGGTGTTCTGGGTGGCGAAAACTCGTGTTTAATACCTTTTTCTTCACAAAATGCAATCATGTCCTTATTTTAAATTCGCTGCCTATTTCACATTCAAACCATACTCATTCTCAATTTGTTTTATTAATTTAGCAATATCAATGGCACTATCATCTTTATTCGCAAGAAATAAAGTCCATGTATAGCGAGAAAAATCCTCAACGACGACCCATGCATAATGCCGCCCACCAAGATTCCTAGTACAACTAGGACCAAACAAGTCAATGTGTAATAATTCTAAGACTCTAGATGTGCTAATTTCATTTTTAGATTTAAGTGACTCGTGTGTTTGTTTGCCTTTAATACAAGATTCACACGACTGAAAGTTGTCTAAATCAAGTTTAGGCAATCCTCGTACTAGATTCTTTCATTGAAGTTTTTCAAGGGTTGAGATGCCAATGTGTCCTAACCGCCTATGCCACAAATTCACGTTAGGTTCATTTGACATAAAACATTTAACTTTAGCGTCTAACATGTCATCCATAGAAAGTGTAAAAATATTTCTGTCTCTTTTTCCTTTTAATACTGTTTCTCCATTTTTATTTGCTATATTGGAATATGGGTGAGTGAAACACACATCAAAACCGTTGTCAAGAAACTGTGAGATGCTAAGCAAATTGTAAGATAGATTACTTACCAAGAAGACGTTGGAGATTTGAAGAGTGCTTGGGTTTCCAATTGTGCCTATTCTGATGATTCTTTATTCGTTGTTGTCTCCAAAGGTCACCGATCCACCTTTTGTAACCTTCTTCAACTTTGAAAACAGGCTCGGGTCACCCGTCATGTGCCTCGAGCAACCACTGTCAAGGAACCACTTGATTGATTTTTTTTTTAATAAAAAAATATTTTATTAAGAGAAAGCCTCACTTTTGGCGGAGGAAAACCTTTGTACAATGTCAGAATACGCAAATAAATGAATCAGAAAGCTAATGATATGATATCTCCAGTCGTATATGATATGTCGCATTAAAACCTTGCCAAGAAAAACCACCCTTGTGGATAAAACCTTGGCGAAGGAAAAAGCGTGCATATTTATACGACTGTCACTGATATCGATGGTGTACAATACAATATACAAAGAAGTTGTATGTGTTGCTGTCCGCAAATAATGTATGCCAATGGTGGTGAAGAGAAGAGAAAGCTTGAGGTGGACTGTGTGGCAATATGGCCATAGTAGCGTGCCATTGTGTTGCTCGGTCCGGATATCATCCGCGTACAAGTGAGTAGGCATCCAGATTGTATTGATCATCCATATCATCCAAATCACGCAGAGCGTCCATGCAGTAGACAAGTAAATATATGTGTGAAGTATGTAGAAAAGACAGCAGAAAACAGAGAAACCAAGCCAGGGTAAGGAGCACATACCCAACCTGCCTGCACCATCCGATGTGCAGGCAGGGTGATTGAAGGAGAGCCAATCCATATGGAAGACCCTGAAATCATCGATAACAAAATTTCGAAGGTGGAAAAGCATCCATGTAGCCATCATACGTGAATGTGCAGCAATACACTCGCCATAAGAATCAAGGATTGTACTGCCGGCACAAGCTGAAATGCCGGCAGAAATAAATGTGATAAGCGCACCCTGGCGGATAATCAGGGAGAGAGAACAAGCTTGGGCCTGAGTCGTCATCGATATATAATTTCGACATGAGTTCTTGACCTCCACACCAATGCTCATTGCCATTAGCGAGATGCATGAGTTGTCCAGTGCAAGATATTCGTCATGCAAATTACACAATGTCAGCTTGCTGAGGATTCGGTAAATAGACCATGGATGCGAGAGAAAGGAAAACGTACCGAGGCTGCCTGTACTGAATGGAGTACAGGCAGAAAAAATTTGATATGGCCAATCCATATGGAAGACTGTATATCTGCTAGGGCTGAAATCATCCGCGAAATGGTCCTCCAAAACATCGCAGTAGCCATGATGCATGTCAATAAAACAAGTGTAAATGTATAGAATAAATATTAAGAAACAGCAGCATGTGGAGTAGATACAAGGCGTACCGATCTTGCTCGTGACTAATCGTACACGGGCAGCGTATTTCCAAGAATAGCAACTCATAATATAATAGGTAAGCTCATGTCGCACGCAACACCGCTGAGGAAAGATCCAACGAAACCGAGGCCCTGACCAGGGGAGGAAGGGTGGAACCGCTATACACCCCCGTGATAGGCTGCAACATCGCATGCTGGGCAAGATAATGCGCAGGCATATTAGTTTCCCGATATGTATGCACTACCTCCAGCCGATGTTGACGGATGAGATCATGTAGCTGCCGAAGATGATAATGACCCGCTGGCCGTCTTGACTTGCCAAGACGGGCAAGCAGTTGGGCACAATCTGATTCGACAATCAGCGAACGATAACATGGAAGGTAAAACAGCAGGCTAAAAAATGTGGCCTGAGTCTCGGCCTGCAAAGGCGTACAGTAAGGTAGCCGAAATGAGAGGGCCCGGATGCAAGAACCATTATGATCACGTAATATTCCACCACCCGCAGCATAATGTTGACCTACCGCAGCATCGACATTTAGTTTGAGTCGGCCAGAAGGAGGTGTTTGCCATCTGATAATGCGAAGTCGGGGAGGACGAATCCGAGGAAGCCAGGGAAGAGAAGGTGATGGGCCTGCTGCCAACTTGGTTCCCTGTATCTGAGTCATCCACACGTGAATATCAAAGTGAATGGCATTACGTAATGCCGATGTAGAGAAGAGAGTGGTATCTCCATAAGTCAGCTGTGCATAAAGACGCCAAATGTTGGATAATATTATCCCAGGAAGCACTATCCGCAAGACGCCTAACAGAGATGTGGAGTTGGACCGATACCACCATGCCATTAGGTATTGCCGAAGAGACAGGGTTGACGGCAGCACTCCATTGAGTTCACCAGCGAAAAAGCTCCAGAAAATTCGGATGCGAGAACATGTAATAAATATGTGGTCTACCGTGGCGGAATGAGATTTGCAGAAAGGACATTGGGTTGGACGCACCAAGGAGTAGCGGCCTATATAATCTTCAAATGGAAGGGCTGAATGAAATATGCGCCATAAAAGTAGTCGAATGGAAGGAGTATGGTGCTTACACCAGATAAACCTAGTCGAGATTAATGTAGGCCGTGGTGTCCTACAAATATCATAGGCTGATTTTAGCGAGAATTCTCCTGAAGGCGTGACTGTCCATGAAAGAAATGTGCCCAATCCAGTTGAATGAGAAAGACAAATGTGATGAATTCGACATATAGATTTCCAGACTGGGGAATCTGTGAGCCTGGGAATATAGTCGCCCCTTCGTCCATATTTATGATGCATATATGTACTCCATAAAGTGTCATGGCATTGGTATTTCCACCAAATTTGGCATTGGTATGCCTTCTGCAAGTCGCGAAGATTACGTAGGCCTAAACCACCTTCTTCGACTGGGGTAGTAATGTCTTTCCATGCAACCCAATGATGCCTCTCCCCCCAATAAAATGCTGACATCTTTCTATCAAGCATACGAATGACAGATTGAGGCATACCGCCTGCCGCCATTATATGTAGTGGTAGCGCTGCTAGGACAGAACGTAATAGTACTAGTCTACCTGCCATAGATAGAAGACGAGAATGCCAGCCATTTATTCGGTCATCTACGTGCTGCAATAGGGACGAAAAGTGCAAAGCCCGTGGAATGCCCTTATGCAGGAAAGAGCCAAGATACCGAAAAGGTAAGGATGATAAGCGCATGCCAAGAATTCCTTTTATAATATGACATTGCCCAGCCGTTATGTTCGATGATGGTATGAAATTGCTTTTATGAAAATTTACCTTCTGACCTGAAGCCAGTTCATAAGTGGTGAGAAACACATGGAATCGCCGTAAATTTCTCTGTGTACCCCGTAAGAAGATAAGCAAATCATCCGCGTATGCCAAATGTGAAATCTGCAAAGGGACTCTACCCAATCGAAACAACTGAATATTGCCTGCGGCAACCAGAGCCTTCAGCCCTCTACTAAATCCCTCTGAAGATAATATAAACAACAATGGTGATAAGGGATCTCCCTGCTTGACTCCCCTGAATGGTTGAAAATATGGCGATGGTTGCCCATTGATTAGTACTGACATCCGCGTTGCACTGAGATGGTTGATAATAATCCGAATGAAAAACTCTGAGAAGCCAAACTTGCGAAGAAGTAATTTAAGATACTCCCAACTCACCCGATCAAAAGCCTTCATCATATCTAATTTTACACAGACCTGTGGTCCTTCCCTGTCTAACTGATGAATCATTTCACGAGCCAAAAGTACCTGGGTTGATATATCCTGACCCGCGAGAAAACCTGTTTGTTCCGGCGATATTAAAGTGGGTAATAGGCGATTCAACCGAGAGGCAAGAACCCGGGTGCAAACTTTGCTAATAAAATTTGTAAGACAAATCGGACGAAAATCACCAAATGTCTGCGGTGATTGTACTTTCGGTATAAGCGTCAGTAAAGCACTCGCCATGACAGTCGGCTGGGGAACACCAATGAAAAATTCCTGCACTGCTTTTAGTACATCCAAATGGATTATTGACCAACATGAACGATAAAAATTGCCATGGAATCCATCCGGCCCTGCTGCACTTTGCGGATCCAAACTCCAAACCGCTTGTTTGACCTCTGGCTCTGATGGCAATTGCGTAAGCATTATATTATCCTCATCCGTGAGCAGTGTCGGGATATGTGATAATATATCCTCATGATTGACGGTCGGCGCTTGGGCAAATAAATCTTTATAATACTCAACTGCCTCTGACATAATATCCTCCGGTTGTGTCAACACTGTGCCATGTCTATTTTGTAGTTGGCGAATGCAAAGCTGTGAGCGTTTACCTTTAACAAAAGATTGGAAATAGCGCGTGTTAGCATCGCCTTCTTGAAACCATTTAACTCGAGCCTTTTGTTTCCAGTATAATAACTCATATTTTGATGCAAGCAAATATTGAGCCTTTGCTTGATAATAAGCCTCACGCGCTTCCTCAGTCGAGGTCGCATCCCAATGATTTTCTGCAGCATTAAGATTGTCCTCTGCATGTTGTAACGTACTGAAAATATTGCCAAATATATGCTTATTCCAGTGCTGAATATCCTTCTTTAAAGCAAACAATTTATTATAGAAACCCCGCATGCCACCTGTTGTTGGATACGAGAGCCATGTATGCCGCATATACGCATGAAAGTCCACATGATGCAGCCATGCGTCCAGGAATCGGAAGGCGCGACGGATAGGTGGGGTAGTATACTGACATTGTATCAAAAGTGGAGTGTGATCTGATGTCGCCCGTGGTAAATGAGTGAGTCTCAGGATGTCAAACATATCATGCATCAGAGAATTAATAAATGTCCAGTCTAGTCTCCTTCGAACACGTCCAAGACCACGTCCTTCTGCCCAAGTATATCGCGTGCCATGATACGGCGGGGACATAAGTGCACATGATTCAATACAATCATTAAAATCCTGCATCGCAGACAGCGAAGGTGTGGAGCGACCCTGATGGTCCTCCAGTGTACGGAAAATATTAAAGTCTCCACCAATTAACCAAGGCAACTGTAACCTCGCAGAGAAATCACATAACTCCCTCCATAAACATTGACGCTGAGTTGTTGTGTGTTTTGCATAGACTAAAGAGAGAACAAAATCATGCTGCTGTGATATTGAAGAAAGAGTCATGTGTAATACTTGATCTTGATCCTGCGTAGCAATCAAGCGAAATTCATGATCCCTCCAGAAAAACCAAATATGTTCTGACTGTGAAGCATAATTGTGTGAAAAACCTAGTCGTAAAACAAAACGGTTTATTTGTGCTGGGGTGTGTTTAGGTTCTATTAAAGCAAGTAAATGAATACGATATTCTCTTATCAACTGCTGTAGACGAGGCATCGATGAGCGCATGCCTCGAATATTCCAAACTAATATATTCATTGAGTAAAGTTTGAAACACTTCCCTGAATGATCTGAGATGCGCTACGTGTGAGGACAGTAGATGGCGGTAATGGTGGCAAATCCTTTCTTGCGCGTCGTTTCCGACGCGGGACAACTGGTACAAACGGCGCCTCCTCTGTCGGATCATTTAACCGAGATATCAATATGTCATCCTCTGGTGAGGAATCTAACCTCTGCATGCGACGAGAGACTTCTGTGGGAACAATAAGCGGGCCAGTATCCGGATCTTCATCTGGCAATTCTGTGTCTGACAAATGTCCAAGTTCTGTATGGGTGATATCGTCTGGTAAATGATGATCCGAGGCATCACAAAACGCATCATATGTCTGTCGATCGCCCTCCACATGTGGCTCAAGATTGATGACTGAATTAGTTGTTTGGTCATTCAGCTGGGGCTCTTCCACCGGAGGTATAGCAGACGGAAGATGAGGTTGTTGTGGATCCGCAAGAGGTGATGATGGCAATGTGGTCATCGGAGCTGGCTGCGAGGGTTTCGCAGTAGGGATGGCAGCCGACTTGTTCTTGACAGGAGTCCATCTCTGTTTTGGCGGACGGGATGGAGGCGGCGGTGGAGGCGGTGGAATAACCGACGCCGATGGCTGTTTTGGATCACAAGATGAGTGATCATGCCCTAATCTATGACATGCAGTGCAATATTTTGGCAAATCCTCATAAATCACTGGCTGTAAGATGAGTCTTTGTTTTGCCTGCAAATATATTTTCTGAGGCAGTTCCTGCGACACATCTACCTCAACACATATTCTTGCGACGGATGGCCGAAGAGCGTCAGAAGTGGCCGCGTCGAGCTTCAGCGGTGAGCCTATCGGCTTCACAATTTCGAAGAGAGCCTCTCTACAGTGTAAATGAACCGGTAAACCCAGTAAAGCTACCCACACCGGTACAATGGGTACGTCAGCTGCCGGATCAAAATCCACTGTCCATTTAGTGATACGCATATGACAACCGGAAATAAGCCATGATCTACGATAAAAACATCGTAGATAATCTGCTTCTTGACGGAAATTTAAAAGTATATGAGTTTGATCAATAAGAGTGATGCGCAGATCATTGTGAAAACCAATTTTTTCAAAAACCTGTCGAATCACCTTCAATGGTGGTCTTCCATACCAAAATGTACCAACTAAGGAATATTTGTATGGCGCAGCTAGTGCATCAATTTCAGAGTCAAGAAACGATACCAAAGGAATACCTTTATGTCTTAAAACCGTTTTGGGGGAAATGCTAACCGGCTTGGATGAGGATGCGCCAGAAACAATAGCAGCGAACGACGGGGCTTTGTCCGACATTGTAAGAGGAGTTGCGATCGAAAAACCAGGAAGCCTTCTTTGCCGTGAAAAATTACTGTCTTGCTGGAGGTGCGAGAGAAGGCAAAGGAGTGTTGGGAGGTGATGCCAGATACCACCGAAGCAGATCAAGGCGTTGATAAATTAGTATAGAGATCGTTGGGGTGGAGAACGCAGAGGAACCCAGAGATGATTTGTGGAGGCAGCCGTATCGTGTGTGCATCAATGGTTTCTTTTCATATTTATACGACACATAATTATCTTGTATGATATGAAAAAGAAGCACGATGAGATGAAGTATGGGGTGATCTAGGCGTCCTTTTAGGTGCCACATTTGTCTTGAATGCATGTGTTTTCTTGGATGAAGATAGAATGAATTTGGTTGATTTATTTTGTGTTTTATTTTTCTCAACGTATCCTAATCCGGTTTTGTCGCTTTCATGCTTTTGTGATGAGATGATGCGATCTAGCATGTTTGTACCTGTATCAAACTGTTTTACCATTTTTTCTAAATCTGCATTTCTTAATTTCAAATTTGAAATCTCAGATTTTATTTCATTATTTTCTTGATTTCATTTCATTATTTTTTGTCGTTAATGATGAGACCTCTGATTTTAATGCATTAATTGTGCAAGATGACTCTTCTTTTGAATCGTTTAATTGAGAAACAAGGTTCGTGTTAGATGATTCTAACAACTTCTTGTCTTCAATTAACCGTTTCTTTTCTTTTGAAAGAGTCTTTGTGAATTTATGCAATTCAAGATATTGAATAAACAAATCATCATAAGAGGGTTCTGAATCAGAATCAGAAGATACATCGTTTGATGCTTTGGATGCAAAGCATACTTGTGCCGTCTGTTCTTCGATATCATCAGTCTCAGAGTCAGATGAATCACTCCAAGTGGAGGCTTTGAGAGCTCTTCTTTAATTCCTTTGTCTAGGTTCTGAGACGGGTCTAGTTTTGTTCCATTCCTTGTCATAGTTTTGTTTGTTTGTTTGTCCTTGTTCGGGCAGTCATATGACAAGTGTCCAATTTTTCCACATTCATAGCACTTTATGTCCTTATCATTATTTTTATTTTTGTTTCTCTTAGTTGGAATAGCCTTAGGTTTATTCTTGAATGATTTTCTCATACATTTTCTCAAACTTTAGCCAATAGTATTATATCTTCATTGTCCGATTCAGTATCACTATCATCTTTGTGATCGGAAGAGGTAGAGACGTATTCATTTGATTTAAAAGCAATAGTCATACTTTGTTTTGACGTTGATTCCGATTTCCCTAGTGTAAGTTTGCTTTCGTACTCCTTTAAGGATCCGATTAGTTTCTCCATTTTTATCGATCTCGTTTCTTTACTTTCCTCAATCGCTGTGACTTTGGGGTCCCATTCCGATAGGAGACTCCTTAGCACCTTTTGAACCTTTTTCTGTGTAGAAAAAGCTTTTCCAAGAGACTCAAGCGAATTGTAGAGGTTAGTCAAGTGTAAGTCCATATCAACAATAGATTCATTTGGTAATAACTTGAAAAATTCAAGAGTAGACATAGGCATATTTATTTTAGATTCTTTAACTTGATTAGTCCCTTCATGTTTTATTTCAAGAATTCTCCACATCTCTTGGGCACTTGAGCAATTAGACACATAAATCGATTCACTTTTACTCAACCTGTTTAAAAGAAGTTGCATGGCTCTAGCATTCATACTTAATTTCTTTTTTTCATCACTAGTATATTCTTCTTTCGGTTTTATGACCTCTAGTGTGACATCATCAAAAGTAGATAACTTAGAAGGAATAAACAGACCATCTTCTATAATGGACCACAAGTCTATATCGATATCCGTAAGAAAAAGTTTCATTCTAAGTTTCCATTGTATGAAGGACTCACCGTCAAAAAGAGGAGGCCTTTGACTTGACATACCTTCTTGTTCGGTCTTGTGACTAGTGGTTGCAATCTCACAAAGATCGTTGGATCCTCTTGTCGTGAGTGTACCTGCACTCTGATACCACTTGTAGGACCTGTATAGAACCACTAAAAGGGGGGGTTGAGTAGTGAGTGCGGAAAATTTGGTTTTTAAAAACTTTTGGACCAAAAACCTCTTCTGTTTTCAGAACCTGTATTGAAATATTTGAATGACCTAGTTGCAAACCTCCAAAAATTATGAACTTTGGTGAAACTGTATTCTCAGATGTTTTGAGTGTCTCACAAAAATTTCAAATTAAAAATCCACTCCTAACCCCTTGAAAATACGTTGTTGTTCAGATTGCACAAATCTGCCAAAAACCGTACTCCGACTTGAAAATTTTATTCCTATTATATGGTGACACCAAATGGTCTAAACTTTTTATGACAAGACCCTCACAATATTTATTTTAGTTTTTTGAAACATTTTTTGAAAAATTCCTTTGGGAAATATGTCAACCACGTTGATGTTCTAAACCTTCGCAAATATGAAAATCAGATTGCATTAGTCTCAGAACTATTCACGTTTGACTACTTATACTTATCCAAATGAGTTGAAAATTACATCAAATGAAAGCTAGGATATGTGGCTATGTTTTTACAAAGTTTTATAATTTTTTAAAATCGTTTACTATTTTTACCGTCGCAACGAACTCAATGCAGAAAACTGAAAGTAAAGTGCAGTAAAGTAAGAACACCAAGGATTTTATACTGGTTCGTTTAAATCAACCTACTCCAGTCTTCGAGGACAGCTTCCTCATTTATCACTAAACACAATAAACACTTTACCATGAGGGTGACTTGAGTTAAACACTAACTCCACCCTTTTACCATCAATACAATCGAGCAAAGAACGAATGAAGGTTTGATCACATCTTGATCAACCTTTTACAACAATGAACGTGTATGGGTGGTATATTCAAAGCCTATAAAATATGAAGAATATATGAACAATAGGATTTAGAGAAGAAGAAGAAGAAAGAAAAGGAGAAGAAGAAAATAGTATAGCTTCTTGCACTTGAGAGAATGTGAGTTGTAGCCTTAGCCTTGTTTGCACTATCTTCTCCCTTTTATGCAAGCTTGGCCGCCCCCTTTAGGGCCTCTTCCTTTTTGAAAATTCTCTTAAATGGCCTTGGAAGATTTCTTTGTGTAGATATGATACCATCTTACTTACTTGGCGCAATATAATTGGAAGGATGACTTGACCCTGCTTACTTGTCACTTGTTGATTGGTCCACCTTGGCATCCTTTAATGAGCTGTAAATTCAAAAAAAACTCATAAAACATGTGCTCAAATGTAGTCAAAATATTACCATACTATCACATTTCAATCCCTTGAATTTGGGAGACAAATTGAGGACAATAACTAGCCGAAAATTGCCCACTCCTTTTCCATGTGCTGAAATTTTCAGCATGTGGTTCTTTTGAGTTCTTTCCATATGTGGTACCCTCTTGAATGTCACCAATCTTGTGTGGAACATTCTCCACCAATTGAAATGCCAAATAAGCTCCACCTAGTCTCCAATCAAGATGAAATAGGCGTGTAGAATGAATGGACATGTGCTGAAATTCCATTTTAGTAAGCTTTGTCAAATAATGCACAATTTTTACACATATATGGTAAATAATAATCAGCCCTATTTTGAATTTTCTAGAACACTTTAACATGTCTTGAATGTGTAAAAATTTTCTAGATACATGTTACATCTATCATTCAAAAACGTACCATGTGTGTATGTTCATAGAAAACTGAATTTTCGACTTTCGTCGATTATGCGATTTTTCTCCAATTAAATTCAAACTTCTTGCACATGTAATATATATTACATCACACATAATATACATAAAATAAAGGTATATTCAGCTACAATAGCTTAATAAAAAATGCCCATGTGCACTAATGAAGTTGAGTTTGAATTCTACACAAATATAGCATAAATTGTGGGTGATTTGTGTGTACCAATCTGGAATGATTTAGTGGTTGATATTAACATGTGAACCACGAAAGTTTTGGATATTTTTGATGTATATGGGCTGGCCACATTTATATGGCAAGTACGTGACATGTCAGTGAAGTTTTGGTAGTCACCCGATACGACAATTTTTGGTTTATGACCTTGTAACATGTCGTTATAATTTTAACGTCATCATGACTTATATCATATGATATAAGAACTGAATACACTCATTAATATAAGGTGCATATAGTGGTGTGACATCGACGTACGTTTATAATATATGTGACGTGTCAGTGGTACGTCGGAATATAGTGTATTGTGCCTTTTAAAAAATATGGATTTATATAATATATACTAAAATGGCGTGTAAGTGTAGTGGGGAGGAGAATTTCCATTCTCAAATTTGTTGCCATAAAGTTTTCTCCAAATATGTCTTCATTTAATGAACTAGTTAGGTCATTAACTTAAGTACTCCACTTAATGAACTAGTTTAGTTCATTAATTGTGGCACCTGAAAATAGTACAAAGACAACAAATATTTGCCATATGATTTAAGCTTTAACGCTTCATGGCTTGTTAGTACGGCAACAATATATGTAAGCATATAAAGCATGTATATCACATAAACGTGTCAAGTAATAATTTATTTATGCATTTCGTAAACTCGTAGCATTTAAATCATGCATTTCTAAATCATTCAAACATTTTTTCTCAACAATAAGTTCTACTTAAGCTCCAACAAGTTGTAATAGCCGTGTGATATTCAGCAGCACATGTGTTGAATTCTTTTTATGTAAACTTTGTCAAATAATGCATAATCTTCACATACATGGTAAATTACAATCAGCATAAATTGATTTTTCTATAACACTCTAATATGTCTTGAATGTGTAAAAAGTGTCTATATACATATTACATACACACTAAAACCATCACATGCATGTAGAGCTGTAGAAAACTGAATTTTTGACTTTCGTCGATTACGCGATTTTCTCCGATTAAACTCAAAATTCTTAGACATGTAATATATATTATGTCTAAGGTGCATATTCAGCTCCAATGTCTGAATGAAAAACGCCCTCATCTGACAAAAGCCTTGAATTTGAATTTTCCACAAATTAAGGCTAAATTGTGAGTGATTGATGAGTGTAAACATGGTATGACTTTGGGTCTGAACTTGACATGTAGAGTATGAAATATTTGAGTATTTGTAGTGTATATAAGCTGTCCATCTTTATATGGTAAGTACGTGACATGTCGGTAAAGTTTCGGTAGTCACCCGATACGACAATTTTCGGTTTATGACCTTGTGACATGTCGTTATAATTTTGATGGCAATATGACTTCTAATATATGCTATGAGACCTATATATACTCATAAGTATGAGGTGTGTATAGTAGTGTGACATCGACATACGTTTATAATATATATGACGTGTCGGTGGAACGTCGGAATATACTTATAGTTTGTCGTAGAAAAATATAGATATGTAATATGTATATGTATATGGCGTGTATATAAGAGTGTGGAGAGGGAACTTTCATTCCAAATTTGTTGCCAAATATCTCTCTCCAAATATATCCCAAATATGTCTTCATTTAATGAACTAGTTAGTTCATCTCCTTAAGCAATTCACATAATCATTAATTATGACACCAGAAAATAGTATAAAGGCAATAAATGTTTATGGTGTAAGCCTTAATGCTTCATGGCTTGTTACTACGACAACATTATATATAAACATGTAAAGCATTTTTATCACGTGCATATTTCAAATAACACTTATTTCAAGCATTTCATAAGCACATAACATTTAAATCATGCATTTTCGAATCACTCAAACCCCGATTTCTCAATAGTATGACCAAGCAAGTATATGAAACTGAACCTAAAAGATTGTACGCAAGAATGATACATATTATGTTTTAAAGTAAAGATGATAAAATGATGTATGTGTCTGATTTGCAGTATTGCCTATCTGGAATTTGTTTCTGTGAATCTTATTACCTTATATGTTAATGTATCTTTCTGGATTACTGTACTGCTTATCTATGTTGAATTCTTCATTTGTTATTTCCATGCATGATATCTACTCTGGGTTTTACTGTATTATCTCCACTACCCCAGTTCCCATATATGATCCACTTGACGAATCTAGACGGAAATACTTGCTGAGCGATTTGTTATCGCTCTCCCCATTATGTTACTATGCAGACCCGTACGACCCTGAGTCAGAGTTCATAGAGGATGAGCCCAGGGAGTAGGTTCAGAGGGCTGTTTTGTAGACTACGGTGGCAACTTTTGTATTTTGGTTATTCAGCTCTGTACTTATGATATTCTGTACTGATGATGTACCTTTGACACTATCTCGGAAGTATTAGTTCGTACTTATATTGATGTTTGATTTTTGTCTATTCTATGAAGCTTTCGTTATCCGATACATGTTTATGATGATGCGCATACAGATGTTAACGACGCCTTGTACTTCTCGTAGCAGAGTACGGCGGGTGCACCGTGTTGAGATCCTAGTCCTAGGCTGGGTGCTACAAGTACCATCAAATTAAAATCCCCTCTGAAAACAAAATCTGAGAGCTACTCAGATTCAGTACCCTTTTTGAAAAATTAAAAAGTCAGTGTCCACAACTCCAAAAATTATGAAATTTTCCACAAATCAACTCCAATTTCTTGACTAGATTTTTTTTGAACATAAACAGAAAATAAGATCGTTTGTCCCTTCAAACAAATAAAAAGATTTAGATGGTCAATATGGACAGAATTGGACAGAATAGTGTTGAATTTCGCAAATGCGTATCTCTTTAATTAATCAGCCAAAAAGGTTGATCATTATGTCAAAGCACTCCTTAGGATGTCTAGTGTAAGTTTCCAAAAGACCTTGACCTGAAACTATGCTTGATAAAATCAGAATGCAAGTCTACTTGAAACTGATCAGATTGCATCCACAATGGAGCAGTTAATTTTCACAGACTGAAAGACTAATTTTCCTTTGCTCAAATCAAGTGATTCTTATTGAAAATGAAAGCCAACAGTCTGAAGTATAACTCCACTAAAAATCACGAATTTTGAAAGTGTTTTTCTATTTTTTCAAGACGTTTGAAGTTGGAGAAAACTGCAGTGAAAACGGATAGAAAACAGAAAGGTAGAAAAGAAGACAAGATAACCGAAGATTTATCCCGGTTCGGTTAATATGACCTACTCAAGTCCCAAGGAAAACCTTTCCTTGGATTTTGCTATAGAATGAACACAAATACAACAAGAACCAAGCTTAATCCTTGAGTTAAACACCAACCCTATTCAAAACTTTGATAATCACCTCTATGCAACTTTGGTTGCAACACCTCTACCACCTATTGATGTAGCCTTATAAATTTGGCTTGTCAATCTTACAAATACAACACAACGGGTATGTAGCTATACAAAAAATATCACAAGAACACCTTGGATACATAAATAATGAATCAATAATAAAGAGAAGAAGATAGCAAGCCGATGAGCTTCAACTTTTTTTTTACTTTCAAGTGCATGTCTTCTCTTCTTCACCTTGCTTCCTATTTATAGTGTCAAATGGCCCTTGAAGATAAAATCTCCAATGTGCCAACATCTTCATCATCAAGTCCTAGTTGTCTTCACATCATTAGTTGGTCACATAATCACTTGTACACTTGACAACATGAAGAAATATGATTGGTCCACCTTTAAACACCATTTGGCCGATTGTTAGTCTTCAAATATACCATGGAAATTGTGAAGATGATGCCCAAGGATAAGATGACATATTCCTCCAATAAACTCTCAACTTCTTGGTACAAGAATAGGGCATGTGAGGGGCTTCAAAATTTTGAAGAAATCAGCTCCTAACCAACCAAACTAGCCGTTGGTTTCAAATGAGAATTTCCGATTACCAACTAGCTTGTATTTGATTTGTCCACTTGTCATCACGTCATAAAATGAATACATCATCATTTTCACCTGTATAATCACGTGTTGGAGGCCATAATATGTGTACAACTTCATATCTTTTGAAGACAAAAATAATACATAAGAGTTGACAAGATTATGTCAACATATAACATCAAAATTCCCGCATTTTCTCCTTGTATATTGTGGTGAAATTTGTATCAAGAGCACCTTCAGATTCTCTGCAAAATAATGATTAAGAACTTCCAATAATATATCCATAATAGTCTTCAAGAAGAAAATAGAATGTGACATCGAATACCGTCACATATCCCGCTATAGTCGATAATATCATCAAATAAGAGAATATAATAGAAAACAACCAAATAATCTTCAAGAATACCATAAATGAACTCCAGAATGAAGATAATAAGATACTTAAGATATTTCCTTGAATAAAATGATGAAACTGCCCTCGGGGGATAAAATGACCAAAATGCCCCTAGTAAGAGAAAACTCTGAAAATGACCCCGATGGTCAGAAATAAATATAAGAACACTTTTGTGATAATAAATAAGATGAATATAGGTCCTTGAATCATATTCACTATGTCAATTAACTACAAAAATTCAAAATACCAATTTTGCCCCTTTTGTTAAGTTGCAGAAACTTCCAGGGCATGTTAGTGACGAAGCATAATATTTATCAAAATCATATAATAACAACATGACAAACATATATGAAGCATGTGCAAATGAAAACAACCATTTCATCACAATTTTTCAAAAAAAATTTCTAAAAACCATAGACATCGATCGATCGAAGTGTCTCTGCTTGAGAGATCGATGTCTCACAATGAGGTTCAAATTTTGTCTCTGACCAACATCGACCGATCGATGTAGAGATCGATGTGTCTTAGGTTTAGAGATCGATGTCTCATAATAAGGTCTTGGTTTTTTTCCACCTTACATGGATCGATCGATCGAAGTGGATTAACCTGAGAGATCGATGTAATTTTTCTTCACATATTTAACTTTTTATCATTTATAACATTATATGTGACATTCTTATGACATGTAACGCTTAAAATTATAATTTTGAATTTCTCAACAAAATATGTATCTATTTCTCAAAGTTGTCAAGGGTAGCCGAAATTCCATTAGATTGATATATAAATACGAAAAGTAACTATCGCCTTGTGAAGTAGTAGACTATAAATGAACGGGCTAGTTGAAATACTTAGAGGCATAATATTGAAAAAAACCTTTTAAAATATAAAGTATATACTAGTGTATGTACTCATATCAAAATATTTAACTACTTGAGAGATAACAGTCCAATACTTCGTATAATTTCTATAATCCATCCTTATTTTCCAATAAAGATTTCCTATGTACAGTTTCTGATAAGTCTAACATTCTTCTGCTCATGATAACATATTTAACTTAAATTATTCAATCCTAGCATGGCACACTGAATATTGATCGACTTGAGGTATTCTAATTCACCATGCTTCCGTATGCCACACTGATCCACCATAATTTTTTTACTTTGTTATTTCATCCGCTAATTTTAACCTAGTTACAGCCCATATGAAAAACAACCACTACTTGTTCATGTCTGCTCTATTTCAATTCAAGACTACTAGATTCAAGCCGAATATTTCGATGTCTGCACTTAACCCACAATTTTGTAATGATATATCATTCTAAGGTACATACTATAGTCGATTCTCGCATGTCGCTATTGATTAATGCCTCTAATAAGACTCATATCGTCGAACTATTTTTGTAATTCTAAATTTGGAATTTTAATCTTAAACTATAAACTCCTTGTAACAATCTCTTTCACCCAATTCTACTGATCCTAACGCTTACAAATCGTTACTTAGTTTCCATCAGGCTACTGTCAATCATTCTTTAGTAGCTATGATCTAAGTTGAGACCTAGTCGTGTTCCGGCACCACTGTCAAAGTAGAGGCATGAACCGCTTCAGTTAATCAAATGATATCAGTGTAGGATCTGCAAGGCACCACTAGAAGGGGGGGGGGTTGAATAGATGGTGCGGAAAATATGGTTTTTAAAATTTCTTTAAACCTAACCAATTCAAGTTCTGAAAACAGAATTTGTTTTCAGGACCAGTTTTAAAACGTTTTTAAAACTAGGTTAGAGGTCTCCAAAAATTATGAAATTTTGAGAGAACTTAGCTCAGATGTTATGAGGGTCCCCTAAAAATTTCAAATCAAAATTCAACCTTTAACCCCTTCAAAAACCGTTGGCACTCAGATTGTGCAAATCTGCCAGAAACGGTAGATGGTTTTGAAAAATTAATTCCTATTTGTGTGAATGTCCAAATGATCTGAAAATTTGACCAATAACTCTTCACACACTATATTTAAATGGGTTGAAACAGTTTTTGAAAATTCTTTTGGGAAGTAGGTCAAATACACCCAAAGTCTCAACCTTTGCAAGTCTGAAAATCAGACTGCACTAGTCTCAGAACGTTTGATGTTTGAATGACTTATACTTGTCCAAAAGGGTTGAAACTTGTGCCAAATTAACCCTAGAACGTTTATGTATGTTTCTGGAAATTTTTATAATTTTTGGAAAACGTTTACTATTTTTACGAACGTGAACAATATGAGTAAACAGTGCAGAAACTGAAAAGTAAATGCTGAAAGTAAATTGCACCAAGAATTTTATACTGGTTCGGTTATCAACAACCTACTCCAGTCTTCAAGGAACACCTTCCTTGGTTCACACTAATCACACAACTCAAAAACACCTTACCACAGGGTTGATGGAGTTACACACCAACTCCAACCCTTTACAAACCTTGTATGTTCAATACAATTCGCACGAACACCACCACCTCGCTAGAATGAAGATTGATCACACCTTGATCAATCTTTTACAAAGATGTATGAATGGTGGTTTATCTCAAGCCTATTCAAGATTGAAGGAATATGAATACAATAGGCTTACAAGAAGAAAGAAAGAAAGAGAATGTAGAAGAAGAGGGCTAGAACACTTTTGATCTTCCAATTTGCAACACTTGTTCTTGTTCTTGTTTTGCTCTTCTTCTCTCCATTTTAACATGTAATGGCCGACCCCCTTGCCTCCTCTCCCCTCTTGAAAATTTCCTTTTAATTGCTTGAGAGAGTGTAAGACATCATGGTGACAATGCTTTGCTTACTTGGCATCACTCCATTGGACCATCATTTAGTCATTGCTTACTTGGCACCTCTTGATTGGCTCAATGTTGTCATCATTTTATGACATGGAAAATCTGAAATAACCACTTAATATTTGCCAAAAAATCAACACATAATACATTCCATAAATCAAGAGATATTCACATAAATTGTGAGACAAAAAATCCTTCCTATTCAAGTCATGAAAATCGGTCATAATGTCTTATTGCCATGCTGAAAATTCAGCATGTGCATCACTCAATTCTATTCAAAATAATACCAAATTTTCTTTGATTTTTTCTTTATAAAATGAATCACAAAGTTATGGTAAGTATTGCTATCACATGAGAAATGAACTTGGACACTTCCAAGCTCACAAATTCGGCCAGCACACCCTTCACACATGCTGAAAATTTCAGCATGTGTGATATGTAGAATATCACACTTTTATTAATTTAAATAATATTCAAATCACTTCCATAACTCCTTCAATTTATTCTTTAATGAAAAATTGACAAAATATCTTGTCTTAATGATGAAGAATTCGGCCACCATATGTGTAACATGCTGAAATTTTCAGCATGTGACATAAGAGAGGTATATGTTGAATACTTACCTTTTGTAGCTTCTCTCTTTGATTTCTCAACATTGTATGATTGATCCTTGACCAATCAACATGCCAACAAGTCTCCACATGTGCTCCATCTCAGCTGTAGTGACGTTTAAATGTGTATATACGTGTGCTGAAATTTATTTTTGCTAACTTTGTAAAATAGTGCACATTTAATAATACACACATGTAATAATCCAATCAGCCCTTAATTTAATTTTCTAGAACACTTTAAGATGTATATTATATGTAGAAAGTGTCTAGATACGTGTCACATGATGTTCAAGAAAAACGTTCCATGTTAAGTGCGTAGAAAACCGAATTTTCGATATTTATCGATTACCCGATTTTTCTCTAATTTAAATTCCAAATTTTGCACATGATATATATATTATGTTATACATAATATATATATAATATATACTTTAAATTTCAGCACTTGGCGGATTTAAAGTGGTACCATAAACATGTGACAAAATTAAAATTGGAATCTTCACATTTTGGCCTAAATGTGGGGTGATTTGTGTGTGCCAACATGGAAAGTATTTTTGGCTAATCACACCATGTGTATCACGAAATTTTCATCAATTTTGATGTATATGGGCTGGCCATTTCTTTATGGCAAGTACGTGACACGTTGGCGAAGTTTCGGTATTCGCCCGATACGACAAATTTCGGTTTAGAACCTTTTATCGTGTCGTATTTAATTTTTCATCACCATATCTTATATCATATGATATAAGACCTGAATATACTCATAAATATGAGTTAAGTATAGTGGTGTGACGTTAACATACGTACATAAGATATATAACGTGTCGGTAGTACGTTGGAATACATGTGTATGTGCCTTTTATACAAAATCTGAAAATATAGTATATATATGTGAAAAAGGCGTGTGGAATGAATGTGGGGAGGAGAAGAAGACTTTCCTTCCATAGCCATGTTGCCTTTGTGCCTTTTCCAAATGCATCTTCCTTTAATGAACTACTTAGTTTATTAAACTAAGTACTTCACTTAATGAACTACTTTAGTTCATTAATTGTGGCACCTGAAAATAGTATAAACTCAACAAATGTTCGCCATATGATGTAAGCTTTAATGCTTCATGGCTCGTTAGTACGGCAACATAATATATAAGCTAAATAAGGCAAGTTATCATGCACACATGTACACTTATGCACGTTTATATCTTATGCTCGTTTTTGTGCACATTTAAATCATGCATTTGAAAATCACTCAAACCCCTTTTTCTCTACAATCTCCCCCTTTTGATGATTTTCAAAATAACTTATGCACATGATTTAAATCCTATCGCTCCCCCTTCAATTATGCATAAAAGTCTTTCTCTCTCCCCCTTAATTTATGCAATTAGTCTTTCTCTCTCCCCCTTAAATCATGCTTTTTCTCCCCCTTTATTTTGAAAAGTAAATCAAAAGATGCCTGAAAAAAAATTATGCATTTCATATTACGTGCGTTCTTAAGGGTTATTTATTCAACCCTTTGAAACTGTCCCTTTTGGTACCCAAATTTGGGTGACCTTTCTAGGTCTTCCAAAAGGTGAGAAAGGTGATGAAAATGCAACATAGTATCCGTTGGGGGCAAATGCGTTTGGCCTTTGGCCAAGAATCCCATCATGCATATAGTATGATTTTCGTTTTTGGTTTGCATGCACGGGGAGTGATCTAGATGCATTTTTATGATATGAATGTCGCATATGCATCAGTGGCTTTCTATATGGCATGTGATTTCTCTTTGTATGATAAGAAGCACGATATGATGAGATAAATGGTGTACTAGTCTTCTTCTCATATTTATACGGCACATAATTATACTTCGTATGAGATGAAGAAGAGATACGACGAGATGTGGGGAGAGGGGGTTTTTGCTTTATTTTAGGCGCTACGTATGCCTTTGATGTGTTTACTTTCTTAGACATAACAAACTTTGTTGGTTTGGTTGATACTTCATTTGTATCAACGTATCCCAACCCCGTTTTATCACTGTCATGCTTTTGTGATGATATAATGCGATGCAGCATGTTGGATCCTGTATCAAACTATTTCACCTTTTTCTCTACATCGGCATTCCTTGATTTTAATTTTGAAATCTCGGATTTCAATTCAACGTTCTCGGATGTCAATGATGAAATTTCAGATTTTAATGCATTGATGATACATGATGACTCTTCTTTAGAATCGTTTAATTGAGCAACAAGATTTTCGTTAGAAGATTCTAACAATTTCTTGTCTTCAATTAATCGTTTCTTTTCTTTTGCAAGAGTTTTTGAAAATTTATGCAATTCTAAATATTGACTAAATAAATCATCATATGAACATTCAGAATCGGAATCAGAGTCGGAAGTTACCTCATTTGATGCTTTAGATGTAAAGCATGCTTGTGCCTTGTGTTCTTCCGTATCATCAGTCTCAGAATCCGATGTGTCACTCCAAGTGGAGGCTTTGAATGCTCTTCTCCTTTGCTTAGGTTCTGAGACGAGTCTATTCTTGTTCCAATCCTTGTCAGGGTATTTGTTTGTTTGTTTTTCTTTATTAGGGCAGCCATATGATAGATGTCCGAGTTTGCCGCATTCATAGAACTTTATTTCTTTATTTTTATTTTTATGATCCTTAGATGAGGTGGACTTATGTTTAATCGATTTTCTCAATATTTTTCTTAATCTCTTAGCCATTGTGATTAAGTCCTCGTCATCGGAATCTGTATCACTATCATCTACGACGTATTCATTTGATTTAAATGCTATGGCCCTATCATTATTAGAAATAGACTCAGAATGTCTTAAAGCAAGTTTGTTTTCATATACCTTAAGTGATCCGATTAGTTCTTCCATTTTAATTGATTTGGTCTCTTTGCTTTCTTCTATGGCCGTTACTTTAGGGTCCCATTCAGAAGGAAGGCTTCGTAGAACTTTCTGCACCTTTTCCTGCGTAGTAAAAGCCTTACCAAGAGACTCAAGAGAGTTGTAGATGTTAGTCAAACGAAGATCCATATCTACAATAGACTCATTGGGCAATAATTTAAAAGACTCAAGTGTGGACATGAGCATGTTAATTTTGGACTCCTTTACTTGGCTAGTCCCTTCATGTTTCATTTCAAGAATATGCCACATCTCTTGAGCACTAGAACAATTTGACACGTAACTAGCCTCACTTTTACTTAGGCCATTTAATAATAGTTGCATGGCTTTAGCATTCATGCTAAGTTTCTTTTTATCATCACTTGTATATTCTTGTCTAGTTTTAATGACTTCTAATGTGACTCCGTCTACAGTGGACAACTTAGATGGAACAAAAGGACCATCTTCTATAATGGACCAAAGATCAATATCTATTGCCATAAAGAAGAGTTTCATTCTTACCTTCCATTGAATGAAAGACTCACCGTCAAAAAGAGGAGGCCTTATGGTTGACATTCCTTCTTGCACGGTTGTGGTTGCCATCTCACTGAATCGTTGGATTCTTTGAAGTGAGTGTTCCTGCTCTCTGATACCACTTGTAGGATCTGCAAGGCACCACTAGAAGGGGGGGTTGAATAGATGGTGCGGAAAATATGGTTTTTAAAATTTCTTTAAACCTAACCAATTCAAGTTCTGAAAACAGAATCTGTTTTCAGGACCAGTTTTAAAACGTTTTTAAAACTAGGTTAGAGGTCTCCAAAAATTATGAAATTTTGAGAGAACTTAGCCGCAGATGTTATGAGGGTCCCCTAAAAATTTCAGATCAAAATTCAACCTTTAACCCCTTCAAAAACCGTTGGCACTCAGATTGTGCAAATCTGCCAGAAACGGTAGATGGATTTGAAAAATTAATTCCTATTTGTGTGAATGTCCAAATGATCTGAAAATTTGACCAATAACTCTTCACACACTATATTTAAATGGGTTGAAACAGTTTTTGAAAATTCTTTTAGGAAGTAGGTCAAATACACCCAAAGTCTCAACCTTTGCAAGTCTGAAAATCAGACTGCACTAGTCTCAGAACGTTTGATGTTTGAATGACTTATACTTGTCCAAAAGGGTTGAAACTTGTGCCAAATTAACCCTAGAACGTTTATGTATGTTTCTGGAAATTTTTATAATTTTTGGAAAACGTTTACTATTTTTACGAACGTGAACAATATGAGTAAACAGTGCAGAAACTGAAAAGTAAATGCTGAAAGTAAATTGCACCAAGAATTTTATACTGGTTCGGTTATCAACAACCTACTCCAGTCTTCAAGGAACACCTTCCTTGGTTCACACTAATCACACAACTCAAAAACACCTTACCACAGGGTTGATGGAGTTACACACCAACTCCAACCCTTTACAAACCTTGTATGTTCAATACAATTCGCACGAACACCACCACCTCGCTAGAATGAAGATTGATCACACCTTGATCAATCTTTTACAAAGATGTATGAATGGTGGTTTATCTCAAGCCTATTCAAGATTGAAAGAATATGAATACAATAGGCTTACAAGAAGAAAGAAAGAAAGAGAATGTAGAAGAAGAGGGCTAGAACACTTTTGATCTTCCAATTTGCAACACTTGTTCTTGTTCTTGTTTTGCTCTTCTTCTCTCCATTTTAACATGTAATGGCCGACCCCCTTGCCTCCTCTCCCCTCTTGAAAATTTCCTTTTAATTGCTTGAGAGAGTGTAAGACATCATGGTGACAATGCTTTGCTTACTTGGCATCACTCCATTGGACCATCATTTAGTCATTGCTTACTTGGCACCTCTTGATTGGCTCAATGTTGTCATCATTTTATGACATGGAAAATCTGAAATAACCACTTAATATTTGCCAAAAAATCAACACATAATACATTCCATAAATCAAGAGATATTCACATAAATTGTGAGACAAAAAATCCTTCCTATTCAAGTCATGAAAATCGGTCATAATGTCTTATTGCCATGCTGAAAATTCAGCATGTGCATCACTCAATTCTATTCAAAATAATACCAAATTTTCTTTGATTTTTTCTTTATAAAATGAATCACAAAGTTATGGTAAGTATTGCTATCACATGAGAAATGAACTTGGACACTTCCAAGCTCACAAATTCGGCCAGCACACCCTTCACACATGCTGAAAATTTCAGCATGTGTGATATGTAGAATATCACACTTTTATTAATTTAAATAATATTCAAATCACTTCCATAACTCCTTCAATTTATCCTTTAATGAAAAATTGACAAAATATCTTGTCTTAATGATGAAGAATTCGGCCACCATATGTGTAACATGCTGAAATTTTCAGCATGTGACATAAGAGAGGTATATGTTGAATACTTACCTTTTGTAGCTTCTCTCTTTGATTTCTCAACATTGTATGATTGATCCTTGACCAATCAACATGCCAACAGGGCTCCACATGTGCTCCATCTCAGCTGTAGTGACGTTTAAATGTGTATATACATGTGCTGAAATTTATTTTTGCTAACTTTGTAAAATAGTGCACATTTAATAATACACACATGTAATAATCCAATCAGCCCTTAATTTAATTTTCTAGAACACTTTAAGATGTATATTATATGTATAAAGTGTCTAGATACGTGTCACATGATGTTCAAGAAAAACGTTCCATGTTAAGTGCGTAGAAAACCGAATTTTCGATATTTATTGATTACCCGATTTTTCTCTAATTTAAATTCCAACTTTTGCACATGATATATATATTATGTTATACATAATATATATAATATATACTTTAAATTTCAGCACTTGGCTGATTTAAAGTGGTACCATAAACATGTGACAAAATTAAAATTGGAATCTTCACATTTTGGCCTAAATGTGGGGTGATTTGTGTGTGCCAACATGGAAAGTATTTTTGGCTAATCACACCATGTGTATCACGAAATTTTCATCAATTTTTGATGTATATGGGCTGGCCATTTCTTTATGGCAAGTACGTGACACGTTGGCGAAGTTTCGGTATTCGCCCGATACGACAAATTTCGGTTTAGAACCTTTTATCGTGTCGTATTTAATTTGTCATCACCATATCTTATATCATATGATATAAGACCTGAATATACTCATAAATATGAGTTAAGTATAGTGGTGTGACGTTAACATACGTACATAAGATATATAACGTGTCGGTAGTACGTTGGAATACATGTGTATGTGCCTTTTATACAAAATCTGAAAATATAGTATATATATGTGAAAAAGGCGTGTGGAATGAATGTGGGGAGGAGAAGAAGACTTTCCTTCCATGGCCATGTTGTCTTTGTGCCTTTTCCAAATGCATCTTCCTTTAATGAACTACTTAGTTTATTAAACTAAGCACTTCACTTAATGAACTACTTTAGTTCATTAATTGTGGCACCTGAAAATAGTATAAACTCAACAAATGTTCGCCATATGATGTAAGCTTTAATGCTTCATGGCTCGTTAGTACGGCAACATAATATATAAGCTAAATAAGGCAAGTTATCATGCACACATGTACACTTATGCACGTTTATATCCTATGCTCGTTTTTGTGCACATTTAAATCATGCATTTGAAAATCACTCAAACCCCTTTTTCTCTACAATCAGGTCTCAGCTGCTGCTGTGAGGAAGCAGCCCTAGTAACTACTGGGCCCGTCGAAATTTATGCATCCACCAATGCCTTCGGTAAGGCATTCTGGTTAGCATAACAACTTATGTAATTTAATTACATACTATTCGCTTAGGCTTATTATAGTCACGGCTAAGGGAATGTGTAAAGAGTTATGATCAAGACTTAAATAAGGCATGTAAGTAAAGTCATATGGTATACCCTAGGTATATGTGTCCCTTAACGGATCGTCCCCTTAACTGTAGGGTCATAACTTATTTCTAGGGTCATTCTTGGTATCATCATTTCTTAAGTCTAAGATCGCGTCTTATTTCTAAAATCATGCATAGTATATAATTAACGTTTATGACTACAATCATTACTTATGTCCAAGGTCAACTCTTAATCGAAATCGTTACTTATGCCTAAGATCGTGACTTAGGGCAAAATCATTCGCTTAATTTCTACAATCATATCCTAAACCTATGTTTTTGCCGTGGATCTAGAGCCATGCTCTAAAGAATCGCACTATCGAACTCGTAGTACTTTTTAAACTCATCCCGAAATTTGGTCCAAGTCATCGACAACATTAGTTGTGCTGCGGAACCACACCTCCGCATATTCTTGTACAAAGAATCTCAGGCCCATGTCCGATTATGGTGGAGGCGATGCCTGCTAGTTCAGCAGCTGCTGCTGCTGTGCTATAGTGTTGGTCATTGTGGTCATGACGTGCAAGTGTTTGGGGAACTAGCCCTCAGATTCTGGTGGATATCACCACCATTTCCTCCATTACTGTTTTATTCATGTCTTGACAGCACTTTCTTGTACTTAGAACAACTGAGAGTATTTTTATTTAATTCAGTCTAAGGTGGGGCGGGGATATTTCGGGAATTTCTAACCACTTATGGGGTGCATGCAAAGGTTCAGGGATAAAACGGTCAATAAACACAGAAGACGAAATAACACTCTCACACCTTTTACCCCGATCATAACTTATATCTAAGATCATCTCTTAAATCTACCTTGTTTATTACGGGTAAAATCATCATTTTATGAAAAGATTATAGCTTATGTCTAAGTGAACTAGCTAATCCTGCATTTCCGAGGCGGATCTGGAGCCTCGTTTCAGATACCACCTGTAGCGCCCCGCTCCCGAGCCCTAGCTTTGGGAATAGTGCACCCACCGTAGTCTACTACGAGAACTACAAGGCGTCTTCAAACTTCTTACACGTCACAAATAACGTAGAAATTTTTTTCTGTAAAAAAGATAAATAAAAATTCAAATTCAAATTATAAATAATCCCAATACGGAAATAATGAAATGTTTAGGGCTGACGAAACCCAATACATCAAATGAAGTCGAACCGTCAGGTATAAACAAAATAAATAGGAAATCCATCAAGTCCACAACTGTCTCACAAAGCTCACACGCCTCAGCAAGTGCAATTTGACTCGTATAATCATACTCAGGCTCACCTGTGGAAGGAATAATAGGGGGTGAGTGTAGCGCCTCGCTCCCTAACCCTAGCATCAGAAAAGGTGCACCCGCCGTAGTCTTCTACGAGATCTACAAGGCGTCGTTCAATTCTCTTACATGCCATCAATGATGAGGATCAAGGGTCCAATGAGGATCAAGGGCCCCATCAAGAGGTCAAAGGCCCTATGACAAGAAGGAGGGCAAGAGAACTTTGTCATCAAGTTGCCACCTTCTTGTACAAGCATGTTCAAGATGAACCTAAGATTCCTTGGGTTCATTTCATTGAACCTTCACCTTGAGTGTGTGTAAACGTGTGTGTGCCTTCTTTATCTTGAAGTTTATCTTGTTTTCTTGTGATCTTTGTTTTATGTGTTTGCTTTGTAGGAAAATTAGGTACATGGAAGATCCAATTAAAATGAAGGCCCAAAATGAGGAAGATAGCCGTGTGTTACAAAAAAGGAGACCAAAGGAATGTTGTCTTGAAGAGAATGTTTGTCTCCACCAAGACAAACTCAAAGGTGTCCAAGATAGAATCTCTTGATCAAATTGAAATCAAAATCATCTCCATTTATCCACAAGGGGCCGGCCATGCTTGAAGAAAAAGGATGATGATCAAATTGAATTTAAATTCAAAGCCAAACTTGAATTTAAATTCAACCTTGATTCGAATTCAAGTTTCAACCAAATTGAGGCTTCAAATTCAAGATGAATTCAGCCAAATCAACCAGCCATCCACACGCCATTTTTGAAGAGAAAGAAGGAGATAAAATCCAATTCAAATTGAATCCAAGTTTGAATTCAAATTCAAACTCAATTTCAATTCAAACTTCAACCATCTTTTGAATTCAACTCCAGCCATATTATCATCATCAAAATCAGATTTCAAGACCTCTCTTGGACTTTTTATACACGGCTCGAACAAAGGAAAGGATGTGCAAGAAACAAATTCAAAGTAAGCTCAAATTCAAACTCAACTTGAATTCAAATTCACCCAACTTTTTGAATTCAAGTTCAGGCCTATCCTACTCATCAAATCAGCTCAACAATGCCTCATTTGCTGAACAAATACACGGCTGGAAAAGGAGGATTTCAACCACATTTTAGCTAGGATTTTTCAAGTTGTTTTTGAATTCAAATAGTTAGCAATTTCAAGTTCAATTCAAATGTTTTTCTAGCTATTTATTTTACATAACATCTGATTATTTTGAAGTGTCTTAGGCATCTATAAATAGGCCCTTTGGCCGAATTGTAAGACCACCTTTTGATGAATAACAATTCTTGATATTTCCTTCACTTTGTGTGATACTTTGTTTTCTTGGTTTTGCATTAAAAACCTAAGTTAAGATCCTTCAAATTTGAGCATTTTGAAGGTGTTGCCATTGCTAAAAGGTGCCGTCCAGGAGGGCCATATAGGTTTGCCTGACCAACGACCATCTTGAAGTGTTGGTCTTGCTCGTTTGATCCACACGTTTTTTATCACTAAGGAAGCAAGGGGAAGTCTTCTTCCTTATGCCTAACCCTTTGTGAAGGACGTTTGGAAGGTGGAATTGTTGGAGCCCACGAGTAGTACGCATCAATCAATGATGTAGAAAATTTGCACCTGCAAACGTACAAATATGAATTAAATATTCATTTATTACAACTCAAATTATAAGTCAAATGGAAATGAGTCTGAAATCCAATACAACAATAACATAGCTAAAATAAAAGAATGCTACCATTTCTGATCCTAAACTAGCTACCCCATTGGCCATACTCTGCTTCGTCTTCTATATAAATAAAGTCGTACTCTGGTTCACCTAGAGAAAAAATATAGGGGTGATTGATAATACCCCTAGTAAGAGAGAACTCTGAAAATGACCCCGATGGTCAGAAATAAATATAAGAACACCTTTGTGATAATAAATAAGATGAAGATAGGTCCTTGAATCATATTCACTATGTCAATTAACTACAAAAATTCAAAATACCAATTTGTCCCTTTTTGTTAAGTTACAGAAACTTCCAGGGCATGTTAGTGATGAAGAATAATATTTATCAAAATCATATAATAACAACATGATAAACATATATGAAGCATGTGCAAATGAAAACAACCGTTTCATCACAATTTTTCAAAAAAATTTTCTAAAAACCTTATACATCAATCGATGGAAGTGCCTCTGCTTGAGAGATCGATGTCTCACAATGAGGTTCAAATTTTGTCTCTGACCAACATCGACCGATCGATGTAGAGATCGATGTGTCTTAGGTTTAGAGATCGATGTCTCATAGTAAGGTCTTGGTTTTTTTCCACCTTACATGAATTGATCGATCGAAGTGGATTAACGTGAGAGATCGATGTCATTTTTCTTCACTTATTTAACTTTTTATCATTTATAACATTATATGTGACATTCTTATGACATGTAACACTTAAAATTATAATTTTGAATTTCTCAACAAAATATCTATCTATTTCTCAAAGTTGTCAAGGGTAGCCGAAATTCCATTAGGTTGATATATAAATACGAAAAGTAACTATCGCCTTGTGAAGTTAGTAGACTATAAATGAACGGGCTAGTTGAAATACTTAGAGGCATAATATTGAAAAAAACCTTTTAAAATATAAAGTATATACTAGTGTATGTACTCATATCAAAATATTTAACTACTTGAGAGATAACAGTCCAATACTTCGTATAATTTCTATAATCCATCCTTATTTTCCAATAAAGATTTCCTATATACAGTTTCTGATAAGTCTAACATTCTTCTGCTCATGATAACATATTTAACTTAAATTGTCCAATCCTAGCATGGCACACTGAATATTGATCGACTTGAGGTATTCTAATTCACCATGCTTCCGTATGCCACACTGATCCACCATAATTTTTTTTACTTTGTTATTTCATCCGCTAATTTTAACCTAGTTACATCCCATATGAACAACAACCACTACTTGTTCATGTCTGCTCTATTTCAATTCAAGCCTACTAGATTCAAGCCGAATATTTCAATGTCTGCACTTAACCCACAATTTTGTAATGATATATCATTCTAAGGTACATACTATAGTCGATTCTCGCATGTTGCTATTGATTAATGCCTCTAATAAGACTCATATCGTCGACCTATTTTTGTAATTCTAAATTCGGAATTTTAATCTTAAACTATAAACTCCTTGTAACAATCTCTTTCACCTAATTCTACTGGTCCTAACGCTTACAAAGCGTTACTTAGTTTCCATCAGGCTACTATCAATCATTCTTTAGTAGCTATGATCTCAGTTGAGACCTAGTCGTGTTCCGGCACTACTGTCAAAGTACAGGCATGAACCACTTCAGTTAATCGAATGATATCAGGTCTCATCTGCTGCTGTGAGGAAGCAGCCCTAGTAACTACTGGGCCCGTCGAAATTTATGCATCCACCAACGCCTTCGGTAAGGCATTCTGGTTAGCATAACAACTTATGTAATTTAATTACATACTATTCGCTTAGGCTTATTATAGTCACGGCTAAGGGAATGTGTAAAGAGTTATGATGAAGACTTAAATAAGGCATGTAAGTAAAGTCATATGGTATACCCTAGGTATATGTGTCCCTTAACCGATCGTCCCCTTAACTGTAGGGTCATAACTTATTTCTAGGGTCATTCTTGGTATCATCATTTCTTAAGTCTAAGATCGCGTCTTATTTCTAAACATACACATTTGAATTATAACATACAAAATAAACAACAAATAAAATCAATCGCAAATAATCACATATCTAAAATTGGCTCAAAAAGAGAGGGGCCACCTACCTCTTGGTTGTAGATTAAGTTTAGTGGTGGTGCTAATGGTGGTGTTTGAGCCCTCACCTCCTTCTCTTTTTCTTCCTATTCTTCCTTTCTTCTTCCTAGCTTTTTCTTTCTTCCTTCTCCTCCTTAGCCTCGGTTGTCTGTCTGCTTTCTTTTTATAAATTGAGTTGGTCGAATGGCCTAAATAAAGGGAAGAAAGGGGGAGTTACATAGAGGTGTTTATGAGAGGAATTAAGGAAAATAATGTGTAGGGTAAATGGAGGGTAGTTTTAGAATAGGAAAATGTAGTGGGTATTAAGTTGTTTTACGGTGGGGCTTAAATATTTAAAACATTTATTTATTTTTTTGCATGGTTATCACAGTCTATCCCCTTACACTAAATTTTGACCTCGAAACTTGCGTACCTTATGTAAAAAGATGCGGATATTTCTTCTGCATTGGCTCTTCCAACTCCCACGTCGCTTCTTTTTTGATATAGTTGCTCCATTGAACTTTGATGTATGTTATGATTCTCCGTCTCAGCTCTTGATCTTTACAATCTATGATCTTCACTGAAACTTCTTCATAAGTCCCATCTGGTCTAGCCTTCAATAGTCTCGAATCCATCACATGACTCAGATCCGGAACAAACCTTCTTAATTACGACAAGGCAAAGCCGGGAGTAAGGCTAACTTATACGCCAGTGTCCCAAATCTCTCGAGTACCTCGTAAGGAACAATATAACAAGGACTCAATTTTCCTTTTACTCTAAACCAGGTCACACCCTTCATCGGAGATACCTTCGGATATACCTTTTCTCCCACTGTAAACTCCAGCGGTTGCCTCTTAGAATTAGTCCAACTTTTATTTCGGTCTTGAGCAACTTTAAGCCTTTCACAAATAATTTTGATATTCTCCTTAGTCTGCTCAACCAATTCTGGCCGGTGATAGATCGTTCCCCAACTTCATCCCAGTATACAGGCGACCGACACTTACAACCATATAACGCCTCAAATGGTGCCATACCAATAGCACTGTGATGGCTATTGTTATAAGAGAACTTGATTACCTTTACCATACTGTCATAATTTCCTTTAAAATCTAGGGCACATGCTTGTAACATATCCTCCAATGTCTGAATCGTCTGCCTAGACCACCCGTCTGTTTACGGATGGAACGCTGTGCTTAAATGCAGATCAGTGCCCATTCTTCTCTGACATGCTGACCAGAATCCAGATGTTAATCTCAGATCACGGTCCGACATGATACTTATTGGCATCCTATGAAAGCTGACAATGTTGTCAATATACAGAGTCACAAGTCTTTCCAGAGTCGCATCACTCGGCACAGGTAGAGAGTGAGCCGACTTCGTCAACCGATCTACAATCACCCAGACCATATCATTGCCACTATAGTTTCTCGGGGGTCCCACAACAAAGTCCATAGTAATATGCTCCCATTTCCATGCAGGTATCTCCAATGGCAACATTAACCCTCAAGGTCTCTGATGCTCGGCTTTTACTTGCTGGCAAACTAGACATTTCTTGATAAATTCAACAATGTGATGCTTCATCCCACTGAGCCAATAATGTGTCTTGAGATCATTATACATTTTAGTTGCTCCAGGATGAATGGACAATCTGAAATTATGATCTTCCTTCAACAATTTGTTCTATAGTTCTTCTTTATACGGCACACAAAATCTCCCTTAAAACCATAAACTTCCATCATTGTGTACCTGAAAACCATCCGCTTGACTAGTTAACATGCGGTCACGAACCATTCTCAATTCAGCATCTTCTTTTTGTGCCTCTTTAATCTGCTCCACCAGCGTAGGAGTAATAGTAAGAGTATCCAGAACACTCGTTCTTGAGTCAACTATATCAAGATCAAACTCAGCCATCTCTCTCTCTAGCGGTGTCTGGTCTGCATGACTAGATTTCTGGCTCAAAGCATCAGCCACCTTATTTGCTTTACCCGGATGAAAACTGATGGTTAGATCGTAATCCTTCAGCAATTCTAACCAACTTCTTTGCCGCATGTTTAACTCCTTTTGTTTAAACAAATATTTCAAGATTTTATGATCTGCGAAAACTTTGCACCTTGCTCCATAAAGGTAATGACTCCATATTTTTGAGTGCGAAAACCATTGTTGCCAACTCAAGGTCATGAGTTGGGTTGTTCTGCTCATATGACTTTAATTGTTGAGAGGCATATGCGATAACCTTGCCTTCTTGCATAAGTACACAACCCGTAATAGAAAAGTTAGACCACGATTTGACATGTATACAAAATCCAACTTGAAATCATATACATACCTAGTCCATTCTAGGACTCATCAACATATATGACGAACCCTTCCGCACCAGAGGCTGCGCCAATACAGATGCTGTGGTCAGTCTCTTCTTCAACTCATTGAAACTCCTCTCGCAATCAGCAGTCCATTCGAATTTTGTTTTTTTCTGCATTAGTCTACTCAGCGGAACTGCTACGCTTGAAAATCCTTCCACGAACTTTCGGTAATAGTCAGCCAACTCTAAGGAACTTCTCACTTCAATCACGGTAGTGGTCATGGCCATTCAGTGATTGCTTCAATTTTCTTTGGATCTACCGATATCCCTTCTTCTGAAACCACATAACCCAAAAATGTTAAATTCTTCAGCCTGAATTCGCATTTGCTGAACTTAGCGTACAATTTCTTCTGCCTCAAAGTCTCCAGCACTTCTCTCAAGTGTTCAACATGTTTCTCTTTGATAGGAGAGTACACAAAAATGTCATTAATGAAGATAACCACAAACTTGTCTAGCTGTTCTCTAAATACCTATGAAGTATATAGACATAATTAGAGATATGTATGCTAGGACGAAAACAACTGTTCATACGGTTGTGGGGAATACAAACTTCTTTCCGGTGGAGGTATGCCTCCATCAAGGGTCTGCGTTGAGCCCATTTCGTTTTGCAGTTGTCCTTGATGAGTTGTCAAAGCCGATACAGGAGGCAGTTCCATGGTGTATGCTTTTTGCTGACGATATTGTATTAGTCGCAGAGAGTAGACATACCCTGCGTATGAGACTAGAACAGTGGAGAAGTGTTTTAGAGAGAAAAGGCTTAAGGATTAGCCGTTCTAAGACCAAGTATCTGCACTGCGATTTCAGCGGCGTAGCCGACAGGGAGAATAGCCAGTTCACCATCGATGGTCAAGTGATACCACAGGTAAGTAAGTTCAAGTACCTAAGATCATTTGTGCAGCAGAACGGGGATATAGATAGTGATGTAGCACATCGAATTCAAGCAGACTGGTGTAGATGGATGGCGGCCTCAGGGGTGCTGTGCGACAAGAATTTCCAAAATAAATTAAAGGGAAAATTTTATAGGGTGGCAGTGCGACTGACAATGCTATATAAGACAGACTGTTGGGCCATCAAGAAGTCACAATTGCAGAAGATGGAAGTGGCAGAGATGAGGATGTTGAGGTGGATGTGCGGGCATACAAGGCTAGATCGGATCAGAAATGAGGTGTTTCGAGAAAGGTTAGGCGCGGCTAGTATAGCAGATAAGATAAGGGAGGGAAGAATGAGATGGTTTGGGCATGTCAAGCAGAGACAGACAACGGTGTCGGTCAGAGCGATTGAAAGCCTCATTGTAGAGGGGAGCAGAAGTAAAGGCAGGCCCAAACTGACTTGGGATGTGCAGATTAGGCACGACCTACTAGATTTGCATCTCTGTGAGGCATGGTCCAGGATAGGAGTTCATGGAGATATAAGATTAAGGTTAACAAGGTATAGGTCTTATATAGGGACACCTTAGAGTGTATTTAAGGCCATAAATAGACGTAGACACTATCTACGCTTTAGGTTGACTTTGCAGTTGTTTGTTTATGCTTTACCGTTGTTTGCATTACATGTACATATACACGTTATGTTTATTTTAATATCGAAAGCCTATTGTTTGTATTTCTTGAATTCCTTCACTAACACACTAGCACATTATATCTCTATTATTATGCCATTTATACAGGTACATATAGAGCCGGGGGTCTACTGGAAGCAGACTCTCTATCCCTTGGGATAGAGGTACTGTCTGCCCACCAATTACCCTCCCCAGACCCTAGCGATAGCATTTGCTATCGTTGGGATATACTGGGTACGGATGATGATGATGATTTGGTCCATAAATGCAGTTGGAGCATTAGCTAGACCGAACGGCATCATCAGAAATTCGTAATGACCAAATCGGGTGCGAAACACGGACTTTTCAACTCTTTGGCTTTGACTCTCAACTGATGATAGCAGGACCATAAGTCAATCTTAGAAAGCACTCGTGCACCTTTTAGTTGATCGAACAAATCCTTGATGTGGGGTGGAGGGTACTTATTCTTTATCGTGATCTTATTGATCTCACGATAGTCAATGCACAGTCTTATGCTTCTGTCCTACTTCTTGACAAACCATATCGGAGCCCCTGGTGAAAACTCGGACGAATAAACTTCAGATCTAACAACTCTTGCAACTGATCTTTCAATTATTTCAACTTTGCCGGAGCCATACAGTAAGGTGTCTTCGAGATAGGTTCAGATCCTGGAATGATATTTATCTCAAACTCAACTTCGCTACTCGGCGGCAAACCCTACAAATCATCTGGAAATACATCTTTGAATTCATTAACCACCGGAATCTGGTCAATTGTCGGTACTTCCAGCTTCAAATCCATAGTGTACACCAGAAATCCCTCTGCACCTTTCTACAACATCCGAAGCCTGAACTGCGGTCAAATAGATTTACTTCGGAACATTCTTCAACTTAAAATTTCCCTGAAACACAACCTCTTTTGCATCAGGACCTCTAATACTCATTTGCTTCTGTCAAAAATTTATATTTTCATGATGCTTTGCCAGCCAGTCCATCCTAAGAATGATATCAAAATCGCTTAGTTGAATCGGAATAAGCGTAGCAGTGAACATATGTCCCTTAATTTTCAATTCACACCCCTTATATAGATGACGAGATTATTACTGTATCATCAGCAGCTTGCACTCGATAAGGAATTTCTAACCATTCCGGACACTTGTTCAAATACTTCACGAATCTCATGGAGATAAACGAGTGACTCACGCCATTATCGAAAAGTACGTTAGCCGGAACTTCATTAACCTAGATTGATCCTATCGCAATTCAAGGGTTAACTAAATACACAAATATTTAATATATGATGAAACATGTGTAACATTTAAATAACTGAATTACTCAAACGGTACCTGTCACAACGTCATTCGTTGCTTCCACTTCAGCGTCAGTCATAATATAGACTCTAGCATTCGTCTTCGGCCTTCCCTTGTGCTGACCAGCATGTGGCTGCTACGTCACTGTCCTCTTCTTAGAACACTCTCAGGCATAATGTCCAGGCTTACCACACTTGTAACAGATATTATTCTTCCTCCAGCATTCACCCGGATGGTTTCGGCCACAGTATGCACATGGTGGTAGCTGTCCCACATTTCTCTCAGGCTGACTGAAATTTCTCTACGGCTGCTGCTGCGGTGGCCTAAACTATACACCTATCGGCTGTCGTCGGGGTACCTTCACCCAGCGTCCAAATTTCCCCAACCCAAAGTCATCTCGTGGCCTCTTACCACGATCCTCAGCACTCACTCTTCTGAAATCTCCTTCCACCTCACGACATGCTTCGAGGAAATCATCAAAAGTCCGGGCCCTCGCATTCACTAGCCCAATCTGAACCTCAGATCTCAGCCCAGTTTTGAACTTCAGCATCTTCAGTCTCTGATCAGTCATGGTAGACGGCACATACTATCCCAGGGCATGGAAATTCTCAACATACTCCGCGACAGACATATTTCCCTGAGCCAAAGCCTAAAATTCTGCCATCCGCTGTAGAACCACACTGTCTGGAACATAGTACCTCTTAACTCCTCTTGAAACTGTGCCCAAATGATCTCCGTAGTCAACCGCACCTCAACACTATGCCACCAAACCTCGGTGTCTCCTATTAGAAATGGCACAACAACTTCCACGATCAAGTCCTCAGGCACCTACAGTAAACGGAGATGATCTAATATCTCTTTCAGCCAAATCTCAGCATCTTCCAGCTTTGACATGCCTCGGAATGTAGGAGATCGGGCATTCTACATCTCCTTATAAAAGAATCTCAATCCGGGCTACAGCGGTGGAGGTGGAATCTGCTGATTCAGCTGTTGCTGCTGATGAGTAACAATATTTGTCAATGTGACCAAAGCTTCAGCAATGTTACTATTCTGATTCTGAGCCTGACCTATTCCGGCATTTCCATTTGGATCCATTTCTTTCTGCAATTCACAATTTATTCAGATTCATAAAACAAGGGAATTTTGGTAATTTACAAATTCTGAAAGTAAAACAGTAATTATTTAGCTAACGGTCCTCACACCCCTTAACATGATCATGACTTAAGCCTAAAATCATCACTTACGACTACTTTGTTCATCAAGGGTATAATTGTCATTATGAAGAAAATCTCATAACTTACGTCTAAGTGATCTAGTTAATCCTATGTTTCTGAGGTAAGACTAGAACCATGGCTTTGATACCACCTGTAGCGACCCACTCCCGAACCCTAGCATCAGAAACGGTGCACCTGCCGTAGTCTGCTATGAGAACTACAAGGCATCGTTCAATTCTCTTACACGCCAGCAATGACGTAGAAAATTTGCCCGCGGAAACATATAAAAATAAAGTAAATATTCATTTATTACAACCCGAATCATAAGTCAAACGAAAATGAGTCCAAAATCCAATACAACATAAACTAACATAGCTAAAATAAAAGAACGCTACTTCTGATCTCAAACTAGCTAACCCACTGGTTGTACTCCTCTTCGTCTGCTATATAAATAAAGTCGTACTCTGGTTCGCCTGGACAAAAAAATATAGGGTTATGTGATAATAAATATCACCTAGTAGGTTCCCGCCTCTTTCTAAACAATTTCATATGTGGAAGCAGATAACAAGTAAGACAAGTATAAGCATGAATAACTGTACAAGCAATAAAGAACACAACACAATAATTATACGATATCATAATGTATGCTTGTGTCACACATAGCAATATCACCACTCTTGTATGCTCAACTCTATATGCTATGCATGTCCGGGAATGACCCTACCACACGTCTCGTCAGGCTCACACGTCCCGTCAGACCACACGCCATATAGGGCCACACGTTCCAAGTGACAAACTCGACCCGGAGGTCATGCAATGCTCGTGCCATGAATGCGAACGCAATATTTCACGCAACACATTTTTCTTTTTCCTCTTTCTCCCACTTATTTTCACATTTCTTATAATTTCCTTATTCACATTTAATTAACTATTTTATTATTTTTCCTTATAAAATAGTTGACTCCATCTTCTAAATTATTTACGTATCGGTGTAACTATTTAGTTTTAATTTGTTACCCAAAGTATCCTAGAATACACATTAATTATTTATACATATTTTTTCGTTTCCATAATATGCCTTTATTTAAATATATGAATAAAGATTAATAGTAATTTTTTATAAACAGTTTCCATATTTTTTTATATATTTAAATACAATTTTTTATCAGAAAGCTGTTTTTCCTTTTTATCTTTTTAATTAAACCAAAATCCCCCTCCCATAGCCCAGCGCGTCAGTTCCCCGTGGCCCCAGCCCCCTTTCTCTTTTTTACCCCTTTTCTCCGGCAAGCACGCAGGCCAGCCTTCTTTTCTTTCCTTCCTCTTCCTCCCTTCGGCGCACATCTGAACCCTCCCCCTAACTCAGCCTTCTTTTTTGTTGTTCTTTCTCCCGCCAGATCAAACTGGCCTTTCTCTTCTTTTTTTTTCTCGGCCCAAACCAACTAAATTTCCCCAAACAAATTAATTTTATTCCAGTTCTAATCTCAATTTAATTACAATTCCTTTAATTAAATTCCAATCTGAACCTTGAAATTACAGAACAACTAAAACATGTTATTATTATTATTATTTTATATATATATGTAACTCCAGTGATAACATTGTGAATATATACCAAATTTTTCCTAAATGCAATTCTAATATCTAGCATGTACTTAAAAACAGTGTTTTTAAATTTTAGTTTCACAGTCGAAAAAACATAAAATAAATAATAAACATATACATAACATTTTTATGCAACATTGAAAGCAACTTAAAGCCTATAACATACCCATTTGAATTATAACATGCAAAATAAACAACAAAAAAACCAATAGCAAATAATCACATACATGAAATTAGCTCAAAAAAAGAGGAGCCACCTACCTCTTCGTTGTAGACTAAGGTTAATGATGGTGGTGTGGTGGTAGTGGTGGTGCTAATGGTGGTGTTTGAACCCTCACCTCCTCTTTTTCCTTCCTCTTCTTCCTTTCTTCTTCCTTCCCTCTTTCTTCCTTCTCCTCCTAAGCCTCGGTTGTGTGTCTTCTTTTTTTTATGAATTGAGTTGGTCGAATGGCCTGAATAAAGGGAAGAAAAAGGGAGTTTCATAAGGGTGTTTATGAGTGGAATTAAGGAAAATAATGTGTAGGGTTAATGGACTGGAGTTTTAGAATAGGAAAAGGTAGTGGGTATTAAGTGGTTTTATGGTGGGGATTAAATATTTAAGACATTTTTTTCGCGGTTGTCACATTGACTGATTTGGAATCACCCGTAGGTTACCTGTCTTTTTCCAGAAAGGAACCATACTCACAAATAATATAGAAACACATAAGGCAAATAACACAAACCTGATCTGATTGCTAAGTAAGCACAGAATAAGCAAATATAATATCTCCCATATCCATATGCATTGCGCAATTTCATGATGCATGCTCTTTCACACTATCGTGACACACGAATTGCACGTAGGCATTGGGTAAATAACTGTGTAAAGTAAGTCACTCCAGATAATAATATGCAACTTCATGATGCATGCCCCTTCTTCTACGTGTCACATGCAACAAGGTCATGCTATGCGATATGTCCATATCTCTACCGTACAATGCATGATCTTAGGATTTAACTGGGTGCCACTGTAGCTCTTGACTACAGCCCACCATTCCAGAGTACCACTGTAGCTCTTGACTACAGTCCACCATGGAATACCTGAGTGCCATTGTAGGTCTTGACTACAGTCCACCATTACTGAGTGCCAGTGTAGCTTTTGACTGCAGCCCACCATTTCGCACATTATATAACTCTTAGTTACAGTCTACCTATCATTTCCTGTAACTCTTAGTTATAGTCTACTTACCAATGCAATGCACGTGCCATGAATGCAATGCAAATTCCACTTTCCGGTCTTTCATTGCATCGTTTCTGAATTTCCATATTTTTCATATTTTTCTGGGATTTATTCACTTTCTGAATTTATTTCTCATTTAATTCTTGTACCTTAATTATTGGAAATGTTGTGAAAGTTATTTTCTCTAGCTTGTACTTAATTTCCTAGGATTTTATAATATTTTTACCAAATTTTCTCTTATTATTTACTATTTATTATGTTTAGTTAAATTAATTATAAATTCAGAAATTTGATCAAAAGACTTTATTTTCAACATTTCATATTTTGTGGAATTAATTATTAAGTTTCTGAAATTTTAAATTGTTGAGAAATATGTTTGGATAATTTTCAAAGTTATGATTAAGTATTGAATACATAAAAATGTCACACATAATGATAAAGAGTTGAAATATATCAAATAAGTGAAGAAAAATGACATCGATATCTCAGGTGAGACACATCGATCAATCAATGTATGCATCTATCCCTACATCGATTGATCGAAGTACGGCAGGGAAAATTACAAACCTTACTATGAGACATCGATCTCTAAACCTGAGACGCGTCGATCGATTGCTGTGTACATCAATCTCTAGATCGGTCGATCGATGTCAGTCAGAGAACAAATATGAACCTCACTGTGCGACATCGATCTCTCAAGCAGAGGCGCTTCGATTGATCGATGTTTAGGGTTTTCAAAATTTTTTTTCTAAAATATGATAAAATGGTTGTTTTCATTTTTTACTTGATTCATATATATTTTTTTTTGTTATCATCTGTTTTTGATGATTATGAATATATCTTGTAACTAATGTGCCTTGGAAGTTTTTACAACTTACCAAAAAGGGCAAAATTGGTATTTCGAGTTTGCATAGGTACTTGACATGGTGAATATGATTCAAAGACCTATATTTGCTTTATTTATTATCACAAAGGTGTTCTTATATTTATTTCTGACCATCAGGGTCATTCTCGGAGTTTTCTCTCACCAAGGGCATTTTGGTCATTTTATCATCCGAGGGCAGTTTCATCATTTTGATCAAGGAATATCTTGAGCATCTTATTATCTTCATTCTAGGGTTTATTTATGATATTCTTGAAGATTATTTGGTGGTTTTCTATTATATTATGTTATTTGATGATATTATCGACGGTAGCGGGATATGTGACGGTTTTCGTGTCACATTATATTTTTCTTCTTGAAGACTCTTATGGATATATTATTGGAGGTTATTAATCATTATTTTCAGAGAATTTTAAGGTGTTCTTGATACAAAATTCACCATAACACACAAGGAGAAAATATGGAATTTTGATATTATATGTTGACATAATCTTGTCAACTCTTATGTATGATTTGCTTTTTAATAATTCTGAAGTTTTACTCATTTTATGGCCTCCAAAATGTGATTATACATGTAGAAATGATGGTATATTCATTTTATTACATGATGACAAGTGGACCAATCAAATACAAGTTTTTTTGCCAACTTGGAAATTTCTTTTCGAATATAACGTCTATGTTGAGTTATTGGGAGTTGATTTTATCCAAAAGGGTCTGCCCTCACATGCCCGATTCTTGTGCCAAGGAGTTGAGGGATTCTTGTGGTATATTACCTTCTATATTATCTTCATTTTGCAAACTATTTCCATGTCATTTTTTATGACAAAAATCGGCCAAGATAAGGATGCGAACGTGGACCAATCATTCTTCTCCATGTTGCCAAGTTGCAAGGTGTTTATGTAGCCAACCAATGATGTGAAGAATACTAAGACTTGATGATGAAGCTGTTGACACATAGGAGGCTTATCTTCAAGGCCTATTTCACACTATAAATAGGAGGCAAAAGTGAACAAGAAGACCACACAACTTTGAAGCAAACTTGAAGATCATTCTTGCTATTCTCTTCTTCTTGGTTCATTCTTTGTGTAGCTAAGGTGTTTCATTTCTTGTTGTTTTTTAGCTACATTATACACGCCTCTTGTGTATCATTTGTAAGATTGATTAGCCAACTTTATAAGGCTACATCATAGGTGGTAGAGGTGTTGCAACCAAAAGTTGCATAGAGGTGATCATCCAAGTCTTGTATAGAGTTGATTTTTAACCCAAGGATCAAGCCTGGTTCTTGTTGTATTTGTATTCATCCCATAGTAAAATCCAAGAAACGGTGTTCTTTGGGACTCGAGTAGGTCACATTGACCGAACCAGGGTAAATCTTTGGTGTTCTTATCTTCTTCCTTTCTTTTTTGTTTTCTGTCTGTTTTCACTGCACTTTTTATCTAACTTCACACATCCTCAAAAATAGCAAAAAAATTTTAAAATTCGTGATTTTTTGTTGACTTATGTTTCATAATGCTAGCTTTCATTTGCAACAAGAATCACTTGATTTCAGCAAAAGAAAGTTAGTCTTTCAGTTTTTGAAAAATAACTGCTTCATTCTAGATGCAATCTGACCAGTTTCAAGGAAACTTGGATTCTGAATTTATCAAGTATAGTTTTAGGTCAGAGCCTTTTTGAAACTTAAACTAGACATCTTAAGGAGTGTTTTGACTTAAAGATCACTCTTTTTGGCTGAGTAATTAAAGAGAAACACGTTTTCAAAATTCAGCACATAATTAAAGAGAAACACGTTTTCAAAGTTCAGCACTATTATGCCCAATTCTGTCCAAGTTAATCATCTGAATCTTTTATTTGTTTGAACAGTCAAACAATCTTATTTTTGTCTCATTTTTGAAGAGTCTATTCAAGACATTGGAGTTCATTTCTGAAAAGTTTCATAATTTTTGGAGTTTTGTACACTGACTTTTGAATTTTCCAAAAACGGGTACTGAATTTGAGTAAGTCTCAGATTCTGTTTTCAAATGGAATTTTTATTCAAGGGTAATAGTGCAATTTCTGGTAACTACTATTTATCCCCCCCTCTAGTGGTGTTTACTGCAGGTGTACAGTCCAACTTGTTAATTAAACTAAGTAGTTCATTAAGTGAAGTACTTAGTTAATTAAACTAAGTAGTTCATTAAAGGAAGCTACATTTGGAAAAGGTACAAAGGCAACAAGGCTAAGGAAGGAAAGTTTTCTCCTCCTCCCCTCTTAAATATACATGCCATACATACATATATATACATATATTTTCAGATTTTTTGAAAAAGGCACATACACATGTATTCCAACGTACTACCGACACGTTATATATTTTATATACGTACGTTAGCGTCACACCATCATACATAACTCATATTTATGAGTATATTCAGGTCTTATATCATATTATATAAGACATGGTGATGACAAATTAAATACGACACGCTAAAAGGTTCTAAACCAAAAATTGTCGTCTCGGGCGGATACCGAAACTTCGCCAACGTGTCACGTACTTGCCATAAAAAGATGGCCAGCCCCTACATCTCAAAAAGCATCAAAAATTTCGTGGGTTTGAGAATATTTTCAGCCAAAAATACTTTCCATGTTGGCACACACAAATCACCCCACATTAAGGCCAAAATGTGAAGATTCCAATTTTAATTTTGTCACATGTTAATGGCGCCACTTTAGACCAGCCAAGTGCTGAGATTTAAAGTATATATTATATATATATTATGTGTAACATAATATATATAACGTGTGCAAAATTTGGAATTTGATTAGAGAAAAATCGGGTAATCGATAAATATCGAAAATTCGGTTTTCTACGCACACAACACATGGAACGTTTTTGGTACATTATGTGACACGTATCTAGACACTTTTTACATATGTCATACATCTTAAAGTGTTCTAGAAAATTAAGTTAAGGGCTGATTGGAATATACCATGTGTGTATTATTGAATGTGCACTATTTTACAAAGTTTGCAAAAATAAAACTCAGCACATGCACAATCATTTCCAACGCCTACAACAGCCATTTTGGAGCATATGTGGAGCCTTGTTGGCATATTGATTGGTCAAGAATCAAGCATACAATGTTGGTGACTTAAAGAAAGGAACTACAAAAGGTAACATTTCAAATTTTTGTCACAATTGTGACACATGCTGAAAATTCAGCATGTGCACTAAAGGGTTGGACGTTTTTAGCATCTTAATGGCTCATATTTTGTGTCTTGATTAAGATGGATTAATTAGAAGACAATTTGCAAGTGTTTTAAATATTTTATAGAATAAACAAAGTGATATTCTTGAATATCACACATGCTGAAAATTTCAGCATGTGTGTAATGTTTATGGCCGAATTTTTGGCCTTATTGGTGTCCACTTTCTATTCCATAAATGATGAGAATATTGTCTACTAATTGGTGATTTATTTTTAAAAGAAAAATCAAAGGAAATTTGGCAACAATTTGAAATAAACATCCATGTATCACATGCTGAAATTTCAGCATGTAAAGTCTAGTAATGGCCGAATTTTTGTACCTATTTTGTGAGATATTATTTTGCTTAACTTTATGTGACAATCTTGTGGATTATGAAAATTATTCTATGATGATTTTGGCACATGTTTTAAGTGGTATTCTAAGATTTTCCTAGTCATCTAGTGATGACAACATTCAACCAATCATGAAGTGCCAACTAAGCAAGAGCTTAATGATCATCCAATGAGAACATGCCAAGTAAGCAAGATCATGTCACAATGATGCCACACATTCTCCTAAGGACTTAGAAGATAATTTTCAAGAGGAGAAGGACTCCAAGGGGGCGGCCAACACATTGTTAAAAAGAGAAGAAGAAAGCCAAACAAAAACAAGACAAGTCTCATAAGTTCAAAAGTGCAAAAAGAGTTTTTCATTCTCTTTTTCTTCTACATCTTTCTTTCTTCTTCTTGAAAGCATATTGTATTCATATCTTTCAATCTTGAATAGGCTTGTATTATACCACCACATATTCCATATCTTTGTAAAAGATTGATTAAGGTGTGATCAATCTTCATTCTTGTGAGGTGGTGGTGTTCGTGCATATTGTATTGAACGTATAAGGTTTGTAAAGGGTTGGAGTTGGTGTGTAACTCCATCAACCCTGTGGTAAGGTGTATTTGTGTTGTGTGACTAGTGTGAACCAAGGAAGGTTTTCCTTGAAGACTGGAGTAGGTTGTTGATAACCGAACCAGTGTAAAATTCTCGGTGCCATTTACTTTCAGCATTTACTTTCTGTTTCTGCAATGTTTACTCATTGTGTTTGCATTCGTAAAAATAGTAAAAAAATTTCAAAAATCACGAAAATTTCCAGAAACATAGCCATGTGTCTTACGGTTAATTTGGAATAAGTTTCAACCCTTTTGGATAAGTATAAGTCACTCAAACATCCAAAGTTCTGAGACTAGTGCAGTCTGATTTTCAGACTTGCAAAGGTTGAGACTTTGAGTGTATTTGACTAACTTCCCGAAAGTAGTTTTCAAAACTGTTTCTATACATTCAAATAAAACATATAAGGGGTCAGTGGTTAAAATTTCAGAGCAATTGGAGTTAAGAACAAATAGGAATAAATTTTGCAAAACAGTCTACCGTTTCTGGCAGATTCGCGCAATCTGACCACCAACGATTTTTCAAGGGGTTAGAGGTTGAATTTTAATCTGAAATTTTTAGGAGATACTCTTAACATCTGAGTATAAGTTTTCTACAAATTTCAGAATTTTTTAAGACCTGAAACCTAGATTTCAAAACGTTTTAAAACTGGTCCTAAAAACAGAAACTGTTTTCATAAGTTGGGTTTTTGGTTTTAAACAAATTTTGAAAACCACATTTTCCGCTCCCACTATTCAACCCCCCCCCTTCTGGTGGTGCCTTGCAGATCCTACAATTGGTATCAGAGAGTAGGAACACTCACTACAAAGGATCCAACGATTCAGTGAGATGGCATCCACTAGCTATAACACCATGCAAGAAGGAATGTCAACCATAAGGCCTCCTCTCTTTGACGGTGAGTCTTTCGTTCAATGGAAGGTAAGAATGAAACTTTTCTTTATGGAAATTGATATTGATCTTTGGTCAATTATAGAAGATGGTCCATTTGTTCCATCAAAGTTGTCCACTGTAGATGGAGTCACATTAGAGGTCGTTAAGCCTAGGCAAGAGTACACTAGTGATGATAAAAAGAGACTAAGCATGAATGCTAGGGCTATGCAGTTACTTTTAAATGGACTAAGTAAAAGTGAATCAAGCTATGTTTCCAATTGTTCTAGTGCACAAGAAATGTGGAGAATACTTGAAATGAAACACGAAGGCACTAGTCAAGTAAAAGAGTCCAAGATCAACATACTTATGTCCACACTCGAGTCATTTAAATTATTGCCTAATGAATCTATCGTTGATATGGATCTTCGCTTGACTAACATCTACAATTCTCTTGAGTCTCTTGGCAAAGCCTTTACTATGCAGGAAAAGGTACAAAAGGTCTTGCGAAGCCTTCCATCCGAGTGGGACTCTAAAGTAACTGCCACAGAAGAAAGCAAAGAGACTAAATCGATTAAGATGGAAGAACTAATTGGATCACTTAAGGTATATGAAAACAAACTCGCTTTAAGACATTCTGAGTCTATTTCTAATAATGATAGGGCTATATCATTTAAATCAAATGAATACGTCGTAGATGATAGTGACATACATTCCGATGATGAGGACTTAATCACGATGGCTAGAAGATTAAGAAAAATATTGAGAAAATCGATTAAACATAAGTCTACCTCATCTAAGGATCATAAAAATAAAAATAAGGAAATAAAGTGCTATGAATGCGGCAAACTTGGACATCTATCATATGACTGCCCTAATAAAGAAAAGGAAACAAACAAATACCCTGACAAGGATCGGAACAAGAATAGACTCGTCTCAGAACCTAAGCAAAGGAGAAGAGCCTTCAAAGCCTCCACTTGGAGTGACACATCCGACTCTGAGACTGATGATACGGAAGAACAAAAGGCACATGTATGCTTTACATCTAAGGCATCAAATGAGGTATCTTCTGACTCTGATTCTGAATGTTCTTATGATGCTTTATTCAGTCAATATTTAGAATTGCATAAGTTTTCAAAGACTCTTGCAAAAGAAAAGAAGCGATTAATTGAAGACAAGAAATTGTTAGAATCTTCTAACAAAGATCTTGTGTCTCAATTAAACGATTCAAAAGAAGAGTCGTCATGCATTATAAATTCATTAAAGTCTGAAATTTCATCATTGACATCCGAGAACACTAAATTGAAATACGAGATTTCAAACTTGAAATCAAGGAATGCGGATGTAGAGAAAAAGGTGAAACAATTTGACACAGGATCTAACATACTGCATCGTATTATCTCATCACAAAAGCATGATAGTGGCAAAACAGGTTTGGGATACGTTGAGACTAATGAGGCATCTGCCAAACCAACTAAGTTCGTTGTGTCTAAGAAAGTAGACATCCCAAAGCCAAAAACAGCGTCTAAGATGACGCAAAGACCGCTTTCCTCATCACGCCTCACTTCTTCATCATATCATGTAAAATACAATTTTGTACCATATATATATGAAAAGAAAAGAGTGATGCATACACGACATTCATTCCATCCACGCACTACGCACACATACACAAGGACATATCAAAAACGTCCTCCACATAATGCGTATAAAGGAGTTCTTGGCCAAAGGCCAGATACATTTGTCCCTAACATATATTATGTTGCGTTCTCATCATCTTTCTCACCTTTTGGAAGACCTAGAAAGGTCACCCAAATTTGGGTACCAAAAGGGACATTTTCAAAGGGTTGAATAAATAACCCTTACGAACGCACGTTATATGAAATGCATGATTTTTTTATCCTTACAGGCATCTTTTGATTTACTTTTCCAAATAAAGGGGGAGAGATATCATGATTTAAGGGGGAGAGAGATACTAATTGCATAAATTAAGGGGGAGCGACTCGGAATTTAAAATTCAAGTTTTGATTTTATGCATGATTGAAGGGGGAGCGATAGGATTTAAATCATGAGTATAGGTTATTTTGAAAATCATCAAAAGGGGGAGATTGTAGAGAAAAAGGGGTTTGAATGATTTTCAAATACATGATTTAAATGTGCACAAAAATGAGCATAAGATAAATGTGCATGATATTGCTTATTACTTGTCTTATATAGTTAATATATTATGTTGCCGTACTAACGAGCAATGAAGCTACAATGATTACATCAAATGGCAAACATTTGTTGTGTTTATACTATTTTCAGGTGCCACCATTAATGAACTAAACTAGTTCATTAAGTGAAGTACTTAGTTAATTAAACTAAGTAGTTCATTAAAGGAAGCTACATTTGGAAAAGGCACAAAGGCAACAAGGCTAAGGAAGGAAAGTTTTCTCCTCCTCCCCTCTTAAATATACATGCCATACATACATATATATACATATATTTTCAGATTTTTTGAAAAAGGCACATACACATGTATTACAACGTACTACCGACACGTTATATATTTTATATACGTACGTTAACGTCACACCATCATACTTAACTCATATTTATGAGTATATTCAGGTCTTATATCATATGATATAAGACATGGTGATGACAAATTAAATACGACACGTTAAAAGGTTCTAAACCAAAAATTGTCGTATCGTGCGGATACCGAAACTTCGCCAACGTGTCACGTACTTGCCATAAATAGATGGCCAGCCCCTACATCTCAAAAATCATCAAAAATTTCGTGGGTTTGAGAATATTTTCAGCCAAAAATACTTTCCATGTTGGCACACACGAATCACCCCACATTAAGGCCAAAATGTGAAGATTCCAATTTTAATTTTGTCACATGTTAATGGCGCCACTTTAGACCAGCCAAGTGCTGAGATTTAAAGTATATATTATATATATATATATATATATATATATATATATATATTATGTGTAACATAATATATATAACGTGTGCAAAAGTTGGAATTTGATTAGAGAAAAATCGGGTAATCGATAAATATCGAAAATTCGGTTTTCTACGCACACAACACATGGAACGTTTTTGGTACATTATGTGACACGTATCTAGACACTTTTTACATATGTCATACATCTTAAAGTGTTCTAGAAAATTAAATTAAGGGCTGATTGGAATATACCATGTGTGTATTATTAAATGTGTACTATTTTACAAAGTTTGCAAAAATAAAATTCAGCACATGCACAATCATTTCCGACGCCTGCAACAGCCATTTTGGAGCATATGTGGAGCCTTGTTGGCATATTGATTGGTCAAGAATCAATCATACAATGTTGGTGACTTAAAGAAAGGAACTACAAAAGGTAACATTTCAAATTTTTGTCACAATTGTGACACATGCTGAAAATTCAGCATGTGCACTAAAGGGCTGGACGTTTTTAGCATCTTAATGGCTCATATTTTGTGTCTTGATTAAGATGGATTAATTAGAAGACAATTTGCAAGTGTTTTAAATATTTTATGGAATAAAGAAAGTGATATTCTTGAATATCACACATGCTGAAAATTTCAGCGTGTGTAATGTATATGGCCGAATTTTTGGCCTTATTGGTGTCCAATTTCTATTCCATAAATGATGAGAATATTGTCTACTAATTGGTGATTTATTTTTAAAAGAAAAATCAAAGGAAATTTGGCAACAATTTGAAATAAACATCCATGTATCACATGCTGAAATTTCAGCATGTAAAGTTTAGTAATGGCCGAATTTTTACACCTATTTTGTGAGATATTATCTTGCTTAACTTTATGTGACAATCTTGTGGATTATGGAAATTATTCTATGATGATTTTGGCACATGTTTTAAGTGGTATTCTCAGATTTTCCTAGTCATCAAGTGATGACAACATTCAACCAATCATGAAGTGCCAACTAAGCAAGAGCTTAATGATCATCCAATGAGAACATGCCAAGTAAGAAAGATCATGTCACAATGATGCCACACATTCTCCCAAGGACTTAGAAGATAATTTTCAAGAGGAGAAGGACTCCAAGGGGGCGGCCAACACATTGTTAAAAAGAGAAGAAGAAAGCCAAACAAAAACAAGACAAGTCTCACAAGTTCAAAAGTGCAAAAAGAGTCTTCCATTCTCTTTTTCTTCTACATCTTTCTTTCTTCTTCTTGAAAGCCTATTGTATTCATATCTTTCAATCTTGAATAGGCTTGTATTATACCACCACATATTCCATATCTTTGTAAAAGATTGATCAAGGTGTGATCAATCTTCATTCTTGCGAGGTGGTGGTGTTCGTGCATATTGTATTGAACGTACAAGGTTTGTAAAGGGTTGGAGTTGGTGTGTAACTCCATCAACCCTGTGGTAAGGTGTATTTGTGTTGTGTGACTAGTGTGAACCAAGGAAGGTGCTCCTTGAAGACTGGAGTAGGTTGTTGATAACTGAACCAGTATAAAATTCTCGGTGTCATTTACTTTCAGCATTTACTTTCTGTTTCTGCACTATTTACTCATTTTGTTCGCAATCGTAAAAATAGTAAACGATTTTCAAAAATCACGAAATTTTCCAGAAACATAGCCACACGTCTTAGGGTTAATTTGGCACAAGTTTCAATCCTTTTGGATAAGTATAAGTCACTCAAACATCCAAAGTTCTGAGACTGGTGCAGTCTGATTTTTAGACTTGCAAAGGTTAAAACTTTGAGTGTATTTGACTAACTTTCCGAAAGTATTTTTTAAAACGGTTTCAACCCATTCAAATAAAACAAATAAGGGGTCAGTGGTTAAAATTTCAGAGCAATTGGAGTTAAGAACAAATAGGAATAAATTTTGCAAAACAGTCTACCGTTTCTGGCAGATTCGCGCAATCTGACCACCAATGATTTTTCAAGGGGTTAGAGGTTGAATTGTAATCTGAAATTTCTAGGAGATACTCATAACATCTGAGTATAAGTTTTCTCTAAATTTCAGAATTTTTGAAGACCTGCAACCTAGATTTTAAAACGTTTTAAAACTGGTCCTGAAAACAGAAACTGTTTTCAAAAGTTGGGTTTTTGGTTTTAAACAAATTTTGAAAACCACATTTTCCGCACCCACTATTCAACCCCCCCCCTTCTAGTGGTGCCTTGCAGATCCTATACAGTTTGTGGAGGAATATAAGAAGCACTATGTTCCGGGTAGTGCTATTCAGAGAAGGATGGCAGAATTCCAGATGCTGGCACAAGGGTCCATGACAGTTGATCAGTACTCTGAGAAATTTCACGAGTTGGGCCAGTACATGTCATGCATCATGGATAATGAGGAGGCCAAAATGCTAAAGTTCCATACAGGTTTGAGTTTTCGCATTCAGCAGGCGATTGTTTGTGCAGAGGCCACCACATTTGAGGGTTTATTGGAGGTATGTAGACGTGTAGAGAGAAACTTGGATAGGGCTGCTGCACTGGAGAGACTGAAGAGACCCCGTGAGGAGTTGCAGATGAGTAAAGCAGGGAGATGGCTGAAAGTACCTCGGCGCCGTCAGTCCGGGCAACCTTTCCGGCCGGAGCGACAGCAGAGGGTAGTGAGTCAGACCCCAATGATTGAGGGTCCGGCACCGACTGATGCACAACAAGTAAGGGATGCGGCATCTGTTCCACGATGTACACTGTGCGGGCGTTTTCATATGGGACAATGTTGGAAGGATCAGAGGTCGTGTTACGATTGCGGGAAGTAGGGACATATAGCTAAGGAATGTTCGGCACCGGCTCAGGTGAACCCGCAGACTCAAGCACAGCAGGGAGGACGAGGCAGGACCAATGCTCGGGTTCACGCTATGACGGATGTAGAGGTCGAGGAGTCGGGCGACGTGGTCACGGGTATGTTTATTTAAGCATTTAGTTTCGAAGTTGGATTAGGACTCTGCATACTGTTATTGCATGTTGTATGCTAAACCCTGAATGTGGTAGGTGTGATTTTCATTAACAAAGTGACAGCCAATGTTCTGTTCGATAGTGGAGCGAGTCACTAATTTATGACAAAGAGATTTGCCAAGAATCTAGATGTTCTCCCCGAATGGATTGAGACTCCATACCATATACAAGCCGCTGGCGGCCAAGTACTCGTGTCCCATCACCGTTAAAAGGGATGTGAATCGGCGATTAACGGTCTGCAATTCTATGCGACCTTGATACCAATTCAAATGTACGACTTTGACGTTATTTTGGGCATGGACTTCTTGACAAAGTATCACGCGAATATTGATTGCCGGCAACTCCAAGTCAACATGAAGACATATGAATTGGGGGAAACTATTTTTCAAGGAAACCCTAAATTTAAGAAGGCACCCCAGAAGCTTTATTTGACTACGGCTCAAGCATTTCGAGCACTAAAGAAAGGAAGAGAAGGATTTTTGGTCTTCTCAATGGGTGCCGAATAGGGTGTTCCGCAGATCAACCAAATCCCTGTAGTAAAGGAATTTACAGATGTTTTCCCAGAGGAGTTATCAGGACTACCCCCGGAAAGAGAGGTAGAGTTCGAGATCAATCTCATACCTGGGGCTGAACCCATATCCAGGGCACCCTACCGCATGGCTCCAGCAGAGCTCAAGGAGTTGAAGGAGCAATTACAAGAACTGCTGGATCGTAAGTTTATCCGACCCAGTGTATCACCCTGGGGTGTTCCAGTCCTGTTCGTGAAAAAGAAGGATGGGAGCATGAGATTATGTATAGATTACCGGGAGCTCAACAAGATCACTATCAAAAACATGTATCCATTACCTCGAATCGAGGATCTCTTTAATCAACTACGGGTAATGATAAGTTGGAGTTATAAGTTAAACTTTTCGGTTACTCGATAAATTACACCACTAACGAAATTTCTTCCAGGGGGCTAGAGTATTCTCCAAAATTGATTTGCGATCCGGTTATCACCAATTGAGGATCAAATCAGGGGATACAGCCAAGACCGCCTTCCGAACACGTTATGGCCACTACGAATTCTTGGTTATGCCTTTTGGACTAACCAACGCCCCAGCCGCCTATATGGACCTAATGAATATAGTCTTTCAGAAACAATTGGATAAGTATGTTGTGGTGTTCATTGATGATATCCTGATATACTCCCCTGACGAAGAGACTCACGCTGAACATTTGAGGGAAGTCTTAGAGACCCTTCGGAGAAGAAAATTGTATGCCAAGTTCAGTAAGTGTGAGTTTTGGTTGAAAAGCGTAACCTTTTTGGGTCATGTGGTATCCGAAAAAGGGATCTCTGTGGATCCTAAGAAAGTAGAGGCAATCACCGAGTGGCCTAGACCCACTAATGTGACTGAAGTAAGAAGTTTTCTCGGACTGGCGGGATACTACAGGAAGTTTGTCGAGGGCTTCTCATCAATTGCAGTGCCTCTAAGCCGATTGACGCAGAAAAAGTCAAAGTTTGAATGGAATGTCGAGTGCGAGTAGAGCTTCGCCGAGTTAAAAAGGAGACTGACCACAGCTCCTGTTCTTGCTCAGCCCTCCGCGTCAGAAGGGTTTGTCATTTATAGCGACGCTTCAAAGAACAGCCTAGGTAATGTATATGATTTCAGGTTGATTCGTATACAATTAAAGATGTGGTCTAATTTTCGTATTTCAGGATGTGTGTTAATGCAAAACGGCAAGGTCATTGCGTATGCTTCGTAACAGCTAAAGCCCTATGAGCAGAACTATCCGACACATGATGTGGAACTGGCAGCAGTGGTATTCGCACTGAAAATCTGGCGCCACTACCTATATGGAGTGAAGTGCGAGGTGTTCACCGATCAAAAAAGCCTTAAGTATCTATTCACGCAAAAGGAGTTGAACATACGAGGAGATGGTTAGAATCATTGAAAGATTACGACTTAACCATCAGCTATCATCCAGGGAAGGCCAATCAAGTTGCTGATGCCTTAAGTATGAAATCGAGCCATTCACGGCATGCCACTTTAGAAAAGGAAATGGCAGAATTTCATTTGGACCTTGTGGATTCTACTGCAGATATCCTGGCAGCGCTAATTATCACTCCAACCTTGGTAGATCAGATTAAGGAAGCCCAGAAGAACGATGCGGCACTTAGAGATACACGAGGAAGAATGCTAACTAGTCAGGTAGATGGGTTTCAAGTTCATGATGATGGCAGTATGTGGTACCAAGGAAGGTTGTGCATACCGGATGTTGAGGAACTCAGGAGGGAGTTGTTAAAAGAAGCACATAATTCGAAACTGTCTATCCACCCTGGTGCTACGAAAATGTACAATGATCTGAAGAGACATTATTGGTGGAATGACATCAAGAGGCACATTGCTGAATTTGTGGAAAGGTGCCTTGTTTGCCAGCAAGTTAAGGCAGAACATCAAAGACCGGGTGGACTAATGCGACCACTAGAGATACCCGAATGGAAGTGGGAGCATGGAGCAATGGACTTTGTGGTTGGACTCCCGAAGACAAAAAATGGGAATGATGTGATATGGGTGATTGTGGATCGATTGACTAAGTCCGCTCATTTCTTACCTATTCCTACCGGACTTACTATGGAGAGGTTGGTAAGTATGTACATCGACAACATTGTCTGCCTTCATGGAGTGCCAGTCAGCATAGTATCTGATCGTGATCCGAAGTTTACATCTCAATTCTGGGCAGCCTGTCAAAAGAAAATGTGGACTGAATTACGATTGAGCACTGCTTTTCACCCCTATACTGATGGTCAATCTGAGAGGACCATTCAGACCCTGGAGGACATGTTGAGGGCATGCTCGTTAGATTTCAAAGGGAATTGGGACAGCATGCTTAAGTTGATTGAGTTTTCCTATAACAACAGCCACCACAGTCCCATAGGAATGGCCCTATTCGAAGCTTTGTATGGACGTAAGTATAGGTCACCTGTCCATTGGGACGAGGTTGGGGAGCGTAGGTTGACAGCCCCTGAAATAATTGAGCAAACGAAAGAGAAGGTGAAGCTGATTCGTGAACGTCTTAAGACGGCTCAGGATAGAAGCAAGAGTTGGGCCGACATGAAGAGACGACCCTTGGAATTCGCGGAAGGAGAAAAGGTCTACCTTAAGGTGTCACCCATGAAGGGTGTGACACGGTTTGGAGTTAAAGGGAAATTAAAGCCACGTTATATTGGACTGTATGAGCTTAAGGTGTCACCCATGAAGGGTGTGACACGGTTTGGAGTTAAAGGGAAATTAAAGCCACGTTATATTGGACTGTATGAGTTACTCGAAAGGGCTGGAGATTTAGCTTACAAATTGGCACTACCTCCGATGTTGTCTCAGGTGCACAACGTGTTCCACATCTCCCAATTGAGAAAGTATGTCCCTGACCCTAGTCACGTAATGGATGCGCAACCCCTTAAGATTAGACCTGATGAGTCATATGAAGAGTTTCCGATACGAATCCTGGATCGCAAGGACCAAGAACTCAGGAGGAGAATCATCCCCTACGTAAAGGTTCAGTGGAGCAACCATCGGGAGAATGAGGCAACGTGGGAACTAGAAGAGCAAATGCGCGACCGCTACCCCCATCTTTTTGAGTAAGGTACGACAAGTTTTTGGGTCGAAGCTCTTTGTAAGGGGGGTATGATGTTATAACCGGGTAAAAAAAGGAATAAAATAAAATAACAATAATAATGAAACATTTAAATTAGCTAAATCTTATCCTTTTCCTTAATTAACCCTTTTATTTTTTTTCCCTAACTCTCTCCCTTTCATTTTAACCTCCCCATTTACCCTAATCCTCTCCTCTCTTTTATCTCAAAAACAGCAGCCTCCTCTCCCTTCTCCCCATCATAAATTTCGGCCATAAGAGACAAGGAAAAGAGGGATCTTTCATCCAAGGTTCAAGAAGAGGGATTCACAAACCTAGCAAGATCACCAACTTCTCTTGTATATCTATCAATTCTCGTTAGGATCGAGGTAGGTGCATACTATTCATTCCCTCAAAACGGTATGAAGGTTGCATAGGCAAAACGGTATTCTTATGAGTTGATGTTCTTGATTCTTGATTCGACTATGATTGTATACATGTGTTCCAACGTGGTTATTCGTTGTGTGTTAATCCTTGATTTATATTGTGACCTTGTCGATGTGTGTATCTGGGTATGGAAACATGGGAGGGTGAGAATGGTTGAATGGTGTTGTGGAATGGACTGCAGGAATTTCAGAATGGAAATTCTGAAATACGGGGACATCGATCGATCGATGTCCAGCAGCTGAGGGATCGATGTGCCTCAGATGGACGTCGATCGATCGACGTCCAGAAGGTGAGGGTTCGATGTACCTCAGAAGTACATCGATCGATCGACGTCAACTGAGTGAGGGTTCGATGTGTCTCAGTTGGACGTCGATCGATCGACATCAGGGGATGACATCCAACTGGTTTCTATCCTTTCTCTTGCATCCATGGCACGTGCATTGCATAAGGTACGCAGCGTCTATAGGGCGTGGGTGCCATGTGATACGCAACATCTATAGGGCGTGGGTGTCATGTGATACGCAGCGTCTATAGGGCGTGGGTACCGGGATGATACGCAGCGTCTATAGGGCGTGGGTGTCATGTGATACGCAGCGTCTATAGGGCGTGGGTGTCATGTGATACGCAACGTCTATAGGGCGTGGGTGTCATGTGATACACAGCGTCTATATGGCATGGGTGTCATGTGATACGCAGCGTCTATAAGGCGTGGGTGTCCCGAACAGCAAGTGGTGGCTAGAGACCATGATGCTGGATTTAGGACCCGGGAGCATGCATTGCATATAGGTCTAGGAGCATATTGCCTGACATATTTCTAGTTGCGTGTGACACGTTATTTGAGCATGCATCACGTACTTGCGCATATCTATGTGGAGTGTTTTACTTTTCCGTATAAGCCATGCTACCTTGCCTTATGTGATTATGTGGCAATATCTTTTTGGGTATGTAAGCTTTGTATTGTTTTGAGAGGCACCTAGTGTGTGATTATCATCACTCACCCCCTACTATTCCAGGTCAAGCCGAGACGGAGTATGATTATACCTTCGTTGAGGATGGGTCCGACACCTTGGAATGGACTGAGTGACTCGTTGATGTGTCTGCAGCGAGAATGGATACGAGTTTTTTTTGATGTTCTTGGAGTTCACAAACATTTTATTTTCAGTATCACCTTGAAACAATTTCATACTTTTAAACGTTGACATTTGACCTTTATTTGTAAGGCCTGATCAGCCTAGTAATAATGTCTTTATTTATTTGAGGTTCATTAAATTTGAATTAGTGTCATGATTTATCGTTTCCGCGGAAAGAAAAGGAAAAAAAATTTCTTCGTCAGCACTGACGTGTTACAGGTTGATATAACGCTTTGTATTCTCCTTAGTGAGATACGGCGGGTGCACCATTACCGAGGATGGAGCTCGGGAGCGGGGCGCTACAGTTAGGGTGAGGGTTTGAGGTTCTTGTGTTTATATTATTTAACAAATAAAGGCAACTGATGTGTTTTTTCTTGTTAGATCGTGACAGTTTGTATGATAATTCATTTATATGAACTTTTTGCAGATTTCTTCGAAGAGATTTGCTGAGGATTCCAGATGACGCTTTCTTGTTTTGTGGGTTCATTATTCGGAGGGCAGACTTTAGAGCAACTAGTAAGATTTTTGTTTTATGACTTTGAGGTTCGATTCAAACTGCGGAAAAGGCCTCTTGCACAAAGTGTACGATAAGACTGCGTATATCAGGTCGGAAAATAATCCGGTCTCTTCTTAGCCTTAAACAAACGTATGAGCCTATTTCATTAGATACACTCTTTTATGGGTTCCTTATTCATTAGCGGTCACAAGGTAATAAATTCTGTTCGGTCGGACTTCAGGCTGTTGCTTTATTTTGTCTTTTGAGGTGTTTTGGTTGTGGGTTGTTGGGGGGGTCTTCCTGGAAAGGATACAAACAATTTGACCATATACAGGTCAGCATATGTCGTGGGTAGAAATATTGTGTATTGCCTTTGCCTGAGGAGCTTTATCTTTTCTGTCCTCTCCTGTATTCTTGTGGTGATTGTCTTTTGTTGTAACGCAATTATTAAAAAAAAAGAAAAAGAAAATATTTAATTAATTAAATAAATTTAAAATCTAAACTAAATACTACTTTATCCTAAAACTACCCATAACTTCTCCCCTAATCCCCAAAATGTCACCTCCACCTCTCCCTTTAATTTAATCGTTCTTTTTCCACCCCACCCACACACACACGACAACATCATCAGAGAAAATAAGAAAAAAGAGAGAAGAGGGTGGAGGAAGGAAGAGACTAGCGGCAGGCAGGGGGAAGAAAAGGAGAAGGAAGGAAAAGAAGGAAAAGAGAGGAAGAGAAGAGAGAGGAAGAGAGAAGAGGGTGATGAAGGAAGAGACAAGCGGCATGCAGGGGGAAGAAAAGAAAAAGGAAGGAAAAGAAAAAAAGAGAGGAAGAGAAGAGAGAGAAAGAGAGAAGGAGGGAAAATGAGAATTTGCCACCCACATCAAGTCCAATTTTTGTTTTTGATGAGTGAATTGGTATTCAAGAGATAGGTTACTCTCCCCTCTGTCGGATTGCTTTGGATTCCCACATCAACATTCTTGAAGCAGATCTCTGCCTCCTCTGGTCGGGTGGTACCTCTGAACATAGGTATCCGGCAGTTCTGCATCTCCCGGTAGAAAAATCGAAGCCCCTAGTGTGGTGGTGGTGGTGGTGGCTACTGCTAATGCTTCTGATGCTGCTGCAGGTGAGCCATCTGTATCTGCTGCTGGGCCGCCAATGTAGTCAGAGTGGCCAGCGTACCTGCAGGTACCAGGGGGATGGTCCCCTGACCCTGCTGATCGTCACCATTATGGCCTCCATTTCCAGTTGGCTCACATCGTTGAGATATTTTTTTGGGTTCAAATTCATAAAAAGAATTCAGATTAGTCAAGAGCAAGTTAAACGGTTGAACTCAGGGTAAAATGGTAATTAGACAAGGAAAGCTCACCATCAGCACACACCTTTCATAACCTAATAATAACTTAGGACTAAAATCATCTATTAAGTCTACTTTGTTTATTAGGGGTAAAATTGTAACTTATGTCTAAGTGTTCTAATTAAACTTGTGTTTCCGAAGCGGATCTGAAGCCTCGGCTCTGATACCACTTGAAGCGCCCCGTTCCCGAGGCTATCGCTAAGGAGAATACAAAGCGTCGAATCAATCTCTTACTTGTCAGAAATGACGTAGAAATTTTTTCGCGGAAACGTAAATCATAACTTAAATTAAACTCGAATAATTGTTATTACACCACTGAATAAAAAGAAATCTGATAATAAAACAATAAAGAAGTCTGTGAAAATCCCCAAATAAAAAACTATGAACAGTCAGCTGCAGAGTCCCATCATATCCTATGTGCAGCTATCAACCAGCTCACTCTGCTATGTCTTTCTCGTCCTGAACAAAGGTGCGCTCGTAGTCCTCATCCGGCTCACCTGGGAAGTAGGGGTGAGTGACAAAAAATCACAGAGAAGATGCCCACCTCAAACCAATACAAAACGTGCATACCGAAATGATATAGCCACATTGCATATAAATATGATATAACATGCATAAGATAAAATAAATGCGGTAACTAAAGCACTCCACATAATAATGCACAACTATGTGATGCATACTCTATCCACGTGTCACACGCAACAAGAATCATGTCATGCAATATGCCCCTAGACCTATATGCAATGCATGATCCCAGGATTGACTGGATGCCTGTAGCTCGTACAATACAATCCACCCTGACGGATGCCCGTGGCCCGTACACCACAATCCATCCTGACCAGTGCCCGTGGCCCGTACACCACGATTTCTTGCGACTCGTTTGAGTGTGTTCCTCCCAAAGCTGATATCACCAGAACAAGATGGCTTTTTAAAGGGTTAGGATATCTCCACACAGGTATTATTGGCGCGAGAAATGGTGTATATGCTTGACAAAGGAGGGACTCAATTATGCTTAAAGCTGGATATGATGAAGGCTTTTGACAGAGTCAGCTGGGAATATTGGAATTGTTGTTGAGGAGGTTCGGCTTTGTCGATTTCTTTATACGCATTGTCTTAAATCATTTGTGGCTCTTAAGCTTTTCAATATTGATAAATGGGACACCCACTCAAACTTTTCAACCGCAAAGAGGTGTCAAGCAAGGAGATCCTTTATCTCCTTTGTTGTTTATTCTGTCTTCAGAAGGTTTCAGTAGAGGATTAAAATCTCTAGTGGCTACTGGAGTATTACAGCCGCTGCGGCTAGGTCAGGATCCATTTCATATTACGCACTTGGCATATACAGATGATTTTCTTGTATTCTTGCGTGGGACAATGCGGAATTTGAGACGGTTTCAGTCTTTTTAACAGCTTATGAAACTACATCTTGGCAAAAGGTTAATTACAACAAAAGCAGTTTTATTCCTTCTGCCTCCACGTCATCATAGCAGTGAAGGCGGTTTGAGGAGATTATACATATGCGGTCCACATGTTTACCCTTTCGCTATCTCGGATCTTTCCTACATAAAGGAATTCGTCGATCAAGATATTGTGTCACTCTACTAGAATATATTGATACTCGGTTGAATGGTTGGCATAGTCGGTTGCTTTCTCCAGCAGGTAGACTTGTTTTACCGCGTTCTGTTATCTTGGCCCTACCATTACATATTATTGGAGTAGGCGGCTTGACACAATATGTGATTAAATTATAGAAAGGAAAATGGTTGTGTTCTACTGGGGGCAAAGATGTCATTGGGTTGCATGGTCCACTATACGCACTCCTTGTTCTGAAGGAGGTCTAGGTATTCGAGATCTTCGCGCGTTGCAGGAGGCTTACGTTTGTCGTATTTGGTGGTCCTATCAACAAAACAACACGCTTTGGAGTCATTATCTACATGCTAAGCATGGACAGCGTGGGGATTTCAGGCCGCGCCTTCCGGATTCACCTATTTGGAAGATCATTTGCCGCTATCATACCTTCTGCAATGATCATACTCATCGGCAGGAGGCACTTCTGAGTTGGACAACTAATGCATCGGGTGACTTTACTTTGCGTTCTGCGTACGATCTTTGTCGTACTCAGCGACCCACTCTTATTTCCGCGCGCTTTATTTGGTGCAAGCATCATACTCCTGTAATTCAAAATTTCTTGTGGAGAATTTATCACTGTGCTATACCCTTTGAAGACTACATTGGTAAGTTTAACATTGCTATGCCTACACAATGCCCTTTTTGTAATCATGCCTCAGCTACAGTGGATCATGTTTTCCTGTACTGTGATAGTATTCAGCATGTTTGGGAGTTCTATGTATCAAAGCTTCATTGTTCTTCTCCTACATCTATAAAGCTATGGCAGTATCTCTTGTCTTGGTGGTATCGGTCAACATTGTCCACATTATTCGGGGTGCTGATATCTGGTGTACATACACATCGTTGGTCTATGGGAATGTGACAAATTTTTCGATGACATCCCTTAGGGTGGGGATACGTTCTGACATTTTTATGTGGTGTAAAACTCTGGATGGTTCGAGGCTTGCCTCTGGATTTGGCTCGGTCAAGCACCTCTGTTTCTTGCCGCCAATTAGGGTTACGTGCCCACAAGTTGTCGAATGGTTAGCACCTCCTCCTGGTTGTTTAAAGCTAAATGCAGATACGGCGGTAGACAGGCAATATGCAGCAGGTGGAGTTATTTTATGGGATCATACTGGTGCATGCATGGGGGCTATCTCATTTCGTCTGCCACCTAATATTCCACTTATTGCTAAGATACAGGCTGCTGTATTTGGTTTGCTTTATTTTTTGCCTTTGTATCGTCATATTTTTCTTGAGTCAGATTGTTCTCAGATAGATACATCACTGGAGCGGCCTGCATATGTTGCTGGGAATTATCATTTGCGACTGCTACATTCGTTGAAACATCAGCATAGGCTTGTCTTTCAGCATGTCTACAGTTAAGCCAACATGGTAGCTCACTACTTAGCACAACAGGGAATGTTAGACCCTCGGACGACCTATTACTCGCGTTACAAGCTCCCTCTGTTGGTACGTGGATCTGTACAGTTGGATGTGACCTCTGCACATCTTCAGCAGCCTTGAGTTCTGGTGCCCTTGAAGTTGTTCACAATTTCTTCCACATGGATTGGCTATTTTTGATGTCCTCTGCCTGTATCCTAATGGATGCAGGCAGACTCGGTATGACTTTGTTTTCTATGGTTTGCCTGCTTTTACAGTATTATTGTCTTTCTCTTTCTCACGGATCTATCTTTACATTTGCATGGATTGGAACGAGCTACGCTGCTGCGATCATGACCTCTGCTAACTATCTTCATGCATACCGCGTTTTGAATGTATTGGCTGGGCTGAGAGTTTTCTTTTACACTGTTTCAAAGGTGGTAAATATGTACTCTTTTTCCTTCGTGCAAGGTTTTATCCACAAGGGTGTTTTGCTTGCCAAGGTTTTAATGAGACATATCATACCGCTTTTGAACACACCCCCGCCCCATTGATTGTATTTGGATCAATACTTCTCGTCCTTTGAGTTCTTTCATTCAATTATGTTATGACTTCATATGTAATTATAATAATCCTCCGCTATAAGTGAGGGTTATCTTTTCAATAAAATGCAGAGACTTGGTCTCTTTCATTAAAATATATATATATATACACACACACACTTTATTGTACCTATATACGTTTAAATAACACTCATATATATGAAAGCATATATTGTACATACATAAAAATATGTACACGTCCAAAAACGATGTTATGACATAAATGATTTTATTTCATGGTATTTATATTCATATGTGTAATAAACGATAATGTGTAAATCATGATATAAGTTATGAAATTCCTATATGGTATATTATAGTAATTAGGAATTATATGTTCTATGCACATAAGTTATGAATTATGAAATACATATGTAGTTTAGATATTAATAAAGTATGGTTATGTATTTTCTTAAGTCCTGATAAGTAGACTGTAAATAAGTAAGTGATGTTACTAGTGGTAGTATGACCAAGATACCCTCATTTGACCGAGTCTCATACCTCATGAAATGAAAGTTTGAAAAGTGATTTTTGTTGGACCGTGCACCTGCAATGAACAACACTAGAGGGGGGTGAATAGTGGTTAGCAGAATTACACTACAACCCTTTGTAAAAATCCCCTTTGAAAACAGAATCTGAAACCACCTCAGATTCAGAATCTGTTTTTGAAAAATTCACAAATCATTGTATACAACTCTAAAAATTATGAAACTTTCCAGAATTGAACTTCAATGAGTTAGCAAACTCTGACCAAGAATCAGACAAAAATAAGATCGTTTGACCTTTCAAACAAATAAAAATATTCAGATGGTCAATCTGGACAGAATTGGACAGAATGTTGCTGATTTTGCAAAATGTGTTTCTCTTTGAATACTCAACCAAAAAGGTTGATCTTTGTATTAAAACACTCCTTAGGATGTGTAGATGAAGTTTCAAAAAGGCCCTGACCTTAAACAATTCTTGAAAAATACATAATTTAAGTTTTCTCAAAACTGGTCAGATTGCATCCAGATTGGAGCAGTTTTCTTGCAAAGACTGAAAGACTAACTTTGCCTTGCTCAAATCAAGTGATTCTTGTTGCAAATGAAAGCTAACAGTCTTTTTTTTGTAAATGAAAGCTAACAGTCTGAAGTACAACTCCACCAAAAATCACGAATTTTGAAAATGTTTAGCTATTTTTTCAAATTGTGTGAAAGTTGTGTGAAATCTGCAGTAAAAACGGGCAGAAAACAGAAATAAAGAAACAAGAGAAGAACACCGAGGATTTATCCTGGTTCGGTCAATGTGACCTACTCCAGTCCCAAGGAACACCTTTCCTTGGATTTCACTATGAAATGAACACCTTACAACAAGAACCAAGCTTGATCCTTGGGTTATACACCAACCCTACTCAAGACTTGGATAATCACCTTCTAAGCAACACCTAGTTGCAACTCCTCTAACACCTATTGATGTAGCCTTATAAAGATGGCTAATCAATCTTACAAATGAAGCTCAAGAGGCTTGTAGCTCACCAAAATACAACAAGAACACCTTTGCTACAATGAATAAAACAATAACAACAAGAAGATGAAGATAAAAGCCAGACAATTCAACAAATGCTTGTGAGCTTCAAGTGTGTTTCAACTTCTTCACCATTGCCTCTATTTATAGTGTGATTTGAGCGTTGAAGATAAGAATGCACATGTGTCACCATCTTCATCATCAATTCCAAATGTCTTCTCATCATTGGTTGGCCTTGTACATTTAGCAAAATAAAACACAATGATTGGTCCACCTTGGCAATGTCATTTTGGCTGATTTTTACACCTTGGCAAGTCATAATTATCCTTTGCAAAATGAAGATAATAAGAGGGATAATGCCACAAGAATACCTCAACTTCTAGTCTTGAAAATAGGAATGTGGGATTTGAAGAATTCAAAGTCAAATTTCAGCTCCAAGAAGGAGAAGTAGTCGTTGGCTACCTTTTCCATTTTCCAAAAATTCTTTTTGATTTTTCTTAATACAATAAGAAAGGATAATACCACCAAATTATCCTCAACTCCAAGCACAATAATAGGGCATGTGAGAGCTCCATTTGACTTCCAAAAATCTGCTGAAAATTCACCAAGAAAAGGTATAGTAGCCGTTGGGTTTAATTTTGAAAATTCCAAGTTGGCAATTTTGCCAACTAGCTCCTTTTTAGTTTGTCCACTTGTCACCAACTCATTAAATGTGTACACCATCATATCCACCGGATAATACACGTTAGTGGGCATACCAATATGTGTAGCAACTCAAATTTTTGAAGAAGAAATAAATAGATAACAATTGACAAGATTATGTCAACGTGTAACACCGAAATTCTCCAATATTTCTTCTTATATGTCAAGAACATTTCCACATGTTTGACACCTTTAATATCTCTGAATAATGATGATAAATGTTTTCTTATAACATGTGACATCTCAAATCGTCACATATCCAGCTATAGTCAATAATATCATCGGTTGAGAGAATAAGATATAAGATCACCATATAATCTTCAAAATAATAATAACACAGCTCCAGAATGAAGATAATAATATGCTCAAGAGATTCCTTGAGTGAAAACACCATAAATACCCTCGGGGTAAAATGACCAAAATACCCCTGGTGTGGTAAAACTCCAGAAATGACCCGGATGGTCATAAATACTCATGATATCACCTTTGACTTGATAAATAGTATAAGAATACACCCTTGAAATATTTTCACCATATGATGTTCCTACAAAACTCAAAATACCAATTTTGCCCCTTTTGGTAAGTTATAGAAACTTCCAAGGCACGTTAGTCACAAGACAATAATAATCACCAAAAACACATAATAAGCACATAATGAGCATGTATAAATCATGTACAAATGAAAAAAACCATTTTATCACATTTTAGAAAAATATTTTTAAAAACCCTAGACACCGATCGATCCATATGAGGGGCTAACGTACGTCGATCGATCCACGTGAGAGATCGACGTCTTTCTGTGAGTTTGGTTCTTCTCAGTTCAACATGGATCAATCCACTTGAGGGGCTGATGCACATGGATCGATCCATGTGTCTCTGACTGAGAGATCCACATCATTTTTCTTCACTTTTTCAACCTTTAACCCCTTATAACACCATATGTGACATTTCTAAGTATTCACCACTTAAAATCATGACTTTGAAAATTATCCAAACATCTTTCTCAACATTCTCTCCCTTTTGGTTGATTTTCAAAATAACTCAACATGATTTTAATGTCACAACTCATAACCAATTATTTAACATCATAAATCTTACCAATTGTTTTAAAACTTTGTTTTCAAAAAAATTTTAAATAGTTATGCTCCCCCTCAACTTATACTCTCTCCCTTAACCTATACTCAACTTATACCAATTGAAACTTATCATACCAAATCATGACTTACCAACTAAAATCATTGACTTACCAACTAAAATCATGTTCTTATTCAATCTCCCCCTTTATTTTGCAAATCATGCAAAAGATAGAACTATACAATGGTGTCGTAAGTCATCATACCTAACTTGGCTCGTAAGTTTTCAAACGTGGCTTGATTAAGGGTTTTGGTAAAGATATCAGCGATTTGGTGATCAGTTCTTATATGATTTATGACTATATCCTCATTTTAAACATGATCGCGAAGAAATTGGTATCGCACCTCAATGTGTTTGGCCTTAGAATGAAGCACTGGATTCCGAGAAAGATTGATTGCACTTGTGCTATCGCAGAAAATTGGAATCTTATTAATTTTAATGCCAAAATCACTAAGTTGCTGTTTAAGCCAAAGTATTTGGGTAGTACATAAACTCAAAGCAGTATACTCGGCTTCAGTGGTAGAAAGAGCTACACTAGCTTGCTTTTTAGAAAACCAAGAGATCAAATTGGTTCCTATGAATTGACATGTACCGCTAGTGGATTTTCTATCTAACTTGCAACCACCATAATCAGCATAACTATATGCGTGTAATTCTAACTTAGCATTTCTATCATACCACAGTCCTAAGTGAGGTGCATGCTTAAGATATCTAAAGATCTTTTTCACTGCATTGTAATGTGATATCTTAGGACAAGATTGAAACCTAGCACACATACACACACTAAACATGATATCAAGTCTAGATGCAGTTAAGTATAACAGTGATCCAATCATAGACCTATAGAGAGTGTCATCAAAAGGTTTACCATTTTCATCCTTATCAAGTTTGGTACTAACACTCATGGGGGTAGTTGTAGGTTTCAACTCTTCAAAACCAAACTTCTTAATTATATTATTGACATACTTAAGTTGACTAATATGAATTCCTTGAGAGGTTTGTTTGATTTGAAGGCCTAAGAAGTAGTTCAACTCTCCTACCATTGACATTTCAAATTCTGACTTCATACACTATTCGAAGTCTTTTACTATGGTAGGGTTGGTTGAACCAAAGATAATAACGTCTACATATATTTGAACTATTAACAAATCATTATCTTTTCTTCTTAGGAATAATGTGTTGTCTATGGTTCCCCTTTGATAATTATTTGCAATAAGAAAGTTTGCAAATCTATCATACCAAGCTCTTGGAGCTTGTTTTAAACCATATAAAGCTTTCTTAATCTTGTACACATGGTTAGGATTCTTTGGATCTTCGAATCCAGGGGGTTGTTTGACAAACACCTCTTCTTGGATGTATCCATTAAAGAATGCACTCTTGACATCCATTTGGAAGAGCTTAATATTGCTTAGACTTGCAATCGCAAGTAACAATCTAATTGCTTCTAGTCGTGCAACAGGTTCAAAGGTTTCTTCATAATCTATACCTTCTTGTTGATTATAACCTTGTGCGACTAGCCTAGCCTTATTCCTTGTAATATTTCCTTGTTCATCCATTTTATTCCTAAAGACCCATTTAGTTCCTATGATAGACTTGTCTTCAGGTTTAGGTACTAAGTCCCACACGTTCTTCCTTGTGAATTGATTTAATTCCTCATGCATAGCATTTATCCATGATATGTCACCTAAGGCTTCCTTAACATTCTTAGGTTCTATGTGTCAGACTAAGCTATGTCCTTCAAGTTAACTTATGTTTCTACGTGTTCTAACCCCAACACTTGGATCCCCAATGATTAATTCTCTAGGGTGCCACCAATTCCTAGATTGACTAGGTTCACACTCATCTTGTTCAAATGTTTCATTAGTGTGAATGTTATCATATGTAATTGGATCATTAGTTACATTATCTTCCAATTTCAAAGTTTCTTCATTTATATCATCTAAGGGTTCATGCATGTCTTGTTCAGGGGGAGTTGGTTCTAGATGATCAAGTACAGGCTCAAGTATTACATCATCATCAAACATATTTTCAACATTATTCTCAGGTTTATGTTGAGTTTTATTACTAACTTCAAAGCATGTATTTTCATTGAATTTCACATGTATAGATTCAATTATTTTTCTAGATGCAGGATTATAACACCTATATGCTCTTGAGTTAGTTGAATACCCAACAAATATGCATTCAATATACTTTTACTCAAATTTATCTAGATTATCCTTAGTGTTCAACACAAAACATTTACATCCAAATACTCTAAGATATTCTATTTTAGGTAGTCTATTGTTTAGCAATTCATATGGCGTTTTATTTAATTTCTTGATAATGTAAGCCTATTTATAATATAGCACGCATAACTAACCGCTTCAGCGCATAAATATTTAGGTAATTTATTTTCACACAGCATTGTCCTAGCAACTTCTTGAATTGTTCTATTTTTACGTTCAACAACTCCATTGAGTTGTGGTGTTCTAGGTGGTGAGAATTCATGTTTTATTCCATGTAGTTCACAAAATTTGATTACGTCTTTGTTTTTAAATTCTCCACCTCTATCACTTCTTATCCTTTTAACATTTTCTTCATAAATGTTTTCAAGTTGCTTAATAAGGGTTTCGATTGCTAATGGAGCATCGTCTTTGTGTTTTAAGAACAATGTCCATGTGTAGCATGAGTAATCATCTACTATGACACATACATAGTAGTGTCCACCTAGACTTCTTGTCCTACTTGGACCAAATAAGTCTAAGTGAAGCAATTCTAGTACATGACTAGTACTCACTTCATGTTTCGGTTTTAAGGTTTCTTTAATGTGTTTTTCCTTAATACATGTTTCACACATTTGAAAATTATCTAAGTGTAACTTAGGCATTCCTCTAATTAAATGCTTCTTAGACAATTTCTTAATAGTTGAAATTCCTATATGACCTAATCTTATATGCCATAAATTTACATCTAAGTCATGTGATATTAGACACTTAACCTTAGCATCTAACATGTTATCTAAGGTAAGAGTATAAATATTACCATCTTATTTCCTTTTAAAACTATTTCTCCATCTTCATTTATTATATCACAAGAAGTAGGAAGAAAAGAGACATTATAACCACAATCTATAAGTTGTGAAATACTAAGTAAATTATAAGAGAGATTGCTTACTAACAACACATTTCGTATTTGAAATGTGTTAGGGTCCCCAATTGTTACTTTTCCAATAACTTTTCCTTTGTTGTTGTCACCAAATGTTACTTTACCTCCATTCTTGATATGTTCCAATTCGATGAATAGTTTGGGGTTCCCCGTCATATGCCTCGAACATCCACTATCTAAAAACCATTTGGTTTTTAGATTCTTTGACTTTGCCTCCTTCTTGCATTCCTTGCGATTTTCCTACAATGGAGACAAAGTTTTAGGTACCCTTTATTTGGGTCCTTGAATGTTAGGGGCATTATTCTTGTTTAGATAACCCTTAGGTATCCAAACTTGAACATACCATTTAGGCACATTTTTAGCATGGTTAAAATCAGAAGGATAAGCATATCGATGATTATTCCACATAAGTGAAGATGCATTGTTATACATGTTGTGCCATGGTTGATCACTACTATGTCTTGGCCGATTTTGGTAGTGTGTATAAGACATGTAATTTTGTTTCTTGAATGGCGCTATGTATTTATGTTTATATGCATTTCTATAAGATTTATATGAGTGTTGTCTATACTTAGGTTCATAATAAGTTGGATGCATTTTATTATGTCTCGTTGCATTTGTATACATATAGGCATAGTTTCTAGGTTGTCTAGATGCAAAGTTTGGCCTAGATGTATGTTTATGCGTGTGTGCTTTTATGGGTGTATGTTTCTTTTTTGCCTTAGAATAAACAGATTAAGGAGTAGAAGAAGATGTAGCAGGCAAAGTTGATTTTGCATTATATGGTAACTTTGTACTAGATGAAACAAACTTAGTCTTTTTATTTACTTTTTCATTTTCTTCTTTATAGCCTAAGCCAGTTTTATGATTACCATACTTTTGTGATGAGATAAGTGTATCTAACATATTTGCACCCGATTTAAATTTTTCTAACATTTTTTCTAAATTAAGTTTAGAATGCTTAAGTTGTATTATTTCATGTTCACAACTTTCTAACTTAGACTTTAACATATTATTTTCTATTTTTATCTTTTGTTCGTCTTTCCTATATGATTCAATTATATTCTCTAAAGAATCAAGAGTATTAGTAGACTCTTGTTTAAGAGATTCTAATTGATCAGAAAATTCCAAGTTGGACGTCTTCAACTTGTTATTTTCTTCAATAAGTTTCTTCTTTTCTTTAGAGAGCCTCTTACAGTGAGCATTCATTCTTAAGAACTTTTTGTACATTTCATCAAATGTCATGTCACTTTCAGAATCACTATCAGAAGAAGAACATACCTCGTTGGATACGAAGCAGATTTGAGCTTCCTCAGTTTCGGATTCTGAGTCGGATGAGTCGCTCCATGTACTCACCTTCATTGCTTGTTTCTCTTTCCTTTCCTTAGACTCCTTTGTCTTTGTCGTTTGTGCCTCCTTGTCCTTAGCTTGTTTATTATTGTTGTTATTATTATTATTTTTCTTCATTGGACAATCGTATGAAATATGTCCTTTTTGACCGCATTCATAACACTTTAAATTCTTTATTATACCATTTTTTTGTGTTATTTTTCTTAGATTGAGAAAAAGAAGAAGAAGAAGAATTACGTTGTCTATTCCGATTTGGACGTTTGAAAAACTTTCTAAGTTTTCTAGCTATCAATATCAAGTCGTCTACTAATTCAGTATCACTATTACTATCATCGTTACTAGCATGTGTTTCAGTTGTTTTGAAAGCTATTGACTTACCGGATGACTTAGACGATTCAGACTTTCATTGGTTTAATTTAACCTCGTAAACTTTAAGAGACCCGATGAATTCATCCATTTTAGTGATTGACTTTGTCTCCTCGATTGTAGTCACCTTTGGATCCCATTCAGCAGGAAGGCTTCGTAGCACCTTTTGAACCTTTTCACTGTTCGAAAATGACTTCCCTAAAGCTTCTAGGGCATTGAAAATATTAGTAATCCTCAAATCCATAGATGTTATGGATTCGTTCAGCAACATTTTGAAAGTCCTAATTCAGTCATAAGCATGTTTATTTCTGACTCTTTAACACCACTAGTACCTTCATGCTTTAATACAAGTGATTTCCACATGTCGTGTGCGCTTGTGCAATTTGACACATATCCTGTTTCAGAAGTTGTAAGTACATTCAAAAGTAATTGCATAGCTTTAGCATTCATGGACATTTTCTTTTTATCTTCCGATGACCATTCACTTTTATACTTTTCAACCTCCTGTGTGACTCCACTAACTTGTACAACTTTCATTGGAATGTACGGCTCATCTTCAACTATAGACCATAAATCGATGTCTATATCCATTAAGAATAGCCTCATTCTTAGTCTCCAATGAACAAAATTATTGCCATCAAAAAGAGGAGGGCGTTGTGTAGGCATACCTTCCAACTCACCTTTGTGAGAAACAATAGCCATTGTATATACCTTGGATTTGAGACAAGCAGTATATAATGAATTGTTGTTTCTTGGCCTTGTATTGTTCGTATGGTGTTGAATCTTGCTTCTTTTGAGTGGTGTTGGTCTGGCTCTGATACCAAATGTTGGACCGTGCACCTGCAATGAACACCACTAGAGGGGGGTGAATAGTGGTTAGCAGAAATTATACTACAACCCTTTGTAAAAATCCCCTTTGAAAACAGAATCTGAAACCACCTCAGATTCAGAACCCTTTTTTGAAAAATTCACAAATAATTGTAAACAACTCTAAAAATTATGAAACTTTCCAGAATTGAACTTCAATGAGTTAACAAGATTCTTTCCAAAAATCAAACAAAAATAAGATCGTTTGGCCTTTCAAACAAATAAAAAGATTTAGATGGTCAATCTGGACAGAATTGGACAGAATGTTGCTGATTTTGCAAAACGTGTTTCTCTTTGAATACTCAACCAAAAAGGTTGTTATTTATATCAAAACACTCCTTAGTATGTGTAGATGAAATTTCCAAAAGGCCCTGACCTTAAACAATTCTTGAAAAATAATTTAAGTTTTCTCAAAACTGGTTAGGTTGCAGCCAGATTGGAGCAGTTATCTTGCAAAGACTGAAAGACTAACTTTCCCTTGCTCAACTCAAGTGATTCTTGTTGCAAATGAAATCTAACAGTCTGAAGTATAACTCCACAAAAAAATCACGAATTTTGAAAATGTTTAGCTATTTTCTAAAATTGTGTGAAGTTGTGTGAAATCTGCAGTAAAAACGGGCAGAAAACAGAAATAAAGAAACAAGAGAAGAACACCGAGGATTTATCTTGGTTCGGTCAATGTGACCTACTCCAGTCCCAAAGAACACCTTTCCTTGGATTTCACTATGAAATGAACACCTTACAACAAGAACCAAGCTTGATCCTTCGGTTATACACCAACTCTACTCAAGACTTGGATAATCACCTTCTAAGTTACACCTAGTTGCAACTCCTCTAACACCTATTGATGTAGCCTTATAAAGATGGCTAATCACTCTTACAAATGAAGCTCAAGAGGCTTGTAGCTCACTTAAATACAACAAGAACACCTTTGCTACAATGAATAGAACAATAACAACAAGAGGATGAAGATAAAAACTAGACAATTCAACAAATGCTTGTGAGCTTCAAGTGTGTTTCAACTTCTTCACCATTGCCTCTATTTATAGTGTGATTTGAGCGTTGAAGATAAGAATGCACATGTGTCACCATCTTCATCATCAATTCCAAATGTCATCTCATCATTGGTTGGCCTTGTACATTTAGCAAAATAAAACACAATGATTGGTCCACCTTGGCAATGTCATGTTGGCCGATTTTTACACCTTGGCAAGTCATAATTATCCTTTGCAAAATGAAGATAATAAGAGGGATAATGCCACAAGAATACCTCAACTTCTAGTCTTGAAAATAGGCATGTGGGATTCGAAGAATTCAAAGTCAAATTTCAGCTCCAAGAAGGAGAAGTAGTCGTTGGCTACCTTTTCCATTTTCCAAAAATTCTTTTTGATTTTTCTTAATAAAATAAGAAAGGATAATACCACCAAATTATCCTCAACTCCAAGCACAATAATAGGGCATGTGAGAGCTCCATTTGACTTCCAAAAATCTGTTGAAAATTCACCAAGAAAAGGTCTAGTAGCCGTTGGGTTTAATTTTGAAAATTCCAAGTTGGCAATTTTGCCAACTAGCTCGTTTTTGGTTTGTCCACTTGTCACCAACTCGTAAAATGTGTACACCATCATATCCACCTGATAATACACGTTAGTGGACATACCAATATGTGTAGTAACTCAAATTTTTGAAGAAGAAATAAATAGATAACAATTGACAAGATTATGTCAACGTGTAACACCGAAATTCCCTAATATTTCTTCTTATATGTCAAGAACATTTCCACACCTTTGACACCTTTAGTATCTCTGAATAATGATGATAAATGTTCTCTTATAACATATATAAGAGGGTCTTCAAGAAAAAATAGAATGTGACATCTCAAATCGTCACATATCCAGCTATAGTCAATAATATCATCGGTTGAGAGAATAAGATATAAGATCACCATATAATCTTCAAAATAATAATAACATAGCTCCAGAATGAATATAATAATATGTTCAAGAGATTCCTTGAGTGAAATTACCATAAATACCCTCGGGGGTGAAATGACCAAAATACCCCTGGTGGTAGAAAACTCCAGAAATGACCCGGATGGTCATAACTACTCATGATATCACATTTGCCTTGATAAATAGTATAAGAATACACCCTTGAAATATTTTCACCATATGATGTTCCTACAAAACTCAAAATTCCAATTTTGCCCCTTTTGGTATGTTATAGAAACTTTCAAGGCACGTTAGTCACAAGACAATAATAATCACCAAAAACACATAATAAGCACATAATGAGCATGTGTAAATCATGTACAAATGAAAACAACCATTTTATCACATTTTAGTAAAATATTTTTAAAAACCCTAGACATTGATCGATCCACATGAGGGGCTAACGTACGTCGGTCGATGCACGTGAGAGATCGATGTCTTACTGTGAGTTTGATTCTTCTTAGTTCAACATGGATCGATCCACATGAGGGGCTGATGTACATGGATCGATCCATGTGTCTCTGACTGAGAGATCCACGTCATTTTTCTTCACTTTTTCAACCTTTAACCCCTTATAACACCATATGTGACATTTCTAAGTATTCACCACTTAAAATCATGACTTTGAAAATTATCCAAACATATTTCTCAACAATTTTATCGCATTACATGTTTAAAAGTTCATATGTATGTGAATAATAAATACGAGACGATTGATTCTATCAATACACGATATGTTATGTTATGTTCGTCAGTGTGACATCGGTACCAGAGTAGTAGGTGTCAGGGGCATATGATTATGTTAAGACCGAGTGTAACACCGGATCTGGGACACGGGATCTCCGTCTGACTGCGTTTATGGCCGAGTGTAACACCGGATCTGGGACGCAGGATCTTCGTCATAACGCGTCACTGTTAGCACATGTACATATGTTTATGATGTTTTATGTCGTACATGTACTATATTGAGAATCAATCGGTATGTCGTACGTTATTATTCTTATGAAAAGTACTATAACCAATTATGAAAATGTTACATCTTCAAGTTATGAAAATTCATGTTATGCAAGTTATGAAAATCATGTCATGTTTATGAAAAGTCATGTTTTATTCATCATGTCAGGATCATGTCACCTTAGGGTTATGATTAAGAATTCCTTAAGTCTATGATGGCAATACAATGGTCAATGTAGTATTTACGCATGAAAGTGTAGTACATGTAAGATACGTGAGGATAGTATAAGTTATGGAATAGAAGCTAAGTATGGATACTACATATAGTTACGGATTAAGTAGCACGGTATGATGCTATGTATGTTGTGAAATTTTCCTTATTTACCTACGTTCAGTTTACAGTTATGCTATACTGATTAAAACGGAGACGTGCTTATTATATTCGATATTTATGGTTATTATATTTTGTCACATGTCTCCCCATGTATGATCCATATGTCGTATCTAGTAAGACTACTTGCTGAGCGATTAAAAGTTGGCTATCGCTCACTTATTTATCACTTTACAGATAACATGTATCACTATACATGCTTGTTGAGGACATGCTAGATAGACCATTGTTAATGATAAAACATACCGAGAGAATTGCTTCGAAGGCGTTAGGTCTTGGTTTATGATGTATTTCAAAAGATTTCAGTATTCTGTACATTATGACTGGTATAGATTATGATGTAGTGCATTGCATGTCGATTATGATTTGTTTATATTATGTTGCTTCCGCTTATCGATTCATTATTCATGTTGACATGCACATATATAGTATCGACGTATTGTACTCCTCATAGTAGAGTACGACGGGTGCACTGGGCCAGAACCTTGGTTTCAGGCAGGGCGCTACAAGTGAAGTGGTTAGCATATTGAAAAACGAAAAGGATATTTAGCTTGATAGTGATCTAGGTGAATAGATCAAGTAGAACAAAACTAAGTGTTGACTATGTAATACGCAAGTTTCGAGAACAAAACATTTTGTAAGGGGGGTAGGTGTTAGGAAATCCGACAAGATCACAGCAAAAACGAACAGCGGAAAACAAAAACTTGATCTCCGATTTCCTACCAAGGATCGATGTTGTTCGTTTAATTCGATGAAAGAAATCAAAAACCATACCTCTATACATTCGAAATCTGCAGACGTAGAACGTGCGAACGTAGGAGGTGTGATGGTACGATCACCCTCTGTCGGTATCCACACGAATGCTTCTGCCCGGAGTGCTAGCTCTTGAAACAACGCGGCTGAAGAACTCGATTTTTCTCAAAAACGATTCTAGGGTTTTGTTTTTTTATTCTGTAGTGTACAAAACACACCAGGATATATACATATATATATATATATATCAAAATCCGATTCCAAATCAGATTTGGTTAATGCCAATCATAATCCGTATCAAATACGGATTTTGTTAGGATTTGATAAAACCAATCAAAATCCATATCAGATATGGATTCTATTGTTAGTATCCGATGATATAAATATATAAATTAAAAAACGATAATAATAATAATAATAATTAATATCTAATATTAATATTATTAATATTATTAATATCATCCCATACGCATTCTTGTGTGTGACCCGATAGGCCCATATTAATTGGCAGTCAGTTAAATCTCTATTAAACCAACTAGTCGTAATTGGCCTCTAGCAAGGCATTACGACTACCCAATTAATATGAATGCAGTCCAACTAGCCTAATAATAGCACATGCATTAATCCCTTTGTCACACGATATCTAGTTTGAACATAAGTCATGGTTAGCGTCATACTTATATTGTTCAAACATATGATTACTCGATCTCTAAGTAGACTGATAAAACAAATGATATTTATCACACTATCAATTCATTTGAGCACGGCCATGCATTTCACAGTCTCACTAATTGAGGGGCCCAAAGATATCTCTCTCAAAATAGAGGGACAAATTCTATCTTGATTGTTCAATATCCTCTATATAATTTCTATCACATTCAATCATGACCTTTATTATTATCCAGTTACGGACAACATTTGATCATGTCAAAATATAATAGTCCTTATGTTAGAAACTATGACAATCTCAAGTCCAAGGATTAAAACATGACTATTATGAGATTTACTTATGACGCTAATTCATGTAGTAATCTCATGATGGGTCTATCCAATACACTGTTCTCTAACAAGTATCTATGAGATTGATTTGTATCATCATACACATAATCATCTCATGATTATCAAATCAATACTCGTACTGATTATAACTTATTTTATCTCTATAACAATAATGAATCAGAGACATATATCAAAATTGTGTAACATACTAACCAATAATAATGATAATAAAACCTCTTTTATTAATAATAAATGTATAACATAAATATCCAAATCACGGCCTAGGGCACATACACTAATAGTAGGATGTTGTAGCTGCAATAATAAAAAAAATGAAAAAGAAAATATTTAATTAATTAAATAAATTTAAAATCTAAACTAAATACTACTTTATCCTAACTACCCATAACTTCTACCCCAAGCCCCCAAAATGCCGCCCCCACCTCTCCCTTTAATTTAATCGTTCCTTTTCCACCCCACCCACACACACACATGACAACATCATCAGAGAAAAGAAAAAAAGAGAGAAGAGGGTGAGGAAGGAAGAGACTAGCGGCAGGCTGGGGGAAGAAAAGGAGAAAGATGGAAAAGAAGAAAAAGAGAGGAAGAGAGGAGAGAAAAGAGAAGGAGAGAAAAGGAGAATTGGCCACTCACATCAAATCCAATTTTCCTCTTGATCAGTGAATTGCTATTCAAGAGGTAGGTTACCCTTCCCTCTCTCGGATTGCTTTGGATTCCCTCACATTCTGTATTGGGATTTTTTGTTTATCATTTTATTTTTATTCTTTATATGTTTATCGTGTTTCTTCTTGTTTTGGAATGAAAATTGCATGAATGGCCTTAGATATAGATCACATAGCGTGGAAATAAGCAAGAGTGGGTTCAGTTCATCTGCCCCTGAGCGGTGCGTGCAGTGCATGCACTGACGTGTCAGTGGAGTTACATAAGGGATGTTAAACAGAGTCCAATAAAACTGGTTTAGGGTAAATTAGAGTTAAAACGAAGAAGTTATGGATTTTTGAAGAAAATTAGGGTTTAAGGAAATTAATAAATAATAATAAAATAAAAAAATTAAATATATAAGGCAGGCCAGCCAGCCAGGCCGGCCTCATTAACACAGCAGGCCAGGTTTTGGACGCCCCAAGAAGAGAACTGAATAAATAAAAAAAATAGAAGGTTGGCGCTGCGGGCCAGAAGGCCAGCAGGCCAGCGCATTTCATCCGGATTGGGCCGCGCTGATAAAGGGCTAAAACTGGTAAAGTCCAAATCTAACATAAATTAAAAAAAAAGAGGAGGAAGTGCTAGCGGGCCAGCAGGAGTGAGCAGGCCGAGCCTGCTAAAGGAAAATAAATAAAAAGCCAGGGCCGAAATAAAAGAAAATGGGGCCTGAATTGTTGTTTATATAATAAGGAACTAAACTAATTTAGTTATTATATAATAATTTATAAAAGTTTAAGAAATCAGTAATATAAATATATATATATAATAAATTTTTTTAAAAAAATAAATAAATAAGGGTAAGAGACCGAGGGCAGCCATGGAAAAAAAGATAATAATATTTAGATATAATTAATTGTTTTAACATTAAAGTGCTTTAAAAGAAAATAGAAAAAATTAGAAACCCTTTAAATAAATTTAAAAAAGTAGTAGGGGTAGATAAAAACATTTAAATAAAAGTTTAAAGTGCGTGGAAGCCTAGAAAAAATAAAATAAAGCGTAGAAACCTAAAATAAAGTCTAGAAAGATAAAATAACGGTAGAAGATAAAATACAGTAATGAACCCCATGCAACATAGGGTAACTACGCAATATGGGTAATGCGCAACATAGAACGGAGCATGCAGCACAGGAGAAACGGAAGTGTGAAAGTGTGAAGCATTTACGGCACGAGCATTGCATTTGGCCTATGAGCCTTGTGGTCCTACGAGACGTGTGGCCTGACGAGGCGCATGATGGGCGTTGGTAATAAAAGTTACCTTTCACCTAATAGGACCGGGGACATGCATAGCATATCATGGAAAAAGAAGAGCATGACGTGTGATATTAAATTACTGTGTGTGACACGGCGATGAAAGAGCATGCATCATGAAATTGCGCATTGCATTTGTTATTGTTGTGATTATCGTTGATCTTGTTATTAAGTTGTTTCAGTGCTACGTTTTGGGATACGGATCGGGTCGGGTATGTGCTATTTCTCTATTCATGTGTTATTTCTTTATTTATCTGTTTCTGCGTTACATGCTTAATTGTTTACCCGACTCAGTATGTGACAGTCCCTTTTCGGGAGAGACGGATAACCTATGAGTGACTCCCATCACTCACCCCCTACCTCCCCTCCACAGGTGAGCAGGACTTTGAATATATCTTTATAGAGGATGGGGCTGATTTTACGAGCTGGGGAGTGTGAGCTAGGCTCAGGGCTTGTGTTGGGATCGTGTGACCGGATGCTTTCAGTGGGATAGTTAGATGGTTCTTGTTACGCGGACTTTTTATTTGTATTTAGATTATTCAGTTTTTCGTACTTGACGTAGCAGATTTCGACAGCTTTGGTACTTATTTTATTTTTGATGGATTTAATTTATTGGAGATGTTTATTTTTATGATCGTTTCCGCGAAAAATTTATATGTCATTTCTGACGTGTAAAGAAGTTTGATCGACGCCTTGTAGTTCTCATAGTATGCTACGGCGGGTGCACCGTTCCCGATGCTAGGGTTCGGGAGCGGCGCGCTACCGTCTTTGTATCTAGTTTCTTCTATGGTTTTCACATTTCAAAAGTTTTTTTTACGAGCAGGAATAGAAAGGTGAATTTAGAATCTTAATTATGCTGTGAATGAAAGGAATAATTTAGTTTTCGGAAAGGTCATAGAGGTTATCTATTCCTGGTGTTATCTTCCATCTCCAATGTCTCCGTTATGACATGTAACTGTTCTGTTGCCCTTTGTTTCGCATCTTTAAAATATCTTTAGCTTCTAAATAGCATCATACGTCTATCAAATTAAGTTGTATGCTTTATGTAGATAGGGATTCCCGATTCCATGCCCATGACTTTCTTTGCCTTAGCATGGCAACCATACTGTTCTCTGTTCTGTACAAGATTGTTCACTATGTATTTTGCAATTTACTTTGTGAAAATAACCTTTCTTATTTACCTTTGTGCCATTCATGTTTAAATGTATATCTTTACCCTGCTCGTGGTTAGACTTAAAAGTATAAGAGATAGAATCCGTCAACTTTGTGAATTTTCGAATAGCAACAACAGCAAGCACGATTGAATCAAATATGATCGCAGAAGCATCAACTGAGATGCTTTGCCTATGAAATTGAACAGATAAGAACGGAGAAGAAGTAAAGAGAGAAAGAACTGTGTAAAAGAAGCAAGAACAAGAAGGATAACTGCCAAATGAATCCTGCAATTTCATTGAGTACAGCATCAAATAGTTTATACACAGAGGAGCTGGTTTACCAGAATAACCATCTAATGAAATTACAAAAATGCTCTTATTAACTGTCAGTACAACGTAGAAATAAAAAGGACAAAATCGCCATTTCTTCATCCTTTCAAATGTCCCGCCATTCTGCCTTTCTTCTTCCTAAACCTTGCGCTCTAACTGGTTATTGCCCACAGGAAGTGACGCACCATCACCTCCAGCGATTGATACTGCCCCACAAGTGATCAACTTCGTGCATTAAGCATCTTATTCAACGTCTCCACTCATCAATTCATCAATTCATCAAACTAAGCTTCCTCATCACGCATCCTGTTCATGAGTGTCAACACTTAGTAATTCTTTGACATCCCCCCTCAAGCTATGCTTGTTATATATGTTAAGAGTCCCAAGCTTACTTAAGAGCTCCAGCATACGCCTACTGTCCAACGCCTATATAAACAAATCAGCAAGTTGAAACTGTGTCCTAACAGGCATTAGCTTTACCACTTGATTTTGGACCTTCTCCCTTACTATGTGACAATCAATTTCAATATGCTTTGTACACTCCTGGAAGACAGAATTATTTGCAATGTGAAGAGCACTCTTACTATCACAGAACATCTCGACTGGATGTTGATCCTCAAGTCCCAAATCATTCGCCATGTACAGTAGCCACTTAATCTCACATATGGATGAAGTCATTGCCCTATATTCTTCTTCAGCAGATGACTTTGATACAGTAGTCTGTTTCTTAGACTTCCATGATACCAGGAAATCTATTAAAAATACACAATATCCTGAAACAGACCTCCTTGTCTCATGGCAACCAGCCCAGTCAGAGTCCACAAACGATTTCAGCTTCAATTCACCTGAACTGGGAAACTGGAGTCCCTGTCCAGCAGATCCCTTCAGATATCTCAAAATTCTTTGTGCAGCCCTAAGGTGATTAATTGTAGGGCAATCCAGGAACTGGCTCAACTGTTGCACCCCAAAACAAATGTCAGGTCTTGTAATTGTGAGGTAAATCAGCTTACCCACAAGTCTCCTGTAGGAAGTACGTCTCCATATTGCTCAGAATCATTATGCATTAATCTTAAATGACTCTCCATTGGACTAACTGTTGGTTTGCATCATAAGAATCCTAACTCCTCTAGTAATTCCAGTGTATACTTCCTTTGATTGATCAGTATGCCTTTGTGTGACCTTGCAACCTCTATGCCTAGGAAGTATTTCAGCTCACCAAGATTCTTGATTTTAAACTTTCTGTGCAATGCTCCTTTGATGTGCTCAATTGCCTCTAGATTGTCACAAGCCAGTATCAGATCATCTACATATACCAACAGCACCAATAATGAATCTCATGTCTTTCTTGTAAATAGAGTGTAATCATTCATTGATTGTGTGAAGCCCTCTGATATCGAAAAGGCTGTTAATTTTGCATTACATTCTCTACTAGCATGTTTTAACCCATATAGAGATTTTTGTAATTTGCAGACTAATCTTTCTTGTGGTAACAAGATACCAGGTGGAGGAAGCATGTGTATTTCCTCATGTAATTCACCGTGTAAAAATGCATTGTTCACGTCCAATTAGTGTACATGCCATCTGTGTCTAGCTGCCAAGGCAATGATCATTCTAACAGTGTTCATCTTTGCAACTAGGGAGAATGTGTCTTGATAATCCACTCCCAGCTGCTGTGTGTAGCCTTTGGCTACTAACCTTGCTTTATACCTCTCCACTGAACCATCTGCTTTATGGTTTATCTTATATACCCATTTATATCCAATGGGTTTCTTTCCTGATGGCAGCTTTGTCAATATCCATGTTCTATTATCCTCCAATGTAGATATCTCAGCTTCCATAGTTTTCTGCCATTCAACAGATTCAGCTGCTTCTGCATAAGTTTTAGGTTCTGTGCATACGCTAACATTCAATGCATATGTTTTGAATTTTGGTGTTAGCAGATCAAGAGTGAAGTATTTGTCCAGAGTGTGTGGAGTAGATTGGGCATTGCCTTGGTCAAGCTGTGTGTTAAGGTGCAGATCTGTCTTGGTTTGTTTTGTCATTTGGTTACAGTAGTATTGTTTCAAATAAGAAGGTGGCTATTTTGGTCTGTGAGGTCTTGTCAAGGGCAGTTCTACGTTGATTGATTTGATAGGAATGGGGATTGAATCATGATTGTATGTGGAATCATTTTGCACCGGTGAGTCTAAATTGTGAAATGAAGATCCTAGAGGGATAGAAGAAGTTGAGGTAGATGTAGTTGAAGAGGAGTCTGAAGATTGGATATTGGTTGGCTGATCATTATCTGGTGTAGAGTTGGCTGAAGTGGCTGGAGAAGAGTGATTTGGTGTAGAAGGTTGGATATTTGTGTGTTGTGGGGAAAGTGAGGCCCCTTAGATGTGACAGTGGGTATGAAGTGTGTATCAATGCCACAGCTGGATATGGGAAGTTGAGGAATATGGAGGCTGGGAGGAGAAGAAGGGTAGGAAGAAGAATAGTTATGAGAGGATGGCATGGATTCAGCAACAAATGGAAATGTAAACTCATCAAACACAATATCTCTGGATATGAACACATCCTTTGTACATAGATCTTATAGTACATAGCCCTTTGTATAGTGGGACTGACACAGAAATATGCTCTTCCTGGCTCTGGGACTGAATTTATCTTTTGCAGGTAGTGTAACAGCAGCATACTATAAGCAACCAAAAGTTCTGAGTTTAGCATAGGTAGGAGAGTGATTATAGAGTAATTCATAGGGTGTCTTGTGATGCAATAAAGGGGAAGGAGAGATGTTTATTAAGTACACAACATGTTGAACAGAGAAGCCCCAGTAGGAGTTTGGAACCTGGGACTGAAGCTTAATAGCCCTTGCAACATTTAGGATATGTTGTTGTTTTCTCTCAACCACTCCATTTTGTTGAGGTGTATATACACAACTAGTCTGATGTATAATTCCTTTGGATGCATAAAAGGAATTCATCTGAAAATCAAGACCATTGTCAGTCCTTATTGTTTTTATGTTAGTGGCAAACTGTGTACTCACAAAGTTCCAAAAACTTTCTATAATTTTTCTGGTTTCTGACTTTGTCTTCATCAAATATACCCAACAATATCTACTATGATCAACCACTATAGTAAGAAAATAATGTTGCTGATACATAGTTGGGTGTTTGTATAGACCCCAAATATCCATATGAACATGACAAAAGGGTATGTGAGTGACAGAATGGGATGTGGGAAAAGGCAGACGTTTCTGCCTAGCAAGAGGGCATACAGTACAAGAATGAGAATTAAAGTTGGAATCAATTGATGGGCCTATTTTGCTGAGTTCTTGCATTCTGGATGATGCCGGATGTCCTAGCCTGAAATGCCAAATAAATGCATTTGAAGACGAAGAGGCTGCAAGTGCTTGCCAATGACTGATTGAAGAGACATTATGCTGGGATTGGCCAATTAAATGGTACAAACCATGGAGCACCTTAGCTGAACCAATCATTTTCCTGTTGACATGAAAATGGCATGTTCCTGAATGTGACACATATTGGAGTGAAATGACAAATCAATATTTCCAGCATGAGTGAGTTTACTGAGTGATATCAGATTAAAGGTAAAGGAAGGGACATATAGCACTCTGTGTAATGTAAGGGTAGGATTGACACTCACTGTCGCTATATGTGTGAAGTGGTACAGTGATTATTGGGCAGCTTGACTGATACATTTGAGACAGGGTGATAAGAATCAAAGAGAGAGATAGAGAAACAAATGTGATCTGTAGCACCAGAATCCAGAATCCATATACATGAATGATTATGCATCACATTACATTGAAACTTACCAGAATCAGTGGTCTGTTGAGCTGACAATTGAGCATGGTGACTTGTTGAGTCTTCTGCAACATTTCCTTTCACCAGAATTCCTCTATCTTTATGCTCTTGCAACATGCTCATCAATTGTGCATACTGTTCATGTGTCAAAGTATGGGCTCCATGACAGGGGTCAAAGAAACATTGTCACTCATGGATTCACTGGCTTGATATGTCTCACAATCAGACTGATTATACATAGCTGGATTACTTTCTACACAGTTTACCTGCCCCTTAGGTTTGTAGCCCGGAGGAAAACCATGTTTCCTATAGCATCTGTCTACTGTGGGGCCTGACATATTACAATAAGTGCACACAGGACTCTTAGAGTTATTAACTCTATATTTCTGACCACCTCTACCACCTCTACTAGTAGGCCTTGGCCAGTTCATATTTCCAACATTGGCATTTGTGTTAGGAAATCAACCGAGATCACTGCAAAACGCGCAGCGGAAAACAAAAACTTGATCTCCGATTTCCTACCAAGGATCCATGTTGTTCGTTTAATTCGACAAAAGAAATCAAAAACTACCTCTGTAGATTCGAAGTCTGCAGATGGAAGAGGTGCGAAATCACGAACACCCTCTGTCGGTATCCACACAAACGCTTCCGCCCGGAGTGCTAGCTCTTCAAACGGCGCGGCTGAAGAACTCGTTTTTCACAAAAACGGCTCTAGGTTTTTTTTTATGACTCTGTGTATTTTTCGTGTGTCTTGTGTATACGAGATACACAAGTATATATGCACATACGTAGACATCAGAATCCGAGTCCTAATCGGATTAGCGGATGCCAATCAAAATCCATATCAGATACGGATTCTATCAGGATATTCAAAATCCATATCAGATATGGATTCTTTCGTTATTATCCGATAATACACATGTATATATAATCACTAAAAACCCGAAAATAATAATAATAATAATAATTAATATCCAATATTAATATTATTAATATTAAAAACGATAATAATAATAATAATAATTAATATCCAATATTAATATTATTAATATTATTAATCTCAGCCTTACGCATTCTTGTGTGTGACCCGATAGGCCCATATTAATTGGCAGTTGATTAAATCTCTATTAAACCAACAAGTCGTAATTGGCCTCTAGCAAGGCATTACAACTACCCAATTAATACGAGTAAAGTCCAACTAGCCTAATAATAGTACATGCATTAATCCCTTTGTCACACGATATCTAGTTTGAACATAAGTCATGGTCAGCGTCATACTTATATTGTTCAAACATATGATTACTCGATCTCTAAGTAGACTGATAAAACAAATGATATTGATCACACTATCAAATCATTTGAGCACGGCCATGCATATCACAGTCTCACTAATCGAGGGGCCTAAAGATATCACTCTCAAAAGAGAGGGACAAATTCTATCTTGATTGTTCAATATCCTCTACATAATTTCTATCACATTAATCATGACCTTTATTATTATCCAGTTACGAATAACGTTTGATCATGTCAAAATATAATAGTCCTTATGTTGGAAACTATGACAATCTCAAGTCAAAGGATTAAAACATGACTATCATGAGATTTACTTATGACGCTAATCCATGTAGTAATCTCATGATGGGTCTATCCAATACACTGTTCTCTAACAAGTATCTATGAGATTGATTCGTATCACCATACACATAATCATCTCATGATTATCAAATCAATACTCATACTGATTATAAATTATTTTATCTCTATAACAATAATGAATCAGGGACATATATCAAAATTGTGTAACATACTAACCAACAATAATGATAATAAAACCTCTTTTATTAATAATAAATGCATAACATAAATATCCAAATTATGGCCTAGGGCACATACACTAACAATTTGTTGGTCTAGGTCCATGTATTTCATATCTAGGCATACTGTTAGCATTCAATACATGTGAGGCATTATTGCTAAACTGATTATGTCCTCCTGAATAGTGCAGTTTCCTTTCCATCTTAACTGCCATATCAAACGTTGTTTTTAAATATGGCAATAAAACTTGTGATTTAACTGGTTCATACTCCTCATTAAGTCCTTTAATGAACCTGATAACATAATCGTCTTCTATGAACTTGTTGATCTGACTGGACACATGACATGTACACCTATTACACACACAACTAGGAATTGCTCTCAACACCATAAGCTCCGTAGAACCTTGAGCTTTGTATAATATTCAGTGACTGAACAACTATCTTGCTTAGTAGCATAGATGTTCTTGCAAATCAGACAGCCTAAACACATCAGCATTGTCATATTTGTGTTTAAGGTCATTCCAAATATCTAATGCGTTATCAAACCACATTACGTTTTGTCCAATAGAAGGTATAACAAAGTTTACAATCCATGCAGAAACCATGTTGTTTGCCTTAGTCCAAGCAGAATACTTACGATTGGTTTCCAAAGGTTTAGGAATGTTACCTGTGATGAATCCAACCTTGTTCTTCGATTCAAGAGCTCTTCGAAAAATCCTGCTCCATCCATGGTAATTATTGTCATCTAACAACGGTTGTACGAGCACAAGAGATGGAATGTCTCCAGGATGTATGTACAGCGGGTCCTTTGATGGATCGATTGGAACAGTTGAGGCATTCATTGGAGATTGATTCGAACTATCAGGCGAACTTTGATTTGAGGCTATATATGTTCCAAAGTTCATTGATTAATCAGTAACAAACACTGTTTATATGCTCTGATACCATGTGAGATTTCGAATAGCAACAACAGCAAGCACGATTGAATCACGTATGATCGCAGAAGCATCAACTGAGATGCTTTGCCTACGAAATTGAACAGATAAGAACGGAGAAAAAGAAAAGAGAGGAAGAACTGTGTAGAAGAAGCAAGAACAAGAAGGATGACTGCCAAATGAATCCTGCAATTTTATTGAGTACAGCACCAAACATTTTATACACAGAGGAGCTGGTTTACCAGAATAACTGCCTAATGAAATTACAAAAATGCGCTTACTAACTGTCAGTATGATGTAGAAATAAAAAAGACAAAATCGTCATTTCTCCAGCCTTTCAAATGTCCCACCATTCTGCCTTTCTTCTTCCTCAACCTTGCGCTCCAATTGGTTACTGCCCACGTGAAGTGACGCACCATCACCTCCAGCGGTTGATCCTGCCCCACAAGTGTCAATTGGCATTTTCTGTTTAATTATTTTGCTAGCTGGCCTATCTAGTGGGATAAGATTTGAATGTTGTTTATGATGGTTGGTTGCTGTAACATGATGTCTGATGAGCCAAAAAATATTCCCCGTTGGTCAATAACGGTCAACGTAGGAGTGAGGCTAAGTATGGCGGGTCGGCCCGGAGGTTGGTCAGGACACACGAGGACAAATAGTTCATCTCGGATACAGGGCCCCACCTTCATCTCAGCCATATAGTCTCAACGTATCCGGGGGGCTAAGGATCCTACCTCGGTCTAAAGGCCTCACTCAGGCCTAAGGGTTTAACTCGGCCAAAGAGTTGGGCTCAGCCTCGGATCTGACCTACTCATTAACCTCGGACCGCCTTTAGTGGCGTCAGCCACGAGCATCATGAAGGGCCCACCAACGCATTTTGAAGTTGGCCACTTTCATCTCGGCATGCTGACCCCACATCATCAGCCATCTCGGGCACTTCTGAGTGCCTCAAGAAGACTTCATCTCAGTTCTAGGAGTTTACCCCAGGTAATCCTACCAGGTGAAACTCCCAGCCAGATGTCCCAAGCTAGCTGGAACAGCTCAGCACCGAGCCACGTGGCGAGCATGCAAGAGCAAGAGTCATCTGACTGACTTCCTTGCCTGTCACGATATCTGAGTTCTGCCCATGCATTGGCCCAAGCCCCCATATAAAAAGGCCGAGCAACATGAGAGAGGGGGACAATTAACCACAAGCTCTGAGAAATTACTCATTAGCAACTCATCTTCTCCACGGTGAAAACACAGGTTTTACAAAAACACCTCAGTTCATCTAAACCTTCACCGTATATAAACCTCTCCAGAAAAATGGCCTAAACTGACTTGAGCGTCGGAGGGTATTACCCGGGGCCATAAATCCCGGGTCCTCTGACCCTTTCTCTTTGTGCAGGTCAGCAACTCATTCACTACGGACAATTGACGGAGTTCTAACGGCACCGCATCAAACAACTACTTGGTGATAAATTCAGACATCATCAATGTCTATTTTGAAATGTTGACTCTGTTATTTGTTATTTAAACTTATGGGCATTGGAATTCTTTCCTGGTGGAGGGACTGGCATGGTTTCCTTGTCTTTTTGAGATGCACTTCTGGTCATCCTCAAACCAAAATGCAGGATTTCAGTTGTATTTTGCACATAAATTGACGCCAAGAAGTTCCTTCAATTAGTTGAGAAAAAGAAGCGAATCTTGAAGAGAAAAGAAGCACCGTCAAAATGAGAGCAGAAACTTGAAGCTGCGGCCAAGGCAAAGGCGATGCTGAGGCCGAAACTAGAAAGGCAAAGGCTGCAAAGATCAAACTATCTGCTTCATCATCTCATAATGATAGCGTGAGTGACGGTGGTAATGAGGAGCAGAAATGCGGAAATTGATCAGAAAGGGCCAGAGAAAGAATAGGAAGCATAATCACTCTGACTCAAGTGATAATGATAAGAATAAGGACAAGAAATCTTGAATTAGCGATCAGACTTGACGATGAGAGCAGGGATGGATATCACAGTGATTCTGGAATAGAAACTAGGAAGAAGGGTAGCCTGAGGAAGCATAGACGTCACAGTTCAACTTGTGTCTCCGGTTCTGACTTATCAGATGATGATGTCAACATTGTTGGTATATGAATGTTTGAAGTTCAAAAGATGTTTGAAAAAGGATTGAAAAGGCATTTTGTACAGCAAATAAGGATGTAACATCCATTTCTACATAGATGTCTAAAATCAGAGGTCAAACATTAAAAGAATGTAAACATAGAATCCTATATAGATTGATCTATGTATAGTTGTGCAAGATTGGAAGTACACTGTTAGACATCGATCTCTCAGGTTAAAACACAATGATCAATGCACACATCAGTCTCTCAAAGAAGAGGTATCGATCGAGTGATGTAGGTAATGTGAAAATTGAAACTACGCTGTAAGACATTTATCTCTAAGCCTGAAAACATCGATCGATCGATGTGATATCATCTTCTAAAAAATGACATATAGATTGATCGATGTACTATATAATTTATAGCCATTGGAACGAAATCCAAGCAATATTTAAAGTGTTTTTCTCTACAACCTCACCCAAATTAATTGTGGACTTTTCTCTAACATACATAATGGTTTCTTCACTATTATAAACATGCCCACAATACTCTAGGGTGGTTATAGAGCATCAAATCCAGCTATAGGGTAGCTAAATACTATTTGGAAATCTTTAGGACAATAGATAGAGTTGAAGACTTTATGGAAGCTGCAAAAATGTGGCTTACACCCTCTATGTATTGAAGAAGCTCACAAGAGGCGTAAACATACTTCATCCTCTTCAAACTTCATCCCCTATTGTTATAAAAAGCTCTCAAAGGTGCAAAAGTGCTTAAAGTGCATTAAACCCTTGTTGCATTGTTTTCATTGTCATATTGTGAGAGTGATAGTCTAACACAAGAAAACTAGGCATATTTGATCTGTTATTTGTGCTCTAGACTCATCTGAAATTGTAATCTCCCTACTTCTGCAAAACCCACTAGGTGAAAGCCTTTTTGGTAGAACTTTGTTGAAGTTGTGAAAGGGCAATGATTGGTTCTTGCTAGTAGCTGTTGTTGTTGATGTTGTACAAAGTATTTGTGCAATAAGTTACTATTGCTGTAGTTTTTACTTGCACTATTTGTTAGTGTAAGTATTGTTGTTGTTGTTCATGTTCCTTATTGAAGGTAATAAGAAAAGTTGTCGTTGAAAACCTACTTTGTTAACAAAGTGGTAGTGGAGTAGAATCAAATTCGAACAACTCTATATCGTGTGTCTTCCTCCACTATTTCTCATATTGTTCTTTCTTACTTTCGAGAACATTTTAGAAAACTTGAACAAAATAGAGAAAAATCCAAAATATAATAGTCCAACACTCTTTTCAACCCTCCCCTAGAGTGTTTGTGACATACCTAACAATTTGTATCTGAGCTTAGTCTTGATTGCTTGGCCGATTTTTACAAGTAGCAAGGTTAAAGATGGTTGAAAAATATGGCAATAACAACATCCACCTTATATAGTCACTCCCAAACCATCCACTATATTCACAGCATCAAACACCAAAAGTTCCTTGTTTGATGCTCAAAACTATTTCTTATGGAAATATAAGATGAGTGTATATTTGTGTGGATGTGGTTATGACAAATGGAGCACAGTTATCGAGGTAATACGTTCACCAACTAGGTTGAATGAAAATGGAAAAATAGTCATGAGGAGTTGGATGACTACAATGATGAGGATAAAGAGAATTTTAAGGTAGAAAAAAAGCTCTTGAAATCCTTCATCTCTCCCTCTCACACAAGAAGCTAATAAAGGTGTAAGGTATCTTCTCGCCACATGAACATAGAAAACGCTTGAGGAGTTGGCAAGCAATGATCATCAATCAAGTATAAATGAAAAGGATCATAATGACAGAAAAACAACGTGCCTCTTAACTATTGAAGATGACAAATATATACTTTTTTCCATTTCTTCATTTGATAAACTTTAAGATGAATATATTGCTTTATATGAAGAATTTGAAAATCTTACTAAAATACAAGCATGCTAAAATGAACCTTAGATTATGTAAATTAAAAAAAGAAAATTTGTATGACTCTTTCCTCTGCTTCATCAATAGCATGATGTCACCTCAGAGATACATAAATCCTTAGCTCTAGAAAACACAAAGATTAATAATCAATGTGTTAAACTTGAATAACTCCATAAGTTGATATGTGAGAAGATTCAAATTAGGATTTGAAGCTTCTACTTCTCTAACCCAGATGGTAATGTCTAAGATAAAAGAGGCATCTCTATATGATTTATCTAAGGCTAAGTCTTTGCTTTAAGTAAATGTTCATAAAAAGGTCAACAAGATTTATAAGCCTATGAAAGTAACTAAACCTTCTAAGCCCCAAAATACACAATCACCTAATGTGCCTAGTTGTTTCTATTGCAATAAAAGAAGAGATGTGGTACGTGTTTGTAGAGCTAATAAAAACTCTATGTTTTATTGGAGTCCTAGAAGCATGAGAACTAACAAAAACAGACACAACAATAAACATGTACCTATGTATAGAGATTTGTCTTATTTAGAAATTTGACATCCATGGGGAACGCAAAGTGGAGGAAACAAAATAGCTCATAGAAATTCAATGTTCAATCCATATGGTCGGCAAGAAGAATATTGTTACCAAGTTCAAGATCAAAGATGGTGTAGAAGTCTATTTTAGCAATGAAAAAGGTTAGACCCTTGGAATTGGAGGAGTTGGTAAACTTTCAAACTTTCTTCTTAGTCATACGATATGTATAGAAAGGATGTGAGAAAAATTTTATAAGTTTTATCCATTGGTGTGATGATAATACTCAAGCACTTTTTAAAATGATAAAATATTTGCAAAAAGAAAGATAATGTTTTGAAAAGAAAACAAATGCCTAGCTATAGGATTTTACTATAAAAACTCATATGCTTTTAGAGCTTATCTATCACGTTGAATAGATGACTAGGATATGTTGGTTACAAAGTTTTTAGAAACTTTTGAGAATATCAATCTATCAAAAATATTTACAAACAGGATGGCATGTGTGATACTTATAAATTATTTAAATCCTTGATGAGTAAAGATTAAAGTCCTCAATTAGAAGTACATTTTTAAGACTCTATATGTGCTTCATTTTTCTCGGAAGGAGCATTATGCACACTTGTGGTAGTAAATGGTTCCTTTACAATTTGATTTACTTTTGTGGCTTACTTGAGTCTTTAAAGTAGATATTTCTACTTTATTTACTTTTTTATGTTTCTTGTTAGAAATTATAATGCATGATTATAATTTTCTAATAATACTTGACAATGAGAATGAAAATGCCCATAAGATTAATCTTTTAAAAGAAAAAGAATTTGCAAATGTCAAAAAACTACCAAGATATTTGTAAAATGAGATGTTGTTTTTCACCACATATTGGCATCTAAACTTCTAAATAAAATTGGATAGAGAAAAGTAAAATTATAATGTTTCTAGAGATAAGTTTTTCTTGAGGTCCGTTTGTCCAAATATTTTTAAGTGAAAGAGTTAAGTGTTGGTTGATTATTATAGGGTGTATTTGAGGAACAGTCTTGATATAGCTTTCTACAAGTTTTGAAATGATAGAATCCCTACTTTAAAATATCTTATGATGTTTGATTATAAAAGTTTCACAATTACCATCAAAGGTATCTTAGAAAAGCTTGATCTTTAATGGAAGATGAATATGTTAAAAGGATCATGCAGGCGAACAAGTTTCTTAATAACATGAACAATTCAACTAGTATTTACATATGCTTGAGGATTCAAATGTTTAGATGATAAAAGTCATTTGAACATTCATGATGATCAAAAGCTAAGAGAAAACCTCTAAGCTGTATGAGTCTTTTCAAGTGTAAAAAATTTGAAAGACATTAAATGTGGCGGATCGTTCAAGCTTTAGCTTAAAGAAGGATGGATAAGAAAATCAAATAAGAAAGACGCCTTGAATCATAATTCTATACTATTATGGATGAAACTTTTGTTTCACCTTACAAAGATAGATTCTACGAAACCTTCTAAGATATATATGATGAAGAAATTTCTAAGTGTACCATATATATATCAAGTTGATCATCTTGAATAAATATATTCAAAAATAAATTTATAGATCTTAATCTATCAATCTCGATGACCTTGATTAAGCAAGATTAGAGTAGCCTTGTATGAGTTGACTCAAACTCCCATAGTTTGATGAACAGGTTAAGATATTCTGTTTCGGAAAAAGATTTCTCAAAAAGAAATTTGGACATCATATCTTTTATCCATAAATATTATAATGATCATCTTCTAGTAACATCCATGTTGATATTGTATTTAGGTCTAGTATAGAAATATTTGTGAAAGGTTTGCATAGACTAACTTAAATGAGTTTGATGTAAGTATTATGAGAAACACTTAGCTACTTGCTTGATTTACATACTGTGCAAACTAATAAGTATATTTGACCAAAAGTAAGTGCAACAACAAAAGCATTTTCTTAAATGACAAGCTAGAGGATGTTTGAAATATGATTTTAAGCACTAATGGTAAACCTAATAAAGAAGAAATAGATGATATCAAATCGATGTCAAAATGTCTTTCCTGCATGATATTATTCAAGAGGAATTATATGTAGCTCAACCACCGTGTTTTGAAGATCATGATTATCCAAATTATGTATTTAAATTAAAAAGACTCTTTATGGGCTTAAACACGTTTCTAGAGCTTGGTATGAGATATTGAAAAACTTCCTACTTGAAAATGGTTCTTCAAAAGGAAAGATTGATATCACATAGTTCCACAAAAAAGTGATCATTTACTTATACGAATTTATGTTGATGATATTATCTTTGGTGCTACTAATGTTCTTTGTGTAAGCGTTTTCCTATGCTTATAGAATGTAAGCTTGAGATGAGCATGATGGATAAGTTCAACTACTTCTTTGGATTTCAAATCAAGCAAGCCTAGTAAAAATTAAATGATGGAAGAAGTGTAAAGAAACCAATGGACACGAGTAGGAAACTCGATAAAGATGAAATAAGAAAGCAGTTTAGATAACAAATTATAAGAGCATGATTGGTAGCTTACTTTATTTCACGTCAACTCGGCCGGACATTTTTTATATTGAGTGTTTATGCGCTAGATTTCAAAACATACCTAAGGAATCATATCTAGCGGGCATAAACTGTTTAGATACTGAAATATATGTTGAAATTTTAGTTGTTTATCCTAAGAATAGACATTCGGATTATGAAAGGTATAGTGATTCAGATTATGAAAATCTTATTGATAGGAAAAGCATATCCAAAACATGTCAATTTTTGGGAGATCTTTTGGTTTTCTTGGTTTTTCAAGAAACAAAATAGTGTGTTACTTTCCACGATGGTATCCGAATGTATGTCGGCCACTTCATGTTGTGCATAATTTCTCTGGATGACACACATCCTAAATGATTATATTATGAAGTTTGAAAAAGTACCTATCTTATGTGATAATACCTTAGCTATACAAAATCCGGTTCATCATAGTAGAACCAATTATATTGAAGCTAGGCATCATTTCATAAGGGATTGTGCGCAAAAAGTGTTGGTTTATGTTGAATTTGTTCCAACTAATGATCAATTAACGGACATATTCACAAAATCTCATTCCAATGAGGCATTTGAATCAATTAGAAAATGATTGGGGATGATAAACAATATTTGAAAATTCAAATTTCAGAGAGTCAGAAAACGTTATACATCGGTCGATCGATGTGGCTTTTTGAGCGACTGGTGTAAACATTAGTCTCTGACATCGATCGATCAAAGTAGACATCAGTCTCCAATATCAATTGATTGAAGTCAGTGTTTACTGGACCTATAAAAGCTATCAAAAACACTAAAATACATCATCTTCATTCTCTCATTTCGATATAGCCTAAACTCTTTTGGCAGTTTCATTTTCCATCAAAGCTAGATTCTCTCTTTAAATTTCAAGAAGAAATTGTAGGACCTGTATAGCACTACTAGAAGGGGGGAGGGTTGAATAGTGGATGCGAAAAATTTGGTTTTTAAAAACTTTTGAACCAAAAACCTCACTTCTGAAAACAGTTTCTGTTTTCAGACCCTGTTTTTGATTAATTGAATGACCAGGTTCTAGACCTCCAAAAATCGAGAAATTTGATGACCAAGTACTTTCAGATGTTACATACGTGTCATAAAAATTTCAGATCAAATTTCAAAGTATAAGGCCTTGAAAAACAGTGTTTACTGAGATTGTGTAAATCTGCTAGAAAGTGTTCTCCAAAATGAAAAATTTATTCCTATTAATTTAAAACTCCAAATGATCTGAAAATTTTATGGAATGACCCTTAGGATGTGTAGTTTAAAATTTTGAAACAGTTTTGCAAAATTCCTTTGGTAAGTATGTCAAATACATTGATGTTCTCAACCTTTGCAAGTCTAAAAATCAGATTGCACTAGTCTCAGAACTATTAATGTTTGACTGACTTATACTTATCCAAATTAGATGAAAATTGTGCCAAATGAAAGCTACGACATGTGGCTTATGTTTCAGGAAAATTTCGTGATTTTTGAAAATCGTTTGCTATTTTTATCGTTGTAATGAAAATGATACAAAAACTTGAAACTGAAAGTAAAGTGCTGAAAAGTAAGAACACCAAGAATTTTATACTGGTTCGGTTAACTTAACCTACTCCAGTCTTCGAGGACACCTTCCTCGGTTATCACTAAACACCAAAAACACCTTACCATAGGGGTGACTGGAGTTACACACTAACTCCACCCTTTTACATGCAACAAAATCGAGCAAACGAATCACGAACACCACCACATATTGAATGAAGGTTTGATCACACCTTGATCAACCTTTTACAACAATGTATGAGTGTGGGTGTCATAATCAAAGCCTATACAATATTTTGAATATATGAACAATAGGCTTGAGAGAAGAAGATGAAAGAAAGGTAGAAGAAGAGAGTAGTAGGTCTTTTTGCACTTGAGAGAAATGTGTAGTTGCTTGGCCTCACTTTGCACTAAATTCTTCTTTTTAATCATCCTTGGCCGCCCCCTTAGGGTGTCTTCCACTCTAGAGGAATCTCTTTAATGCTATTGAAAGATTGTCTTGTGTAGATATGACACCATCTTGCTCACTTGGCACATTATGATTGGAGGGATTTTTTTTGGTCTTACTTGGCACTTGATGATTGGTCCAACTTGTCATCATTTTAATGAGCTGTAAAATCCGAAAATAACTTCCAAAACATGTGCCAAAAAGAAATCGAAATTTTACCAAACAATCATCATTCAATCTTCAATTTTGGGAAGCAAATTAGGGTGCATTAAGGACCAAAAATCCGGCCACCAATAGTAGCACATGCTGGAATTTCTAGCATGTGTCTAATTTGAACTCTTTTGAATTGTTATATTTCCTTCTTTTATGTCACTAACCTTGTGTGGCATATTCTCCATCAATTGAGATGCCAACTAAGCTCCACCTAGGCTCCAATGTGGCTGCAAATGGCGTGTAGAATGGCTAGGCATGTGCTAAAAGTTTACCTTAGTAAGCTTTGTCAAATAATGCATAATAATAACACATATATGGTAAATTCCAATCAGCCCTAATTTGAATCTTCTCGAACACTTTAACATGTCTTGAATGTGTAAAAAGTTTCTAGATACATGTTACAACGCATGCCAAAACACGTTCCATGTGTTGTGTTCGTAGAAAACCGAATTTTCGACTTCCATCGATTACGCGATTTTTCTTCGATTAAATTCAAACTTTTTGCATATTTCATATATATTATGTCACACATAATTTACACAAAATAAAGTAGATATTCAGCTCTAATGTCTGATTGAGAGGTGCCCCCATGTGCTAAAAAAATTGAATTTTAAATCTCCACAATTTGGCCTAAATTGTGGGTGATTTGTGTGTGCCAACATGGAATGATTTAGTGGCTGAATTTGATATGTGAGCCACGAAATTTTTGGCTATTTTTGAAGTATATGGGCTTGCCATCTTTATACAGCAAGTACGTACACGTTGGCAAAGTTTCAGTAGTCACCCGATACGACAATGTTCGATTTATAACCTTGTAACGTGTCGTTATAATTTTGTCATCACCATGACTTATATCATATGATATAAGACCTGAATATACTCATAAATATGAGGTGTATATAGTGGTGTGACATTGACGTACATTTGTAATATGTGTAACGTGTCGGTAGTACGTCGGAATGTATGTGTATTGTGCATTTTTAACAAAAATATGAATATATATAATATATATTAGGCGTGTATATTGAAGGAGTGAGGAGATTTTCCATTTTCAATTTGTTTCCATCAAGCTTTCTCCAAATATGTCTTCATTTAATGAACTAGTTAGTTCATTAACTTAACTACTTCACTTAATGAACTAGTTTAGTTCATTAATTGTGGCACATGAAAATAGTTCAAAGACAACAAATGTTTGCCATATGACGTAAGCTTTAACACTTCATGTCTTGTTAGTAGGGCAACAATATATATAAACATATGAGGCATGTACATCACATAAAACGTGTCAACTAATAATTTTGTCATACATTTTGTAAACTTGTACTATTTAAATCATGCATTTATAAATCATTCAAACATTTTTTCTCAACAGAAAACTCAACATCCTCTTTATCACACATAGATTTCATTTCATCGTCTTCATCTTTATCAGATTTTTCTTACTTCAAAACCTAAAAACCACATATTTAGGGAAAATGTCTACAAGGAGTTAAAATACTACAAAGAGGCTTAAGACCTGTCAAGGTGATGATGAAGGGCCGTTTCCATTTCTAATGGAGTCAATGACACACTTTCTCTTGACTTAGGACTATGATGCAATAAAGCAAAATGGCTCATTAAATTGGCTGCGCTTCTTATATTGTGAAGTAGCAGTTGATCGACACAACTTTACGCATCATTATGGTTCATCAGAAAACAACATCTGCGTGTTTCTAACACATGAGTATGATTGCATACATCCGAACCCTCCATACCCCGGCATTGGCGGGAGCCTCTAAAGCAATAAGGTAATATTGTTGTTATTGTTGTAAGGTGATGATGAAGGGTCAACCAGCCCTCAACAGATGTCTCAAGTCCCCACGACATCAAAAACCAACGCAAATAAGAAAAAAGGGGCAAGTAAAAAAGAAATGAACATACTCCTCCAAAGTAGAAAATGGCTGAGATTCAAAATAGACTAACAATCAAAAATTTTCCATGGCTCAAGTCCCAGGAATTTGAAAGAGTCTTGAAAGAACCCATACCCCATGTAACTTTAGCTATATCTCTCTTAGAGCACAAGAATTGCATGACAAATGGAAACAAATAAAAGGTCAATAATTCCATAGAAATTACTTAAGATTAAAGATATCTTGAGTAATGATGAATTGAAACCAATCATCAATTAGTTGGATGATCAAAATTGGAGATATCTTTAGGATAACAGAGAAATGGAACACATGTCTATAAGATATATTCGCTTGATTTATGCTAATATGGGTAGAGTAATTGAATAGTTTCCTTTTTTCTAAACTGTGTGATTGATGGCACACATATTGACTGGGATATGAAAACTGTAAACGAGATGCTTGGGGGTACCCGAAGAGGGATTGGATGAATTTGATGTTTGGAGCTAGGATACGTATCATTATAAGGTCATAGAAGATAAAGTAAAGATTTTCCTTGGCTACCGCCCCAAGAACATAAATGGTATGTCGTTGGTATATCTTATGTTGCTAGACATTGTCACTTTTTGTGTTAATGGTAAGATGGCTGAGCTCCCTGGCAATCTTGATTTTTATATTGCTTATAAAATTGCCTATTGGCAGCCCTTAAACTTTGGTGAAATCTTCTTTGTAAATGTGATGGAAGCAGCTACTAAGAAAAGTAAGGCTCTCTTGTATAGCAATCTCACTTATCAGATGCTTAAGAAATTGGAGTTGACTTTTGATGCGACTGATGCGGATACGATTACATATAAGGATTTTTACACTAAGACCAATATGCAACAAATCAACAAGTGACGCAAAGAAGCGCAGCGCAAAAGGGGTCAACAACCTGAGCATGAAGAAGATGAAAAGGCATAACATGTTCCCAAACAGTAACATGCCCCTCCACACAATTTCGTCCCTCAACGTCAAACCACTCCTCTCTTCCGAGTTGATAAAGGAAAAGCACCAATAGAGGAAGTTTCAAGTTCAAACTACAGGTTTGATACATAGCTAAAAATTAAGGAAATCAATAGGATGCTAGGTCAACGGGGTGAAAGCAGATCGAAGAGCAAATTCGCACCAATGTTCTTGGGGTAGCAGTGGCCACACTCAAAACCAAAGCGAGTACGGTGGAAGCAAAACTAGCGGCCCAGAAGACCAAATATCAAAAGTTGAAGTCTAAACTTAAGGCGCTCGTCTCTGGGCTTTGTTTTTTTATAGATGAAGAGTCTTAGTTGACCCCATCCCATAAGCCCTACTAGGCTAGTTAGACTAGTTATAAACTATTTAGGATTTGATATATCTTAACTATTTCAACTACTGTATTGACTTATAACTATGCTTTCATCTTATTATTTAGTTGTTTTAATGTTTTCAAAAAGGGGGTGCGAAAATGTGTGTGCATTCTTGCTACTGTGTATATGCTTGGTATATACTTGATGTGAAAAGTACGTATGCTTGACATTGTGCATGTGCACTTTGGATATGTATAGTGTGGATATGATATGCATATGCTTGCGTGAATTGGGAATACGTATATGGTTGTTAATAGATATGTATGCTTTGGGACATGATAGGTATATACTCACACAATTTGAGTAGAATGCATGTGTTGAGGAGGAGATTTTTTTATGTACACTATGTCTATTGTTTTTGAGATATTCATATATTAAGGGATAGCATAAATATATTGATTAACGGGATGATACATTTTTTTATACACAGAAACTAAGTTTGAATGTTATGCACGTCATTTTTCAAACAAAAAGTCTTTTAAAAGTATATGGTTTTGAAATCATTAAAAAGGAAGAGATTGTTAGAATATGGATGTTTTGATGAAGTTCAAAAGATATTTGAAAAGGATTGAAAAGACATTTTATACTTGGAAAATAACAAAGGCTTGAACAAATACGGATGTAACATCGATCTCTACATAGATTTCTGAAATTAGATATCAATATACATAGAACCCTACATAGATTCATCTTTGTATTGGTGTGCAAGACTGGAAGTATATTGTTTGACATTGATCTCTCAGGTTGAGGCACATCAATCGATCGATGCATATATTAGTCTCTCAAAGAAAAGACATCAATGGATTGATGTAGATAAGGTGGAAAATTGAAACCACACTGTAAGACATTGATCGATTGATGTGACATCAGCCTCTAAAAATATGAGACATCGTTTGATCGATATAGTCTATAATTCAAATTTTTTTTATAGTCATTATGTACCAAATACAAGGAAGAATTAAAGTGTTTCTTTCTCCAATCTTACCCGAATTGATTGTGAACTTTTCTCTAACATATATAATGCTTTCTTCACTATTATAAACATGCCTACGATATTCTAGGGTGGCTATGGAGCATCAAATCCAACTATAGGATGGCTAGAGACTATTTGGACATCTTCAAGACAATTGATTGAGTTGAAAACTTTATGGAGGCTGCAAAAACATGACTCACACCGTGTATATATTGAAGAAGCTCAGAAGAGGTACAAACACACTTTCATCATCTTCAAGCTTCACTATAATTGTAAAAGCTCTCAAATGTGCAAAAGTGCTTAAAGTCTATTAAGCCCTTGTTGCATTGTTTTCATTGTTGTATTGTGAGAGTGACGGTCTAGCACAAGAGAAGATAGACATATTTGATCCGTTGCTTGTGCTTTAGAATCATTTGAAAGTGTAATCTCATTACCTTCCCCAAAACCCACTTGATGAAAGTTCTTCGATAAAAATTTCTTGAAGTTGTGAAGGAGCTATGATTGGTTCTTGCTTGTAGATGCTGTTATTGATGTTGTACAAGGTGTTTGCACAGTAAGTTGTTGTTGCTGTAGTTATTGTTTGCACTAGTTGTTAGTGTAAGTATTGTTGTTCTAGAGTGTTTGTCATGGACGTAACAAACACTAGAACGAGAAGGCACAAAAGGAATCACAAGAATCCATGGAGATCACATTCATTAGATTCAGGCTGTAAAACGGATGACAATGCATCACAGAGGAAGAGAAGCCATGTGAATTGTTGGAAAAGTATGTTAAAGTACTTTACTATATGCTCAAAACTTATATAGAACTTATATGATGTTGTTTGGGAGATTGAAATGATGTTACGAGCACTTTGAACTTGAAATAGGTCACTTGGATCGATTCATGTATAGGCTGGATCGAACCAAGTGAAAGTTGAAATAAAGTGAAGTGTTCTGGAGGACTTCGATCGATCTATGTAAGGGACATTGATCAATCAATGTATGCATCAATTGATCGATGTGGTGTGGTGCAATGCTGGAAGCTTTCTATCCAACATAGATCGATCACATCGATCGATCGATGTGACATCGACCGATACATGGATTGATCTATGTGAGGCAGAATGCATATTGGAGATTTCAATCAATCACATCGATTGATCGATGTGATCGATCGATGTGCCAACGGACAGAACTTTTCACTTTGAATTGCATCTTTTGGTCCAAGGTTCATCTCCCTTCACCTATGAACGGTAAACAACTGACATTAAGGGTCTATGTTGAAGATGCCAAGGTCTACTATATATAGACCTTCGGTTGTGTTAAAGACTCCTTTTGAAACTTGTTTCAGCATCTTTCAACCCTTAATGTCAGTTGTTTACCGTTCATAGGTGAAGGGAGATGAACCTTGGACCAAAAGATGCAATACAAAGTGAAAAGTTCTGTCCGTTGGCACATCGATCGATCTATGTGATCGATCGAAGTCTCCAACATGCATTTTGCCTCACAAAGATCGATCCATGTGTCGATCGATGTCACATCGATCAATCGATGTGATCAATCTATGTTGGACAGAAAGCTTCCAGATTTGCACCACACCACATCGATCAATCGATGTCCCTTACATAGATCAATCAAAGTCCTCCAGAACACTTAACTTTATTCCAGCTTTCATTTGGTTCGATCCATCCTATACATAGATCGATCCAAGTGACCTATTTCAAGTTCAAAGTGTTCATAACATCATTTCAATCTCACAAACAACATCATATAAGTTCTATATAAGTTTGGAGCACATAGTAAAATACTTTAACATACTTTTCCAACAATCTCCCACATGATCCAAACTTATATATAAACAATTTTAGAATGTTAAACAACTGATCTTTCCATTATTAATAGAAGATAATGACACATAACGGATACGATGACTTCTGGTCTTGAATCGCCGGTAGTACAACTTGAGTTATATAAACGGAAGTAAGATGAACTTCGTCTTGAATCTTACTTCACTATTGTTTATATGAACAACAAGAAGACATATCATTATCTACTTCTTCAAGTTTGCGGTTTGGTGCGATATCGGCCATGCACCTATCTCGGGATTCACAAGCTCTGTAGAGAGTTTTCCAAGGTTCTCACAGGAAGCGGCACCACTTCCACGCTTATATATGTGAAATTCATCAAGTGTGCACTGTTCACACCATTATACATTATGGCTATGAATTATCATTAAGAGATTCTCGAAATCTCATCCTCAAATTTTTATAGTGAGCACTATCAACAACAACACCTTAGGGACGAACACTTTTGATACTGCAACATAGAATTCTTTCATGATTTTTTTACCACATTGAACCTCGTTTGTAGGATCTCTATTAATAGTGGGTTGGGTTCCCGTCACAAAGAATTCTCTACAGATGGAATAAGTCCTATCCCCCTCGATGTTTCATAGACTAAGTTTTTATTTAGTCCTTTAGTTAAGGGATTAGCAAGGTTAAACTTGGTTCTTACAAACTCCAAGTTTACCACCACAGAACTAATCAACTCACGCACAATGTTGTGCCTTAGACGAATGTGCCGGCTCTTTCCATTATAAATTGTGTTCCTTGCACGTGCGATCGCAGCCTGAGAATCACAATGAATAGATACATAAGGCATAGGTTTAGACCACAAAAGAATATCAGCAAGTAAATTCCGTAATCAATCAGCTTCTGTACTTGCTAATTCTAGTCAATAAATTCAGATTCCATGGTTGATTTAGGACTACATGTTTGTTTACATAGCTTCCAAGAGATAGCTCCACCACCCAATGTAAATGCATATCCACTAGTGGAGTTTATCTCGTCATTGTCAGTCACCCAATTAGCATCACAATAACCTTCTAAACCAGCGGATGAACCACTAAACATGAGTTTCAAATTCATTGTACCTTTAAGATATCTCAATAATCGTCTTAATGCACACCAGTGTTTTTCATTAGGATTATGAGTATACCTTGCAAGTCTATTCATGGGATATGCAATGTCAGGCCTAGTGCAATTCATCAAATACATTATGCTACCAATTATTCTAGCATACTCACATTGTGACACACTTTCAAACATATCCTTAGTTAATGTCACATGTGTATCATAAGGAGAACTAACTGGTTTTACATCAAAATGATTAAACTTTCTCAACATTTTCTCCACATAGTGTTCTTGAGAAAGTAAATAACCCCCACATTTTTCCACTAACTTGAGACCAAGAATTAAGTCCGCCTTCCCCATGTCTTTCATGTCAAAAACAGAAGACAAGAATGATTTCGTGTCATTTACAACATTTATGTCGGTACCAAAAATTATCATATCATCAACATAAAGACAAATAATGACACCATCACAATCATTAAACTTACTATACATACAACGATCACTCTCATTTATATAACCATTTGATACCATTGCATTATCAATTTTTTCATGCCATTGTTCAGATGCTTGCTTAAGACCATACAAGGATTTCTTAAGCCTACATACTTTATGCTCTTGGCCTTTAACTATCATACCCTCCGGTTGTTTCATGTAAATTTCCTCTTCTAAGTCTCCATTTAAAAATGTTGTTTTTACATTTATTTGGTGAATGACAAGCTTATAAATGGACGCAAGTGCTACTAATACTCTAATAGTAGTGATTCTAGCAACCGGAGAATAGGTATCAAATGTGTAAATCCTTTAGCGACAAGCCTAGCTTTAAACTTATCAATTGTTCCATCCGCCTTTAGTTTCTTCCTAAGACCCACTTACAACTGATAGGTTTACTCCTCTAGGCAAGTCTACTAACTCCCAAATATTGTTACTTAAAATGGATTCAAGTTGACTATTAATGGATTCCTTCTAAAACTTAGAATCTGTTGACTTTATGGCATCTCCATAAGTTTTGGGATCATCCTCTAATGAAGTCACTTCCAAATGACTTCTCAACTCTTTGCCTCTTACTTCTTCTAGGAAGTTCAACCTCTGGTTGAACTACGGTGTTACTAGACTCGTCTACCTCAAACCTGGAAACAACGTTGGATTGTCTATTCATATGAAAGATATTCTCAAAGAATTCAGCATCCTTAGATTCCAATATAGAACTATTATTTATAGACATGAATCTATATGCTGCACTATTTTGAGCATATCCAATGAACACACAATCTCTTGTCTTTGACCCGATTTTACTTCTTTTAAAATCAGGAATGTCAACTTTGGTTAGACACCCCCACACTTTCAAATAATTCAAGTTGGGAGCATAACCTTTATATAACTCATAAGGAGTTTTGTCTAACTTCTTATGAGGTGATCTAATTAAAACATGAGATGCACTCAAGATTGCCTCACCCCACATGTTGTCTGCCAATCCTGAACTAACCAACATTGCATTCATCATATTTTTCAACGTCGTATTTTTCCTTTCGGCTATTCTGTTGGACTGAGGTGTGACTTCATGAATAATGCTATTTTCTTCACAAAACTTTTGCAAAGAATTTGTACTATATTCACCACCTCTACCAGTCCTAATCCTTTTGATCCTTAGGTCTAACTGATTTTCAACCTCATTCTTGTAACTTATGAACTTATACTCGGTCTCATCCTTATGACTTAATAGATATACATTTGCATATCTAGAATAATCATCAATAAAAGTGATATAGTACTTTTTCCAACCTTTACTCATATGATTCTTGAAATCATTTAAGTCACTGTGGATCAAATCAAGTTTTTGAGAAACTCTATCTACTTTATTAAATGGTTTCTTATAATGTTTTGCTTCAACACAATGCTCACACTTGTTAAAACTATCATCATTATAAGATATCACATTAATGTTTCTGAGTTTCTTTATTACTCCTATGTTTGCATGTCTTAGTCTAGCATGTTACATATCAAGAGACTCAGCAATATAAACGGAACTAGATGCATCTTTATTATTGCAACAATATACAGCATCAAGTACCAGCAGTCCCCCGTTACAAAATCCCTTGCCAATAAATTCTCTATTTCTAGAGAAAACAAGTTTATCAGATTCTGAAACAAGTTTAATATTGACCTTGTTTAGCAATACTCCAGGGATCAAGTTCCTACGCATGGCAGAAACGTGCAACACATTGCTTAGCTCCAGTTTCTTCTGAGAAGTCAACTTGAGAAGTACCTTACCCTTTCCAAGAACTTGGGTACTATGTGCATCTCCAAAGAAGACTTGCTCATCACTGCCTATTTCTTTGTATTGAGAAAATAGGTCTTTACTGGTAGCAATATGCTTGGTAGCCCCTGTGTTTACCACCCATTCTGTAGTTTCACCAACAAGGTTTACCTCTGTTAGGACGACTGCTACAATGATGTTGTCTTCTGCTCCTTTAGCCTCCACAAGGTTTGCCTGGTTGTTGGTTTGGCCCTTCCTCTTTTTGTAGTTGACTGCTCGATGTCCTGGCTTCCCACACACCCAGCAGACTCCTTTCATCTTATTCTGGACCAGCACTGCAACTTTCTTACCTTTGTGTCCACCGCTGTAGTTGCCGCTGTTGTTGTTATGGAACTTTGGTTTCTTCGCAGTGTGCTCAACTACATTGGCCTTGATGCCCTCTTCGTGGTGAGACTCATCTTCCATTCTGTTGTTCTCTTGATGCTTATATGTTTGATCACAACATCTAGAGACAACTTAGCGTCGTCATGTTTTCCTCTCTTCTTGTATTTGCTCCTAGAAGGAGGAAGTTTATCTAAAAGTGCCGCCGCCTGGAATGTCTCGTCAATCTTATTTCCTTCATGTTCTAGATTATCCACCAATTGTTGGAAATGATGGATTTGATCGTTGATTGAAGCATGATCAACCATCTGGAACTTGAGGAATTCACTCACCACGTACTTGCGCTTGCCAACATCTTCTGCACCGTATTTGTTCTCCAGTGCTGGCAAAATCTCCTTTGCTTAAGTGAATTTGACATATATGTTAAACAAGGAGTTGGCCAGGAAGTGCAGAACATGGCCTCTGCAAGTAGTATTGTCTGCATCATACTTGCGTGCCTCAGTTTCATCACTTGGTTTATCTATTTTGAGTACATACGAAACCGAATGCATCTCCAGGAAAAACAACACCTTGGCCGCCCAACTCTTGTAGAATTTGCCATCAAATGGCTCCATCTTTGACATATCAGGAAGTGCTTGCTTGGATGCCATCGTAAATTGCTTTAAGAATGTTTAGTCTGTGTTGAAGATGCCAAAGTCTACTATATATAGACCTTGAGTTGTGTTGAAGACTCCTTTTAAAACTTGTTTCAACATCTTTTCAACCCTTAATGTCAGTTGTTTACCGTACATAGGTGAAGGGAGATGAACCTCGGACCAAAAGATGCAATTCAAAGTGAAAAGTCCTGTCCGTTGGCACATCGATCGATCACATCGATCGATCGATGTCACTTTGATCAATCGATGTGATCGATCGAAGTCTCTAACATGCATTCTACCTCACATAGATCGATCCATGTATTGATCGATGTCACGACGATCGATTGATGTGACCGATCTATATTGGACAGAAAGCTTCTAGCATTGCTCCACACCACATCGATCGATCGATGTCCCTTACATAGATCGATTGAATTCCTCCAGAACACTTAACTTTATTCCAGCTTTTACTTGGTTCGATCTGGCCTATACATGGATCGATCCAAGTGACCTAGTTCAAGTTCAAAGTGTTCATAACATCATTTCAATCTCCCAAACAACATCATATAAGTTCTATATAAGTTTGGAGCACATAGTAAAATACTTTAGCGCACTTTTCCAGCATGAGACACCATGATTTCAGTGCGGAATCTGATGGTTCAGATTTTTCAGATGGTGAGGAAGCTGAAGTTGGAAGAAGAAAAATTGACTAGCAAGCATCATACGAGATCACACTTCTGTGAATCAGGGTCTGACAGTGATGATAATGAATCACCAAAAAAGAGAAGCCATCTGAAGCATCACAAACGTCATAGGCGATCAAGCTAAGGACTCAGATTCCTCTAGTGATGAGGACAATGTCAATAGAAAGCATAGCTCAAAACACCTCAAGCATCACAGAAGATCTCATAGACATGACTCAAGATCCTCAGGTTCTAATGTCTCTTCCCACGAGCAGGTAAGGTACATGGGAGAGGCATCTGAGGAAGATAAAACAGGAAGAAAAGATAATTTGAAAAGGCATCATGACTAGCATGGTAAACACCGTCACCATCATAACAGCGAAAGAACAAAACTGATGATTGCGCTCAGGGTATATGTTTGACGGAAAAAATTTGGTGGAAGAAAGAATCGATACTTTTATTCACGTTTTCTCATTACATACCTCTGTATCTATAATATTTTTCTTCCTCTAAACATGATAAATAATTATGCACGTGATTACATAAAATATTCTGTTTGATTATTAATTGCTAATTATATTCCGTAACTGTAGCTGATTCAGTTTGCTTCGATCTTCTAACAATATGCAATAGAGTCAAATGGCAAGCAGACTTCACCTGGGATGAATGGGAATGGTGATTCTGAAGCTGGCAAAGAATCATGGCTTGGAGTCGAGGAATTATAGTACCTAACATTTTAGTTTGCTAGTATCCATTTGGAATGTTTATGTGAGAAAAGATGTTTTATGAATGAAAGATTGTTTTCATTTCATTGATTTCCAACACTGCATACACCCACGATATGTAGTAAACTCGTATCCTTATCTACGATAGCTAGATAATTCTTAGTGATTTGATTGGGATTGTGATCAACTAATTTAAGTACAAAATCAATATATTCCTATTTTACAAGATTAGTATCACACCTATTAACTATCCTTATCTTTCAACACTCCCCCTGAAATTGTATAGTGAAGGTTCCAATACCCAACTTGCTCAGAATCAAGTCGAAAACTTTGTCGGTCACTGCTTTCATCAAGATGTCTGCAAACTGATCTTCTGATCTGACAAAAGATAATTCGATGCTTCCGTCTTCTAACATTTCCGTGATGAAGTGTCAGTCAACTTCAATATGTTTAGTTCTATCATGTTGTATCGGATTCTCTAAGATACTAATCGCAGCCTTATTATCACACATCAACCATACCGGAAATGAGACGTCGATCCCAACATCATTCATCAACTTCTCCAGCCATAGTTTTTCGACAATTCCTTTTGCGGTTCCTCTGAACTCGGCTTCGGCACTTGATAATGCTACTACTTTATGATTTTTACTTTTCCATGTTACTAGGTTACCTTCAACAAATGCAAAATATCCAGAAGTAGATCGTCTGCCGTTTTGATTTCCTACCCAATCAGCATCTGTGAATACTTCGATATCTAGATGTCTATGATTTCTAAACAAGATACCTTGTCCGGGCGTTTCTTTCAAGTATCTGACAATTCTTTTTTTTGCTATCCTATGTTTTTCCTGTGGATGATGCATAAACTGAATCACGACCCCAACTGCATATGCGATATCTGGCCAAGTAAGAGACAAGTGTATCAGTTTTCCAACCAATCTCTGATACTGCTCTTGAACCACCTCGGGAGCATCTTTTGTTATTTGTAACCTATGATTTACCACCATAGGGGTTGCAGCAGGCTTACAATCCACCATCCCTACCTCCGGTAATAAGTCAAGTATAAACTTCTGTTGTGAAATCAGAACACCTTGTTGAGAGCGAGACACTTCTATCCCCAGCAAATATTGTAAGGCCTCCAAGTCTTTCATCTCAAATTCCGCAAACAGCCTTTCTCGAAGTCTTGTTATCTTATTAGCATCATTACAAGTAATAATCATATCATCAACATATATAATCAGACACGTGACCATTTCTCCTTGCCTCAGAAAAACAGTATATAATCAGCATTATTCTATGTGTACTCATTTCTCTTCATCGCTGCAGTGAACCTTCCAAACCATACTCGTGGACTCTATTTCAGGCTATATAATGCCCTTTTTAGCTTGCATACCTCACCTTTTTGAAACTCTGCTGAGAACCTTGGAGGCACTTCTATATAGACTTCTTCTTTCAACTCTTCGTACAAGAACGCATTCTTTACATCAAACTGATAGAGAGGCCAATCTTTGTTTGCAGCTACAGAGAATAATACCTGGATCATATAGATTTTTGCAACTAGAGAAAACGTCTCGGAGTAGTCAATGTCATATGTCTGAGTATATCCTTTCACCACAAGTCTTGCTTTGTACTGCTCAATCATTCCATTTGGCTTTATAGTTGATTGTAAACACCCAACGATAGCTGACCGGCTTCTTTCCTTCTGGAAGGATGCACCTCTCCCACATCGCATTTTTGTGCAAACGCTTGCAATTCGTCTGACATTGCATCTCGCCATTGAGCCCTCTGATTAGCTTCCTGAACTGTTCGAGGAATATTTTCTAAATATAATGTTTCCAGTAAGGCTCTACTCCATGTGATAGGATACCACGATGATCGGGATACTCGTTCGGGCAAATACCGTCTGGTGGGACCCCCGAGTGCTCTTGGTGGAATGTGTCGTCCTATCTGCCAACATAATGATGAACATGTTCTGTAGTATGGAACTCACCAAATGAAACACTTACCTCTTGCGGGACATTGTCTGAAGCATACGTCTCAAGAATGGACACTGATTCTTCAGCCTGTACTTCGTTGACCATAGTCAACTAGATGGCGCCATCTGCTTGCTCGTATTGGGCAGTCTCTGGACAATTGAGACTGCTTAGCCACTCGAAGGACACGGATTCACTTATATTCTTCCCCTGAGACCTTACTGGAGGTACAAAGTAATATTCAGGCTCAAGAAAGACATAATCCATAGTGACATACAGTTGTCATGTGGAGGGATTATAGCAGCGGTAGCCTTTTTGATGACTATCATACCCAAAAAATAAACACTTTTTGGCACATGAATCCAGTTTAGACCGTTTAATTTTTTGTATATGAACATGCACAGAACACCCAAAATGCTAGGTGGTAGATTCAGGAGAGGTGGAATAGCGGCTTGTGTGGCTAACAATTGGAGGGGAGTATTATGATCCAGGGCTTTGGTAGGTAGGCGATTTAGAAGGTACACTACTATTCCAACCGCATCTAGACACAGATATTCAGGTGCTCTTGATTCAAATAGCATGACACTGGTCATTTTGAGGATAATCCGGTTTTTTCGTTCTGCGGCCACATTTTGTTGTGGGGTATGAGGGCAAGAGGTTTGAAGAATAAGCCCGTGGTTTTGGAAGAAAGTTTTTAGTGGAATATACTCTGTCCCATTATCGAACCGAAGAATTTGTAATGTAGCATCATGTTGGGTTTTTACCAACTGAAAGAAATGAATGAACTTTTCAGGCACCTCTGACTTATGTTATAGGAAATATACTCATGTCATTCTAGAGAAGTCATCAATGAACAAGACAAAGTACTGGAATTGATGATGATTAGACACATTTGTAGGATCCCACACATCAAAGTGTATTAAGGAAAACATTTTTGTAACTCTAGTTTTATTAAGGCGAAATATGGTCCGTTGACTTTTGGCGCAATACAAGTCTCATGTTGTATGGCATCTTTTTATGGGAAAAAAGACTAGGAAACAAGAGTTTTAAATAACTGAAAGAAGGGTGACCTAAACGGCGGTGCCACAACCACAACTATCGGCTGACTGTCCCTTGAGCAAGCATAGACTGACCCCAGGTGAGCAACTTCGTCAACATAGTATAGGCATCCACGTTTAGTGCCATGCCCAATAATCTCCTTCGTACGTATGTCCTGTAGTTGGTAAAAATGTGGATACATAAGTGCAATGCAGTTTAATTCTTTGGTAATGTGACTAAGTGATAATTTTTGTGATAGATTGGACACATATAAACAATGGGTTAAACGCACATTGGGAGAGATTTGGACAATCCTCCCCCACGAACAGGAATAAGTTCACCACTATCCATGTAGTGTTAGCAGTAGTTGGGCCGTAGGTTTCTCTTGTACGAAATTTTTGGACTGAGTTAACACAACTAGGCGAGCTTGAGGAGTAGTTTGTAATTTTTTGGTGCTGAGGGTTCTGTTTTTGATTTTTGATAACTGAAGAGTCTTGATTGGTATTATGTGAGGATGGGAGGACCTGATTTATACTTTGGGCAAGCTGATGGACTTCGGTGACATTAGTAGGAAAAGAAGGGACCTTTTTTATAGTTTGGGTAAACTGAGGGACCTTTATGGTACTAGTAGACAAATAAGGGACTAATTTTGGTTTTTGATAAAAACCTAACAGCTATCTGCTATTTCAATTCTGGGGGAGGTATGAAAATGGTGGGTTGGAAAAAATTCCAACCCTACCTGATGTGCCCGCCACTTCTGGTAGCATCTCCATTCTTTTGCAGAATTCCTTATGAGGTAAAAGGAGTTAAATTGCATAATGAGGATGTGCAACAGGATGGAGAGGGACGAAGCACGTCTATAGTGTTTTTCATGACTAAATTTTCGGCCATCATAACTTGTACTCTTTTATAATATATTTTAGAGTCATTTTACAGGTTTTTAGAATGCTTTTAAACATTAAAAAATCAGTTAAAAGATAGGAAAATAGGCTTTCTAAATTTGGGAAAAAACGCCTAAAAAGGCAGGATTTTTCGCAGGATGACTATGTTTGGGTTGTTTGGCCTTAACTCACTCATCTGAATTTTTTTTGTGATGATTCAAAATGATATGAAAACTAGACATCCGAAGATACAACTTTTTAAAGACCTCATCGGCATATTTGGCCTCTAGATAACAGATACATCGCATGCAATGTTGATCATATGTTGAGGAGATAGAAATTTAGTAGAAGACATATCCTATCTTTTGTAAACTAGGTTTATTACTTGTAGGTTATATGTAAACATGGTCAGCAGCCTACAAACAGATAAAACGGATTGAGAAAATACAATTTTTTGCCATAGGCTGTTTGCAAGGTTTTTCCTTGTGGTTTTCTTCGATCTTCGATTAAAAGTAGGTTCTGTATCAACGTCTTGAACAAACATTGTAGGAGGAGTCGAATCCTTTCATCTTGAAGACATGTACAAGGGGTGGATTTCTGTTCTTAGACCACAAACAAGATTCAAGGAGGTGGATATTGCTCGGTCCAAGCGAGAAGCATGCGGCTAAGGGTGGTTTTCGTGAACCATTCTAGTCACTGCACACGGTTTCTTATGGAATACGCGTTAGAACAAGGAAAGGTCTGTTCTTTTGCATGGAGCACGCATCAATTTGGTATTAGAGTTATAGGTTTCCTTGTTCTAATTCTTATTTTCCATTCCATCATTTCATCACCTCAATCTGTACACAAACACCATCACAAAAAATTTTGTCCGCACCAAAAAATACATCCGTATAAAAAGAGTAATCTACATGATCTTGTTGCATATATATTGTGTTTTTCTTACTGTTTTGAAATATAGGACTTTGCATCTAGTTGAATAAATTACGCCGCACTATAAAGATTCCTACTTAGCCAACTTGCTATAGTGTCTTATATCAATTCTTGTTGTGTGAAGCTCTTAGTTGAATTTTGGTTGTGATTGAAATCGAAAATTGTGATTCTTGATGGGATAATTTGCATGGACAAGTTCCTCTAGACTCCCAGCCAGAATGCCACAAAAAAATCAATCATTCTGCACACAAGAAACCAAACCTATTCGACCTTGTACAAATAAAACTCTAACCCGAATTGTTTTATTAGAAAAATGCATACCACAACTCCAAAGCATCTAGAAATATATCACCTCCCAAAGGCCTAATGCTCATTTTCTAAACATCCATACACATCCTCAAACAGTCCCAAACCGAAGGCAAAACGGAATTTCTCAAACCGTGCAAAAATTGTGCAATTTGTGCAAGGAAAGGATTTGAAAGTTTGAAAGTAAAGTTTCTTCAAGAAACATCAAAAAAGTTATCATATAAATTCTGTTTTGAAGCAAGAAAATCAATACAAAAAAATTTTGAATATAGTTCTTGAAGTAAAAAAAGTGAAGGCAAAATCAAGAAAAGAAAAAAAAATCAATAACTTCGCGGATACATATCAGAATTGAGTCATTCAAAAGGCATTCTGATCCTTGACTTGTCTATTGTTGAGATTCATAGAGAAATTAGAAAAAAGTATTTAGGAAATATTACTGATTTCCCTTAAAACCGAAATTGCACCCACAAAGCACCAAAAACGGTTGAACCTCAAATTTGCCTATACTGCCCTATACAAACTTCGAAACATTCTTTGAGCATATTATACCATTAGGATTGTGTTGTTTGATTGCATTCTTGACCAATTTTAGCTAAGGGTTGCCCGAAGCAACCCTTTAGTGCTTTTTTAGTTCACCCATACTATATCCTATACGGTTTTTTGCATTTCTTTGATTCTTAGTGTGACCTATTTTGTTTGGGACCGCCTGCTCTCATGCCTGCCATGTCAAATGATATACATCCTCTTGAAGAAGATATGCAAGCTGAATTTAGAAAACCACAAGTTGTTTGCTCGACTTGATATCGTCTCTAGTTTAGCATCTTGTGGAGAAAAGCAAGGCAAGTGTTAAAAGGTTTGTGTTGCTAGAACAAAAGATGGGAGGTAGAAGCCTAAGTGCATGAATCCATACACGAGTGTGGAAAGGTAGTATACATTTATTTTTGTTTACACTAACGTAATTATATTTCTTTCATCTTTGTGTTAGTTTTCTTTTTCTTTTGTTTTACGCCTTGTTTCAGCATGAGTACTTTAGGTTTCATGGATGGATAAACATCCATTAAATCCATATGAGGTATGATTTGCCTCAAAAAGGACATTTATGAGCTCGAAAGATGTATGCATAATTTTGGCCTTTCTAATAGCATATGGGTAAGTCATTGGTGTAACAAGATTCTAAGGTATCAATCTTGCTCCCGAGCTAGTCTAATTGTACGTAAATATTACAATGAGATGTTAGATGACTTGATTAGAGCGTACATTAAACAACCTGAGGAATTAGTTATGCTTAGGTTCATTGTTGGCTTGAATAAAAACATTGTTTATAAAATGTGCGTGATAGATTTGGAACTCTCGATGACATGTATTATATGGAAAAACGCATAGAAAGTAAACTGGAACATCAAGAATTCATGGATTGCGCTACCCCTTTAGGTTCTAACATGCATAATAGTAAAGATTTTCATGATGAGCTTGAATATTCTAGCAATTCAAATGTTATTGAAAATGATTTGCAAGTTGTTGCCGGTGATATACATGAAGTTTCTAGTAATTTATATATTTGTAATCATAAACATCATGTTGCCAAAAGTGAGTTGCATGAAAGTAAAATCAAATTGTGCAAGACTGATTTGAATTACATGAGAAAGTTGATGATGGATGCATGCTTATGAGACTAATGTTCATGAAAATGAAGTTACTAATGAAGCTAAAATTGAACTAAGTCTTTACATAATAACCAAGAGTCATGTGAGTTATCCAACTTTGAACGAAAATTGCATAATGCTAACATAAGTGTTCTTGAACCTAAACCTAATTCAGAAGAAAAAGAAGATGAAAAATATGAAATTGAAAGGGTAAAAGAAAGACAAACACATGAAGTAAACAATTTTGAACCCATGACAGGTATAGAAATGTTAAGAAGATTTTTAAGACAGGAAGAGAGGAAGATAAAAATTTGAAAGGCTGAAATTTCAGTCTTATTTTTCATAGGCATGAAGTATGCATATATATACATGACTAGAAGATAGCCATTGCAACGGCTAGTTTCACCTATCCTTTTACCCAACAAATATCGACATGATCTTGACATATATGAAGCTTCTAATCTATACAATCTACAACTGACATATTTAGCTATCTGACTATGCCATTTACAGACAATTAAACACAATTAACAGTAAGCAATTAATGGATAATAAAGGTGTTCGATGCATTAAGCAGAGTGCTCGACGAAATGCCACGGTCTTTGTTGCTACTCTGTTTGCCTGATGTCTTGTACAACAACCATACACACGCCTTCAAATTCTCCATGATCATTCTCTTGTTGCGTTAAATTATTGCATTTATGCTGAATATTTCCACATCCCCCTCAAGTTTAGGTGTATAAATGTTGATACAACTAAGCTTGGAGATCAAGTCTTTGAATACTTTGAGGGGGACAGGTTTAGTAAGTAGGTCTGCCAATTGAGCTCTCGTAGGAATTGTACCGCAATTGTACAATGCCAGTTTCGATCTTTTCCCTTATAAAGTGTTTATCAATCTCTACATGCTTGGTCTTGCCATGATGTACAGGGTTTTTAGCCATGCTGATAGCTGATTGATTATCATAGAAAATTTGAATAGGTAGAGAAAAATATTGGGATATGTCAGTAAGAACTCTTCTCATCCACAAGCCTTCACATAACTCAAGAGCCAATGCCTAAATTTAGCTTCTGCACTACTTCTTGATACAGTTTGTTGCTTTTTTTTACTTCTCCAGCTTACCAAATTACCTCATAGAAAAGTAGCATAACCCGTGGTAGACCTCATGTCCCCTTTTGAGCCACCCCAGTCTGAATCAGTGCACACGATAATGGACCTGTTAGCTGATTTCTCAAACTGTAATCCTTGACCTGGAGTCCCTCTGAGGTACTTGCAAATTCTTCATATAGCTTGCATATTTTCATTAGTAGGACTGTGCATGTACTGGCTTACAGTACTAACAGCAAAACTAATGTCAGGTCTAGTATGAGACAAATAATTAATATCTCAACAAGTATTTGATATTTTTCTTTATCAACAGGAGTCATATCCCACTAAGCCTTAGGTTTATGTCCAATCTCAATGGGAGAAACAACAGGTTTACAACCTAACAAACCAACTTCGGGCAAAAGATCTAATACATACTTTCTCTGACTTACACATATACCATTCACTTCTAGCAATTTTCATACCAAGAAAATACTTAAGCGTACTTAAAGCTTTCATTTCAAATTGAGAAGCAGGTATATTCTTAACCTAAAGTATACCATGAACACCGTTGCCAGTAATGATAATATCATCAACATACACAATAAGAACAATAACTAAATCAGACTTAATACATCTAATAAACATAGTCTGATCACTATGGCATTGTTTAAATTGGTATTTCTTAATGGTAGCAGAAAACTTGGTAAACCAGGCTCTAGTTGACTGTTTGAGACTATATAAAGACTTGTTTTTTACAAACCATATTAGACTGATCTAGGGAGTAACCAAGAGGAAGATCTATGCGTATGGTTTCTTGAATATCACCATTCAAGAAAGCCTTTTTTACATCCAACTGATACAACTTCATCCAAGGTTCATAGCCACAGAAAATAGAACCCTTATAGTGTTCATTTTATCTATTGAAGCAAAGGTTTCCAAATAATCAATTCTATAAGATTGAGTATATCTCTTTGCCACTAATCTTGCCTTATGTCTGTTGACAGAACCATCAGAGTTGTATTTTATTGTAAAGATCCACCTGCAGCCAATAGGTTTCATATCTGATCTTTTTGGAACAAATTCCCAAGTTTTGTTTTCAATTAATGCCATCATTTCATCATTCACAGCATTTCTCCAGGAAGACATAGATAAAGCCTCCTTGATATTCTTTGGTATGTGGTTTTTGTAAATAGCAAAGGTGAATTCTATAAACATAGAAGATAGTTTGTGATATGATAAAAAGTTTTGTAGTGGATGGTGAGTTACATCCCTGGTACCAAGGAAGTCATGTAATGGCCGTTTTGTGCACTCCCTTGTTCCTTTCCTCAAGGCAATGGGTCTGTCATCAAGACTGACCCTTTCACCATACTGATCATTCCTATTTTCAAGGACTTCATTGATACCAGAAGGAAAAACAACATTCCTTCTGGTATAAACTTGAGTAATAGGAGGTCTTTCAGTCGCATTTGTCCCTGCAACATTAGGTTCATTCTCTGTTAAGTAATTTTGAGAAGAAAGTGATGAGTCACTGTCTACCTGAAAGGGTGATTCAGAACCTAGTCTAAAAATGTCAATGATAGTCCAGGCTTCCTGAACTCCTTCTTCTGGTGTATTGGCATCACCCGTATAAAATGGTTGATTTTCTTGAAAAGTAACATTAAGAGCTACATATAATTTTCTGGTTTTGGGACAAAAACACTTTTAACCTTTTTGAGTGCCAAAATATTCCAGAAAAATGCATTTAACAGCTCTAGGATCAAGCTTACTTCTTAAGTGAGATTGAACATGAACATAAGCCGCACACTCAAATATTTTCAAGGGCAGATCAGATAATAACCTTGTTAAAGAAAAATTATCACACAACATAGATTTGGGAGTCCTGTAGGACATAACTCTTGAAGGCCATCTATTTATTAAATAGGTTGCAATCAAGACAGATTCTCCCCAGTATTGCTTAGGCACTTGTATTGTAAACATGAGTGTCCTGACAACTTCTAAAAGATGCCTGTTTTTCCTCTCTGAAAATCCATTCTGTTGAAGAATGTAGGTGCAGGAGGTTTGATGATGAATGCCAATTCTAGCCATATATTCTTTAACGGAGGTATCAAGGTATTCAGCTTCATTGTCTGTCCTAAATGTCTTAATACTAGTATTAAACTGATTTTGGATTAAAGCAAAGAAGTGCATAGTTACAGTATTTACTTCATTTTTATGTTTCAGAAGATAAATCCATGTGACACGAGTATGATCATCAATCAATGTTATAAACCATTTGGCTCCATTAATGTTAGCAACATTTGATGGTACCCAGATATCAGAATGTACTAAATTAAAAGGTTGTGATTCAAGATAAGTTTTAGCAGAATAAGAGGATTTCACATGTTTGCCCAGTTGACAATGATCACAAAAGAGATTTTCACTTCCAGTTTTGTCAAAAAGCTGTGGCATCAATTTTTTAAGATACAAAGAATTGGGATGTCTTAATCTTCTATGCCACATCAAAATATTCTACCTAGGCCTGTTAACTATCCTTCTACTTGAATCTTCAAGCCTTGAATGCAATCTCTTGCTTTCTCCATCTTGATTCTCAAGTAGATATGGCCCTTTCACATAGTTAGCATTACCAATCATTCTCTTCTGAGAAGGGTGCTGAAACCAACATTGAGTAGGTGAGGAACAGACAAGGCAGTTGCTTTCTCTAATTAACTTTCCAACAGATATTAGATTAAATCTTAAATCAGTAACAGAAAAGACATTGTTCAAGGTTATTTTTTCATTTAAGTTAACATATCATTTACCAACTACTCTAAATGATGCATTATTAGCAATATGAACTTGTAAAGGATTTAAGAAGGACTGATAGGAAGATAAAATTGTATCATTACAAGTCATGTGGTCTATGGCTCTAGACCATAGTCCAGGATGAATTTTTAGGCCTTTGTATATTGGCCATCGATGCCTCAATTAAAGAATGAGAAGGGCCCTGATTCTGTTGTTGACTCTAGGCTTCTAAGAGTTTTTCAACTTGTTCCTTGGTGAGCATTGAAGAAGCACTCTGAAAGGAGGTGAGTTGCTGTTATTGATCACAGTTAGTCACCATATTTGCTGTCTTAAATGACTTCTGAAAGTTCTTGTTCCTCAAGTTATGATTTTTGTCTATCTAATTATCATTTGGAGGAGGTATCTTGATATCAGAGCTTCTCCATCAAGTAACTTCAGATGGAGGCTTGTTTTTTTAGGGAAACCTTTGAGAAAGAAACAATAGTCCACAGTGTGACATTTCCTTTTACAAAAGGTACATTGTCTCTTTGATTTGTCAAAACTGGCAACACAGACCTTTGATTCATCATTAGTCTGAGTTTGTTCAGATATCAACGCATATATTTTAGTGTTAGGATTAGAACTACTAGCCCCCCATCATCCTTTTTTTTCCTGCTTTTCTCATGTTTGATTTCTACAAATGCAGCTTCGAGAGTAGGAAGAGGTTTTGTAGCAATGGTTCTTCCTCTAGCACCATCAAACTCAGGATTAAGGCTATTCAAGAAAGTGAATAACCTTTTTTGTAAAAAAACGCTTTTGCGTGGTTTTACATCGGCAACTGATGTCCAGACATGAGTGTCATAGACATCACTCTGTTGCCAATATTTTGAAAGCAAATTAAAGTATCTGTTTACAGCAAGATTACCTTGCTTAATATCTTGTAACTGAGCCTCAATGTCATATAACTCAGAAATATTGTCCTTCTTGGTATACATTTCTTTAACAGCTTCTCAGATATCAGCTGCAGTTTCATACATTATAAAATCATCACTTATCTCAGGAACCATAGACCTGATTAGTTATGACATGAACATATTACTTTCAGACTTCCTGTTCTATACTTAAGATCTAAGACATTTGGTATAGCAAAAGTTCCATATAGATAATCTTCTTTTCCTTTGCCAGCAATATACATTTCGACTCCTCTTGACTAGGGCAGAAAATTATCACCATTTAACTTATGTTTGGTGATCATAGATGAAGAATCATCAATGGCATGGGGCACAATAGTCCCTCCTTCAGTAGTCGTTTGCATAGCTCTAGGAACTAAAGCTGCAGACTCGCCAGTTTGAGACATGCTTTTTGAATTTTCAAATTTTCCGAAATTTTCTACTTTTTCACGATTTGATCTTGAGGTTTGATGGCTCTGATACCATATAAAAATGTTAAGAAGATGTTTAGGACAAAAAGAGAGTAAGATAAATGCTTAAAAAGGCTGAAATTTCAGTTTTATTCTTCATACAAAGTGTGCATATATATATATATACATGACTGGAAGATAGTCGTTGCAACGACTAGCTTTACCTATCCTTTTACCCAACGAATATCTACATGATCATGACATATCTAAAGCTTCCAATCTGTACAATCTATAGCAGACATATTTAGCTATCTTACTATACCATTTACAGACAATTAAACACAATTAACATTAAGCAATTAATGGATAATAATGGTGTTCGACGCATTAAGCAAAGTGTTCGACGTAGCGCCACAGTCTTTGTTGCTACTCTGTTTGCTTAATGTCTTGTACAGAAACAATACACGCGCCTTCAAATTCTTCATGATCATCCTCTTGTTTCCTTGAATTGTTGCATTTATTTTGAATATTTTCACAATGTGTTTAAATTCGTGCTATGTATTGCCAACTTTTGTGTATTGTAAGAATTTTATGCATATTCTATTCTCTCATCCAAAATCTGTTAGAAAGAGGCGATACAAATTCATGAAAAACTTGGAGGTAAATGGAAGTATCTTTTTTAAGTTTGAGTTTCTTTCAACCTTACTATATATATGTTCTATCATATTAATATTTGTTCCAGGTGGGGTTGAGAATAAACTATTCATGTTTGTCTATATTACTTGTATGTTTTATTTTTATGTTACAAGCATGTATGGAGCTAAATTCTCTTCTTCATTTAGTGCAGGTTTAGATTCAAGGACCAATCCTTTCAAGCGGGGAGGGAAAGATAAGGTCAAAAGAGCTAAATTGCATAAAGAAGATGTGCAGCGGGATGGAGAGAGAGAAAGCACATCCGTAATGTTTTGCATGACCTAATTTTTGGCCATCATGGCTTGTATTCTTTTTAAATATGTTTTAGAGTCATTTTACAGGTTTTTAGAATGTTTTTAAACATTGAAAAATGTAAGTTAAAAGATAGGAAAATAGACTTTCCAAATTTGAAAAAAATGCCTAAAAGGTAGGGTTTTTCACATGATGACCATGTCTTGGTAGTTTGGCCATAACTCAATCATCTGACCTCGTTTTGAGGTGATTCAAAATGATATGAAACTAGACATGGTAGAAACAACTTTCTAGAAGACCTCGTCGACAGATTCAGCCTCTAGATAACCGAGCAATCTCATGAAGTGTTGATCATATGATGGGGAGATAGAAATTTAATAGAATACCTATCCTATCTTTTGTAAACTAGGTTTATCACTTGTACGATTATATGTAAATGTGGTCAGCAGCCTAAAAATCGAGAAACCGGATTGAGAAAATACAATTTTCGCCATATGCTGTTTGCAAGGTTTTTCCTTGTTTTTTTCTTTGATCTTCGATCAAAACTAGGTTCTGTATCAATGTCTTGAGCAAAAATTGTGGGAGAATCGAAGCTTTCCATCTTGAAGACACGTACCAGGGGTGGATTGCTATTCTCGGACCACGAACAAGCTTCAAGGTTGTAGATATTGCTCAGTCCAAGCGAGAAGCATGCGGCCAAGGGTGGTTTTTGTGAACCATTCTTGTTACCACACAAGGTTTCTTATGGAAGGCTCGTTAGAACAAGGAAACGTCCATTCTTTCGTGTGGAGCATGCATCACTTCTTATTCCTCCTTTTCTGCTCTCCTCGCCTCTCCTTCTGAATGGGTTCCCCCTTCCTTGGCCACTGTTTCCTCCTCCTTACTTGCACTGCTGATGGTGTCCTTCAGAGTGCCCATGGCTACTGCTCCCCTTCCAACTGTAGTTCCACCTGATAGGTTTCTGGTATTCCACTAGTCACGGAAGCCTAACAGGAAGAAACACGTTTCCTTGATATGTTTTTTCTTCCCACATTGGGAACATCTGATGTTGGCTTTGTCATCTCCTGGGCGCGATGAAGAATTTTCTGTGTGCCACTATGCTCCTGTCTGTCCTCTGGTGGCACTGTTGCGTGTCACCAACCAAACCCCAATGATGTATTGACATCCATTGAGAGGTCAGTCCTAATAATGTGTATCCTTGCTTCTTCTTGGCGAATCATTACATATGCTACTTCAGCAGATGGAAGTGGCTCCTGCTTGAGAATGTCTCTTTTTATTGTTTCAAATTTCTCATCCACAGCTCTCAAAAATTAAAACAACCGTTGTTCTTGGATTTTCTGGTTGTACGTCTTAATATCTGCTGGATCCTTCATAGAATTAAGATCTTTGATGTCTATTGTTATCCATATTGTTTAAAGTTTTTTCCAGAGTTCTTCTAGAGTATGAGCCCCTTGTTGGATGGTATTTGCCTGTTTGTGTATGTCAAACACTTGAAGGGAATCAGCGTCCGACTCATATGTAATCATCAAGCCATCCCATAGAGGTTTTGTAGTTGGGTATTGAGATACGTTAGTCACAAAGCTGGTTCAATGTTTTGAATTAGCCAGGTGAAAACGCACTCGTCATTTTGTTCCTATCCTTTAAATTCTTGATCAATTACCAGAGGTGGTGGAGGGACTCCCGTGAGGTGAGAACTCCTACCCCGTCCTCTAATAGCCTTTCGGATTAAGGTGGCCCACAGTGAGTAGTTTTCACCATTTAATTTGACCCCGATGGTGAGACTCTCTGAATTGGTTGTGAGAGCCTGAGACCCGAGGCACTGGCGAATGAGATTTGCCAATTGAGTAGTAAACTCATTAGGAAAACTCTGGCCAGTTTTGGGTTCTGAGCTTTTCTCGGACATATTGTGGCTGAGACTGGACTTGGTCTTAGCTGTTTGGTTGGAAGGGTAACTGGACTATGACGCGAATTGCCAGAATCCCAAGTATCTTTACTTGGCGACTTTGGTTTTTTTTGGTTTGTCTGTATGTGTTTGTTTTTTTGTTATTACGGACAATGACGAAACAAGTTTTTCTTAGTCCTCAGAAATCAGCAGTCTGCTCTGATGCCATGAGAAAAGATGTTTTATGAACGAAAAATTGTTTTCATTTCATTGATTTCTAACACTGCATACACCCACGATATATATTACACTCGTATCCTTATCTATGGTAACTAGATAGTTCTTAGAGATTTGATTAGGGATTGTGATCAACTAATTTAAGTACAAAGAATCAATCTACTCCTATTTTACAAGATTAGTATCACGCCTATTAACTATCCTTTATCTTTTCAACATTATGGTTTGCTCTGATGTAGTACTGCGCTGCATTGTTGCAAGAACTACGTGAATTGTCGTGCCTGGAACCTTTTGAATATTTACACTTCCTGTTGCTGTTGTTCTTTACGAGACCTGTGGAAAAATGCACTGAATATTCACTCTTTCTGTATAAACGACACTGTAGATACTGTTATCTTATTTCTTAATTAATAGGAAATGTGTTATAGAAGATTACTTGGTTTGCAGTATAATACGTTAGTGACGAGACCGGAATCGCTCGTCGGGTGGATCGGAGACGATCCGAGTAGAGTGCCGTTAATCCTCCGTCTAACTCCGTCGTTGGAACCTGTCTGGGGTCGGCCGAGATGTAGGCCGAGCTGAGAAGCAAAACCATAGTAAAACGATAACCCAAGCACGCCATCTTCTTCACGGAAACTCCAAAAAAAATCCCCCTTTTACTTGATATTTCTTCCCCTTATTTATAAAAAATTTCCCTTCTTCTTCGTGGGTCCTCACCCCAGCCTCTGATTCCCATGCCTCTTGATATGAGCAAATATTTGGGAAGACCAGGCGGAAATACACGTTGCAAACATGCAACAGCGTTTTGACAAGGAAGCTGTATGCTCAACCGCTTATAAGGATATTTTATTGTTATCAACTTTTACATTTGGCTAATATCCCACCCATTTGTCTGTATTGTGGTCTTATGTTGACCGTTATTGACCAACTTGAGCCTTGTCTTTATACTAAGCAGATGGATTTTGGTCTCATCACTATGCCCCCAGATTAGTTTGGCCGAGCCGAACAGGAAGGGCAGACTAATCTATTCAGCATTAATGTGCGGCCGTGTGGTAGCTGAGATTATGGCTTGGAAGTAAACCCAGACCAAAAAATAAACAGTGGCTGAGATGCACTGTGGCCGTTCCATGTCCTGGCCGAGAATTAGTGGCCGAGAATCCTTTGGCCGAAATGCCAAAAATTGCCGAGATCCGCTTGAGTGCCCTTCAGCAGCACTGTGCATTCTTTGACCAAGATGATAATGGGATCATTTATCCGTAGGGAATTTATTCATTGGCTTATGCCAATTCTAGTCCCTGTTTGCGAAGAACTCTATTTTAGCCGAGAATGATGAGGCCCGGCTGAGACCTGGCCGTGGCTTGAAGCTGGCTTTGTACTTGAAAATTTGTATGCCTGCAAACAGTTTTTAATAAAAATAAACGGTTTAAGCTTTAAAATGTAGAATAAACCTGTTATTCTGCCGAGCTGAATCAAAATAGATAAAGCATGGATCCTGCATTGCTTTAGCCGAGCTTTGAAGTTTTGTACTTCGGTACAGTTCTGCCTAGCCCTGCTAGGTCTAAAGAGGTGCATGTACACTGTGACACTTTACCTCTGCCCCCCGCATCGAAGGATTTATGAAAGCTTGCTCATATAAGTTTACCCTCTGGCGGGTTTTTGCCTCGGACCTGTCGAGGTCCTGATCTACCCTTTGGCAGGCATTTGCCTCGGACCTGCCGAGGTCTTGATCTACCCTTTGGCGGGCATTTGGCTCGGACCTGTGAGGTCTTTATGTATCCTTTAGTGGGCATTTGCCTCGGACCTGCGAGGTCTTTATGTACCCTTTAGCGGGCATTTGCCTCGGACCTGCGAGGTCTTTATGTACCCTTTAGCGGGCATTTGCCTCGGACCTAGAGGTCTTATAGGGAAACATGTCCCGTGAGATTT
>AP025060.1:27967990-27970490 GCA_036186865.1 Eustoma russellianum | reverse complement strand
CAACACAGTGCACGTTGTAAATACTCGTTCTTTTTTGTTTTTCATTTAATCGTAGTTACTTCAATACAGGCTTTGATGTGGCCTGACGCACGCTCACTTTTATTAAGAGCTTGTTCCTCTAATTGAAACATATTGAAAAAGAATGCTTTACAAAATGAAACGACAAACTTGTTATTTTGTTAGCCTTTGTCTTCTAGTGTTAGAGGAAAAGGATGTATATTGTAATTGGGTCAAGTTGCATACTATCGTTAGCAACGTATTTTGAGCCGATATTACGATTAGGTCCACTAGTGCTAAGTGAAAACTAATGAGTCATTGATTATCTACACGATGAGTAGATAATTGTTGGCTTTTGAATCACTCGTTTTCGATACCAGGCGAATGAGAAATTAATGCTCAAAGTAAAGAAGAAAGTCAGCTCGGCTCGGCCCGGACCTGGGCGTGGGCCTAGGTAAGCGGACTGAGCTGCAAACCTGAAAGGCCCAGGTTATGGACTGGGCTACATGCTGCAGACTGCAGGCCGAGTCCTGTAGCATCATGTCGGATCTCGGCAGCTGGGTGGAGGTTGTTATTTTCAAACTCGCCAGGTTGTTGAGATAGGATGGTAGTTAAATTTGAAAAAGTTGTTCAGATTTAGTCGGCTGAGCTGACTTGAAGTCGTTATGATCTGACAGCTCAGATTGAACAGTTAGTTGATCTGACGGCTAGGAGGCAAACCCGGTGTGAATCTGATCCAACGGTTCCAAGCCGGTATCTTATTCTACGGCCGAGATTGGAACGACTGTAACAGCTGACTTCAGAATTTCTCTATAAATAGTAGCCGAGGCCGTTCTCTGTAAACACACTCAGAATTCACGAGTTCATCTATTCTCTGCAATCTATCTCTGCATCTTCATTCTTCCCAAACATTCTGCAGTCCAGTATACTGAGAACGTGAGGACACTCTTAAAAGTTCGTGGAGTTCAGCGTTGCACTGTCGCACGTCTGAACTGTAGGATCTGCAAGGCACCACTAGAAGGGGGGTTGAATAGATGGTGCGGAAAGTGTGGTTTTTAAAATTTCTTTAAACTTGAACAATTCAAGTTCTGAAAACAGATTCTGTTTTCAGGACCTGTTTTAAAATGTTTTTAAAACCAGGTTAGAGGTATCCAAAAATTATGAAATTTTGAGATAACTTAGCCTCAGATGTTATGAGGGTCCCCTAAAAATTTCAAATTAAAATTTAACTTTTAACCCCTTCAAAAACCGTTGGTAATCAGATTATGCAAATCTGGCAGAAACGGTAGATGGGTTTGAAAAATTAATTCCTATTTGTGTGAACGTCCAAATGATCTGAAAATTTGACCACTAACTTCTTATATACTATATGTAAATGGGTTGAAACAGTTTTGGAAAATTCTTTTGGGAAGTAGATCAACTACAATCAAAGTCTCAACCTTTGCAAGTCTGAAAATCAGACTGCACTAGTCTCAGAACTTTTGATGTTTAATTGACTTATACTTGTCCAAAAGGGTTGAAACTTGTGCCAAATTAACCCTAGAACGTGTAAGTATGTTTCTGAAAATTTTCGTAATTTTTGAAAATCGTTTACTATTTTTACGGATGTGAACAAGAAGGATAAACAGTGCAGTAACTGAAACGTAAATGCAGAAAGTAAATGGCACCAAGAATTTTATACTGGTTCGGTTATAAACAACCTACTCCAGTCTTCAAGGAACACCTTCCTTGGTTCACACTAATCACACACACGCAGTACACCTTACCGCAGGGTTGATAGAGTTACACCTAACTCCAACCCTTTACAAACCTTGTATTTTAAGTACAATTCGCACGAACACCACCACCTTGCTAGAGTGAAGATTGATCACACCTTGATCAATCTTTTACAAAGATATATGAATGGTGGTTTATCTCAAGCCTATTCAAGATTGAAAGATATGAAAAACAATAGGCTTTACAAGAAGAAAGAAAGAAAGAAGATGTAGAAGAAGAAGAGCTTGGCAATTTGATCTCTTTGAAATGCAATTCTTGTTGTTGTTTTTGTTTGATCTCCTCTCTTCTCTTTTAACCTTGCAGCCGTCCACTTAGGGCTTCTCCCCGTCTTGAAAATTTTCTATTAAGTCCTTGAGAGAGTGTAAGACATCATTGTGACAAGGCCTTGCTTACTTGGCAACTTCTCATTGGATGATCATTTAGCCTTTGCTTACTTGGCACCTCCTTATTGGTTCAACATTGTCATCATGATGACATGGAAAAAATCTGAGATATACACTTTAACATGTGCCAAAAATCAATTGAAAAATCATTCCATAATTTAAGAAATACACCATAAATTGCAAGACAATAAAATTCTTCCATAACCTATGCAAATTTCGGCCATTTAGGTGTCTTGCCATGCTGAATTTTCAGCATGTGCAACCTTCCATTTCTTTCAAAATAATACCAATTATTCTTTGATTTTTTTATCATAAAAATGAATCAACAATATATGGCAAGTATT
>AP025060.1:27628015-27967980 GCA_036186865.1 Eustoma russellianum | reverse complement strand
ATGAATCAACAATATATGGCAAGTATTGCTACCAATTTAGAAATGAACTTGGACACAAAAAGGCTTAAGAATTTGGCCACACCATGTACACATGCTGAAAAATTTTCAGCATGTGTGATATGTAGAGATATCACCATTTATTTATTTAAATTATATTCAAAACCTTACCATATCTTCTTCCAATTAATCACCTAATAAAAGATGACAAAATATGTCACATTTAATAAACAAAATTCGGCCAGCTTAAGGTTAGTATGCTGAAATTTTCAGCATGTGACATAAGAGAGATATATGTTGAATTCTTACCATTTGTAGCTTTTTCTCTTCAATTCACCAACAATGTATGATTGATCCTTGACCAATCAATATGACAACAAAGCTCCACATGTGCTCCAAATCAGCTGTATGTGACGTTATATGATGTGTATACATGTGCTGAAATTTATTTTTGTTAACTTTGTAAAATAGTGCACATTTAATAATACACACATGTAATATTCCAATTAGCTCTTAATTTAATTTTCTAGAACACTTTAAGATGTATATCATATGTAAAAAGTGTCTAGATACATGTCACATGATGTACAAGAAAAACGTTCCATGTTATGTGCGTAGAAAACCGAATTTTCGATATTTATCGATTACCCGATTTTTCTCTAATTTAAATTCCAACTTTTGCACATGTTATATATATTATGTTATACATAATATATATACTTTAAATCACAGCACTTGGCTGGCTTAAAATGGTACCATTAGCATGTGACAAAATTAAACTTGGAATCTTCACATTTTTGCCTTAATGTGGGGTGATTTGTGTGTGCCAACATGGAAAGTATTTTTGGCTGAACATATCATCTATGGCACGAAATTTACATCAATTTTTGATGTATATGGGCTGGCCATTTATTTATGGCAAGTACGTGACACGTTGGCGAAGTTTTGGTATTCGCCCGATACGACAAATTTCGGTTTAGAACCTTTTATCGTGTCGTATTTAATTTGTCATCACCATATCTTATATCATATGATATAAGACCTGAATATACTCATAAATATGAGTTAAGTATAGTGGTGTGACGTTAACGTACGTACGTAGAATATATAACGTGTCGGTAGTACATTGGAATACATGTGTATGTGCCTTTTTAAAAAAAAAATCTAAAAATATGTATAATATATGTGTATGGGGCGTGTATAATAAAGATGGGGAGGAGGAGAAAACTTTCCTTCCTTAGCCTTGTTGCCTTTGTGCCTTTTCCAAATGTAGCTTCCTTTAATGAACTACTTAGTTTATCAAACTAAGTACTTCACTTAATGAACTAGTTTAGTTCATTAATGGTGGCACCTGAAAATAGTATAAACACAACAAATGTTTGCCATATAATGTAAGCTTTAATGCTTCATGGCTCGTTAGTACGGCAACATAATATATAAGCTAAATAAGGCAAGTAATGGCAAGTTATCATGCATACATGTACACATTTATATATGTATACGTTTATACATATATATATAAACATTCAAATTGCTTATTTTGAAATCACTCAAAACCTCTTATTTCTACAATCTCCCCCTTTTGATGATTTTCAAAATAACTTGTGTACATGATTTAAATGCTATCTCTCCCCCTTGAACCATGCACAAATTTGAAATTTGAATTTCGAATTTCAAATCCGGCTCCCCCTTGATTTGTGCAATTAAGATCAATCAGTATCAATTAATATCAATCAGTGTCTCTCTCCCCCTTAAATCATGCTTTTCTCTCCCCCTTTATTTTGGAAAGTAAATCAAAAGATTCCTGTCAAAGAGGAAAGTAAATCAAATTATGTCAAATCAAATCATATCAACGGGAATCATGCCTAATTTAGAACGAAGAGATTCATATGTGGCTTGATTTAAGGCCTTTGTAAATATATCCGCTACTTGTGATTCTGTGTGTACGTGATCTATGACAATATTACCATTGTTAACGTGATCACGAAGAAAGTGATAGCGAACTTCTATATGCTTAGCCTTAGAGTGTAACACGGGGTTCTTAGACAAATTTATTGCACTCATACTATCACAATATATAGGAATTTTATTTACGGTAATTCCAAAGTCCGAAAGTTGTTGTTTTATCCACAACAACTGTGTGCAACAAAGGCTAAGAGCCATGTACTCCGCCTCAGTAGTGGACAAAGCAACACTTGCTTGCTTTTTGGAAAACCATGAAATAATGGAATTTCCTATAAATTGGCAGGTTCCGCTCGTGCTTTTTCTATCTATTTTGCAGCCACCATAATCTGCATCAGTGTAAGCATGTAAGTTAAATGTAGAATCCTTATCGTACCAAATACCTAAGGTGGGCGTGTGCTTAATATAACGGAATATTCTTTTTACCGCATTTAAGTGTGACACCTTAGGTTGACTTTGAAAACGAGCACACATGCATACGCTAAACATGATGTCAGGCCTACTAGCAGTTAGATATAGCAAAGAACCTATCATAGATCGATATAATCCATTATCAACGTCTTTACCATGTTCGTCTTTGTCTAATTTAGTAGTGACACTCATAGGGGTGGGGGATGGTTTCAAATTTTCAAAATTAAACTTTTTGATCATGTCATTAACATATTTCGCTTGGCTTATATGAATTCCTTTACTCGTTTGCTTAATCTGCAAGCCAAGAAAATAATTAAGTTCACCAACCATAGACATTTCAAATTCAGATTTTATGCAATTTTCAAAATCTTTAACAAGTCTATGTGAGGTAGAGCCAAAAATAATGTCATCTACGTAGATTTGAATAATAAGTAAATCTGATTTTTCTTGTTTCAAAAATAGTGTACTATCTATAGTACCACGTTTAAAATTATTTTCTAAAAGGAAAGTAGCAAAACGATCATACCATGCTCTCGGTGCTTGCTTTAGGCCATATAGTGCCTTCTTTAGTTTGTACACGTGGTCTGGATGTTTCAAATCTTCAAAACCGGGTGGTTGCTTCACGTATACTTCTTCTTGTATGAATCCGTTTAGGAAAGCACTTTTTACATCCATTTGATATAATTTAAAATCTTTCATGCAAGCAATAGCAAGTAATAGTCGTATAGCTTCTAGTCGTGCTACGGGTGCGAATGTTTCATCATAGTCAATTCCTTCTTCTTGATTATATCCTTGTGCAACAAGTCTCACTTTATTTCTAACAACCTTTCCTTCTTTATTCATTTTATTCCTAAATACCCACTTTGTGCCTATAATAGTCTTATCTTGTGGTCGTGGTACTAAATCCCATACATCATTTCTAACGAATTGATTAAGTTCGTCGTGCATAGCATCAATCCAAGATGAATCACTCAAAGCATCATGCACATTTTTGGGCTCAATTTCAGAAATCATAGCATGAAATTCATTTATTTCATCCGAAGTGATTCTTCTACGTAGTCGCACACCGTGAGTGAGGTCGCCTATGATGAGATCATGTGGGTGATCTCTATGCCATCTTGGTTGATTATTTTCTAAGTTATCATGCATTTCTATGTGATCATGTACTTCTAGTGTGTCATTCATATCATGCATATCAAAAGAATCATCATCTTCATTCAAAACGGGTTTCAATTCAAAATCATCGTCATATTCCTTATCTTTATCAATCTCACCAAATTCATTGAATTTAACATGAATAGATTCTATAATTTGTCTAGTGAGAGGATCATAACATCTATATGCCTTTGAATTTATAGAATATCCAACAAAAATGCACTCAATTGATTTGGATTCAAATTTATCTAAATTATCTTTTGTATTCAAGACAAAACATTTGCATCCAAACACACGAAAATAGTCAATCTTAGGCATGCGATCATTCAAAATCTCATAAGGCGTCTTGTTTATTTTCTTTCTTATAGATAGGCGATTTATAATATAGCATGCACAATTTACGGCTTCCGCCCACAGAAATCTAGGCAATTTATTTTCGCAAAGCATAGTTCTAGCGATTTCTTGTAATGTACGATTCTTTCTTTCTACTACTCCATTTAGTTGTGGAGTTCTAGGTGGCGAAAACTCATGTTTAATTCCTTTTTCTTCACAAAACGAAATCATCTCTTTGTTTTTAAACTCACCGCCTCTATCGCTTCTTATCATTTTCACATTTACACCGTATTGATTTTCAAGTTGTTTAATTAATTTAGCAATCTCAACGGCGCTATCATCCTTATGTGCAAGAAATAAAGTCCAAGTGTAACGAGAAAAGTCATCAACAATTACGCATGCATAGTGACGCCCACCAAGGCTTGTAGTGCGACTAGGACCAAACAAATCGATATGCAATAGTTCTAATATTCTAGTCATGCTTATTTCATTTTTCGGCTTAAGTGACTCACGTGTTTGTTTGCCTTTTATGCAAGATTCACACAACTGAAAGTTGTCTAAATCAAGTGTAGGCAATCCCCGTACTAGGTTCTTTCGTTGAAGTTTTTCTAGTGTGGAAATGCCAATGTGTCCTAAACGTCTATGTCATAAATTCACATTGGGTTCATTTGACATAAAACACTTAACTTTAGCGTCTACTACATCATGCCATAGATAGCGTAAAAATATTGCCTTCTCGTTTTCCTTTTAAAACGGTTTCTCCATTTTTATTTATTATGTTGCAATAAGGGTGAGTAAAACACACATTAAAACCATTGTCAACAAATTGAGAAATGCTAAGAAGATTGTAGGATAAGTTGCTTACCAAAAATACGTTGGAGATTTGGAGTGTGTTCGGATTACCAATTGTACCTTTTCCAATGATCTTGCCTTCATTGTAGTCTCCAAAGGTCACGGATCCGCCTTTTGTGACCTTTTTTAATTTGGAGAACAAGCTCGGGTCACCCGTCATGTGCCTCGAGCAACCACTGTCAAGGAACCACTTTATTGATGTGTCTTTCGAAGTGTGGTCTCCCTGCAATGTGAAAAGGTGATTTAGGTACCCTTTTAATTTTGGGTCCTTTCGAGTTAGTTAATCACCTTTTGGTAAAGGTACCTTTCGGTACCCATACTTGGGTGATCCTTCTCGGTCTATCAAATGGCAAGAATGTAGATGAAGGTGCAATATAATAGACATGTGGTGCATGCACTTTGGGCCTTTGCCCAAGGACTCCTCTATACTTATTGAATGAAGGACGCTTTTGATATGTCCTTGTGTGTGTGTGCGTAGTGCGTGGATGATATGTATCTCGTGTATGCATTGTTCTTCTCTTTTCATATCTATATGGTACAACGTTATATTTCACATGATATGAAGAAGTGGGGCGTGAGGAAGGGGGCGCTTTTTGCGTCATCTTAGACGCCACTTGCGGCTTAGGGGTGTCTACTTTCTTAGACACAACAAACTTGGTTGGTTTGATTGATACTTCGTTAGTATCAACGTATCCCAGTCCAGTTTTGTCGCTGTCATGCTTTTGTGATAATATGATACGATGCAGCATGTTGGACCCTGTGTCAAACTGTTTCATCATTTTCTCTAAATCGGTATTCCTTGATTTCAAATTTGAAATCTCGGATTTCATTTCATTATTTTCGCGTGGTTAATGATGAAATCTCTGCTTTTAATGTAGTAATGACACATGATGACTCTTTCTTTGAATCGCTTAATTGAGCGACAAGATTCTCGTTAGAAGATTCTAACAGTTTCTTGTCTTCAATTAATCGTTTCTTTTCTTTAGCGAGAGTCTTAGTGAATTTATGCAATTCTAGATACTGACTAAAAAGATCATCATAGGAAGGTTCAGAGTCAGAGTCAGAATCAGATGATACCTCATTAGATGCTTTGGAGGCAAAGCATACTTGTGCGGTCTCCTCTTCGGTCTCAGTTTCAGAATCTGATGAATCACTCCAGGTGGCGGCCTTTAGAGCACGCTTCTTTTGTTTGGGTTCTGAGACGAGTCTATTTTTGGTCCGCTCCTTGTCAGGGTATTTAGTATTTTGCTTTTCTTTATTGGGGCAGTCATATGATAAGTGTCCGAGTTTGCCACATTCATAACATTTAACGTCTTTATCATTTGACTTGTTTTTATTTCTCTTAGTTGTAGTGCCCTTGTTTTTGTTTCTAAATGACCTTCTCATAAATTTTCTTAGTCCTTTAGCCAATAGAATTAGGTCATCATTCTCCGATTCGGAATCACTATCATCTACGTGATCGGGGGGAGGGGAGACGTATTCATTTGATTTAAAAGCAATAGCTTTACCTTGTTTAGATGATTCCGATTTCCGTATGATGAGTTTATTTTCATAAACTTTAAGTGATCCGATTAATTCTTCCATCTTTATTGATTTAGTTTCCTTGCTCTCTTCTATTGCGGTCACTTTTGGGTCTCATTTAGAAGGAAGGCTTTGTAGGACTTTCTGTACCTTTTCCTGCGTAGTAAAAGCCTTACCAAGAGACTCAAGAGAGTTGTAGATGTTAGTCAAACGAAGATCCATATCTACAATAGACTCATTGGGCAATAATTTAAAAGACTCAAGTGTAGACATGAGCATGTTAATTTTTGACTCTTTTACTTGGCTCGTGCCTTCGTGTTTCATTTCTAGAATCCTCCACATTTCTTGTGCACTCGAACAGTTTGACACATAACTAGACTCACTCTTACTTAATCCGTTTAAGAGCAATTGCATAGCCCTAGCATTCATACTAAGTTTCTTTTTGTCATCACTCGTATATTCTTGTCTAGTTTTAATAACCTCTAAAGTGACTCCGTCTACGGTGGATACATTAGATGGGACATAAGGACCATCTTCAATGATTGACCAAAGATCTATATCTATAGCCATAAGAAAAAGCTTCATCCTAAGTTTCCACTGAATAAACGACTCACCGTCAAAAAGTGGAGGCATTTGGCTCGACATACCTTGTTGCTCGGTTTTGAGATTTGTGGATGCCATCTCACTGAATCGTTGGATTCCTTGAAGTGAGTGTTCCTGCGCTCTGATACCACTTGTAGGATCTGCAAGGCACCACTAGAAGGGGGGTTGAATAGATGGTGCGGAAAGTGTGGTCTTTAAAATTTCTTTAAACTTGAACAATTCAAGTTCTGAAAACAGATTCTGTTTTCAGGACCTGTTTTAAAACGTTTTTAAAACTAGGTTAGAGGTCTCCAAAAATTATGAAATTTTGAGATAACTTAGCCTCAGATGTTATGAGGGTCCCCTAAAAATATCAAATTAAAATTCAACCTTTAACCCCTTCAAAAACCGTCGGTAATCAGATTGTGCAAATCTGCCAGAAACGGTAGATGGTTTTGAAAAATTAATTCCTATTTGTGTGAACGTCCAAATGCTCTGAAAATTTGACCACTAACTCCTTATATACTATATTTAAATGGGTTGAAACAGTTTTGGAAAATTCTTTTGGGAAGTAGATCAACTACAATCAAAGTCTCAACCTTTGCAAGTCTGAAAATCAGACTGCACTAGTCTCAGAACTTTTGATGTTTAATTGACTTATACTTGTCCAAAAGGGTTGAAACTTGTTCCAAATTAACCCTAGAACGTGTAAGTATGTTTCTGGAAATTTTCGTAATTTTTGAAAATCGTTTACTATTTTTACGGATGCGAACAAGAAGGATAAACAGTGCAGTAACTGAAACATAAATGCAGAAAGTAAATGGCACCAAGAATTTTATACTGGTTCGGTTATAAACAACCTACTCCAGTCTTCAAGGAACACCTTCCTTGGTTCACACTAATCACACACACGCAGTACACCTTACCGCAGGGTTGATAGAGTTACACCTAACTCCAACCCTTTACAAACCTTGTATTTTAAGTACAATTCGCACGAACACCACCACCTTGCTAGAGTGAAGATTGATCACACCTTGATCAATCTTTTACAAAGATATATGAATGGTGGTTTATCTCAAGCCTATTCAAGATTGAAAGATATGAAAAACAATAGGCTTTACAAGAAGAAAGAAAGAAAGAAGATGTAGAAGAAGAAGAGCTTGGCAATTTGATCTCTTTGAAATGCAATGCTTGTTGTTGTTTTTGTTTGATCTCCTCTCTTCTCTTTTAACCTTGCAGCCGTCCACTTAGGGCTTCTCCCCCTCTTGAAAATTTTCTATTAAGTCCTTGAGAGAGTGTAAGACATCATTGTGACAAGGCCTTGCTTACTTGGCAACTTCTCATTGGATGATCATTTAGCCTTTGCTTACTTGGCACCTCCTTATTGGTTCAACATTGTCATCATGATGACATGGAAAAAATCTGAGATATACACTTTAACATGTGCCAAAAATCAATTAAAAAATCATTCCATAATTTAAGAAATACACCATAAATTGCAAGACAATAAAATTCTTCCATAACCTATGCAAATTTCGGCCATTTAGGTGTCTTGCCATGCTGAATTTTCAGCATGTGCAACCTTCCATTTCTTTCAAAATAATACCAATTATTCTTTGATTTTTCATCATAAAAATGAATCAACAATATATGGCAAGTATTGCTACCAATTAAGAAATGAACTTGGACACAAAAAGGCTTAAGAATTCGGCCACACCATGTACACATGCTAAAAAATTTTCAGCATGTGTGATATGTAGAGATATCACCATTTATTTATTTAAATTATATTCAAAACCTTACCATATCTTCTTCCAATTAATCACCTAATAAAAGATGACAAAATATGTCACATTTAATAAGCAAAATTCGGCCAGCTTAAGGTTAGTATGCTGAAATTTTCATCATGTGACATAAGAGAGATATATGTTGAATTCTTACCATTTGTAGCTTTTCTCTTCAATTCACCAACAATGTATGATTGATCCTTGACCAATCAATATGCCAACAAAGCTCCACATGTGCTCCAAATCAGCTGTATGTGACGTTATATGATGTGTATACATGTGCTGAAATTTATTTTTGTTAACTTTGTAAAATAGTGCACATTTAATAATACACACATGTAATATTCCAATCAGCCCTTAATTTAATTTTCTAGAACACTTTAAGATGTATATCATAGGTAAAAAGTGTCTAGATACGTGTCACATGATGTACAAGAAAAACGTTCCATGTTATGTGCGTAGAAAACCGAATTTTCGATATTTATCGATTACCCGATTTTTCTCTAATTTAAATTCCAAATTTTGCACATGTTATATATATTATGTTATACATAATATATATACTTTAAATCACAGCACTTGGCTGGCTTAAAATGGTACCATTAGCATGTGACAAAATTAAACTTGGAATCTTCACATTTTGGACTTAATGTGGGGTGATTTGTGTGTGCCAACATGGAAAGTATTTTTGGCTGAACATATCATGTATGGCACGAAATTTACATCAATTTTTGATGTATATGGGCTAGCCATTTATTTATGGCAAGTACGTGACACGTTGGCGAAGTTTCGGTATTCGCCCGATACGACAAATTTTGGTTTAGAACCTTTTATTGTGTCGTATTTAATTTGTCATCACCATATCTTATATCATATGATATAAGACCTGAATATACTCATAAATATGAGTTAAGTATAGTGGTGTGACGTTAACGTACGTACGTAGAATATATAAGGTGTCGGTAGTACATTGGAATACATGTGTATGTGCCTTTTTAAAAAAAATCTGAAAATATGTATAATATATGTGTATGGGGCGTGTATAATAAAGATGGGGAGGAGGAGAAAACTTTCCTTCCTTAGCCTTGTTGCCTTTGTGCCTTTTCCAAATGTAGCTTCCTTTAATGAACTACTTAGTTTATCAAACTAAGTACTTCACTTAATGAACTAGTTTAGTTCATTAATGGTGGCACCTGAAAATAGTATAAACACAACAAATGTTTGCCATATAATGTAAGCTTTAATGCGTCATGGCTCGTTAGTACGGAAACATAATATATAAGCTAAATAAGGCAAGTAATGGCAAGTTATCATGCATACATGTACACATTTATATATGTATACGTTTATACATATATATAAACATTCAAATTGCTTATTTTGAAATCACTCAAACCCTCTTATTTCTACATGAACTAGTCTCCGCTGTATCCTAGGAGATGGTTGCTCCTCTAGTTAGGCACAGTGTACTGGAACAATAACATCTTAAGGACAGTCATGGACTCACCTCGAATTTCTGCTCTGCTGAGCTGAGAAGGTTATTGCCAAGGCTGAGCTCTGCTGTGTGCCCAGCTCATCTGTCTGTGGAAAGAACATAGCACTGGTATAGTATTGGTGTGTTGGGCTCTGCTAGATGCTGAGTTCTGCTGTTGTGCTGAGAATGTTCGTTGTTTTGAAGCATTGTTTGCTGAGCTCTGCTTTGTGCCGAGCTCTGCTGTTCGGCTAAGGACATTCGTTGTTCTGCAGCTCTGCCGTGCTAGCTCTGCTCGGCTGAAACGGCTGAAAGCACAACTCTCGATTGTTGTGCTAAGGTGCCGAGATTGGCAGGTTAGTGGCCAGTCCAGAACGCAAATACAATTACGCTATCTGAACTGTCTTGACTTAGTAGAACTATCCAGTCTACTCAGATCTCGGTTCAGGTCGGCCCTGAACTCGGCAGGTCGGCCGTTACTGTACAGAAGTCAATTTGTCTGAATTATTTCCAACAATTCTTAAGACATTTTTGGTTTGATTCTGTACTAATTTTTGATTGTTTCTGATTATCAGAGACTAAATGGAGAACGCGAGTTCAAGCTCTGTTCTGTTGGATCGTGCACCTGCAATAAACACCACTAGAGGGGGGGTGAATAGTGGTTAGCGGAAATTACACTACAACCCTTTGTTAAAATCCCCTTTGAAAACAGAATCTGAGACCACCTCAGATTCAGAATCCGTATTTACAAAATTCACAAATAATTGTACACAACTCCAAAAATTATGAAACTTTCCAGAATTGAACTTCAATGAGTCATCAAGACTCTATCCAAAAATCAGACAAAAATAAAATCGTTGGCCATTCAAACAAATAAAAAGATTCAGATGGTCAATCTGGACAGAATTGGACAGAATGTTGCTGATTTTGCAAAACGTGTTTCTCTTTGAATACTCAACCAAAAAGGTTGATTTTTATATCAAAACACTCCTAAGGATGTGTAGATGAAGTTTCCAAAAGTCCCTGACCTTAAACAATTCTTGAAAAATACAAAATTTAAGTTTTCTCAAAACTGGTCAGATTGCAGCCACATCGGAGCAGTTATTTTGCAAAGACTAAAAGACTAACTTTACCTTGCTCAAATCAAATGATTCTTGTTGCAAATGAGAGCTAACAGTCTGAAGTATAACTCCACCAAAAATCACGAATTTTGACAATGTTTAACTATTTTTTCAAATTATGTGAAGTTGGGTGAAAACTGCAGTCAAAAACGGGCAGAAAACAGAAATAAAGAAACAAGAGAAGAACACCAAGAATTTATCCTGGTTCGGTCAATGTGACCTACTTCAGTCCCAAGGAACACCTTTCCTTGGATTTCACTCTGAAATGAGCACCTTACAACAAGAGCCAAGCTTGATCCTTGGGTTATACACCAACCCTATTCAAGACTTGGATAATCACCTTCTAAGCAACTCTCAGTTGCAACTCCTCTACAACCTATTGATGTAGCCTTATAAAGATGACTAATCAATCTTACAAATGAAGCTCAAGAGGCTTGTAGCTCACCACAATACAACAAGAACACCTTTGCTACAATGACTAAAATAATAACAACAAGAAGATGAAGATGAAAGCTAGACAATTCAACAAATGCTTGTGAGCTTCAAGTGTGTTTCATCTTCTTCACCAATGCCTCTATTTATAGTGTGAAATGAGCCTTGAAGATAAGAATGTCAATGTGTCATCATCTTCATAATCAACTCCAAATGTCTTCTCATCATTGGTTGGCTTTGTACTCTTGGCAAAATAAAACACAATGATTGGTCCACCTTGGCAACTTCATGTGGCCGAAATTTTCAGCTCAAAGATGACTTGGAATTATCTTGAAAATGTGAAGATAATAGCACCATAACAACTCCATCATCTTCTCAACTTTTTGGCAAGATAATAGGCATGTGAGACTTGACCAATTTCAAATTGAAAATCAGCTCCAAAATAAGCCATGAAGTAGCCGCTGGCTACTTTGAATATTTTTCAAAAATAATTTTTGTTTTTCTTTAATAAAATAAGAAAGGATAATACCACCAAATTATCCTCAACTTCAAGCAACATAATAGGGCATGTGAGAGCTCTATTTGACTTCCAAAAATCTACTGAAAATACCCAAGAAAAGCACATAACCGTTGGGTATATTTTTAAAATATCCAAGTTGGCATTTTTGCCAACTAGCTCCTTTTTTGGTTGGTCCACTTGTCTCCAACTCATAAAGTGAACTCCACATCATATCCACCTAATTAATAACGTTTTTCCACATAGTGTAGCAACTCAGATTTTTGAAGAAGAAATAAATAGATAACACTTGACAAGATTATGTCAACGTGTAATACCGAAATTCCCCAATATTTCTTCTTATATATCAAGAACATTTCCACACCTTTGACACCTTTAATATCTCTGAATAATGATGATAAATATTCTCTTATAACATATATAAGAGGATATTCAAGAAAAAAATAGAATGTGACATCTCAAATCGTCACATATCCAGCTATAGTCAATAATATCATCGGTTGAGAGAATAAGATATATCACCATATAATCTTCAGACTAACAATAACACAGCTCCAGAATGAAGATAATAATATGCTCAAGAGATTTCTTGAGTGAAAATACCAAAAATACCCTTGGGGGTAAAATGACCAAAATACCCCTGGTGTGAGAAAACTCCATAAATGTCCCGATGGTCAGAAATAACCATGATACCAACTTTGTCATCATAAATATTAGAAGAATATGATCTTGAAATATTTCCACCATATCATGTTCCTACAAAACTCAAAATACCAATTTTGCCCTTTTTGGTAAGTTGTAGAAACTTCCAAGGCATGTTAGTCACAAGACAATAATAATCACCAAAAACACATGATAATCATATAATAAACATGTATAAATCATATACAAATGAAAACAACCATTTTATCACATTTTAGAAAAATATTTCTAAAAACCATAGACGTCGATCTATCGAAGTGCCTCAGCTTCAGAGATCGACGTCTCACAGAACCACATCGATCGATCGACATGAGAGTTCGATGTACATCGATCGATCGATGTGTCTTTGGTTTAGAGATCAATGTCTCACAGAATCACGTCGATCGATTGACGTGCAACAACCTGAGAGATCGATGTCAACTTTTTTACCTTTTTCAACTTTTAATCACATGTAACACCATGTGTGACATTTTTAAGTATTCACCACTTAAAATCATGACTTTGAAAATTATCCAAACACATATTTCTCAACATTCTCCTCCTTTTGGATGATTTTCAAAATAACCTAACATGATTTTAATGTCACAACTTATAACCAAAAATTTAACCAAATGTTTTCAACTTTTAAATAGTATGTTGCTCTGCTCCCCCTCAACTCATACTCTCCCCCTTAACCTATGCTCCAAAATTTATACCAATTAAAACTTATCATATGATTCATCATGACTTACCAACTAAAATCCATATGATTCATCATGACTTACCAACTAAAATCATGTACTTATTCTATCTCCCCCTTTATTTTGCAAATCATGCAAAAGATAGAACTACGCAATGGTATCGTAAGTCATCATTCTTAATTTGGCTCGTAAGTTTTCAAAAGTGGCTTGATTAAGGGGTTTGGTGAAGATGTCTGCGATTTGGTGATCAGTTCTTATATGGTTTATTACTATGTCCTCATTTTGAACATGATCGCGAAGAAAGTGGTATCGCACCTCAATGTGTTTGGCCTTAGAATGAAGCAGCGGATTCCGTGAAAGATTGATTGCACTGGTGCTATCGCAGAAAATTGGAATCTGTTTCATTTTAATGCCAAAATCACTAAGTTGCTGTTTAAGCCAAAGTATTTGGGTTGTACATAAACTTAAAGCGATATACTCTGCTTCAGTGGTAGAAAGAGCTACACTAGCTTGCTTTTTAGAAAACCAAGAAATCAGGTTGGTTCTTATGAATTGACAAGTACCGCTAGTGGATTTTCTATCTAACTTACAACCACCATAATCAGCATCACTATATGCGTGTAATTCCAACTTAGCGTTTCTATCATACCACAGTCCTAAGTGAGGTATTTGCTTAAGATATCTAATGATCTTTTTCATTGCATTGTAATGTGATACCTTAGGACAAGATTGAAACCTAGCACACATACACACACTAAACATAATATCAGGTCTTGATGCAGTTAAGTATAATAGTGATCCAATTATAGACCTATAGAGTGTGTCATCAAAAGGTTTACCATTTTCATCCTTGTCAAGTTTGGTACTAACACTCATGGGGGTAGTTGTAGGTTTCAACTCTTCAAAACCAAACTTCTTAATCATATCATTGACATACTTAAGTTGGCTAATATGAATTCCTTGAGGGGTTTGTTTAATTTGAAGTCCTAAGAAATAATTCAACTCTCCTACCATTGACATTTCAAATTCTGACTTCATACACTCTTCAAAGTCTTTTACTAAGGTAGGGTTGGTTGAACCAAAGATGATATCGTCAACGTATATTTGAACTATTAACAAATCATTGCCTTTTCTTTTTAGGAATAATGTGTTGTCTATAGTTCCCCTTTGAAAATTATTTGCAATAAGAAAGTTTGCAAATCTATCATACCAAGCTCTTGGAGCTTGTTTTAAACCATATAAAGCTTTCTTAAGCTTGTAAACATGGTTAGGATTCTTTGGATCTTCGAATCCAGGGGGCTGTTTGACAAACACCTCTTCTTGGATGTATCCATTCAAGAACGCACTCTTGACATCCATTTGGAAGAGTTTAATGTTACTTAGACTTGCAATCGCAAGTAATAATCTAATTGCTTCTAGTCGTGCAACGGGTGCAAAGGTTTCTTCATAATCTATACCTTCTTGTTGATTATAACCTTGTGCGACTAGTCTAGCCTTATTTCTTGTAATGTTTTCTTGTTCGTCCATCTTATTCCTAAACACCCATTTAGTTCCTATGATAGACTCATCTTGAGGTTTAGGTACTAAGTCTCACACATTGTTCCTTGTGAATTAGTTCAATTCCTCATGCATAGCTTCTATCCATGATATGTCACCTAAGGCTTCCTTTACGTTCTTAGGTTCTAATTGTGAGATTAAGCTATGTCCTTCAAGTCGACTTATATTTCTACGTGTTCTAACCCCAACACTTGGAACTCCAATGATTAGTTCTCTAGGGTGCCACCAATTCCTAGATTGACTAGGTTCATCCTCATCTTGTTCAAATGTGTCATTAGTGTGAACATTATCATATTTAATTGGATCATTAGTTACATTATCTTCCAATTGCAAAGTTTCTTCATTTATATCATCTAAGGGTTCATGCATGTCTTGTACAGGGGGAGTTGGTTCTAATGATCAAGTACAGGCTCAAGTAATACATCATCATCAAACATATTTTCAACATTAATTTCTTGCTTATGTTGATGTTTATCGCTAACTTCAAAGCATGCATTTTCATTTAATTTCACATGTATGGATTTAATTATTTTTCTAGATACAGGATTATAACACCTATATGCTCTTGAGTTAGTTGAATACCCAACAAATATACATTCAATAGACTTTTGTTCAAATTTATCTAGATTATCCTTGGTGTTCAGCACAAAACATTTACATCCAAATACTTTAAGATAATCTATCTTAGGTTGTCTATTGTTTAGCAATTCATAAGGCGTTTTATTTAATTTCTTTCTAATAGTAAGCCTATTTATAATATAGCATGCACAACTAACAGCTTCAGCCCATAAATATTTAGGTAATTTATTTTCACACAGCATTGTCCTAGCAACTTCTTGAATTGTTCTATTTTTACGTTCAACAATTCCATTGAGTTGTGGTGTTCTAGGTGGTGAGAATTCATGTTTTATTCCATGTAGTTCACAAAATTTGATTACGTCTTTGTTTTTAAATTCTCCACCTCTATCACTTCTAATCCTTTTAACATTTTCTTCATAAATGTTTTCAAGTTGCTTGATAAGGGTTTCGATTGCTAATGGAGCATCGTCTTTGTGTGTTAAGAACAATGTCCATGTGTAGCGTGAGTAATCATCTACTATGACACACACATAGTAGTGTCCACCTAGACTTCTTGTCCTACTTGGACCAAATAAGTCTAAGTGAAGCAATTCTAGTACACGACTAATACTCACTTCATGTTTCGGTTTTAAGGTTTCTTTAATGTGTTTTCCCTTAATACATGTTTCACACATTTGAAAATTATCTAAGTCTAACTTAGGCATTCCTCTAATTAGATTCTTCTTAGACAATTTCTTAATAGTTGAAATTCCTATATGGCCTAATCTTCTATGCCATAAATTTACATCTAAGTCATGTGATATTAGACATTTAACCTTAGCATCTAACATGTTATCTAAGGTAAGAGTATAAATATTTCCATCTCTATTTCTTTTTAATACTATTTCTCCTTTTTCATTTATTATATCACAAGAATTGGGAAGAAAGGAGACATTATAACCACAATCTATAAGTTGAGAAATACTAAGTAAATTATAAGATAGATTGCTTACTAATAACACATTTCGTATTTGAACTGTGTTAGGGTCCCCAATTGTTCCTTTTCCAACAACTTGTCCTTTGTTTTTGTCACCGAATGTTACTTTTCCTCCATTCTTGATATGTTCCAATTCGATGAATAGCTTGGGATTCCCTGTCATATGCCTCGAACATCCACTATCTAAAAACCATTTGGTTTTTAGATTCTTTGACTTTGCCTCCTTCTTGCATTCTTTGCGTTTATCCTACAATGGAGACAAAGTTTTAGGTACCCTTTATTTGGGTCCTTGAATGTTAGGGGCATTATTCTTGTTTAGATAACCCTTAGGTATCCAAACTTGAACATACCTTTTAGGCACATTTTTAGCATGGTTAAAATAAGAAGGATAAGCATATAGATGATTATTCCACATAAGTGAAGATGCATTGTTATACATGTTGCGCCGTAGATGATAATCGTTATAGAATGGCCGAGATTTATGATGTATATAAAGCATGTGAATTTGTTTCTTATATGGCGCAGTATAAGTGTGTTCATAGGCATTTCTATAAGACTTATAAGAGAGTTGCCTATACTTAGGTTCATAATAAGTTGTATGCATTTTATTCGGTCTAGATGCATTTGTATACATGTAGGCATAGTTTCTAGGTTGTCTAGATGCAAAGTTTGGCCTAGATGTATGTTTATGCATGTGTGCTTTTATGGGTGTATGTTGCATTTTTGCCTTGATATTAGTAGAAGAAGGTGTAGAAGAAGATGTAGCAGGCAAAGTTGATTTTATTGTATTATATGGCAACTTTGTACTAGATGAAACAAACTTAGTCTTTTTATTCACTTTTTTCATTTTCTTCTTTATAGCCTAAGCCGGTTTTATCATTTCCATACTTTTGTGAAGAGATGAGTGTGTCTAACATGTTTGCACCAGATTTAAATTGTTCTATCATTTTTTCTAAGGTAAATTTAGAAGACTTAAGTTGCAGTATTTCATTTTCACAACTTTCTAACTTGGATTTTAACATTTTATTTTCCATTTGTAACTTTTGTTCATCTTTCCTATATGATTCAATTTTATTCTCTAAAGAATCAAGAGTATTAGAAGACTCTTGTTTAAGAGATTCTAGTTGATCGGAAAATTCCAAGTTGGACGTCTTCAACTTGTCATTTTCTTCAACTAGTTTCTTCTTTTCTTTAGAGAGCCTCTTACAGTGAGCATGCATTCTTAGGAATTCTTCATACATTTCATCAAATGTCATGTCACTATCAGAATCACTATCAAAAGAAGAACATACCTCATTGGATACGAAGCAGACTTGAGCTTCCTCAGTTTCGGATTCTGAGTCCGATGAGTAGCTCCATGTGCTCACCTTCATTGCTCGTTTCCCTTTTCTTGCCTTAGACTCCTTTGTGTTTGTCATTTGAGCCTCCTTGTCCTTGGCTTGTTTATTATTGTTGTGGTTATTATTATTTTTCTTCGTGGGACAGTCGTATGAAATATGTCCTTTTTGACCGCATTCATAACACTTTAATTCTTTATTATGCCATTTGTTTGTGTTATTCTTCCTAGGTTGAGAAGAAGAAGAAGAATTACGTTGTCTATTCCTGTTTGGACGTTTGAAAAACTTTTTAAGTTTTCTAGCGATCAATATCAAGTCATCGTCTAATTCAGTATCACTATTGATATCATCGTTACTAGCATGTGTTTCGGTTGTTTTGAAAGCTATTGACTTACCGGATGACTTAGAAGATTCAGACTTTTGTTGGCTAAGTTTTACCTCATAGACTTTAAGAGACCCAATCAATTCATCCATCTTGGTGATTGACTTTGTCTCCTCGATTGCCGTCACCTTTGGATCCCATTCAGCAGAGAGGCTTCGTAGCACCTTTTGAACCTTTTCACTGTTCGAAAATGACTTCCCTAAAGCTTCAAGGGCATTGAAAATATTAGTAATCCTCAAAATCCATAGATGTTATGGATTCGTTTGGCAACATATTAAAAGTCTCTAATTCAGTCATAAGCATGTTTATTTTTGACTCTTTAACACCACTAGTATCTTCATGCTTTAATACAAGTGATTTCCACATGTCGTGTGTACTTGTGCAATTTGACACATATCCTGCTTCAGAAGTTGTAAGTCCATTTAAAAGTAATTGCATAGCTTTAGCATTCATGGACATTTTCTTTTTATCATCCGATGACCATTCACTTTTATATTTTTCAACTTCTTGAGTGACTCCACTAACTTGTATAACTTTCATTGGAATGTACGGCCCATCTTCAACTATAGACCATAAATCAATGTCTATAGCCATTAAGAATAGCCTCATTCTTAGTTTCCAATGAACAAAATTATTGCCATCAAAAAGAGGAGGGCGTTGTGTAGACATACCATCCAACTCACCTTTGTGAGAAACAATAGCCATAGTATGTACCTTGGATTTGAGACCAGCAGTATATAAAGAATTGTTGTTTCTTGGCCTTGTATTGTACGTACGGTGTTGAATCTTGCTTCTTTTGAGTGGTGTTGGTCTGACTCTGATACCAAATATTGGACCGTGCACCTGCAATAAACACCACTAGAGGGGGGGTGAATAGTGGTTAGCGGAAATTACACTACAACCCTTTGTTAAAATCCCCTTTGAAAACAGAATCTGAGACCACCTCAGATTCAGAACCCGTTTTTAAAAAATTCACAAATAATTGTACACAACTCCAAAAATTATGAAACTTTCCAGAATTGAACTTCAATGAGTTATCAAGACTCTGTCCAAAAATCAGACAAAAATAAAATCGTTTGACCCTTCAAACAAATAAAACTATTCAGATGGTCAATCTGGACAGAATTGGACAGAATGTTGCTGATTTTGCAAAACGTGTTTCTCTTTGAATACTCAACCAAAAAGATTGATCTTTATATCCAAACACTCCTTAGGATGTGTAGATGAATTTTCCAAAAGTACCTGACCTTAAACAATTCTTGAAAAATACAGAATTTAAGTTTTCTCAAAACTGGTCAGATTGCAGCCACATTGGAGCAGTTCTTGCAAAGACTGAAAGACTAACTTTCTCTTGCTCAAATCAAATGATTCTTGTTGCAAATGAAAGATAACAGTTTGAAGTATAACTCCACCAAAAATCACGAATTTTGACAATGTTTAACTATTTTTTCAAATTGTGTGAAGTTGGGTGAAAACTGCAGTCAAAAACGGGCAGAAAACAGAAATAAAGAAACAAGAGAAGAACACCAAGAATTTATCCTGGTTCGGTCAATGTGACCTACTCCAGTCCCAAGGAACACCTTTCCTTGGATTTCACTATGAAATGAGCACCTAACAACAAGAGCCAAGCTTGATCCTTGGGTTATACATCAACCCTATTCAAGACTTAGATAATCACCTTCTAAGCAACTCTCAGTTGCAACTCCTCTACAACCTATTGATGTAGCCTTATAAAGATGGCTAATCAATCTTACAAATGAAGCTCAAGAGGCTTGTAGCTCACCACAATACAACAAGAACACCTTTGCTACAATGACTAAAATAATAACAACAAGAAGATGAAGATGAAAGCTAGACAATTCAACAAATGCTTGTGAGCTTCAAGTGTGTTTCATCTTCTTCACCAATGCCTCTATTTATAGTGTGAAATGAGCCTTGAAGATAAGAATGTCAATGTGTCATCATCTGCATCGTCAACTCCAAATGTCTTCTCATCATTGGTTGGCTTTGTACACTTGGCAAAATAAAACACAATGATTGGTCCACCTTGGCAACTTCATGTGGCCGAAATTTTCAGCTCAAAGATGACTTGGAATTATCTTGAAAATGTAAAGATAATAGCACCATAACAACTCCATCATCTTCTCAACTTTTTGGCAAGATAATAGGCATGTGAGACTTGACCAATTTCAAATTGAAAATCAGCTCCAAAATAAGCCATGAAGTAGCCGTTGGCTACTTTGAATATTTTTCAAAAATAATTTTTGTTTTTCTTTAATAAAATAAGAAAGGATAATACCACCAAATTATCCTCAACTTCAAGCAACATAATAGGGCATGTGAGAGCTCCATTTGACTTCCCAAAATCTGCTGAAAATACCCAAGAAAAGTACATAACCGTTGGGTATATTTTTGAAATATCCAAGTTGGCATTTGTGCCAACTATCTCTTTTTTTGGTTGGTCCACTTGTCTCCAACTCATAAAATGAACTCCACATCATATTCACCTGATTAATAACGTTTTTCCACATATATATAAGTGTAAAAACTCAGATTTTTGAAGAAGAAATAAATAGATAACACTTGACAAGATTATGTCAACGTGTAACACCGAAATTCCCCAATATTTCTTCTTATATATCAAGAACATGTACACACCTTTGACACCTTTAATATCTCTAAATAATGATAATAAATATTCTCTTATAACATATATAAGTGGGTCTTCAAGAAAAAATAGAATGTGACATCTCAAATCGTCACATATCCAGCTATAGTCAATAATATCATCGGTTGAGAGAATAAGATATAAGATCACCATATAATCTTCAAACTAACAATAACACAGCTCCAGAATGAAGATAATAATATGCTCAAGAGATTTCTTGAGTGAAAATACCAAAAATACCCTTGGGGTAAAATGACCAAAATACCCCTGGTGTGAGAAAACTCCATAAATGTCCCGATGGTCAGAAATAACCATGATGCCAACTTTGTCATAATAAATATTAGAAGAATATGCTCTTGAAATATTTCCACCATATCATGTTCCTACAAAACTCAAAATACCAATTTTGCCCTTTTTGGTAAGTTGTAGAAACTTTCAAGGCATGTTAGTCACAAGACAATAATAATCACCGAAAACACATGATAATCATATAATAAACATGTATAAATCATATACAAATGAAAACAACCATTTTATCACATTTTAGAAAAATATTTCTAAAAACCATAGACGTCGATCGATCGAAGTGCCTTACCTTTAGAGATCGACGTCTCACAGAACCACATCGATCGATCAACATGAGAGTTCGATGTACATCGATCGATCGATGTGTCTCAGGTTTAGAGATCGATGTCTCACAGAATCACGTCGATCGATCGACGTGCAACAACCTGAGAGATCGATGTCAACTTTTTTTACCTTTTTCAACTTTTAATCACATGTAACACCATGTGTGACATTTTTAAGTATTCACCACTTAAAATCATGACTTTGAAAAATATCCAAACACATATTTCTCAACATGTTCAAGGCGCAGACGTACACAGCTCTGCTCTTATGGCACCAAATGCTGGGGTGCCAAAGAATGTTCCCGCACAGGGTTCTAATGTGGCTTAAGTGGAGAAACCGAAGAAGTTCAGTGGGAGCTTCTTCAAACGTTGGCAGCAGAAGATGTTGTTCTTTCTGACTGTCGTGGGACTGGCTTCGTTCCTGACCGAGGACCCGCCTGTGGGGGGTTCTGAGGAGGACCAGACGCAATCTATGGACTACAAACTCTCTGTTGAAGCTTGGAACTTCAACAATTATGTTTGTTTGAGCCATACATTGGGGTGCTTGGACAACTCCTTATACGGTTTGTACTGCACGTACAAGACCGCAAAGGGCCTATGGTAGGCATTGGAAAAGAAATACCGAACGGAAGATGCCGGCACTAAAAAGTTTATTGTCGGCAAATTCCTGGATTTCAAGATGTCTAACTCTCGCACTGTTGTTTCTCAAATTGCGGAACTTCAGGCGTTGGTGGCTGAGATGGAAGAGGAGGGCATGCTGCTCAGTGAATCTTTCGTCGTGGCTGCGGAGATTGAGAAGTTACCTCCTTCGTGGATGGAATTCAGAAGCTATCTCAAACACAAACGGAAGGAGATATCGCTGGAAGATCTGATTGTCCAGATTTGAACGAAAGCCACAGACAAATCCTGGTCAGGCCAAGGCCCATGTCGCAGAGGTCAAGAATAAGAAGAGCCAGCTCGGGGTGAACAAGAAAGGCAAACAGATAGCCAAGAAGTTCACGGGAAAATGCTACAAATTTGGCATACAAGGGCATGTCAGCAATGAGTGCAGAAAGCCCAAGAAGAAGCAGACCAAGGCAAAGGCCAACATCGTCGATGCCATGGATGATTGTTGGACCGTGCACCTGCAATAAAAACCACTAGAGGGGGGGTGAATAGTGGTTAGCGGAAATTACACTACTACCCTTTATTAAAAAATCCTTTGAAAACAGAATCTGAGACTACCTCAAATTCAGAACCAGTTTTTGAAAAATTCAAAAATAAGTGTACACAACTTCAAAAATTACGAAACCTTACAGAATTTAACTTCAATGTGTTAACAAGACTCTCTCTAAAAATCAAACAAAAATAAGATCGTTTGACCCTTCAAAAAAATAAAAAGATTAGATGGTCAATCTGGACAGAATGGGACAGAATGTTTCTTATTTTGAAGAACGTGTTTTTCTTTGAATACTCAACCAAAAAGGTTGATCTTTATATCAAAACACTCCTTAGGATGTGTAGTTGATTTTTCCAAAAGGCTCTAACCTTAAACAATTCTTGATTAATACAGAATTCAAGTTTTCTCAAAATTGGTCAGATTACAGCCAGATTGGAGCAGTTATCTTGCAAAGACTAAAGACTAACTTTACCTTGCTCAATCAAGTGATTCTTGTTGTAATTGAAAGCTAACAGTCTGAAGTATAACTCCACCAAAAATTACTAATTTTGAAAGTGTTTAGCTATTTTTTTCAAAACATGGGAAGTTGTGTGAAAACTGCAGTAAAATCGGGCAGAATGCAGAAATGAAGAAACAAGACAAGAACACCGAGAATTTATCCTGATTCGGTCAATGTGACCTACTCCAGTCCTAAGGAACACCTTTCCTTGGATTTCACTCTGAAATGAATCACCATACAATAAGAACCAGGCTTGATCCTTGGGTTATACACCAACCCTATTCAAGACTTGGATGAACACCTTCTATGCAACACTTATTTGCAACACCTCTACCACCTATTGATGTAGACTTATAAAATTGGCTAATCAACCTTACAAATGAAGCTCAAGAGGCTTGTAGCTCAACAAATACAACAAGAACAACTTTGCTACAAAGAATGAAACAAGAACAACAAGAAGAAGATGCTGGCTAGACAAATCAAGAAATGCTTTCATGGATCCACCTTCAGCACCCCTAATATGTTAACATTCTTAGTTTACTTTGATCTTACTATTGTTTAATAAGTAGTATAATATGCCTTGTATTACTTACTGCTTAACAAAAGACGTCTTAAATTAACCAATGTGTGTATGTTTAGCAATGGCTGGTCATGGTTGACGCCTGATATTTTTGTGAATTACGATCAGTTATGCCGTTCTGGATTCTATTAATTTTAAAAGTAAACAATTGTGGTAAAAAAGAAAAAAGAAAGGAGCATTCTTCATTTTATTTTGAACAAGACAAACTCACTTCACCCTTGAACAAGCCACACCATGCCAACGTTCACTCACAGGTCTATATAAACAAAATATCACTCAGGTAATGTGACCCAAACAAAAGTGTCTCAGAAGGAAAACATAGAAGGGTTTTGCATTCCCTAGCATCTAAAAATATATAAAAATGGCAACCACTCAACAAGTTATCTTTCTTGCTTTCCTTGCTGCATCACTGTCTCTGCAATTCCTGGTCAAGCATCTTTCTACACACAATATGTTCGTAAGTTACGATCTCTTGGGTCTGGTAACTCTATTATTTATTTATTTATTTATTACACAGGAATGGACCGAATTCCCTAAGCGATTTTAAGCATGATATTGATACTGTAACTCTACACACGCACAAAAATAGTGATTTTGCATTGGTTTGTTCTAGTGGAGTAGGCAAATCATTTAACAACGTAAATCTTGTGTGTTCTTTACTGTTTTCGTTTTCTCACCTAATTTGATTCCCGTTACACAATACGATCATACTTATCTTCAATTTTCCGCATTTTAATTCTCCTGCATCTCGGATTACACCAAAAGCAATTCTCACATAGCGATATATGAAAATATCACTCAGCAGCCAATTTCATAATTTCACTCTTTTATGCTGTACTCACGTAAGAGAACTCTCCATTATTTTTGCAGCTTCTGTTATGCCCCGCACCCTTCGTAGGATAATTAAAAGGCAAGTAACCTTCTTATAAGTTCTTACGTTTTGCGAAAGAAAAAGGCCTACTTTTGATATTAAATGGATCACCATGCAGTAATTTCTTCATGTGAATCTATTTGTGCGATCTATGTGTTTTGGTTTGAGATTTGGTCATTATATGTTGAAATCTTGTTTGATGTTTGTTGATTACGTGAGATCATGTAAATCCCCATCCCTTGGATCCCACTTGGTTGATGATGGCAGTTTTAGGGAGAGAAAAGTGGAAAGGTTAGGTTTTGGGGTGGATTTGATGAAAGATTCGAGTTTTAGGATTGAATCGTTGACGTGAATATGAAGGATCTTGTTTGTGAGGGTTAAGAAGGGATTGATAGGGAATACTAGGCTTGGATTTGTGGGAAGAACATTGGAAAACGATTGGGATATAGGTCCGCAGTTGATGCAGAAATCGCAGGATGAAGATTCTGAAAACTTATGACGTCGATCGATCGACGTATAGCAGGTGAGAGATCGACGTGCCTCAGATGCACGTCGATCGATCGACGTAGTTCAGAGTGAGGGTATGACGTGCAGTAAGTGAGAGTATGACGTGAGGGTATGACATGAGGGTATGACGTGTAGTAAGTGAGGGTATGACGTGTAGTAAGTGAGAGTATGACGTGAGGGTATGACATGAGGGTATGACGTGTAGTAAGTGAGGGTATGACGTGAGAGTATGATGTGAGGGTATGACGTGAGGGTATGACGTAGGTTGAGTGAGAGATCGACGTGTCTCAGATGGACGTCGACCAATCAACATCAGGGTATGACGTACGTAGATCGATCGACGTCAGGGTATGAAGTCAACCAGTTTTGGGGGAAAGTAAGGGGAGAAAGAGGGAAGCTAGGGGATCCTTTGGGTGACCTTAGGGATTTCTTAGGACCTGATTATGACTAGTCTAAGTTTTGTGAACATGACTTAAGACGGTGAATCAAGGTTGAAGAATTTGAAGGGTATTCGAATCGGAGTTCAACGTGGATGACCTAGGAGGGTTAGGAAATGAACGTATGAGGTGTTATAGTGTTCTTTGAAAAAAAAGATAGGAGTACTTGCATGAGTGTGTGAAGTTTAGTAGCAAGACTACGTGTTGATGACCTAGTTGAAGCATAAACTTTGATGTGGAAGCTAGAGAAGTCTTGTGTGTTACTTGTACTTGCGCATGTGAACATGAACTGCATATGTGAATGAGATATGTGACTGAAACGAGGAGTCTTGCATCATGGCACGTGCATTGCATATTGATTTGAAAAGAGAGGTGCTTCGGCACAGATTTGCGAAGGTGACCTGCAATGTTAACCGGGATGGAAATTTAAGCCGGGTGCATTGCATGGCACGAAAGACTGTAACGTAAACCGGGATGGAAATATAAGCCGGGGCGCGTTACAGGGTATAAAGTTGTCTGTAATGCTAATCGGGATGGAAATATAAGCCGAGGTGCATTACAGGGTATAAAGTTGGCTGTAACGTAAACCGGGATGGAAATATAAGCCGGGGCGCGTTACAGGAGATTAAATTTATGTGATGTGACCGGATATTGTGACATGCATTGCACTGTTTTAAAAGAGAAAGTGTGCATGCATATGTGAATGTGTAGTGTAGTGCATATTTTGGACATGCATCACGAGAGTCAATGTGGTATGAATGTAAGTGGTATCTGGTTGTCAATGAATTGTTATTTGCGTGCGAATTGCTGTACTTACTCTATTACGTTATTCGCTTATATATTTGGAAGCTTTCCAAGACATGTGCCCCACAATTCCCTTGATATATATATTACTCATGTCTTGCCATGTGTTGATCACGTATGTCTTATAAGCGGGTTACTTGCTAGCGTCTTCGCTAAGGGTACTGCTTTGTGATTGCAGATGAGCCTAGCTACGACATGATATTCATAGAAGACGATGGCGAGTGGACTGAATGGGATACATAGAGACATGTTGGGAGCTAGATGAGACAGTTGTTGTTTATTTCAGTTCTTTCCTACGTTTGAGGATTAGTTCGTTATTACTGTGACTGCCCTTAGAGATGTTATTATCACTTGATGTATTGAATTGATGGTGGAGATTTATTAGATACATGTTTCCGCACTTATTTCTCTTACGTCATTGATGATGTGTAATCGAGAGATGAGACGTCTTGTAGTCTTCTCAGTAAGCTACGACGGGTGTACCGGTTCGGATTCCGCTGTCCGGGTCGGGGCGTTACAGGTGGTATCAGAGCCTAGGCTTCAGATCTACCTCGGAGACCTAGGTTATGACATGTAGAGTCTTAAGATATGATTTTCACCTTAAGTTGATCTTTAAGTCTAAGTATATAATTTTAGATTTAAGTTTGATTGGGATGGGTGTGTGTACGAGCGCGATTAAGTGTAATCAGTAATTGTAGTTATTTTAAATCTATGAATTCTGCCTTGTATCACATTATGGATCCCAAGCACTGATATATTTCTAAACTGCTAGATACTAATAAGCGTGACATTGCAGAAAATGCCTCCTAGACGTGACAATCAAGGAAACGGTGGCAACGGGGACAACAACCCTCCACCACCACCACCACCACCACCACCAATCCTAGTCCCACAAGCATTGATAGACGCTATCACAGTGATAGCGCAAGGGGTTGCTCAGCAGCAGCAACAACCACAACAACCTCCTCCACCACCCCCCAGCAAGGTATCAGATACTATATTGGGAAAATGCGCAAGATGCACGCCCCAAACTTTGAAGGGACCACTGACCCAGAGGTGGCTGGGTTCTGGTTAGACGAAGTGGAAAAATGTTTCAGGCTTGTGCAAGTGCCTGAAGATCTAAAGGTGGATGTAGCCACACCCCTACTGATTGGCCGAGCTAATGCCTGGTGGAGCAGCATCCTGCCTAAGATGACCCCTCCTATCCAGTGGAGTCAGTTTGTGAAGGCCTACAAAGACTACTACGTGCCCGAGACTGCCATTCTAGAGAAGATGAGGCAGTTCGACAAATTTGAACAAGGAATGATGACTGTTTCAGACTATGCGGATAGGTTCCATGCCTTGGGCAAATTCACACCCATGGTTTTGGAAAACAACAGAATGAAAATGTTGAAATTCAAAGAAGGGTTGAACCCCCGCATACAGACTGCAATAGCGGGGTCGAGTCTAAAAACGTTTGAGGAGATGTTGGACGCATGTTATCGAGTGGAGAGTGACATGCGCAGATCACAACCAAGAGAGGCTCGTGAAGAATCGAGCAAGTGGCCGAGAGTAGAGCAAGGTGGAGGTAGACCTAGATGTTGGGTCAAGATTCCCAGAAAGGGACAAGCGGGGCCAGTTCAAAGGACACCACAGCCAAATCAACCTGATCGCCAAGCACCTGCAGAATGCCCACACTGCCATAAAAGACACGTGGGCGAATGTTGGAAAATAACAGGTGCGTGCTTCAGATGTGGAAAGTCAGGCCATAGGATCAGGGACTGTCCTGAATGGAATCCTAAACCTCAAGCCGGAGCAGGACCAGCCCAAGAGCAGAAAGGCAGGCCCAATGCCAGAGTCCACGCCATGACGGACGCTGAAGTCCAGGAGGACGCTAATGTTGTGACAGGTATGACTTAAGTTCAATAATAGTAGCTTAAGTTGAATTTTAGTCTTTTAAGTTGATGATAAAATGTGTTTTATGTGAAGTCTTTATGTGCTACCCTTTCATGTTTAGGTGTGATCCTAGTTAATAAAGTACCTGCCAACGTGTTATTTGATAGTGGAGCTAGCCACTCCTTCATCTCTAAGCGATTCGCCAAAGGGCTCGACTGTTTACCCGAATGGCTTGAGAACCTATTTAGGGTGCAGGCAGCAGGCGAGCAAGTACTGGTTTCTCACCACCAGTACAAAGAATGTGACTTGGAATTGGATGGAAAGATATTCTCGGTGACTTTAGTCTCGATTCCAATGAAGGATTTCGATGTAATATTGGGCATGGATTGGCTGACCAAGAATCATGCCAATATTGACTGTAAACTTAAGCAAGTGACCCTCAAGGACCCTGAGATGAATGACATCACGATACAAGGAAATGTCAAGCTGACCAAAGCTCCAAGGAAGGTATACTTAACAGCGATTAAGGTCTTTAAAGCCTTACAGAAGAGAGCAGAGGGATATATAGTGTATGCATTAGATGCGAAGCAGGAGGTTCTCTCTATGGATCAGATTCCGGTGATCAATGAGTTCAAGGATGTATTTTTGGATGATTTGACGGGAGTTCCGCCATCGAGAGAAGTGGAGTTTGAGATCAATTTGATACCAGGAGCCGAGCCTATATCTAAGACACCCTACAGAATGGCTCCGGCTGAACTTAAGGAACTTAAAGGACAACTTCAGGAGTTGCTGGACAAGAAGTTGATTCGCCCCAGTGTATCGCCTTGGGGAGCTCCTGTATTATTTGTGAAGAAGAAAGATGGCAGCATGCGGTTGTGTATTGATTACCGCGAGTTGAACAAGATCACCATTAAGAATAAATATCCTCTACCAAGGATAGAGGATTTATTTGACCAACTAAAAGGAGCCCGATGGTTCTCAAAGATCGACCTTCGTCAAGGGTACCATCAGTTTCTTGTGAAAGCGGGAGACGTCCCTAAGACCGCTTTTCGGACTAGATACGGGCATTATGAATTTTAGTGACGCCTTTCGGACTAACTAATGCCCCAGCAGCTTTCATGGATTTGATGAACACTGTGTTCCGAGAACAGTTGGATCAATCTGTAGTAGTGTTCATCAATGACATCCTAGTCTACTCCTCCGACGAGCAAGCACACGCTGAACACTTAAGAGTGGTGTTGCAAATCCTGAGACAACAAAAGCTTTACGCCAAATTCAGCAAGTGTGAATTTTGGCTAAGAAGTGTAGCCTTCCTCGGTCACGTGATTTCGGAAGATGGGATCTCTGTGGATCCTAAGAAGATAGAAGCCATCACTGAATGGCCAAGACCCACAAATGTGACCGAAGTAAGAAGCTTCCTAGGCTTGGCAGGCTACTATAGGAAGTTTGCTAAGGGATTCTCAACGATAGCAGTTCCATTGAGTCGACTTACGCAGAAGAAGACTAGGTTCGAATGGACTGCTGAATTCGTGATCTATAGTGACGCGTCCAAGAAAGGACTAGGTATGTACATCATTACAATTAATGCATTGTATATACTTATGCTAGTCCTGAATTAACTTTCTGTTTATAGGGTGTGTCTTGATGCAAAATGAACGAGTTATTTCGTACGCGTCAAGACAATTGAAACCATATGAGCAGAATTACCCGACGCATGACTTGGAGCTCGCAGCTGTGGTATTCGCTCTTAAGATCTGGAGACACTATTTGTACGGAGAAAAGTGCGTCGTATTTACTGATCACAAGAGCTTGAAGTACTTATTCTCGCAGAAGGAGTTAAACATGAGACAGAGAAGATGGTTGAAGTTACTAAAGGATTATGACCGGACCATCAATTACCATCCGGGTAAGGCCAACAGAGTGGCGGACGCATTGAGCAGAAAGTCTAGCCACGCAAGACAGTCTCCATTGGAAAGAGAGATTGAGGAGTTTGACCTTGAATTGGTTGACTCAGTGGCGAATGTTCTTACGGCATTATCCATCAGCCCAAACTTGGTGGACAGGATCAAAGAGGCGCAGTATGGAGACGCAGCGCTAAGAGAAATCCGTGACAAGTTAGCTACGGGACCAGTAAAGGATTTCCAATTGCGAGAAGATGGAAGTTTATGGTTTCAAAATAGGTTGTGTGTACCTAACCATGATGAGCTTCGAAAGGGGTTGTTACGAGAAGCTCATAACTCTAGGTTATCCATTCATCCCGGCAGCACGAAGATGTATAAGGACCTCAAAAAGAATTATTGGTGGATGGGGATGAAGAAAAGCATAGCAGAGTATGTGGAGAGATGCTTGGTATGTCAACAGGTTAAAGCTGAACATCAACGACCTGGTGGTTTGATGATGCCCCTAGAAATTCCGGAGTGGAAATGGGAACACGTAACTATGGACTTTGTGATGGGACTACCCAAGACCAGGAATGGAAATGAGATGATCTGGGTGATTGTAGACCGTTTGACGAAGACAGCCCATTTCATTGCCATGTCACATGGTACTTCGTATGAGAAGCTGTAGCGCCCCAGCCCGATACCGTTATCGGAACCAGTGCACCCGCCGTAGCCTACTATGAGAACTACGAAGCGTCAAGCAGATCAAGCATACATCCTTCATAATGTAAGTTAAAACCAGCGGAAACGTCATAAAATCTGAACCTTCGTTGTCAATATTACAACCAGAGAACCGCAGCGGAAATAAAACTGTTTGTTCCTCTAGCCGACATAAGTTTTAAAACAACATAATAACCATGAGTTCCAAACTCAAACAAAATAGTCCAGCATCTATCTATTCCCTTGTCCATCATCCCATTGAGCCCACTCGCCGTCGTCTTCGATAAATAACAACTCATAATCAGGCTCACCTGAAAAGGAGACAGAATGATTGTTCTTAGCGAAAACTTCGCCAGCAAGTAACCCGTCTATACACCCTACGGAATCACACACGTCGAGTCACCAGTGTATAAATCATTGCCCAAGAATAGGGTGCTCGGGTTAGCAAATAGCATCTTAATAAGGATTACTCAAAACAGATAAAGTCCATATAGGTACACAGTTACGAGAACCAACATGTATTAAAACAACGTATCACATAAGCAAGTCATAGACTAATCACGTTTCTTGCATGTCAAGTCTTATGCTTCGTGTATCATGATGCATGTACTTCTTTAAAATCACACACAACACCCATGCATATGCCTTCTTTCATAAACATGTCATGCATGTCATTTCACAAACATTTCATCACTTTACATATCATATTCTTCGCGTAGCAGAACTTTATACCCTGTGGGTGATCAGTCCACAGCCATCATAACTTTATACCCCGTGCTGAAAGGTCCACGGCCCCATTACATATATCATATATCCGTGCTGAAAGGTCCACGGCCCCATTACATATATCATATATCCGTGCTGATAGGTCCACGGCCCCATAAAATACTTCATTTTCCGTGCTGATAGGTCCACGGCCCCATAACATACTTTATACCCTGCTGTTGATTCACAGATCACGCTCTTTATACCCTGCTTTCGCAGACGTGACTTTTATACCCTGTGATCAACCAGCAGCCATTTTGTCTTTCGCAAACTTTACCTTTCTTGTTCTTTTGCAAAACATATCTCAAATCAAATGCAAGTGCCCATGTCATGATGCAGGATGCACAGATAGCTTCGTATCAACATGTAGCACACACACACATACATCTTGTCTATCAAGGATATGGTCTTGCACCTCAAACACTCCCTAAACGTGTTTCACCAAGTCCATTTGTCTCACTTATTCACTAGAATTCAATCTTATGCTTACTTAATCAAACTTACCATCTACACCTCAAATATACCTCAAATACCCTTGCATTTTATGTTCAAAAGAAGTGTATAAAGTTACTACACTTACATAGGGCGCTTAAAGGGTCAAAAAAACTTCCAGTACAGTTGGAACGCTACATGAAGCGCCTATAGTGACTTCAAGCGCCTATACTAGGTGTTCGAAGTGTTCGTGGATGTTCCGTAGACATTGAACGCCTACATGAAGCGCCTAATGTGACATGAAGCGCTTCAAGTAGGTGTTCGAAGTGTTCGGACGGTTCTAAACTGCAGTTTTTCTGTACGGGAAAGTTCCAGGACACATGGAACGCTACATTAGGCGCCTAATGTGACTTGAAGCGCCTCATGTAGGCGTTCGAAGTGTTCTGACGATGCCAAACTGCAGTTTTTCTGCAGTAACTTCCACCCAACTCCTTTCTTCTTCAACCCTTCCAGGTTCAACACTTAAAGATCCATCTTAACAACTAGATTCATCATACTTAACATACATCTAATCATGAATTGATGCTTAGTGAATGTCTAACAAGATCCACTCTAAATCTTCAATCATTCACCACCTTCAAGAGTTATCATCAACAATACCCAACCAACAAGACTACAACAATGTCATCACTTATCCCTCAATTTCCTGCACTTACTCTCAACATCTAAGTGTAAACAATCAACACAAGAGTAGAGCAAGACAAGAAACACATCAACATATATACTCTCATGGGCATGGTTGACTAACAACAATTACTGCACAACTATTTCAGAAATATGGCCCAAAGAACAAGACTTTACACAATTAGCAACAAGACTTACATATAACAAAGCATTTAAGATAGGCAAGACAAGAATACTAATGTGTGATTCATGTTTTCTCTTTGTAAGAACATAGGGCCTAAAGTATCAATATTTACATAAAGCGTATAGAAAGATTACTTGCCTTGGAATCTAGATAAGCTTACGGATTTACTGCAGAATTTCTGTAAGAGTTGAACCTAGGTTGCACGTTCTTCCTCCTTTCCTTCTTCTTCCCTCCTTCTTCCTTCCTCTTTCTTTTCTCTCTCTTTTCTCAGAATTTTTCCTTCTTCCTTTGTTGTCAAAACCGCCCCTCATGCTGAGAAGGGGAAGTTATACCCAACTTTGTAACTCCCTTAACTCCTAGTAGGGACTATTTTGCTAATTTTCCATACTTCCTTTTTATTCTATTTTTAACCCCTTCTTTCTTATTCTTCTATGTTTTAGGTGACTAAGTCTCATAAACTACGAAATTAATTAAGTTGTATCTAAGGTTAACCTCCAAGTATTGAATATCGTGCTTAAAAGTCACGGGGTGTAACATTCCACCCCCCTTACAAAAAGTTTCGTCCTCGAAACTTACGTACCTTAGTCAAAGAGCTGAGGATACTTCTCCCGCATTTGTTCTTCGAGCTCCCAAGTGGCTTCCCGTTCCGTGTGATTGCTCCATTGAATCTTTACATAAGGGATCACTCGCTTCCTCAACACTTGATCCTTTCGGTCCACAATTTTCACGGGTACTTCCTCATATGTAACATCGTCCTTGAGTTCCAAAGGTTGAGCTTCAAGTACATGACTTGGATCCGCCACGTACTTTCTTAATTGTGACACGTGGAATACATTGTGAACTTGCGCCAACACCGGAGGTAATTCCAGCTTATATGCCAAGGCTCCTACCTTCTCAAGTATTTTATAAGGACAAATGAAACGAGGGCTTAGCTTGCCTTTTACTCCAAACCTCATGACGCCTTTCGTAGGTGATACCTTCAAATAAACTTTATCACCCACATCAAAATCCAATGGTCGTCGTTTGGAATCTGCCCAACTCTTGCTGCGGTCCTGAGCCGTCTTGAGTCTTTCCCGGATGACTTTCACCTTCTCTAACGTTTTCTCCGATAGTTCCGGTCCCGTGATAGTTCTCACGCCCACTTCGTCCCAATAAATCGGAGACCTACATTTCCTTCCATACAAAACCTCAAAAGGAGCCATATTAATTGTGCTGTGGTAACTATTGTTATAAGAAAACTCCATCAGCTTTACCATTCCGTCCCAACTCCCTTTAAAATCCAGCGCGCAAGCTCTTAGCATATCTTCCAAGGTTTGAATTGTCCGCTCGGACTGTCCATCAGTTTAGGGATGATACGCCGTACTCAACCTTAATTCCGTACCCATGGCTTCTTGGAATGCTGTCCAAAACTTAGATGTGAACCGTGAATCTCGGTCGGATACTATACTTATTGGGACTCCATGCAAGCTAACAATACTGTCCATATACAAGTTCACTAATTTATCAAGAGGTGCTTCACTTGAAACGGGTAGGAAATGGGCAGACTTTGTTAAACGGTCCACGATAACCCAAATCATGTCACATCCACTTCTTGTCTTTGGTAATCCGGCTACAAAATCCATGGTGACATGTTCCCATTTCCATTCCAGAATTTCCAACGGCATCAACAATCCACCGGGCCGCTGGGGTTCCGCTTTGACTTGTTGACACACCAAACACCTCTCTATGAATTCCGCAATATGTCTTTTCATCCCAGACCACCAATAGTAACGCTTGAGATCTCTATACATCTTGGTGCTACCGGGGTGTATTGATAACCTCGAATTATGAGCTTCTTGCAGAACTTCTTTCCTAAGTTCGTCAACATCCGGAACGCATAATCTTTCCCTGAACCATAAGCCCCCATCCTCCTTAGTCCGAAATCCTTCAGCTTGACTATGTTTCACCCTTTCCATTATCTCACTTAAAGCCTTATCTCTCTTCTGTGCCTCCTTTATCCGATCAATCAAACTCGGGGTGATAGTCAAGACTGTCAGAACGTTCACCGTGGATTCAATCAAATCCAAACCAAACTCCTCCATCTCTCTTTCCAATGGTGATTGTCGTGCATGGCTGGACTTCCTACTTAAGGCGTCGGCTACCTTGTTAGCCTTTCCCGGGTGATAATGAATAGTTAGGTCATAGTCTTTTAACAATTCCAACCATCTCCGCTGCCTCATATTCAATTCCTTCTGTGAGAACAAATACTTTAGACTCTTATGGTCCGTGAATACCGCGCACTTCTCCCCATACAAATAATGCCGCCAGATCTTCAAGGCGAACAGAACCGCGGCAAGTTCAAGATCATGTGTGGGATAGTTTTGTTCATAAGGCTTTAGCTGTCTTGAGGCATACGTGATGACTCGTCCGTTTTGCATTAAAACACAACCTACAAACAAGGCGTTAGTCTAAACTTAATGGGTATACAAGATCATAATCCTATACTATAATTCACGTACCTAACCCATTCTTTGACGCATCACTATAAATCACAAATCCATCCGTTCCAGAGGGTTGAGCTAATACTGGAGCTGTCGTTAATCTCTTCTTAAGCTCCATGAAACTTTGCTCGCATTCAGCCGACCACTCAAACTTGGACTTCTTTTGAGTAAGGCGACTGAGAGGTACGGCAATCTTTGAGAATCCCTCAACAAATTTTCTGTAATAACCCGCTAGACCCAAGAAACTTCGCACTTCGGTGACATTGGTAGGTCTAGGCCATTCAGTTATAGCTTCCACCTTCTTCGGGTCAACAGCAATCCCCTCTTCTGATATCACATGACCCAGGAAAGCTACACTTCTTAACCAGAACTCACACTTGCTAAACTTTGCATAAAGTTGTTTCTGCCTCAAAATGCCTAGTACGGTTCTCAAATGCTCAGTGTGAGTTTGCTCGTCAGGAGAATACACAAGGATATCATCTATGAATACCACTACAAACTTATCCAACTGTTCTCGAAAGACAGTATTCATAAGATCCATAAAAGCCGCAGGGGCATTTGTCAATCCAAATGGCATCACTAAAAATTCATAGTGACCATACCTTGTGCGGAAAGCTGTCTTTGCGATGTCCTCGGCCTTCACTCGTAATTGATGATATCCTGATCGGAGGTCAATTTTAGAGAAGATTTTAGCACCCTTGAGCTGGTCAAACAAGTCATCAATTCGTGGGAGAGGATACTTATTCTTGATGGTAACTTTATTCAACTCTCTATAATCGATACAAAGCCTCATGCTACCATCTTTCTTCTTTACAAACAAAACAGGTGCTCCCCAGGGCGATACACTAGGACGGATAAACTTCTTGTCCAATAACTCCTGCAGTTGTTCCTTCAACTCTCTCAATTCTGCCGGAGCCATTCTATAAGGAGCTTTAGAAATAGGTTCTGTCCCTGGAATCAAGTTGATCTCAAATTCGACTTCTCTCGGGGGTGGTACTCCTGGTAAATCTTCCGGAAACACATCAGGAAATTCGTTGACTACTGGAATTTGTTCAATAGGCGATATCTCCTGAGTAACATCCATGGCATACACTAGAAATCCCTCAGCACCTTTCCTTAATGCCTTGCGCGCTTGTGCAACCGACACGTACAACCTTTTTGGGTACCTTCTTTCGTTCCGCATCTCCTTGAAATATTACCTCCTCCATCTTAGCATTCTTGATTGTCACTTGCTTCAACCGACAATCAATATTAGCGTGATTCTTGGCTAGCCAGTCCATTCCTAATATGACATCAAAGTCATACATCTGAATAGGGATCAGTGTGGCAGGGAATGTTTGTCCTTCAAACTCAAGTTCACAATCCCGGTACCGATGATACGAAACCATAATTTGATCTCCGGCCGCTTGAACACGATACGGAGTTTCTAACCACTCAGGCAGACTACTCAGGTGTTTAGTGAATCTCTTTGCTACGAAGGAGTGGCTTGCGCCGCTATCAAAGAGCACGTTGGCAGGTACCTTATTTACTAAAATCGCACCTAAAGCCATATCAAGTTATACACGGAAAATTAAGCACATAAATACTTAATTCATTAAAGATTTAAACTTAGTTTAAATGGTACCTGCTACTACGTCAGTAGCCTCCTGCACATCCGTATCCGTCATGAGATGTACACGGGCATTTGCTCTAGGCTTCGCTCTCGGCTGCTGAGCCGCCTCTTCAGGATTATTTTTCTTCATCTCCGGGCAGTCCCTAATCATGTGACCCACTTGACTGCATCGGAAACATGCTCCAGCCAATTTCCTACACTCTCCAACGTGATTCCTATTGCAATGTGGACAAACTCCTACCCGCCTGCTGAGCTACTTGATTCTGGGGTGGCAGTCTCTGAAAATTCCCAACTGGGCCTCTCTTCGGAATCTTGACCCAACGTCCGGGTCTTCCACCAACTCTCACATCCTCCCTTGGCCTCTTGCCTCTATCAGCCCCTCCTATGCTAGCTGCTCTTGCCGCCACTCGGCGAAATCACTCTCGACGTGAAAACATGCATCCATCATGTCCTCGTATGTTCTCATCCATGCGTTTATAATTGCTGACTGAATTATTGAGTCCAAACCTCGTCCGAATTTTGTCATCTTTAAGCGATTATCAGGCATAATCGCAGGAGCAACTTACCCAAAGCATGGACATGGTCGGCATACTCCGACATTATCATCCGACTCTGTTTTAGCCCGTCGAACGCCCTTATCTTGTCTAAGATCGCTGTCTTGGGCACGTAATACTTCAGAAAAGCATCACAAAGTTGTATCCAAGAGATCAATGGGGTCTGACAATTTAAATTATTATAGAAATTTAAATGATATACGCGCTCGCACACACCCAACCCAGGTCATACTTAGACTCTAGAAAATCATCACTTATACCTAAGGATCAAACTTAAGGGAAAATCACATCTTAATTTGCTATAAGATCATGAACCTAAGTTTCCGAGATAGATCTGAAGCCTGGTCTCTGATACCACCTGTAGCGCCCCAGCCCGATACCGTTATCGGAACCAGTGCACCCGCCGTAGCCTACTATGAGAACTACGAAGCGTCAAGCAGATCAAGCATACATCCTTCATAATGTAAGTTAAAACCAGCGGAAACATCATAAAATCTGAACCTTCGTTGTCAATATTACAACCAGAGAACCGCAGCGGAAATAAAACTGTTTGTTCCTCTAGCCGACATAAGTTTTAAAACAACATAATAACCATGAGTTCCAAACTCAAACAAAATAGTCCAGCATCTATCTATTCCCTTGTCCATCATCCCATTGAGCCCACTCGCCGTCGTCTTCGATAAATAACAACTCATAATCAGGCTCACCTGAAAAGGAGACAGAATGATTGTTCTTAGCGAAAACTTCGCCAGCAAGTAACCCGTCTATACACCCTACGGAATCACACACGTCGAGTCACCAGTGTATAAATCATTGCCCAAGAATAGGGTGCTCGGGTTAGCAAATAGCATCTTAATAAGGATTACTCAAAACAGATAAAGTCCATATAGGTACACAGTTACGAGAACCAACATGTATTAAAAACAACGTATCACATAAGCAAGTCATAGACTAATCACGTTTCTTGCATGTCAAGTCTTATGCTTCGTGTATCATGATGCATGTACTTCTTTAAAATCACACACAACACCCATGCATATGCCTTCTTTCATAAACATGTCATGCATGTCATTTCACAAACATTTCATCACTTTACATATCATATTCTTCGCGTAGCAGAACTTTATACCCTGTGGGTGATCAGTCCACAGCCATCATAACTTTATACCCCGTGCTGAAAGGTCCACGGCCCCATTACATATATCATATATCCGTGCTGAAAGGTCCACGGCCCCATTACATATATCATATATCCGTGCTGATAGGTCCACGGCCCCATAAAATACTTCATTTTCCGTGCTGATAGGTCCACGGCCCCATAACATACTTTATACCCTGCTGTTGATTCACAGATCACGCTCTTTATACCCTGCTTTCGCAGACGTGACTTTTATACCCTGTGATCAACCAGCAGCCATTTTGTCTTTCGCAAACTTTACCTTTCTTGTTCTTTTGCAAAACATATCTCAAATCAATGCAAGTGCCCATGTCATGATGCAGGATGCACAGATAGCTTCGTATCAACATGTAGCACACACACACATACATCTTGTCTATCAAGGATATGGTCTTGCACCTCAAACACTCCCTAAACGTGTTTCACCAAGTCCATTTGTCTCACTTATTCACTAGAATTCAATCTTATGCTTACTTAATCAAACTTACCATCTACACCTCAAATATACCTCAAATACCCTTGCATTTTATGTTCAAAAGAAGTGTATAAAGTTACTACACTTACATAGGGCGCTTAAAGGGTCAAAAAGACTTCCAGTACAGTTGGAACGCTACATGAAGCGCCTATAGTGACTTCAAGCGCCTATACTAGGTGTTCGAAGTGTTCGTGGATGTTCCGTAGACATTGAACGCCTACATGAAGCGCCTAATGTGACATGAAGCGCTTCAAGTAGGTGTTCGAAGTGTTCGGGACGGTTCTAAACTGCAGTTTTTCTGTACGGGAAAGTTCCAGGACACATGGAACGCTACATTAGGCGCCTAATGTGACTTGAAGCGCCTCATGTAGGCGTTCGAAGTGTTCTGACGATGCCAAAACTGCAGTTTTTCTGCAGTAACTTCCACCCAACTCCTTTCTTCTTCAACCCTTCCAGGTTCAACACTTAAAGATCCATCTTAACAACTAGATTCATCATACTTAACATACATCTAATCATGAATTGATGCTTAGTGAATGTCTAACAAGATCCACTCTAAATCTTCATCATTCACCACCTTCAAGAGTTATCATCAACAATACCCAACCAACAAGACTACAACAATGTCATCACTTATCCCTCAATTTCCTGCACTTACTCTCAACATCTAAGTGTAAACAATCAACACAAGAGTAGAGCAAGACAAGAAACACATCAACATATATACTCTCATGGGCATGGTTGACTAACAACAATTACTGCACAACTATTTCAGAAATATGGCCCAAAGAACAAGACTTTACACAATTAGCAACAAGACTTACATATAACAAAGCATTTAAGATAGGCAAGACAAGAATACTAATGTGTGATTCATGTTTTCTCTTTGTAAGAACATAGGGCCTAAAGTATCAATATTTACATAAAGCGTATAGAAAGATTACTTGCCTTGGAATCTAGATAAGCTTACGGATTTACTGCAGAATTTCTGTAAGAGTTGAACCTAGGTTGCACGTTCTTCCTCCTTTCCTTCTTCTTCCCTCCTTCTTCCTTCCTCTTTCTTTTCTCTCTCTTTTCTCAGAATTTTTCCTTCTTCCTTTGTTGTCAAAACCGCCCCTCATGCTGAGAAGGGGAAGTTATACCCAACTTTGTAACTCCCTTAACTCCTAGTAGGGACTATTTTGCTAATTTTCCATACTTCCTTTTTATTCTATTTTTAACCCCTTCTTTCTTATTCTTCTATGTTTTAGGTGACTAAGTCTCATAAACTACGAAATTAATTAAGTTGTATCTAAGGTTAACCTCCAAGTATTGAATATCGTGCTTAAAAGTCACGGGGTGTAACAGAAGCTATCCAATATCTATGTGGACAACATTGTGAGCCTACATGGAGTCCCAGTCAGCATTGTGTCGGACCGTGAATCCCAAGTTCACCTCTAAGTTTTGGAGGGCATTCCAGAAAGCTATGGGTACGGAGCTGAGAATGAGTATCGCGTACCACCCTCAAACGGATGGGCAATCCGAGAGAACCATCCAAACCTTGGAAGATATGCTGAGAGCATGCGCCTTGGACTTTAAAGGAAACTGGGATAGCATGTTGAAGTTAATGGAGTTCTCATATAATAATAGTTATCACGGTGCAATTGGCATGGCACCATTTGAAGCGTTATATGGGCGCAAGTGCAGGTCCCCTGTTTGTTGGGATGAAGTCGGAGAAAGGACATCACTGCACCCCGAGTTAGTTGAACAAGCTATTGAAAAGGTCAAGGTGATAAGAGAGAAATTGAAGGTGGCTCAGGATCGTAACAAGGGTTGTGCCGATTCTAAGAGGTGACCTCTGGAGTTCGAGGAAGGTGGAAAGGTTTACCTACGAGTTTCATCCACCAAAGGGGTTGCAAGATTCGGAATGAAGGGCAAGTTAAGCCCTAGATATATTGGCCCTTACGAAGTGCTAGGCAAAGTTGGTGAAAGAGCATACAGGCTAGCCTTACCTCCGAGCTTATCCCAAGTCCATAACCTATTTCATGTATCTCAACTAAGGAAATACGTATCGGACCCGAGTCATATCGTGGAAGCTCAACCGTTGGATGTTAAGGAGGATATCACTTACGAAGAGCATCCAATAAGGATTGGGGGATAGAAAAGATCAAGTCATACGCCGACGCGTGATTCCGTATGTCAAAGTTCAATGGAGTAACCATACGGAGCGTGAAGCCACGTGGGAGCTTGAGGAGCAAATGAAGGAGCTATATCCACATCTTTTCCAATAAGGTACGCCAGTTTCGAGGACGAAACTTTTTGTAAGGGGGTGGAATGTTATGCCCCGCACCCTCCGTAGGATAATTAAAAGGCAAGTAACTTTCTTATAAGTTCTTATGTTTTGCGAAAGAAAAAAGGCCTACTTTTGATATTAAATGGATCACCATGCCGTAATTTCTTCATGTGAATCTATTTGTGCGATCTATGTGTTTTGGTATGAGATTTGGCCATTATATGTTGAAATCTTGTTTGATGTTTGTTGATTACGTGAGATCATGTAAATCCTCATCCCTTGGATCCCACGTGGTTGATGATGGCAGTTGAAGGGAGAGAAAAGTGGAAAGGTTAGGTTTTGGGGTGGATTTGATGAAAGATTCGAGCTTTAGGATTGAATCGTTGACGTGAATATGAAGGATCTTGTTTGTGAGGGTTAAGAAGGGATTGATAGGGAAGACTAGGCTTGGATTGGTGGGAAGAACGTTGGAAAACGATTGAGATATAGGTCTGCAATTGATGCAGAAATCGCAGGATGAAGATTCTGAAAACTTATGACGTCGATCGATCGACGTATAGCAGGTGAAAGATCGACATGCCTTAGATGCACGTCGATCGATCGACGTGGAAGGAGTGAGAGATCGACGTGCCTCAGATGCACGTCGATCGATCGACGTAGTTCAGAGTGAGGGTATGACGTGTAGTAAGTGAGAGTATGACGTGAGGGTATGACATGAAGGGTATGACGTGTAGTAAGTGAGGGTATGACGTGAGGGTATGACGTGTAGTAAGTGAGGGTATGACGTGAGGGTATGATGTGAGGGTATGACGTAGGTTGAGTGAGAGATCGACGGCCTCATATGGACGTCGATCGATCGACGTCAGGGTATGACGTACGTAGATCGATCGACGTCAGGGTATGAAGTCAACCAGTTTTGGGGGAAAGTAAGGGAAGAAAGAGGGAAGCTAGGGGATCCTTTGGGTGATCTTAGGGACTTCTTAGGACCTGATTATGACTAGTCTAAGTTTTGTGAACATGACTTAAGACGGTGAATCAAGGTTGAAGAATTTGAAGGGTATTCGAATCGGAGTTCAAACGTGGATGACCTAGGAGGGTTAGGAAATGAACGCATGAGGTGTTATAGTGTTCTTCGAAAGAAACATAGGAGTACTCGCATGAGTGTGTGAAGTTTAGTAGCAAGACTAAGTGTTGATGACCTAGTTGAAGCATAAACTTTGATGTGGAGCTAGAGAAGTCTTGTGTGTTACTTGTACTTGCGCATGTGAACATGAACTGCATATGTGAATGAGATATGTGACTGAAACGAGGAGTCTTGCATCATGGCACGTGCATTACATATTGATTTGAAAAGAGAGGTGCTTCGGCATAGATTTGCGAAGGTGACCTGCAATGTTAACCGGGATGGAAATTTAAGCCGGGGTGCATTGCAGGGCACGAAAGACAGTAACGTAAACCGGGATGGAAATATAAGCTGGGGCACGTTACAGGGTATAAAGTTGTCTGTAATGCTAATCGGGATGGAAATATAAGCCGAGGTGCATTACAGGGTATAAAGTTGGCTGTAACGTAAAACCGGGATGGAAATATAAGCCGGGGCGCGTTACAGGATATAAAGTTATGTGATGTGACTGGACATTGTGACATGCATTGCACTGTTTTAAAAGAGAAAGTGTGCATGCATATGTGAATGTGTAGTGTAGTGCATATTTTGGACATGCATCACGAGAGTCAATGTGGTATGAATGTAAGTGGTATCTGGTTGTCAATGAATTGTTATTTGCGTGGGAATTGCTGTACTTACTCTATTACGTTATTCGCTTATATATTTGGAAGCTTTCCAAGACATGTGTCCCACAATTCCCTTGATATATATATTACTCATGTCTTGCCATGTGTTGATCCCGTATGTCTTATAAGCGGGTTACTTGCTAAGCGTCTTCGCTAAGGGTACTGCTTTGTGATTGCAGATGAGCCTAGCTACGACATGATATTCATAGAAGACGATGGCGAGTGGGCTGAATGGGATACATAGAGACATGTTGGGAGCTAGATGAGACAGTTGTTGTTTATTTCAGTTCTTTCCTACGTTTGAGGATTAGTTCGTTATTACTGTGACTACCCTTAGAGATGTTATTATCACTTGATGTATTGAATTGATGGTGGAGATTTATTAGATATATGTTTCCGCACTTATTTCTCTTACGTCATTGATGATGTGTAATCGAGAGATGAGACGTCTTGTAGTCTTCTCAGTAAGCTACGCGGGTGTACCGGTTCAGATTCCGCTGTCCGGGTCGGGGGTGCCTACAGCTTCTGCATGCTATGGGTTCCAAAACAAGGGAGTCATGATAGCATCTGCCCCCGGAATATATACAAAAAATGGAGCTGCTTGTGGAAAACTATACCGCATCAGATGCACCAGTGGCACCAATCTAGGCGTGTTACTTTAGGATTAACTCAAGATACGTGTGATGCGCAGGACGTTGATAAAATTTATACGAATTAATCATAAGGTGGACGTTATGTATGATAATATTATATGTCACATATGTCACGTAATAATATTAATTGTTACGTAAAACATCCACATGTTAAGTGATCATCGGGTATACTCGTGAATGTATAGTGTGGTCTAAATGGAAACTCCGAATATGTAGACAGTCATATGGTCAGAGACCACGATGGATGGGCTCAAAGTGCAATGAACATAAGTTTTACGACATCTGGTCCCCGAGGGGCGACAACCACGTGTGGCTAGTAGATAATTATTGGCACAATAATTAAATATTAAATAAAATTTAATAATAATATTTATTATTATTAAATATTAGATAATATAAAGGAAGATAAGGTTGGGGTTTTAAATTCATATTTAAATTGAATTCAGATTTAAATTTGAATTTAAATTTGAATTTAAGTTTAAATTTAAGTTTAAATTTAAATCCTAACCTATCGATCCTTACATCCCCTCTATATAAAGGAGGAGGCTTCACCTCCTCAGATCATCAAATCAAAACAGACGCATACAGTATAGCGCCATTACAGTATATTAGAGGGAAGGTGTGCCAAGTTTTCTGTAAAGCCCACACTGCCTAGCCTCTCCATCGGGTAAAGCAGTGAATTGTTGAAACCAGCAATTGATGGGAGGTCGTGAATCCTTGGATCACGTCAGATTCTTCATCAACAGGAACAGTCCGCAGCGTACGTGTTCAGATTAACAACAGCATGGAGCAATGTATATTTTCCGCATTTTGTTATTTGTCCATTGATTCGATTAAACGGTCCTATTCAGAGAATTATTAAATTAAATCCAACAAGTGGTATCAGAGCAGGCCTAATCGAATCATTATGTTAATCTGTTCATGTTCGGAAAAACAAAATTTTCTGGCTGAAAAAACGTTTTTCCGGAACGATTTATGGTTAAGAAAAGGTTCTGTTTTTGTTTAATATATAAACTGCTATCTGCATTTGAACGGAAAAACGATGCTGGCCTGGTGGTCACGCATGAAACCTACTGGAAGAAGGTACTGTGCTGCAAAAACCCTGCACGATATTTCAAGACCTTTTTTGATTTTCTGGTATTCTGTTTATATTAATATACAATTAAAATTTCCTTCAATACAGCCCAAAAGGGACAGAAAGAAGGAGGTCTCGGGTCGACTCCTCCAAGGGACAATTCTGGAGCATTTTTGCTCCTGACAGCGCTGGCGGACTGACTGGGGATTGGGCTGGCAATTCAGTTTCTGCCAGTCCGGCCCTGCAGGCAGAAAGGGCTTCGGCCCAAACTGCTATTAAGAAAAAAGGGGGTTTCAGATTCGGGCCCCTGATTCGGTCAGAAGGCTTCGGCCCAATTCAGTTGCAAAATTTTAAAAAAAAAGGAGGGCCGGTTATTTCAATTGGGGCAGGCGGGTTCTGCCCGACCCGACCCGCACCCCTACCCCCTTTATTTTTTTAATTTCATTTTTTAATTGATTTATTATTACTATTTTGGATAAAGTAAATAATAATACTTTTATTATTATTATTTAAGTTTATTTAAGGAAAATAGTAGTAGTAATAAATTGTTATTATTATTATTATTTTAAAGTTCCTTTTAAAGAAAATAATAATAATGATGATAATTTAATTAGTATTGTTGTTATTATTAAAGGAAAATAGTAATAATAATAAGTAATTATTATTATTTTAAAGTTTTTTTAAAAGAAATAAAGTAAATAATAATGATAATAATTTGGTTATTATTGTTATTATTTAAAGTTTATTAAGGAAATAGCAATAATAATAATAAATTCTTGTGTTATTATTATTATTATTATTTAAAGAAATCCAAAATAATAATAATCAAGTGTTAAGTTTAATTTTTGATTATTGCATTATTATGTTTATTTGCATGCAGTTAATTGTTTATTTATTTATTTATGCCTTATGTTTATGCATGTTAATAAATAAATAAAATAAAGTTAAGGAACTTAACCCAATAAGCATCCGAATCTTGCTGACCCGGTTTGACCGAGTTCAACCAAATTAATACGATGGGCTAAGTTGACTGAATTACCAACACTTATCAATCAATGCGGCTTATACTCGTGATAGATGACTCATTGAGTTGTGATAAACAACACCGTACACATAGTTTTGTCTAAGAAATTTGGTACTTAAGCGAGACCATTGTGACTCCACCGGTGGCCTGGAAATTATGTGGAATGGTAATATACCCTTATGGCAAGTGGGTATTGCTAAATCGGTTCACTTCACACTCAATGTGACCCATCATAAGGTTATATCACTTGTTAAATTGATTGATAAGATATTGTTTTCTTATACTATAAGGAGAACTGAGCTTGGTTCAGGTGGTTCTTATTCGAGCCGTAAAGGGAATCAAGCTAGTTCAAATTGGTTTAAGTAAAACAAAACAGATGTTGGTGTTAAGTATGCACGGTACGTGCAAAAGGGTCAGTCAGTAAACTGCGGTCATGTAGAACCATAAAGTTACGCGACTTAGCAAATGTAGGGCTTTAATATGATCCTCTTAAAGTGCGGCAATCATATCATCGCCACTATATTTGTTATGATCGTGAAGGGCATGTATGTGTTGGAGGCAATCATTGACCGGCCCAAAGGAAGGTGTGATTGTCGAAAACACATATGAGCATGGTAGTGGACCCAAATAGGGCCAGGCAGCGAAGCTTAAAATGCATAGGTTAACTCATCGTCTCAAAGGAAGGTGGTTAACCCGTGCTTGGAGAGCCGTCATATTGACCACTACATCCAATTGTTGGAAGGTATTGGGATAACTCTAAAGAGCCCCAATATTGGAAGACAATTGGTAGATGGAATCGGGGTTCTATTTTGATATTTGTTTTATGCAGTTTAAAGATTACACGTGTTGTGTATTTAAGTCCGTTTCTTGTTTGCTTTTCAGCAATAATGTCTAACATTAAGGATATTCCTACAATGAACGGTTCAAACTATAAGCAATGGAAAGGTCAAATTGAGATCTTTCTGGGGATTGCTGATCTAGACAATGTGTTACAGATAGATCGTCCAGCTGTGCTAACAGACGAAAGTACCAGTGAGGAAAAATCTCACATGGCACGCTGGCTACGATCAAATCGCATGTGTCTTATGATCATGCAAAAGACTATCTCCAAATGCTTCAGGGGACAACGTTTCTAAGTCCACGATGGCTAAAGATTTTTAGCCGATCTCGAGCAAAGATATGTAAAGAATGAGAAAGCCGAGGCAGGCAAATCTCTTAAAGAAACTTGCTCGAACAGTACCCGTGGAATCGACAGCATAGGGGTGCATAAAGTTATGAATGCTATCGCCACCAAGTTCGGTGGTAAGAAACGCAAAGCTGCGGAAATGGTTACTGTGCAAAAGGCAAGTCAAAAGGAAAAGGAGGTGCCTATTACTGACACACCCAAAAGCATGACTTGTTTCTTTTGCAATAAGGAAAGGACATTTAAGGAAGAATTGTACCGGTTATATATCTTGTCTCAAGAAAAAGGGTACATTCTTAGTTTGTTCTGAAGTTAATTTTGTTTCGGATATAGCCACTTGGTGGGTCGATACAGGAGCCACGACTCACCTATCTGTGACTATGCAAGGTTGCCTAAGCCATAGAAAACAAAGAGACAATGAAAGATACGTCTATTGGGGAAATGGCAGCGGCATAAAGGTTGAAGCCATCGGGCATTTCAGATTGCTGTTGGCATCCGGTTTCTATCTAGATTTGCATGACACTTTGTAGTACCATCGTTTAAACGAAATCTTATTTCGTTTTATCGATTGGATAAAAGTGGATATTATGGTTATTTTGGAAATAGAAATTTCCAACTTTATCATGCTTCTAGATTGATTGGTCATGGTATAATGTCCGAAATTGATAAACTTTATTCAATAAATGTTGCTTCAAATCAGGAAACCTTGCATGTTGTAACGCGAAAAGTTAAAGCAAAATTAACTCATGAGAATTCAGGATCACTTTGGCATCGACGTTTAGGACACGTGTCCAAAAACAGAATAGAACGTCTTGTCAAAACAGAAATTCTCAATCATTTAGACTTAACCGACTTAGAGTCGTGTGTATTTTGTGCTAAAGGAAAAACAAACTAAAGTCCGAAGATATGAGCAAATCGTGAAAATAGTCCATTAGAGTTGATTCATACCGATATTAGTGGCCCATTTCATCCGGTTACTCGAAATGGCCACTCTTATTTTATCACCTTTATTGACGACTATTCGCGATATGGCTACATATTCTTGATTAAAGAAAAAGCGCAAGCAATAGATATGTTCAAATCCTTTAAAGCTGAAGTTGAGTTACAACTCAACAAAAGGATTAAAGCCATCAGATCGGACCGTGGGGGTGAATACTACGGTCGATATGATGGATCAGAAGAACAATGCCCAGGACCATTTTCTAAATACTAGAGGAAAACGGAATTGTCCCTCAGTACACCATGCCTGGGTCACCAAGCATGAATGGTGTAGCTGAAAGACGAAACGTACCTATGGATATGGTGCGTAGTATGATGAGTCAAACTACACTACCATTATTCTTCTGGGAGAAGCGCTTAAAACCGCAAGCTTACATCCTCAACCGAGTACCAAATAAAGCAACGATAAGGACCCCTTATGAGTTATGGACTAAGCGTAAGCCTAGCCTTAACACATAAGGGTTTGGGGCTGTCCAGCAGAGGCAAAGCCTTACAGACCAAATGAAAGAAAGCTGGACCTAAAACAGTTAGTTGCTATTTCGTTGGTTACTACTCAGAAAGGTCACGAGGTATAAATTCTACGATCCCATAAGTAAAGTGTTTTTCGAGACAACTTGGGTAAAGTTCTTTGAGGATACTTTGGTTTTGGGGGGAATGATTTGCATCAGCAGATCATCGAGTTCGATGAGGCACACTCAGATGCGACAGAAGTGCAAATCGAAACTATCTTTTGGGGAGATAGCATCACCGATACCCGCATCTGAGGTACCTTATCCCAGTAGTGACGCTCCACAGGAACAAGTTCATGTTCCTGAGGAAGTTACTGAAGAACCCGATGAATTGCCAGCTGATGCAGTTCAGGAACCTACAGTATCCCAAGAACAAGTATCCCTAAGGAGATCCACTCGTGAACGGAGAACCCCATACCTAGCGACTATGTGTGTATCTCCAAGAACACGAATTCGATGTTGGTATGTTGGACGATGACCCCGAAAACGTCCAACAAGCAGTACAATGTCGAAATAAGAAAAGTAAATAAAAGCCATGGAAGAAGAGATAAAGTCTATGCACGACAACAAGGTATAGGATGTCGTCTCGTTGCCTAAAGGTTCAAAACCCTTGGTTGCAAATGGATATTTAAAACCAAACGGGATTCAAAAGGCAACGTAGAAACGATATAAGGCTCGACTTGTTGCTAAAGGGTTACCCAAAAGGAGGGCATAGACTATACGGAAACCTTCTCTCCAGTATCCACGAAGGATTCCTTCCGGATAATCATGGCTTTAGGGGCATATTTAGATCTTGAGCTATATCAGATGGATGTCAAGACTTCGTTTTTAAACGGAGAACTCGACGAGACCATTTACATGGTTCAACCGCCTCGATTCGAGGGTGGGAGATCCAAAAGGCATGGCTTGTCGACTAAAGAAATCCATCTATGGGCTCAACCAAGCGTCTCGACAATGGACTTCAAATTCGCCAAAGTGGTTGTCTCCTTCGGTTTTGAGGCAAACCAAATTGACGAATGCATGTATCACAAGTTCAGTGGGAGCAAGTTCATATTCATGATCTTGTACGTAGATGACATACTGCTTACAACAAACGATGTAAACATGTTGAGCGACAGCAAAGCCTTTCTGAGAAAATATTTCGAGATGAAAGACCTTGGTGAAACCTCATATGTGTTGGGACTTGAGATACGGAGGAATCGTACCCAAGGTATCTTAGGCTCTCTCACAACAGGCATACATCGAAAAGGTGTTGAAGCGGTATAGCATGGATAAGTGTAAACCACTTAATACCCCTGTGGCAAGATGAGATAAATTCAGTCTGAAACATGTCCCCAAACAGAGTTTGAACGTTCAGAGATGAGGAATACTCCCTATGCTTCGGTAGTAGGGAGTATAATGTATGCCCAAGTATGTACACAACGACCAGACTTGGCATTCATTACAAGAATGTTAGGCAGATACCTCTCTGATCCAGGCAAGGATCCACTCGACTGCATCAAAGAGAGTGCTAAGATACTTACAAGGAACAAAGCAACACGTACTGATGTATCGGAGATCTGATGAGTTAGAGATCACTGGATATACAGATTCCGATTTTGCTGGATGTCAGGATAGCATGAAATCGACCTCGGGCTATGTGTTTACTTTAGCTGGAGGTGCGATCTCGTGAAAGCACGAAACAAACCTTATTGGCGTCTTCCACTATGGAGGCGGAATTCGTTGCATCATTCCACGCATCCAATCAGGCGATATGGCTTTGCAATTTTGTCACAGGCTGCGGGTATTGAACACTATCTCATCTCCAATGAGGATTTACTGTGACAGTAAAGCTGCGATGCTATATTCAAATAACAATCGGAGTTCATCTAAGCGAAATACATAGAGATGAAGTATCTGGCTGTTAAAGAAAGAATTTAGAGTGGTCTGATCAGTATTGAGCATATCAATACATACTCCATGGTGTCCGACCATTTGACTAAGGCCATGGAACCGGGTGTGTTTCACAAGCATGTTCGCCGTATGGGTCTTAGTCCAGTTGAGGATGTTTTATCATAGTGGGAGTCTGTGGAGGTTTTTCTTGTGCTGAATAAAGTTGTATATTTCAGACATACAGTATAATGTTACATTCCGGTTATATTAAAGTTTTTCTGCATAAGTAATGTACATTAAGCAGCTACGGCATACATTCTGAATTCTATTGATCTCGCTAAAGAGGGCCAAGTTGGAAATTAATATGTACGATCACCTAGCATATTAATTCCACACTACATATCCATTTCATTATCCATGTCATTCAGTAGAATAATAGCACATGATTTAAGAGGGACAAGTCACTAATTCAATGTGGCAGCGTGCGGCTTAAGTATTTTACTAATATTTGCTGATGGAGCCGGATGAAAGGAAAGACAACTAAAGGACATACAGTATATGAGCTCACAAAGGAGTGACATATAATCTTTAAGATTACATACATAGTCCAAGTGGGAGATTGTTGGGATTAATCGAGATACGTGTGATGCGCAGCACGTTGATAAAGTTTATACGAATTAATCATAAGGTGGACGTATATGTATGATAATATTATATGTCACATATAGTCACGTAAATATATTAATTGTTACGTAAAACATCACCACTGTTAAGTGATCATCGGGTATACTCGTGGATGTATAGTGTGGTCTAAATGGAAACCCCCGAATATGTAGACGTCATATGGTCAGAGACCGCGATGGATGGGCTCAAAGTGCAACGACCATAAAGTTACGACTATCATGTCCCCGAGGGGCGACAACCCCGTGTGGCTAGTAGATAATTATAGCCACAATAAAGTAAATATTGAAAATAATATTTAATAATAATAGTTATTATTATTAAATATTAGATAAATTAAAGGAAGATAGGTTTGAGTTTTAAAATTCATATTTAAATTTGAATTTTAAGTTTAAATTTACGTTTAAATTTAAATCCTAACATATCAGATCCTTTCCATCCCCTCTATCTGAAAGGAGGAGGCTCAGATCATCAAATCAAAACAGACGCATACAGTATATAGCGCCATACAGTATATTAGAGGGAAGGTGTGACAATTTTTCTATAAAGCCCCACACTGCCTAGCCTTCTCCATCGGGTAGTAAAGCAGTGATTGTTGAAACCAGTCCATCCGGGTAAAGCAGGGAATTGTTGAAACCAGTCCAAGGGGTGTATCACAGCAATTGGTGGGGAGGTCGTGAATCCCCCGTGGATCACGCCAGATTCTTCATCATCGCCTTGAGTAGTCGCACCGTACGTGGTTCAGATTAACAACCGCAATGGAGCAAGGTATATTTTCTTCTTTCTGCATTTTTGTTACTTTGTCCATTGATTCGATGAAACGGTACTATTCAGAGATTTATTAAATTAAATCCAACAGTTACGTCCTTGCAGTAACGTACGGCGTAATAACTGTTAAGGTTGTAGATCTCTGCCCAGGTTGTTCAAACAACCAGTTTGATCTTTCTCAACAATCTTTTTCAAGGATTGCAAACCCTGATGCGGGAAAGATCAACATCGCCTTTAGCCGGTACGTAAAATTTCATTTTGTTCCAGACGATAATATTTTGTAATTTGTTTCTAGTGTTTCTACATATATTTTTCACTTGTGTTTTAATCTTTTGTGTTGTCAGGATCTGAAAGATCGTTGATGATATCTTGAAGGAACAATGAACCATTAAGCTGCAATAAGGCCTTGGCGAATAATGAAGCTTGAAGATTATGTTTTTTTATAATATTTATGATTAAATTAAAAAACTAGCACAGGCTAGAAAGTTGCACTTACTTTTCTGAGATATTCTAAATACCGCTGGAAATGGAATAATGCTTATCTTCCCAAATTATATGTCGATGCTTAGCGGTTCTAGTTATTGTCTGAATTTCGAACTTTGTAGCTTAGATGAACACAAATCTTTTCACGCACCGTTATTATATCTTCCTAGCGATCAAGTGGCGAATGCAAGAGCATACAAGCAAACGAGTCAACCGGTTTTATAGTTATTTGAATCCGCAATTACAACATCTAAACCCTATGCCTAACTAGAGAAATAAAAAGTTAAGGAAAATACTGGCTATTGAACTGATATATGCTCTATGTTTACGCCGGTGTCTATATATTATGAACGAACGATAATTTGTAGTTATTAACAATATAAAGCTCAATAAGAAAATCGTAGTCTCTTTTTTTTCTATTTTTTTTTTTTGGCTTCATGCAAATATTTCTTCACTCTCTTGATGATGCTCGTTTGGGTTACTCTCTCATGAGAACTAATCAAGAAAGATAGGATCAGTCAAGTCAAACAGAATATTCTTGTTTTGTAATTACCATATTTATCTAAGTTTGTACATTAATAGATACAGGTGATTGTAATGTTGTTCGAACAAGAAAAAAAAAGATTTCATTCATCTAACATAGTATCAAAGTAAGTTTTCTGATCCGTATGACTCAGATACCGACAATCCTTCATCACCCCCTATACCTTTTATTTCTCTTACCCTGCTAAACTAATCAAGCCATGCCTACCCAGAAAAACTGGTCTGTTTGGAACTCATAAGCATATCTCCATCACTGTGCCAGTACCTTTCCCGGCCAAATAGCCAAAGCCCCATTAACTTTTCTTGCCAAATAGCTAAAAACACATATCTGCGCTTGCACCATAACCATCTATCCACAAGATTATATTAGAAACAGGAACCCTCTGTAATTAAAAACAATGAATTGTCTATACAGTTAGTCAATTTGTTGAAACCATCGTTGTTAATCAACTAACAATCGCTAATTATGAACATTGTCAATGGGATTCAAAATTAATGGTGACGATTACTCACTATGAGCTATCCTTATCAAGAAGCCCATTGGAGCCATGGAGGACACAACAGCTCACGGGTGTACCACCACCTCCACCCATCACTGATAATACCTTCCCACAATGTGAACAAACAGAGCATCTTGTGCTCACCTGGCTTATCCAAAATATTGAACCAAGTTTGGTGAATAAGGTGTCTGGCTACCTATTGCGAAAATGCTTTAGGTTGGACTCGCAACCACATAGGGTCTAGCAGTGATGCCCTTTACGTATTAACATTCACAAGAAGGCAAACTCAATCAAACAGAGTAGAGGATCCTTGAAGACTGCTGGAATAGGCTTTAAGGAGTTTAGATGGCAATCGACGGCAGGGACCTTAACCTAGTGATGGGCCCTAAAGATATTGTGATTTACAACAAGAATTCAGGAGCAACGTTTATTCCAACTTTTGCTGTAGTGGACGACAAATTTGAGTTCGTAAAAGAGACCTACTAAACAGGAACACTCCCGTTGCTGGAAACAGCCTATGAGACCATTCGAATGGAGGAGGCTGGAATAGGGATCCTACGAGGAATCCATTCACACACAGAGTCTTCATTAGGGATTGGCATCAGATTGAAGCTCTGAGGAAGATTAGAAGGGACATAGGGCGGCGGCGCGATGCTCACAGATGTCATTAGATAGTGTAGAGAATGAGGACAAGTCAAAACTTTGCTGCATATAATGCGGAATGAAGAAGCATAGAAGGAAACATGCTTTCAGTTGGTCGGATAACCAAAGTGGTGGGACGAGGAGGAAACAAGGGGACCGAAGAAGGCGAGAGAGCGATAAGGCATCGTAGGGCGAGGGGCCATTGCCATGGGCATCAACAGTGGCACAAGCATGGACGACAATGACATTCGATAGAAGGCTGCCAGCGGCGACAACAGAGTCTCTCACGGCAGAGATAACGAAGAAATTGCCATCGCCAGGAGGGAGACCAGAGCCACCATAGAGATAAGAAGTGAAGGGGAAGGTATGAGGATTTGGTATTTTAACCCCAACCCTCCAGCACATCAATTTACACTTATACCCCTGCCTATTACCCTTTATTCCTATAATATTTTGACTAATTCACAAGTAACCCTCAAACATTCAAAAAAACACTGTTTTAGCACAGGCAACATCTAAAATTATAAGTGTATCCTCGGGCATTCAGCCTATCTCAAAAGTTCAGAACGTGAGTTTAACCCCCAAACACACCCGGCGTGGCTCCTGGATAGTGGTGCCACTGACTCTATCACGTACGATATCAAAGACTTTATACACCTCACAACTCCCGCCAAATCCATTCAAGACCGTAAGGGGCAAACTAGACCCTGTTCACGGAGGAGGGACTATCGAATATTCACCACACTTAAAACTTAAAGATTGCTTCTATGTTCCAACATTATCGTTAAAATTATTGTCCCTCAGCCAAATTCTTAATTGTGTGATACTAATATATCCCACTCTTTGTCCTTGCAAGATATTAATGCGAAGAAAATAATTGGGCGTGGCACTAAGTGTGATGGCCTATACTATGGTGACGAGGTACCTCACCAGGAACAATCTAATCTTGCTTACGAGACGGTCCATCAATAACTGCGGTTATGGGGCTGCCGTCTAGTTCATCCATCATTCAGTTATTTGAAACTTCGATTCCCTAGTTTGTTTCCTACTTTGATGAATCATATGTCATGTAAAACTTGCAATCGTGTAAAAATTATCGGATCACTTTCAAATCTAATAATACTCGGGTAGGGCTTATGTTTTCTATAATCCATTCAGATGTTTGGGAACATGCTCCTTACCCTAGTCCATGTGGATTTCAATATTTTGTCCTATTTGTAGATGACTTTTCTTGTATGGCATGGGTTTATTTCCTTAAACATAAGCATGAGGTTCGCACTAAATTCATTAACTTCTTCAAAATGGCCCAAAATCAATACAATACCAATATTTAGGTCCTCCGCTCTGACAAATGTGGCGAATATATGAGTTGGGACCTATAGATTTGTTTCCACGATAACGGCATTATTCATTAAACTTCTTGTCTTAACACCCCTCGACAAAATGCGGTTGCTTAAAGAAAAAAACCGCCTCTTATGTGAAATGACCCAGGCGATGTTACTCGAGTCCTCCATCCGAAACTATTTTGGCTTGATGCAGTATCCACAGTTGCCTATCTTCTAAGTGAGTTCATACATAAGCCATATATCGCTTATGCAAATTGGGGTTCAAAGTTAGTTCGTACATAAGCCATATATAGCTTATGCAATTGGGGGTTCTATGTCAGTTCATACATTAGCCACAGGCAGAACATTTAGAGGCGGTTATGCAAATAATCAGGTATGTAAAAGGAACACTTGGGCGAGGTATTCCGTTCAAGAAATATGGATATCTGAATGTCGAATCTGCATTGATGCGGACGGAGTAAGGAATCAGAACAAGAGACATTCACCTCAAGATATTTTGCACTAGTGGGTTGAAATCTCATCACTTAGAAAAGTAAGAAGCGGAAGGTTGTAGCATTATCTAGTGCATAAGCAGAATTAAGACGGATCGCGAAAGGAGTAACGAAGTACTATGGGAAACAAATTATTGGGCGAGATAGGTTTTCCGCTGTAGCTCCTGGCTCAGGTGAAAAGTGACAATAAGACAGCAATTAGTATCTCAGAAAATATAGTACAACATGACAGAACCAAGTATGTCGAAATGGACAGACACATCCATCATCAAGGAGAAAGTGGAAAGTGGTGTTATCAAATTGCCGTTTGTGCGGTCAGAAGATCAGCTTGCAGATACATTAACAAAGGCAGCAACCGGAAGGGTGTTCAAATCAGTTCTGGCCAAGCTGGGTATTGGTGATCCCACTAATCAATTTGAGGGCATTGGTAATCTCACTATTCGACTTGTAATTACCATATTTAGCTAAGCTTGTACACCTATAAATAAAAAAAATTTCATTCAATCTAATAACTCTTCCTTGTATGCAAGCTTGTACACCTATAAATATGCAAGTGTTAATCAATCTGTCCGGCAAAAGAATTACAAAGACAGACCTAAGGAGGTTCTGATTGAGAGGGGTGGTAATGATCCATCCACGTTACTTTAGAACACACTTTATGTGAACTAATAAAAAAGAGAGAATATATATAAAATGTATGTTTTAACATATTTTTTAATTTTTTATTGGTCTATCTAAAATGTATTACAAAATTGTGTTTTATATAAAGTGTTTTAAAACATTCTTCCGACTAAATTAGCGAAAAATAGCTTGATACTTGGGAAAGAAACTGCGGCGAGATTGGATTATGGACGCAGTTACGTTACAACAACATAATATTACCCTATTGTTTTAGAGACGCCCGTCTATAACGAAGTACGGAGGTTCGGATGCAACCATGTCGGATAAATATTTTGTCGCAGCTCGTTACTGAATATCGACGAAGTGATCAAAATCTCGGTAAAGAAACAATTTTGTGAATGGCGGAGGGATTTTATTCGTTATGATTATTAGAGAATAATTAGAAACCTGTCCTTTTCCATTCTCTTAATCAAGCTAATTTTCTTCGATTTCCAGCTGAAATTAAATCAACAATCAATTTCACCACCATTAAAAAAATTTAAGAAATTCTACTGTAGTAGGCACAGGAAAAAAAAACAAAAAGAAAAAAAGAAAAAAAAAAACAAATATTTTTTTGACACTATTGTCAAACTATATAGTCTTAGACTAAAAAATTTCATCCCGGTACAAAAGAGTCAACTCCCAAGTCTTACCATGGTTGAACAAATAGGTATAATAAGATGACAACTAGGTTCATACTTATATGGATCTTGCATTTTTTTAAATTATTCTCTTGAAATTGCTCCAGTGCTTGCTGAACCAAAAAAAAGTCACAGAAAGAAAAAAAAGTTTAAGAAAAGCTAGGCTGATTCAGCTATTGACGAGACCGGATTTGCTCGTCAGGTGGATCGGAGACGATCCGGGTAGAGTGCCGTTAATCTTCCGTCTAACTCCGTCGTTGGAACCTAAAAGGGAATAGAAACATTAGAGGTCCCAGGGCGCTGCCCCGGGAAAAACCCTCCGACGCTTAAGTCAGTTGTGGGCATTTTAGCTTATAGCTTAAGCTGGAATAAAGGTTGTATAAAACCTTTTTGGGGTCGGCCGAGGTGTTGGCCGAGCTGAGATGAAGTCTGTTGATCACTCACCAGAGACTTGGCTTCTACTGTTGATGAAGCTCTTGTTTTATAGTTGGCGAAGCTGGGAGCTGAGTGTCCCAAGATGTCACTTCTGACTTGCATGATAGCCGCGTGGCAACTGGGGGGTTGGTGTGTTGGCAGCTCTCCCTTGCATGGTTGACAGATGGAAATATAAGGTTGCATGAAGGCCACGTAACAAGGAGTATTGTGGCTGAGCACCATTGTGACCGAGAACTATTTGTGGCCGAGAACTATCATGGCCAAAATGCCAGTGGCTGAGATGCCATTGTGGCAGGACTTTGTGGCCGAAATGCCAAAGTTAATTGTTTATGGATGACTTGGTGAATTTAGTCATATGTAGAAATTAGGAGCTTTATGGAGTTTTATCCCTGAGGCGTGGCCGAGATTGATGAGGCCGAGATACTTTGGCCGGGCTGAGGCCTGGTCGAGACTCATTTTGACTCAGCCTGGTCAGGATAGCTGGGTTCGGTATCTTGTTCCGGGTAAGCCGAGCTGCAGGAGCCGACAAGTACTGAGAAGATCTTTGTACTAAACATAGTGCCTCAGACTACCTTGAAGGTGGTTGTCCTTTGGGGATCTCGGCCTCTGGCTGGGAATTATGAGGACCGAGGTCGTCCAGTCAACTGTCTGAGACGAGGTTGCGTTGACTGTTACGGACTAACTTGAACCTTGTCTTTATCCGAGCAGGTGGATTTTGGTCTCATCACTATGCCTCCAGATTAGTCTGACCGAGCCGAACAGGAACGGCAGACTAATCGATTCGAGTATTTAATGTGCTGTCGTGTCGAATTGACATGTCGACTTCTATTTGGCGACGGTTCATTTGCATTCAAGTTTGCCGAGAAAGAAAATTCGGAAGTCCAGAAAATAGTGGCTGGGATGCTTGAAGGTGGCCAATTTAATGAATTCGCTGTGCACCTTTGATTTGGTGCAATTGAATGTGAAAAGACCTCCCCTCTGGCCTAGATCATTTTAGCTGAGAACCATCAATGGCTGAGATTCGTTAATAGTAGACCAGTGGGTGGAGCTTGTTCCTTATTTATGTGAACTGGCATGTCAACTGTTGTACTCTGTCTGATTTGGTCCCTTAGAATTCTCGGACCGTTCTAATGGCCGAGACTGATGGGATAGGATCCCCTCACCGCTCCTCTCTCACCGCATACGTGACCGCGCGACACGTGACCAAAAAGGGGGGTGGTGAGGCTGGGTGAGGGTAACCCTCATCCAGCCTCACCATCCCCTACTGCTGCCACATGTCGCGTCCTGGGCCGTGCGGTGACTCACCGCGCGGTGAGGAGATCTCATCCCAAGACTGATGAGGCCAGGCTGAAGCCAGGCCGGGATCATTGTGGCCGGGCTGATGCCTGGCCGACTTTTCACTTGCCGAGGTCAGGAATTTTGCTGCTCTGCTATTTCATTTAGAGCTTTTCATTTGTTCTGAGCTAAGCTTCCCCACCTGTTCTGGCCGAAGTTTGAAGTCGGCTTTGTACTTGACAATTTTTGAGCCTGCAGACAGTTTTTTATAAAAATACTGTTTAAGCTTTAAAATGTAGAATAAACCTGTTATTCTGCCGAGCTGGAATAAAAATAGATAAAGCATGAATCCTGCACTGCTTTAACCGAGCTTTAAAAAGCTTAAAGTTTTGTATTTTGGTGCAGTTCTGCCTAGCCCTGCTAGGTCTAAAGAGGTGCACGTACACTGCGACACTTTACCTCTGCCCCTGTGTCGGACTTATGAAAGCCTGTTCATATAAATTTATCCTTTGACGAGTCTTTGCCTCGGACCTGCCGAGGTCTTACGAGTTCACCCTTTAGCGGGCTTTTGCCTCGGACCTGCCGAGGTCTTATGAGTTCACCCTTTAGCGGGCTTTTGCCTCGGACCTGCCGAGGTCTTATGAGTTCACCCTTTAGAGGGCTTTTGCTTCGGATCTGCCGAGGTCTTATGAGTTCACCCTTTAGCAGGCTTTTGCCTCGGACCTGCCGAGGTCTTACAGAGAAACCTGTCCCGCGAAGTGTTCGGGCTCTGCTCGGATGCCTTATTCTTATCGGGGTGCTTTGACAGAATTTTCCTCATAGGAGGATTAGATGGACTGATCCGGATAAAATCGATCTTCGGATAATATAAGGCCGAGCTGGGGAATATCTCTGCCCCCATTAATTGTTCTAGGCATTGTTGACGATTAGAAGGAGATGCCGGGCCAGATAATGAAGACAAAAGAATCAAGATTGATCACGGATGCTGTATAATCCAATAAGTTGGCCGAGATCACTATGGCTGGGCTACGGATTGGCCGAGACCCCTTGTGGCCTGGCTGAGGCCTGGGTTCGCTACCTTGGAATTCAGAGCATTATGGGTCTGCTGTTATGCAAGTGTTCCTTGATATACGCCACCGGTTCTGCAAATGGCATATTTTCAAGAAATGCCAGGAAAGAATGTCCCAATTGCTTCTTACACATCCATATATGGAGGCTGATTTCCATAAGTGTGTAAATTCGACTGAAACTGTTGAGGAGTTTGAAACCTGCTGGTTCTCTCTAGTTGCCAAGTATGATCTTAGGGATAATGAGTGGCTTCAAACTATTTACAGTGCTCGTAGTCAATGGGTCCCTGTGTATCTTCGCAACACCTTTTTGTTTTTGCAGAAATGTCCATAACTCAGCGTAGTGATAGCATGAACTCATATTTTGATGGTCATATTAACGCATCAACAAATCTAAACCAGTTCCTCAAGTTGTATGAAAAAGCTCTTGAGAGTCAAAACGAGAAGGAATTTAGAGCGGATTATGATACCAGGAATACTAAACTGAGCTTGAGAATTACTCCCCTCTTGTGCGACCCAAGGATCTGAATCTCATTTCGGGTCTATCGGTTCGCTGCAACGGCATCACCGAAGGCGATGTCGTGTCTGCTCCCAGTTTCGCAAGAATCGCTGATAAAGTGTATGAGCTTCTACATGGGAGAATATGGACTGTTGCACAATACTTGAGGACTTCAAGGTTCATGCGAACATCATCTAAGCTCCTGTGTGTTTGCTGTCCGAGCCCGAAATAGGTCTCAGGGGCGGCCATCTTCCTGGGTCAAATACGGACAACTCATGGAGGTTCAAAACAGCGATTCTTGTTGAGAGATTTGATCTTTCCGAGAATCTGGCTCTCATATTCCATTGCCTTGGGTAGCAGAATCTCTGCCATTACTCTTTGGGATTGGCCATAAGATATACATATTCGGCTGATACCGTGAGGCTGATTCTTGAAAAGGGTAATCGACGTTTCGTGTGCAATTCTGGGGTGCTTGTGAAGCCTTATAAAGAGAAGGGAAAAGTCCCAGAAAAGAAGTAACATCAACAGCATTTAGAACGATTTGAGTTCTCGGACTGCTTGAGTTCTTCGGTGCTTGAATCGGAGGAGCCCTTTGACCTTCTGTTTGGGTCAAGAATGTCTTAAAGAATCATCATCACAGACAATTCCAAGCCAGCATGGGAGCCCCGAGTGCTTCACCTAGACATTCCCAGTCTCAGGTCAACCAAACAGTCGATCCTTCGTCTGATTTAATCAATTTCGAAATCTCAGGAGTGTCGATCCGGACATGGCCGAGATGGCCCCTTTGTTTCATTTTATCCAGACGTTTTCACCAAATTGCGGTCCGGAAAGAAACGGAGGTTCAGGCCCTCGTTCTAGCGCTACTTGACGAGACCGGATTTGCTCGTCGGGTGGATCGGAGATGATCCGGGTAGAGTGCCGTTAATCTTCCGTCTAACTCCGTCGTTGGAACCTGAGAGGGAAGAGAAACGTTAGAGGTCTCGGGCCCTCCGACGCTTAAGTCAGTTGTGGGCATTTTAGCTTATAGCTTAAGCTGGAATAAAGGCTGTATAAAACCTGTTTAGGGGTCGGCCGAGGTGTTGGCCAAGCTGAGATGAAGTCTGCTGATGACTCACCAGAGACTTGGCTTCTACTGTTGATGAAGCTCTTGTTTTATAGTTGGCGAAGCTGGGAGCTGAGTGTCCCAAGGTGTCACTTCTGACTTGCATGATAGCCGCGTGACAACTAGGGGGTTGGTGTGCTGGCAGCTTTCCCTTACATGGTTGACAGATGGAAATATAAGGCTGCATGAAGGCCACGTAACAAGGAGTATTGTGGCTGAGCACCATTGTGACCGAGAACTATTTGTGGCCGAGAACTATCATGGCCAAAATGCCAGTGGCTGAGATGCCATTGTGGCAGGACTTTGTGGCCGAGTACCACATTGGCCGAAATGCCAAAGTTAATTGTTCATGGATGACTTGGTGAATTTAGTCATATGTAAAAATTAGGAGCTTTATGGAGTTTTATCCATGAGGCGTGGCCGAGATTGATGAGGCCCAGATACTTCGGCCGGGCTGAGGCCTGGCCGAGACTCACTCTGACCAGGCTGAGGTCTGGCCAGGATAGCTGGGTTCGGTATCTTGTTTCGGGTAAGCCGAGCTGCAGGAGCCGACAAGTACGGAGAAGATCTTTGTACTAAACATAGTGCCTCAGACTACCTTGAAAGTGGTTGTCCTTTGGGGATCTCGGCCTTTGGCTGGGAATTATGAAGACCGAGGTCGTCCAGTCAACTGTCTGAGTCGAGGTTACGTTGACTGTCACGGACTAACTTGAACCTTGTCTTTATCCGAGCAGTTGGATTTTGGCCTCATCAGCTATAACTAAATTAACGGATCCAATTTGAAACATGAAGTACAAAAAATGTTAACATGGGATGCAGCAACAAAATAAATAAATAAACCATTGATTATTTTTGCCAAAAGAATAATGCATCACAAAGACTTACCAAAGCATGATTGTAGATCTCATACAAATTTTGATTCAAGTCTACAACCTTCTTTTCTTGAGCTTTTCTCCAATCTAATGGACCATAGCTGTCACATCCCCTTTTCTTAACGGTAGAGGGAAAAATAAAAGGAAAGAAAAAACGGAAAGAAAAAGGAAAATTAAGAAAACTATATAAAAGGAAAATATAATTATAAAAATATTTAATAGTTATATTAAGTTAATTGGATGAGAATAGGAAAATGTGGAATAAAGATAGAAATTAAGTAATATACCTTATATATAATTCTTAATTATCCTAGGAAATTACCGATATATACTTATATATATCTACCCACAATCAAAAAAAAAAATCAAACCCTATCATCCCCTCTCCAAACAAATGGCAATTCCCTTCCTCCACAACCTGCAAGCACAGCTGCCAACTATGGAAAAGAAGAAGAAGATTTTCTTCTTCAACATAAAACCCCATTTATATATATACATATACATATATGTGTATATATATACACACACACACACACATCCTAAATCTACATCACACCACCATACAACCATGGAAATCGGCCAGCCATATGAGGGAGATGAAAGCGCGTAAGAAATTCGTCCAGAAAAGATAGGTTACCTTCCCCTCTTCTCGGATTGCCCGCACTCGCAATAAATTTTCTGTGCTATTTTGAATGCCTTCGTATGCGTGTTTTATATGTTGTTGATATGCGTAAAAATATGTGTGCATAATGGTGTTTTTCGTGCGATCTGAATTTAATTAAAAAGACTCAATTTTTATGCGAAAAATTGGAAATTTACATGAACAGCCTTAGAAATAGGTCACATAGCCCGGAAATTAGGTCGGAAATAACATGGAAATCGAAAACTAGGTCTGGAAGGCGGCGCATGTAGCTCACGCATGCGTTTTAGGGGACGTGTGGGGCCCACGCATGGCCCCTGATAGCGCGTGCCAGACACGCGCTGACGTGTCCAGTTCCATTGCGTGTGTCTCATTAAACAGAGTCAAATGCAATTGGTTTGGGTCAAGTCGGAGTTAAAATGAAGATTTTATCGAGGTTAGAAGAAAATAGAATTTAACTAAAAAAAGTAAAAAGAAAAAAAGAAAATCCAGGTCAGCGGTCGGGTTGACCGGGGCTGACCCGGTTTGCAGGCTGAGCTGGCGACTGACCTAAAAAATGAATTATTAATTAATTTTTGAAAATAAATAAATAATAATAAATTAATTAAAATTAGTTTAAAATTCTAGAGAAATACAAATAACTTCTAGAAAATTATAATTAATTTCTTGAAAATATAAAATGCTAAAAATAAAATATTTTCACCTGATTTCTGAAGTTGCTTTAACTAATTAAAATAATTAAAAAATAAATATGGAATAAATAGAGAAAAATAAGAAAAAATAGTATAAAGTCATGGAAACATTAATAGAAGCTAGGAAAAATATAATTAATGGTTAACAATATTTTCATTACATTTCCAATAATTAAAGTAAAGAAAAAAAATAGGACAGTGAGCTGGGAAAAAATTAATTTAATACTAATATTATTTAATAAAGAATAGATTTAGAAACCCATTAAATAAATTAAAATAAAATAAAAAAAGGAGGAAAAATGAGAGAAAAGAAAAAGAAATTAAAGCAAGAGAAAATATAGTAGGGCAAGATAAAAATAAATAAACAAAAGAATGTAGTGGTTGAATGCCTAGGAAAAATAAAATAAAGTCTAGAAACCTAAAATAAAATCTAGAAAGATAAAATAACGGCAGAAGATAAAATACATTAATAAACCCCACGCAATATAGAGTAACTATGCAATATAGAGCGGAGCATGCAACATAGGAGAAACAGAAGTGTGAAAGTGTGCAGCATTCATGGCACGTGTATTTCATGGCACGTGTATCCCTTCAGGGCGAGTGACTCCACAATACGGAGCGAGATCTACGTTGACACAATGATACGGAGCGTGTGTGCTGACTCCACGTTATGTGTGATAGGACCCCAGGACATGCATTGCTTACATGGATAGAAGGAGCATGACGTGTTATTTGATGCGATTGGGTGTGTGACACGGTAGTGTGAAGGAGCATGCATCATGAAGTTACGCATTGCATTTGGAGATGTGACGATGTTATATTTGTTTACCTTAGACTTACTTTGCAAGTTGGATCGGATTTGTGTTATTTACCTAATGTTATGCTTACTTTGCGATCGGATCAGATATGTGTTATTTGCTTATCTATTTGTACATTTATTGTAAGTATGATTCCTTTCTGGGAAAAGATGGGTAACCTACGGGTGATTTCCTAATCACTTACCCCCTTACTTATCCTTCCACAGGTGAGTCCGAGTTCGAGTATAATTTTGTAGAGGACGAGTCTGACTGTGCGAGCTGGGGCGAGTGAAGCTTTGAGGAGAACTTTTGGGATACTTGATAGATTTTATATTTATTTCGTTTTTATTAGACCTTTGGAATTTCATTTGATACATTGGGTTTCGTCAGTCCTAAACGTTTCAGTTAGTTTTGCATTGGAATTATTTATAAATTGAATTTGACTTTTAATTATCGTTTCTGCGAAAAAAAATTCTACGTTATTTCTGACGTGTAAGAAGTTTGAACGACACTTTGTAGTTCTTGTAGTAGACTACGACGGGTGAACTGTTCCCGATGCTACAGTTTCAGGAGTGAGGCGCTACAGGTGGTATCAGAGCCGAGGCTCCAGATCTGCCTCGGAAACGCATGATTAATTAGATCACTTAGACATAAGCTATGATCTTTTTTCAAAAATCACGATTTTACCCCTAATGAATAAAGTAGACTTAAGAGATGATCTTATACTTAAGTTATGGTCAGGCTAAAGGGAGTGTGAGCGTTCTTTCGTTTTTCTGTATTTATTTAACCATTTTACCCCTGAACCTCTGCATGCAACCCCTAAGATGTTAGAAATTCTCAAAATACTCCCTAACTTAGTATGTATTTAAATAAATATATTTTCAAATGTTTTAAAATTCCAGAAAATGCCGGCAACACGTGAACAAGCCGATAATAGAGGAAATGATGGTGAGAACCACCATAATTAGGGGATTATTCCCCAAACACTTATGAATGCCATGGTCACCATGACCAACATCCTGTAGGCCCTGTATAGAACCAATGGAAGGGGGAGGGGTTGAATAGTGGGTGCAGAAAAAATTGGTTTTTAAATCTTTTTGTTACCAATTACTCACTTCTGAAAACAGATTCTATTTTCAGACCCTATTTTTCATTAATGGAATGATCAGGTTCTAGACCTCCAAAAATCGTGAAATTTGGTGACAATATACGCTCACATGTTATAAATGTACCACATATATTTTAGATTAAAATTCAAAGTATAAGGCCTTGAAAAACTGTTTTTATCTAGACTCTGTCAATCTGCCAGAAAGTGTTCCTTAAAATGAAAAATTTATTACTATTTAATGAGAACTCTAAATTGTCTAAAAATTATATGGAATGACCCTTAGGATGTATACTTCAAAGGGTTGAAACAGTTTTTTAAAATTTCTTTGATAAGTATATCAACCACGTTAATGTTCTCAACCTTTGCAGATCTGAAAATCAGATTGCACTAGTCTCAGAACTATGAATGTTTGGGTGACTTATACTTAACCAAATTTGACGAAACTTGTCCCGAATGAAAGCTAAGACCTATGGCTCTGTTTCTGCAAAGTTTTTTAATTTTGAGAAACATTTTCCTATTTTTACCGGATATATAAAAACGATACAGAAAACAATAAATGAAAGTAAAAATGCTAAAAGTAAATAACACCGAGATTTTTGTACTGGTTCAGTTAAAAAGCCTACTCCAGTCATCGGTATTCATAAAAAACAACACATTGACATAAGGATGACTGAAGTTATACACCAACTCCACCCTGTTTCAACGAACAAACAAAAACACCAACACAAATACCACCACCGAACAAATGAAGGTGTGATCACACCTTGATCAACCTTTTACAAGAAATGAACGTATGTGGGTGGTATAATCAAAGCCTCTATATTATATGGAATATAAGAATGATAGGCTTGAGGCTAAGAGCAACGGAAAAGAATAAGAGAAGAAAAGAACAGTCTTGCTTGATCTTGAATGAATATGAAGTTTGGCTTAGCCTTGCTTGAATCATCTTGCCCCCTTTTTATAGTTGGTTGGCCACCCCCTAGGGTTATGTTCTTCCTTGAAAATTTTCTTGAATACCCTTGAAAGATTACTTTGTATAAATGATGACACATCCTTGCTTACTTGGCGCAAAACAATTGGACGAATGACTTGTCTTCACTTAGTTGTCAGTTCTTGATAGGCCATTGCTTATACACCTTGGCACTCCATAAATGAGCTGGAAATTTAATCAAAAAATTTGAAAAACATGAATAAAATCAAGATGGTTAATTTCTAATTAAAAATGATATGATTCCCCATAATTTTAGAAGAAAATTGGTGCAAGAATGAATGCAAAATCGGCCAGCACATGTCCATGTGCTGAAATTTCAGAATGTTTTGTATTTTGAAATGTTTCCTTGTTTGTTGCCCTCTTCAATGTCATCAATCATGTGTGGCTTATCCGCAAAAAATTAAAGTGCCAAAAAAGCTCCACCTAGGCTCCAACAAGGCTGAAATAGGCATGTGATCTCAGGTGCACATATGTTGAATTCTCTTTTGGTAAACTTTGTCACATAATGATGCACAATCTTCACGCACATGGTAAATTGCAATCAGCCCTAAATTTATTTTTCTAAATCACTCTAACATGTCTTGAATGTGTAAAAAGTGTCTAGATAGATGTGACATCAAGACAAAAAACGTTCCAAGCATGTAGAGATATAGAAAACCGAATTTTCGACTTTCGTCGATTACGCAATTTTTCTCCGATTAAAATCAAACTTCTTAGACATGTACTATATATTATGTCACACATAATACACATAAAATAAGGTGTATATTCAGCTCCAATGGCTAAGGAAAAACTCCCCATGTGACAAAAGAAACTTGAATTTGAATTCTCCAAAAATTTAGGCTAAATTGTGGGTGATTTGTGTGTGTAGACATGGTACGACTTTGGTCTGAATTTTTCATGTGCATCACAAAATTTTTGAGTATTTTTGGTGTATATAGGCCGACCATTTTATATGGTAAGTAAGTGACATGTCGGTGAAGTTTTGGTAGTCACCCGATACGACAATTTTCGGTTTATGACCTTGTGACATGTCCTTATAATTTTGATGGCACTATGACTTGTAATATATGATATGAGACCTGTATATACTCATAAATATGAGGTGTATATAGTGGTGTGACGTTGACGTACGTTTATAATATATATGACATGTCGGTGGAACGTCGGAATATAAGTATATAGTTAGTCGTAATAAAATGGATATATAATATGTATATGTATGTGACGTGTATAATATAAGAGTGTGGAGAGGGAACTTTCCATTCCAAATTTGTTGCCAAATAGCTCTCTCCAAATATATCCTAAATATATCTCCATTTAATGAACTAGTTAGTTCATCTCCTTAAGCACTTTACTTAATGAACTAATTTAGTTCATTAATTATGGCACCTGAAAATAGTGTAAAGACAACAAATGTTTGCCATATGATGTAAGACTTAACGCTTCATGGCTTGTTAGTACGACAACATTATATATAAACATGTAAAGCATTTTTATCAAGTGCATATATCAAGTAACACTTATTTCATGTATTTGGTAAACACGTAACATTTAAATCATGCATTTTCGAATCGCTCAAACCCCGATTTCTCAACACATCCTAGCGCAGCGGCACCAGCTGCTGAACTAGCAGGCACCGCCTTCACTACCACCACGCTTGGGCCTGATATTCTTCTACAAGGAGATACTGACAAGTGGTGGTGCAGCACAACTGACACCGCCAGTCACTTGGACCCAATTTCGGGATAACTTCAAGAAGTGCTACGTGTCCGACAGTGTGATTCTTTAGAGCATGGCTCTAGATATACGACGGAAACATAGGTTTAGGACATGATTGTAGAAATTAAGTTATGATTTTGCTCTTAAGTCACAATCTTAGACATAAGTGATGATTTGAACATAAGCGATGATCTTGAACATAGGTACTGATCTTAGTTATAAGCAATGATCCTAATCATAAGTCGCAATCTTAGATATAAATGACGATTTTGATTAAGAGATGATCTGAACATAAGCGACGATCTGATAATAAGTACCGATTTAGTCATAAGTGTCGATTATATACTACTTATGATTTAGAAATCAGAAGTGATCTTAGACGTAAGAAATCATGATGCTAAGCGCGGTCCTAGAAATAAGTTATGATCTCAGACTTAAGGAGACGATTGGTTAAGGAACATGTATACGTATACCTGGGGTAAACCATGTAGTAGTAGTCATCTGCCGAAAGTTTGATCATAACCCTCTAAATGGTGATCTTAGTTGAATACTATATAATTAATTTTGATAAATTACATTATTAACTAGAATCCCCTACTGCAAATGTTAGTTCACATGTTAACAGGTGAGGTAGTAACTCCGGCTGTCTTACTAGAACAACAGCGTGAGACCCATTGTTATTATGGTAATTGAGGCGGGTCATGCCTCTACTTTGACAGTAGTTTCGTAACACGACTAGGTCCAAGTTGAGACCATAACTACTAAGAAATGAATTATAATAGTATGATAGCTACTAAGAGATGATTTATAGAGGAATGATAGAAACTAAATAACGACTTATAAGCATTATAATCAGTAGAGTTTAGTGAAGGATATGGTACAAAGGAATTTATAGTCTAGGGTTAAAATGTTGAATGTAGTATGATCAAAATAGGTTGACGATATTAGCCTTGTTAGATGTATTGATCGATAGCGACATGCGAGAATCGACTACAGTATGTGCCTTGGAATGATATATCATTACAAAATTGTGGGTTAAGTGTTGACATCGAAATATTCGACTTGAATCTAGTAGGCTTAAATTGAAATAGAGCAGGCATGAACAAGTAGCGGTGGCTTTTCATATGTGACGTAACTCGGTCAAAATTAGCGGTTCAAACAACCAAGTGAAGAGGTATAGTGGGATCAGTGTGGCGTGCGGAAGTATGGTGAATTAGAATACCTTAAGTCGATTAACATTTAGTGTGCAATGCTAGAATGGGACATTTAAGTTAGGAATTTTATTATAGTAGACGAAGGTTAGACTTATAAGAAACGATACATGGACTGACTTTTCATTTGAAAATAAGGATAGATTATAGAGATTATACGAAATATTAGACTATTATTTTTCAAAAAGATAAATATTTTATATAAGCACATGCACCAAGGTATACCTATATTTTACAGGGACTTCAAAACATTTTTGTTATCGAAAATACCTTATTGACTCTAATTTTTTATAGCCTACTAACCTTTACAAGAAAAATTCATTTCCGTACTTGTATATCAACATAACAAAATTTGTGAATCTTTTGACGACTTTAAAGAAGGGAAAACTTTCAAGATGTTGATGTTCTTCCAAAAACAATGTGCTTATATATATTTCTTACACAATATTTCAAATTTCTGTTTTTGTTACATCTATTTTTAGTCAAAATTAATGTTATTTGACGACTATCAATATCGCAAGCAGTTTATCCGATAAAGTGTTTTCGAAGTTATTTATCTGCTGCTGATGAACATACTTAACTTTTGAGAAGCCCAAAAGAAGTTGCAAAACATATACTTCTTCTAAAGAACGAAAGGTACCGTATTCAAACCATTTTTATAAAACTTTACATTATTACATTTTCAACTATTTTAATGCAATTTCACCGAAACACCTTGCGAACAAGTTATATTATCGTTTTATATGTGATCATTTGAAATACCATTTTGTGAAAACAGGTATACACTACTTTGGTTCTCGGGTTTACAAAATAGAATGATACTATTTTAAAACAATGAAAGCTATATTTCAAATTATAGCCACATAAATTACGTTTTTATTTAAATAAAAATACGTCCATACACATATTTTGTATACTAAGTTGTTGATGATGTCTCTGAGAAATTAAGAGCATGATCATCGAGCTAGTTCTTAAGTATATAAGAATTGATTTTGAGGACTTGGTTTTCTATTGCGGGTACCATATCGGCGGACATCAAGGATATTAGTTTGATTAATTATCTAGGAGGATGAATCATATATGATATGTTTAAGAATTAAAAAGTGCAGATTACAATTACATAAGTTGAATAATATACGTTAAGTGGCACAAGTGGAATTATATGGTTGACCACCTAAGAATACGGTTGATATAATGATATCCGTGCTGTATACTAGGAGAATGAATCAAGTAGAATTACACTAAGTTGTTGACTACATAATACGCAAGTTTCGAGGACGAAACTTATTGTGAGGGGCGAAGAATGTCACATCACGTTTTTTAAGGGTAGAGGGATAAATAAAAGAAAAAGAAAAAAGGGAAACAAAAAGGAAAAGTTAAGAAAACTATATAAAAAAATATAATTATAAAAATATTTAATAGTTACCTTAAGTTATTTGGATGAGAATAGGAAAAGGTGGGATAAAGGTATAAATTAAGTAATATACCTTATATATAATTCTTAATTATCCTAGGAAATTATCTATATATACATAGATATATCTACCCACAATAAAAAAAATCAAACCCTACCATCCCCTCCCCAAAAAAATGGCAATTTCCTTCCCCCAACCTGCAAGCACAATGCCAACTTTGGAAAAGAAGAAGAAGATTTTCTTCTTCCACATAAAACCCCTATTTATATATACACATATGCATACACACACACACACACATATATATATACACACATCCTAAATCTACATTATACCACCATACACACATGGAAATCGGCCAGCCATAGGAGGGAGAAGAAAGCGCATAAGAAATTTGTCTAAAAAAGGTATGTTACCTTTCCCTATTCTCGGAGTCCCCGCACTTGCAATAAATTTTATGTGTTATTTTGAATGCCTTCGTAAGCATGTTTTATATGCTATTGGTATGTTTAAAAATATGTGTGCATAATGGTGTTTTTTGTGCGATCTGAATTTAATTAAAAAGACTCCATTCTTATGAGAAAAATTGGAAAATTGCATGAATAGCCTTAGAAATAGGTCACATAGCCCGAAAATTAGGTCGAAATTAACCTGGAAATTGAAAACTGGATCTGGAAGGCGGTGCGTGTAGCTCACGTGCGGGTTTCAGTGGGGGGCATGCGGCCCTGACGGCGTGTGACGAACACGCGATGATGTGTCCAGTTCCATTGCGTGCGTCTCATTAAACGGAGTCAAATGCAATTGTTTGGGTATATTCGGAGTTAAAATGAAGATTTTATCGAGGTTAGAAGAAAATAGATTCTAATTCAAAAAAAAAAAAGAAAATCCAGGTCAGCGGGTTGAGTTGACCCAGGCTGACCCGGTTCGCAGGCTGAGCTAGCGGCTGACCTAAAAAAAATTTAATTATTAATCAATTTCTAAAAATAAATAAATACATAATTAATTGAAATTAGTTTAAAATTCCAGAAAAGTATAATTAAATTTCAAAAAATATAAAATGCTAAAAATAAAATATTTTCACCTAATTTCTGAAGTTGTATTATTTTAACTAAAATAATTAAGAAATAAATATGAAATAAATAGAGAAAAATAAGAAAAAAATAGTATAAAGTCACAAAAAAATTAATAGAAGCTAGGAAAAATATAAGTGATCGTTAAAGTATTTTCATGAAATTTCCAATAATTAAAGTAAAGGAAAAGAAGGGGGCAATGAGCCACAAAAAATAATTAAATTTAATATAAATATTATTTAATAAAGAAGAGATTGAGAAACCCATTGAATAAATTAAAATAAAAGGAAAAAGAGAGGAAAAGGAGAGAGAAGAAAAAATAGTAGGGCAAGATAAAAATAAATAAACAAAAGAATGAAGTGGTTGAAAGCCTGGGAAAAATAAAATAAAGTCTAGAAACCTAAAATAAAGTCTAGAAAGATAAAATAACGGTAGAAGATAAAATACAGTAATGAACCCCACGCAATATAGGGTAACTACGCAATATAGGTAATACGCAATATGGAACGGAGCATGCAACATAGGAGAAACGGAAGTGTAAAAGTGTGCAGTATTCATAACACATGTATCCCTTCGGGTTGAGTGAATCCACGATACGGAGCGGGATCTACGCTGACTCCATGATACGAAGCGTATGTGCTGACTCCATGTTACGGAGCGTGTGATGAGACCCCGGGATATGCATTGCATACATGGATAGAAGGAGCATGACGTGTGATTTGATGCGATTGGGTGTGTGACACGGTAGTGTGAAGGAGCATGCATCATGAAGTTGCACATTGCATTTAGAGATGTGACGATGTTATATTTGTTTACCGTATACTTACTTTGTAAGCCGGATCGGATATGTGTTATTTGCTTAATGTTATGCTTACTTTGCAATCAGATCAGGTATGTGTTATTTGCTTATTTATTGTAAGTATGGTTCCTTTCTGGGAAAAGATGGATAACCTACGGGCGATTTCCCAATCACTCACCACCCTTACTTATCCTTCCCCAGGTGAGCCCGAGTTCGAGTATATTTTTGCAGAGGACGAGTCTGACTGTGCAAGCTGGGGCGAGTGAAGCTTTGTGGAGAACTTTTGGGATACTTGATGGATTTTATACTTATTTCTTTTTTATTAGAGCTTTAGAATTTCATTTGATACATTGGGTTTCGCCAGCCCTAAATGTTTCAGTTACTTTTGTATTGGGATTATTTATAAATTGAATTTGATTTTTAATTATCGTTTCAGCGAAAAAATTTCTAGTTTAATTTTGACATGTTAGAAGTTTGAACGACACGTTGTAGTTCTCGTAGTAGACTACGGCGGGTGTACTGTTTTCGATGATAGGGTTTCGGGAGCGAGGCGCTACAATAGTATCAATGTAATGCATATTTAATTAATCACAAACCAATTTCTGCATATTTCTGTTAAAATAACCAAAAAAACCACAATAACAGTGTACAAACAAGATTTAATGTTTAACTTGACAACCAATAAGAACTAACGTACATACCTTCCACTTTGAATGTAGAACAATAAGCAACTGAGGACTACCAAAAAATGGCATCTGCAATGGAGAGTGAAAGCTCAACTCTGCCTCAAAAGAAAAATACAGTAATGAACCCCACGCAATATAGGGTAACTACGCAATATAGGTAATACGCAATATGGAACGGAGCATGCAACATATGAGAAACGGAAGTGTAAATGTGTGCAGTATTCATAACACGTGTATCCCTTCGGGTTGAGTGAATCCACGATACGGAGCGGGATCTACGCTGACTCCATGATACGGAGCGTATGTGCTGACTCCATGTTACGGAACGTGTGATGAGACCCCGGGATTTGCATTGCATACATGGATAGAAGGAGCATGACATGTGATTTGATGCGATTGGGTGTGTGACACGGTAGTGTGAAGGAGCATGCATCATGAAGTTGCACATTGCATTTAGAGATGTGACGATGTTATATTTGTTTACCGTATACTTACTTTGTAAGCCGGATCGGATATGTGTTATTTGCTTAATGTTATGCTTACTTTGCAATCAGATCAGGTATGTGTTATTTGCTTATTTATTGTAAGTATGGTTCCTTTCTGGGAAAAGATGGATAACCTACGGGCGATTTCCCAATCACTCACCACCCTTACTTATCCTTCCCCAGGTAAGCCCGAGTTCGAGTATATTTTTGCAGAGGACGAGTCTGACTGTGCAAGCTAGGGCGAGTGAAGCTTTGTGGAGAACTTTTGGGATACTTGATGGATTTTATACTTATTTCTTTTTTATTAGAGCTTTAGAATTTCATTTGATACATTGGGTTTCGCCAGCCCTAAATGTTTCAGTTACTTTTGTATTGGGATTATTTATAAATTGAATTTGATTTTTAATTATCGTTTCTGCGAAAAAATTTCTAGTTTAATTTTGACATGTTAGAAGTTTGAACGACACCTTGTAGTTCTCGTAGTAGACTACGGCGGGTGTACTGTTTCCGATGATAGGGTTTCGGAAGCGGGGCGCTACAATAGTATCAATGTAATGCATATTTAATTAATCACAAACCAATTTCTGCATATTTCTGTTAAAATAACCAAAAAAACCACAATAACAGTGTACAAACAAGATTTAATGTTTAACTTGACAACCAATAAGAACTAACATACATACCTTCCACTTTGAATGTAGAACAATAAGCAACTAAGGACTACCAAAAAATGGCATCTGCAATGGAGAGTGAAAGCTCAACTCTGCCTCAAAAGAAAATATTTTGGATGGGTTTGCTTTACCTCCATCATGTATAATTATATCACATTACAGACAATGAAAACTTCCTTCCACATGTTCATAAAAGAAGGCTAGGAAAAGATCCCAATAGAAAACAAAAAAAGCCCAATTTCAAGACACAAGACAACATATAAACCAGAATTCACAAATCTCCAGTGATATATAACATCCAAGACTGCCGCTTCAAATCTTGATAGCCGCAGTGTGGATGTTCGGGTCATGCCGTCAGCTTCTTATACCGGAACGCGTTTGGGCTTAGATTTCCTGTGGGCATCAACTCCTACGCTTTTCACCTAGAAAGCCGTTGAGTGACCTGATTTACTATTACATCCAAAATTTTTTTAATTAGTCTTTATGCAATAATTTAAAACTAACATAGCTGTGGGTGTAATGACCCTTGAAATTTAATTAATGATAGTGTACCGTTTATGTGCAAGTAATTTCGTAACTCGTTATTGGATATATTTGTTATACAAATATAAGGTAGAAGTAAAGAATAAGTAAATAAAAAATATATAATAATAAATGAAATATACATAAAGAGGAAATAGGTGCCGTGGATAAGGGAAAAAACTTGTGAATGTGATAAAATCTCGCTGGGAAGTCTTAAATATGAAGGGGGGATTTGAATGGCAGAAAACAGGAAAACAAAGGAAAAAAATAGAGAAAGAAGGAGCGAGGAGAGGGCAACGGCACATAGGAAAAGAAAAAGATAGAGAGGGAGAAGAGAAGAAAGAGAAGAGGGAGAAAAGAGAAGAAGGAGAGAAAGAAAAGGGTAAGCAAGGTGTCTCAATCTACTCGTTATTCCGTACAGTTGTGCAATTTGTCAGCAATCAAGTAGGTTTTTGTTTTTTTCCCTCTCAAATTATTACAATATAAGCATGCCGTAATGATGGATTTATATGTTTTGTTGCTTTAACTGTTTGAGATTCTTTGCATGTTGTTAATCTATGAAAAGCCTGTGCTTTGAGACTGTGTATTTCTCACTGGTGGCCAGTGTATATTTAATTTGATGGTAGGGATGGATATTTGGTGCTCAAATAGTATATCATTGCATTAATAGGCTCATTTTGGTTTTGTTTTGGCCTTAGAATATGTCTCTAAGATTGGAAATAGGTGAAAATGTAAAGTGGAGTCGGAAAACAGGCGCCGGAGGCTGCACATGCGCTTCACGCACCGCCGGAAGGGCCGTGCGTGGACACACACGCGCCCCTGGAGTTCCCCAACATTTAAAAAATATATATACAAAAGGCGAAGCAGGCCGGACCCTTAGCGGGCCGGCTGTGCACAGGCCTCGCCCGCTTACATAATATATATATATGTGTGTATATATATATATATATATATATATATATATATATATATATATAAAGTGGCGTTGAGTTGAGCCGACTGCTAGTCGGGCCGAATGGCCAACGGGGCGGGCCCCAGCTGGCCGGTCCAATTAACTGAAACTTAAAAAAATAAGGAAAGGGCCTGGCTGGCCAGACCAGAGGCTGAAGGTAATATTAATAATAAATATAATTATTGAATTTCTGGATTTTCATACATGTTATTTAATTGATTAAAAACAGTAGAAATTATAGAAAAATATGAATAAATACGAGAAAATTGCAAATGAATTATAGAAAATATAAAATGCTGAAACTAAATTATTTCCATTTAATTTCTAAAATTATAATAACTTGGATTAATTAGGTAATTACGAAATAAATAGAAATAAATAGGAGAAAAATAAGGAAAAATAGTAGAAAATAACGAGAAAATTTGCACAAGCTATGCAAAATGTGGTTGATGTCGGGTAACGACTTGCCATCACCTGGTCAATAAATGAACATAGAGTTGGGTGCCGGAGGATGGTAAGGATGGGCCGGAAGGCATCAGGCGATCTTGTTTTGCATTCATGGCACGTGCATTTGTATTTATGGTGGGTCGTGACGTACGAGTCACGGACACTCAGGATGGTGTACGGTGGCGGGGGCCATATGAACTCAGTATGGTGACTGTGGGTGGGTACGACCCATAGCCACTCAGTAGCCCTAGGATCATGCATTGCCCGGTAGAGATATGAACATTCTGTATGACATGACTTTCGTTGCGTGTGACATACATAACTGGACATGTATCACGAAGTTGTGCATCTTTATCTGGAGTGAATTACTTTTCTGCATTCTTTCCTATGCATATGTTATACCATGTTCTACATGCTATGTGTTACGTCATTTTGGTATGCGCGTCTTGTATTAGTTTGAAGCAGGTATCTACTGGGTGATTCTGGTCACTCACCCCTACTCCTCCACTCCCCCAGGTGAGCATGAAAAGGTCTACGACTATGTCTTTGTTGAGGACGGGGCTGACACGGTGGAGTGGACAGATTAATGGTCGTACATAGGATATAAGAAGACCCTGCGACTGTCTGTCTTTATTTCATTGAGATCTCATCAGACATTACCTTGTTTAGATTTCCAGACTGTAGATGCCAGTACTTTTACATTATTGCCAGAATTTGGTTCATTATTGTATTGATGATTTTCTTTCACATGGAACTTAATGTTGCTGTATCTCGTTTCTGCGAAAAATTTTACACGTCTTTTTGTTGTGTAAGAAGTTAAGTCGATGCCTTGTAGCTTTCTTAGCAGACTACGACGGATACACTGCTCCCGATACTAATGCTCAGATGCGGGGCGCTACATTTACATTCTTCATAAAATTACTCGAAGCTAAATCGGTGTAAACGCTCGAAGTGCTTCTATGAATGCATAGATCTCCAAACCATGTGCTTTTCACAAATGGCATAGCGAGGCACCGGAGGAGTGTCATGGCATGTCTCCCGGTCACATGCCTACATGCAAGCGTGTTACACGTGGACCTGCAAACACAATTCAAACTAACCTTAAAAAGACCACTAGGAGGACCAAATCTGCATATGGACACTCTGCTCATATCCTGCAAAAAAAAGCTTGAAACCAACAAATTAGTCTCGGATCTATGTGTCACCCACTCTACTAATTTCTCGGTACGTACTCGCTCAGAACTCCTTACGAACACAGAGGAAGTAAGCAATAACTAAACGAATAAGAAAAATGTCCCGCAATTGACGTTTTAAAGCATTAGAGCTTCTTTCACAAGCGTTAGAGCTGATAAGTAACTACTATTACTATTTTCCACGGGTAGCTCAGCTAGAACTCATGCTATAGATTGTATCGAAGGTTTCCGATTCAAATCTTGGCATCCGCAGTGTGGGTGTTTTGGTTCCGACGTCAGCTCATTATACTTAAACGGGTTTGGACTCAGACACCTTGTGGGCATCAAGTCCTGGACCTCTTACCTAAAACTTTATTGGATAACCTGATTTACATCATATATAAAAGACACCAAGTCCTGGACCTCTTACTTAAAAGTTTATTGGATAACCTGATTTACATCATATACAAAGCGCACAGACCTCCTGAGTACAAGTACGACCTTTTTGCATCAAGGTAACGACCAATACCAGAAAATAAGGCTGTATGGACACATTTATGCACGCGCCCATGGAAAAATGGGCATTTACATGTCTGCGTAGGCGACTGCAACTTTCCATCGCATGAACTGGGAAAAAAATTGTTTAAAATTATAGATTCTGCTTCGTCTTGAAGCTTCTTAAGAAAGAGGTCAGGGGAAAAAAAGAAAAAATCCATTTAGCGCTAAAATGTTTGGGCTAAACTTTTTTCTCTTAAACAAAGAAAACTCCCCTCATTGTTTAGGCCCCTTTTTCTCTACCACGTCTTACCACAAAACCATCACAAACCACCGGATATTAGCTTCTTCGGAGTTGTCAAGGAGAATGTGCTACAGATTTAACCTTCTTTGAATTAGCAGACCCTTCTTGCAAGTATATTCGCATTCATCATCCTCCTCCTCACTCCACCATCTAACGCCCCTTCTTTTTTTTTTTCTGTAAATGCTGATGGCATTATTGTGTACTCCATTTTTTAGTTCATCGACTGAACATTAAATTTGATTAGTTACGTTGTTTGGTTTCCTTTCTGATTCATATCGGTTGAAAGTTAATTATCCGCCTCTGTTCATGTGCGTGTTTTTCCTTGAAAGCTTTTATTCAATTCAATGTTCGAATGATTCATGCATAAACTGCACTCCGATGTTAGTAAAATTTTGGTGCTTGATGAATTTGGTGTGGTTTAGGCCCCGTGTTTTAGTAATTTACTATTCAGGGTTTATTTTTTCTCTTTCCGGAGGTTTGAAAACTCTGGATAATTGTGTGTGAAATTTGCAAACACAATACAAGATGATCACAACTGTTCAACAACAAAATCGAAATTCAAATGGAAAGGATCGAGTGCAGAGAGCAGAGCAAACTGTAATGTGTTGAGAAAAATGAAGAATGATTTCATTCAATGCATACATCTACTGTACATAAGATTGTATAGATACGTAACTTCAGCTGTAGCTACCTAACTGATTACAAAAGAAGAAAATTAACCAGCTGTACAAGGGCAAAAGGGCAACTTAAAGTTTAACAAACTTTCTCGCCTAACTGTTTCTTTCAACCGCACTGCATCTTCTGAGTTCTTAGGTGATCACGCGAACATGCCTTTCTTCAGTTGACTGGAGCTGCTTACGTGGCTCATTTGACTGAGGAAGCTAGCGGCAAAATCAATCACATTCCTTCCTGTGTTGCTGCCTCGCTTCTGTTTCGTTGTTGTTGTCTTGATGTTCAGCTGGTACAACAGAAGTGTAGACTTCAACACCCCCTAGGCTTTGCTTGACATATATGTTTACACTTCAAGATCCATCTTAACATCTAGATTCATCATGGTTAACACACAACTAACCTGAGTTTAATCCTTACATCTATCGGTTTGCATCAACCTTAAGCCTTCTAGTATTCATATCTCTAGATGAATCATCAATCTTCTAACCAACACTCAATTTGCAGCAAAACACCTTCTACACCTTCAAACCTTTCTCCATTCATCTTAAATCATCTAAGAAAATACTTGAAAAACGCCATAATCTATCATAACACAATATTTACACCAAAGATCACAGTTTAAGGGCATGTTTGTCAAGAAATATCATAACATAATTATTTTCAGAAGTTGACCCAAAGAACATGACTTTACTCCATCAACAACAACAATTACATATAATAAAGCATTTAACATAAACAAATCAAAGTTGCTAATGTATGATCCGGATTTTCTCTTTATAAGAACATAGGACATATTGTATCAAAATTTGCTTAAAGCGCATAGAAAGATTACTTGACTTTGTTTCTAGTTAGGCTTATGAGTGTACTGCAGAATTTCGGTAAGGATTGAACCTAGACTGACCGCTCCTTCTTCCTCTTCTTCTTCTCTTCTTCTTCTTTCTCTTTTCTCCTTCTCTTTTCTCCCTAGGCATTTCTCCCTCCTTCTCTGTTTGTAACCGGACTCTTTAGGCTAATGGGGAGTTATACTCCTTTGTGTAACTCCCCCATCATTTAAGTGGAGAGGGGTATTTTGGGTATTTCAGCATAATTTCTTAATTTCACTATTTTGCTTATTTTCTCACCTATATTTTATCTACTCAGCCTTGTAAACTATGCATTTAATGAAATTATATTTAAAGTTGATTTTTAACTATTAAAAGTCGTACTTAAAAGTTACGGGATATGACAGTTTGATGGCTCCGACAATTGAGGCAATAAGAAGGGAGATTTTTATACACAACAGGATGGAAAAATTTTAAACTGCCGCATTCAATGTATAACCAAGAGGGCAACTCTTTCGTGATGTCTAACTCAACGTACAATCGAAAAACAGATGGTCTAATGCTTTTGGATGTAGCAGAGTCAATCTTAATCAATCTACCCAACATGCTTGAAATAAGAGAGAGCACGCACGAATCATACAGATGTACTGGAAATGGATCTAGAGCAATCCAAACCGGAACAATTGGGATTTCAGTTTTGGGATCAAATGAGGGACTCCAATTGGAAATTCACATTGAATATCCAAGAATTGTCCAATTTCGCCGGTAAAAGCCCCGATGATAATACTTTTTAGAGCCAAAATTAATCAAAATATGGAAGGAGTCCAGAAGTGTGATTGAGTATGTACCTTGAAAGCCGATCCTCTCAAAAGCACGGGGAATCGCAACCATGGCCGGCCGTCCCCTCTAAAAAGACCCGACCAACGGAAACCGGAATCATTGCAGTAATTTCAATTCTTCATCGGCAGATAAAGAAAAAGCGAGTACTCCTTTGAATCTTGTGTTGTCGCAAGGTAAAAATTTGCTGGAAGATATTGGAGCACCCTGTAGAACTGCTGCATAATTTCGACGAGGGCTGAAGCCCCCCCACTGGAGGAAAATCCGCAGCCGTGATTCTTTGAAAGTGAAGTTTAGTTTTTTAATGAAGAGTGTGTAATAAATCCTCGATTCAGTAAAACGTTCAGAGATCAAGAACTTTGTGAGTTTAACATTCCATTTTTTACTAGCTTGTTTTACATCATATAGTGACGTCTATAGTGTCCAAATTTAGGCTTGGAAAGTTTGAACCCTTAGGATGGCACAATGTAAACGTACTCATGTAAATCACCGTGAATGAAGAGATAATTCACATCCAATTGTTGAATCATCCATCCTTGCCTTGTAGCCATTGCTAAGATTATCCTGACACCAGTCATCTTTGCGACTAGAGAGAAAGTATTCTGATAATCAATCCCATACTATTGAGTGTATCTTTTTGTCATTAGATTGACTTTACGTCTTTCCACTTCCCGTTAGGTTTGAATTCGACCTTATAAACCATAATAAAACCAGTAGGCAATGGTACAAGTTTCCAGGTGTGATTCCATATAGAACCAATGGGTTGCTTGTCAGTAGGCAATGGTACAAGTTTTTAGGTATGATTACTTTACAAGCTGCTACTTCAGTTTGTATTGCTTGCTTCTAGGCCGAGGAACATGTTGCCTCTATATAAGAAGAGGGTTTTGTATACATGCCAATACTTAAAGCATATGGTTTTAAGAGAACACCAAACGTGACAGGTTTTATGTCTCGGTAAAAATGCGACAGGTTTCGTAATCTTAAAAAGTTGGTCCAGGTGGCCACCCCCGTTCTCTGTCTTATGGTTTTAAAGGAACATAGAACGTGACAGGTTTCATGTCTCGGAAAAAATGCGACATGTTTCGCACTCTTAAAAAAGGTGGTCCAGGTGGCCACCCCGATTCTCTGTCTTACTGTTTTAAGAGAACACCAACGTGACAGGTTTCACGTCTCGGCAAAAATATGACAGGTTTCGCACTCTTAAAAAGGTGATCCAGATGGCCATCCCCGTTATTTGCCTTATAGTTTTAAGGGAACACCGAACATGACAGGTTTCACATCTCGGCTAAAAGTAATTTTTCTCCTCTGCCTTATGGTTCTAAGGGGATCTAAATTGGCCATTACAAGGAAAACCTGAGCCAAATGTTATAATCTTGGCTGCAACAAATGATGTTGCGGTCATATTATTTAAGCTCGGCCAAAGCAAAGACAGGCACTTAGCTTCAAAACTCTTAAATTAGATTGGGGAAGAAGCTGCGCAGGCCTGAATTGCCAAACGGTGACAAACTTGGCATAATTCTAAGTTATTATCTCAAACATTATTTAGTCTGATCTTGGCTAAATCAGAGCAAGTCTGCTATCTCAGTTCATTGCTCAGTCAGGCCTTATTCTTAGTCAATTCTCGGCTCAGCTCGGCAGAATAACAGGTTTATTCTAAATATAAAACTTGCAGACTTAGTTTATTTTCACTAACTTCAAAATTATAAGTTTGCCAAGTGCAAAGCCGACCCCGGATCTCGGCAACAACAAGTTTGAAAATTAACTTAGTAGAAATTATGAAGTAAATGAGCAGAACAAAATGAAGAGCCAAAATTGCAAAGGGTTAAGACATTTAGAAATTTTTTGAGAAAATTCAAGTACAAAGAGGTATCTCAGCCTTATTACATAAAGATTAAGTCTACTCGTCGGCCTCCCTAAGATCAGCTCTATCCAAAAACTGCTTAAACTGAGTTTTGAAATCTTGACCAGCAGTAGGATGGTAGAGATCAATGATCCTAGGATCCTCCTTATTCAATTGGGTGCAGACTTCTGAGAAGACATCTACTACCTTTGTTTGGCCCATCTACATGATCGGGCCCTGTAACAACATCAGATTTTCTTCAAACAATTGAGATCTTGTAAACTCTGTAACTGCCTCAGCCTTCGCTTCTGCTAATTGCTGAGGCAGATGAGCCAGTTGATCCTCCTGAGCCTTTTTCTCTTGCTGCAGTTCAGTCTTAAAAGACTCTACCTCAGACAGAGCTTGAGTTGAGGAGAGTTCCAGTGCGGCAACCTTGTCTTCCAGCTCATCCACTTTAGAGTTGGAAGTAGCCCACTTGGTGTCAGCTTCTTCCTTTCCTTGGCGAAGAGTGGAGACCTCGGCCTTCAGTGCCTCAATTTCTCTGGTTTGCTCGGCCATCAGTTGGGTAGCCTCGTCAAACTCCTTAGTTTTGGCCCTGAGTGCCTCACTGAATTTCTCTCCTCGTTCATGAATTTCTAGTTCTTGGGCTCGAATATGCTATGCAAGAAAGTTAGAAAATTACCAAGTGTTATCAATCAATAAATGCAAACAAACAGAAGAAAAATACTTACCAGGACGAGGTTAATATGGTAAGCATTGCTAAGATCTTCCCATGATGGAGCCTTGAATCTCTCGCGGTCCAAGGGCAGAACCATCATTTTATTCAGACGTCTGGCTGTGGCAGAGTCCACAACAGAGTCTTGTTCAGAAAATTCACCCAAGATCAGCCCTGGGGTTCTTGATGGCTGAGGTGGAGTCACCTCAGCTAGCGCAGAAGGACCTTCATCTTGGCCCCTTTTTCTGCGTCTAAGGCCTGAGCCCTCGCCGACCTCTATTGATTGTTCGGACTCAGTAAGGACCTGAGCCCGAGGAATGAGCTCAGTCACCTCATCCCTTATTTCAACTATCGGCAAAGCTGCAAACGTACACCAAAAACAAGTTAGTGACCAATCTTGGCCCAAAGAATTGAAAGTAAGAAAACTTAAGAATACCTGGCTCAGTCGACGCATTCAGATTATCAGCCTCATCTCGGATGAGCTCAAATCTTGGTTCACCAACAGGAATATTCCCCGCAGGGGGCAGAGCCAAGGCAGATCCCACCTCGGTAGAAGTAGTCGCTGGCTCCCTTCTTGGCCTTCGGGCTTTCTTTCAAGCTGCGATCTCGGCAACTCGACTGGCATAATCATCATTTCCAGAAGCCATTGAGCCTGCATAAGGAACAAGACAGTTACCAACTGAATGTTAGATAAACACAGAAACTAACACAAACATAGACCAACCTCTGACTATTGCTAAGCTATCTGGAGCAAGTGGTCGAAAGTTCTGACCCGAGGCCAAATGGCCCAGGTCAGCTGCCTCCAAAATGGTTGCATCCACCTTCTGCCAGTCACACACGATAGGCAGATTCTAAAGTCTGGCCGCTTCATTGCAAATACTCTGTGCTCGGTTTCAGGTTGTTTGCCTTGTCGGATTTTTAGACATTCCATTTCGGCAGCTCATCTTTCTTGATATAGAAAAATCGACCCTTTTGTTGAGAAAAAGGAGTTTGAGTGATTACAAAATACATGATTTAAATAAAGTGTACTAAAGAAATGCATGACACGTTTTATGATTTGGCACGTTTTTGCATGAAACCTGCCTTATATAGTTCATATATAATGTTGTCGTACTAACGAGCCATGAAGCTTTAAAGCTTACATCAAATGGCAAACATTTGTTGTGTTTGAACTATTTTCAGGTGCCACCATTAATGAACTAAACTAGTTCATTAAGTGAAGTACTTAGTTAAATGAACTAAGTAGTTCATTAAATGAAGCCATATTTGGAAAAGGCACAAAGGCAAAAAATTGAAGAATGGAAAGTTCTCTCCCACCTATGTCTACACGTTTTTATATACACTTTTATATATATTCAGATTTTTTTTAAAAAGGCACTATACACATATATTCCAACGTATTACCGACACGTTATATATTTTACGAACGTACGTTAACGTCACACCACTATATTTACCTCATATTTATGAGTATATTCAGGTCTTATATCATATGATATAAGTCATGGTGATGACAAAATTATTACGACACGTTACCAGGTTCTAAACCAAAATTGTCGTATCGGGTGAATATCGAAACTTCACCAACGTATCACGTACTTACCATATATAGATGGCCAGCCCCTACACCTCAAAAATGACCAGAAATTTCATGGTCTACATGTTATTTTCATCTATGAAATCATTCCATGTTGGCATACACAAATCACCCCCAATTAAGGCTAAATTGTAGAGATTTCAAATTCAACATTTTTGTCACATGGGGCGCCACTTACTTCAACCATTAAAGCTGAATTTTCAAGTTATTATATGTATATTATGTGTGACATAATATACATAACATGTGCAAAAAGTTTGAATTCAATCGGAGAAAAATCGCGAAACCGACAAAAGTCAAAAATTCGGTTTTCTACGAATACGACACATAGAACGTTTTTGGCATGAAATATAACATGTATCTAGACACTTTTTACATGTTCAATACATTCTAAAGTGTTCTAGAAAAATCAATTTAGGGCTGATTGGAATATACCATATGTGTATAATTATTGTGCACTATTTTACAAAGTTTACAAAAATGAAATTCATCACATGCTCAAGCGTCATACACGCCTACTACAGCCTTGATGGAGCATATGTGGAGCTTAGTTGGTATTTTGAATGGCCAAGAATGAAGTATACTAGGTTAGTGACATAATGAAGAGAGCTACACAAGGTAATGTTTCAAACTATGTCACAAAAATAACACATGCTGAAAATTCAGCATGTATGTGTTATTATGGCCGATTTTACTACCTTGATGGTGGTTAATTTGTTTCTCATTTTCAATGGATTTATTTGATGATATTATGGAAGTAATTTGAAGATATTTGAAATATCGCACATGCTGAAAATTTTAGCATGTGTAGAATGAGGTGGGGGCGATTTTATGGATATGGAGACAATTTGTCTTGCAAATTTTCTGGAATTAATTATGTGACTTATGGCAACATTTTTATGGCTAATTGGCAAATGTTTTTAAGTGTTATTTTCAGATTTATCTAGTCATCAAATGATGACAACTTTCATCCAATCAAGGAGTGCCAAGTAAGCAAATGCTTAATGATCATCCAATGAGGAGTTGCCAAGTAAGCAAGTGAATGTCACAATGATGCAAGATATTCTTCGAAGGACTTAAGAGATAATTTTCAAGGGGAAGATCAAGACATAGGGGGTGGCCAAGGCTTGATAAAATAAAGAAGAAGTAGTGCAAAATAGAAGACAAGTCTCACAAGTGCAAAAGTGAAAAACGTTTTCTAGATTTTCTTCTTCTATCTTTATTTCTTTCTTCTCTCTTAGTGCCTATTGTATTCATATTCATACATCTTGAATAGGCTTCATCTATACCACTGTATATTCTATATTGTTGTAAAAGATTGATCAAGGTGTGATCAATCTTGCATCCGCTAGGTGGTGGTGTTCGTGATGGTTGTAATCACTTACAAGGTTTGTAAAGGGTTGGAGTTGGTGTGTAACTCCATCAACCCTGTATGATAAGGTGTTATTTGTGTTTTGTGATTAATGATAACCGAGGAAGGTGTCCTCGAAGACTGGAGTAGGTTGATTTAACCGAACCAGTATAAAATTCCTTGTGTTCTTTACTTTTCAGCACTTACTTTCAGTTTCCAACACAGTGCGATGTTTTCATCACGATCGTAAAAATATCAAACGAATTTCAAAAATCACGAAAATTTCCAGAAACATAGCCACACGTTTTGAGGTTCATTTGACGCAAGTTTTAACCTTTTAAACAAGTATAAGTCATCCAAACATCAAAAGTTCTGAGACTAGTGCAGTCTGATTTTCAGGCTTGCAAAGGTTGAGACTTTGAACGTATTTGGCTAACTTTCCAAAAGAATTTTTCAAATCTGTTTCAACTCAATTAAATAAACATAATAAGGGTTTTGTCATTAAATTTTGAGAGCATTTGGATCCACGGTTTAATCGGAATTAAATTTTCAAATCAGACTACCGTTTCTGGCAAATTTGCGCAATCTGACCACCAACGATTTCTGAAAGGGTTAAAGGTTGAATTTTAATCTGAAATTTTTAGGAGATACTCAGAACATCTGAGACTAAGATCTCTCCAAATTTCAGAATTTTTGAAGACTTGTAACCTAGTTTTCAAAACGTTTCAAAACAGGTCCTCAAAACAGTAAGTTTTCAGAAGTTGGGTTTTGGTTCAAAACAATTTTAAAAACCAAATTTTCCGCACCCACTATTCAACCCCCCTCCCTTCTAGTGGTGCTTTGCATATCTTACACCTTCCAGTTTTTTGTAAAGGATGGGATTTTGATGGCAAAATTGAACTCGCTTGTGGGAGCTCGTTTACTTAAATAATACCAGTTGTCTGAGACTCTACAAGAAAACAGACCCCTAAATACACTAAGATGGAACAGAGACTCAATTATTCCGAGAAAAAGAAAAAAACAGAGAATAATCTTCAGACCATTTGGTTTTATCTAGGGAAGTCTAAGATTGCAAGAACGAAGGATACGAACAAGGGGCTCGGGAACAGGAAGATTGAACCCTGATTTAAAATATTCTTCATAGACAGCCTCATAATTTGGGGGATCATAAGTTGTCTGACCAGGCAGAGGCAGAAGAGGGCTGAACCGATCTAGGTCAAATTTATACATCTTACATATGCGGTTCAGCTTGGCCTCGGACAAAGTACAGAAAGACTCTTGGATATGAACAGATGGCAGACCCCTATCAATCACCCCCCGTATACACAGATGGGGCCCTCTGCAGAGTTGAAGGGTTTACAGCCGCCAGAGCAAGAGCAACCTCTGTGTGCTCCGACGAGGAATCAACCACAGTGATGGCCCTGCTAGATTGAACACCCCAACTGGGTCTAGCAACGCCACCAGTGGCCCGACGCAATTTTACTAACGGACGGTCATCGCTGGAGACCGTCCTCCCTGATGAAGATGGAGAATTAGGGTTTTCTCCACCACCGCCGGCGTAAGATGCGCCTTCAGAAACATTCTGAGAATCATGAGAAGAAGCCATTGCAGAAGAAGAAGAAGACTTACAGAGTAAAGAAGCTAATTGAGGAAAGAGGCACAGAAAGACTGCCGGAGGAGGAAGATGGCCGATAGAGAGCTAAATAAGCCGCCGGAGAAGAAGAGAATTAGATGGAAAAGGGGATGGACGACAGCAGGAGGAAGAAATAAATCTCTGCACCGTAATGTCTATTTAAAGCACTTAGAGTACGCTTCGTAAACCCTGCCTTTGGTATCTCCAACCGCCGAAAGCGAACAGGCGTCTGACGCCTCGTAGTCTGCGCAAACAGTAAATGTGCAGTACGACCCAACCAGAGACAGACACGTCACCACTTGATCGGACATCACATTAAAAGCTTTGAATCGATTAGCCTGCCCTTCCTGCTAGGCTCGGCCAAACTAATCTGGGGGCAAACTGATGAGACCAAAATTCACCTGTTCAGATAAGACAAAAATTTTCAGTCAGTCAAATGGTCAACGTGGCTCATGCTCAGCTATTTGACTAGTCAACCTCAGCTAGAAGACTTCAGCATCGGCCTCCGTCATCAACAGTCGAGGCAGGTCATCTAAAGTAACTAAAGCAAGTCCAAGTATAACTCTTAGTCAGCTTGGCTCGGTAGATTTCACTATTCTTGGCCAAACCACACTTGGCCATATTCCTGGCGGAACTCTAATTTCAGATCGGCTCGGCAATGAACTGACTGACCAATGCAACCGCTTCTGGTCAGCCTCAGTAAGTAAATGTTCAAATATCATATCAGCAGTGTATAACTTCTAAAGGAAGCAGATTCTGCTCGGCCTCTGAACGACCACGGCGTCAGCTTCTTAACTGCCTTGTGTAGCGCCCCGCCCGAAACCAGGGTTCCGGCTCAGTGCACCCGCCGTACTCTACTCCATAGAGTACAAAGCGTCGATACTATACATGTACATGTCGACATGAATAATGAATCGATAAGCGGAAGCAACATAACATAAACAATTCTTCATCGACATGCACTGTACTACCTCATAAACTATACAATCATCATATACAGAATACTGAAATCATATATCATACATCATAATCCGAAACTTAATGCCTTCGAAATAATCTCTCAGTATGCTCTTCGTTATCAATGGTCTATCTAGCATGTCTTCAACGAGCTTGTATATTGATACCTGTTATCTGGAAAATTATAAATGAGGCAAGTATGAGCGATAGCCACCGACTTTTAATCGCTCAGCAAGTAGTCTTACCAGATACGACATGTGGATCATACATGGGAAGACGGGGTAACAAATCATAATACCATACATTTTGAGTATAATAAGCACGTCTCCTTTTTAATAAGTACAGTATCATATTTTATCAATAAACTGCTGTAAACTGGAAGCAGATAAATAAAGAAGATTTCAAAGCATACATAGCATAACAGCATCTCATTCTGCTTAATCCGTAACATCATACTACATCCATACTTAACTTCTAATCCATAACTTATACCATCTTCGCATATCTTACACATACTACATTCTCATGCTTAACACTACATTATCCACTGTAGTGCTATCATATAAGAATTCTTAATCATACCCTAAGGTGACATGGTCATGACGTGATGCATAAAACATGACTTTTCATAAATGACTTTTCGTAAACATGACTTTTCATAATCATGACATGATTTTCATAACTTGCATAACATGACATATTCATAACTTGCGTAACATGACTTTTTCATAACATGAAGACATAACATTTACATAATTAGCTATAGCACTTTTCATAAGGATAATAACGCACGACATACCGAATGATTCCCCATATAGTACATGTGCAACATAACATCATGAATCATATGCACATGTGCTAACGGTGACGCATTATGACTGAGATCCCGTGTCCCAGACCCGGTGTTACACTCAGCCATAACGTATACATAGGCCCCTGACACCTACCACTCCGGTCCCGATGTCAGGACAGCGCTTCAACATAACATAACATAATCATGATCATGAACATAACATAACATATCGTGTCTCATCGGAATCATTCGTCTCGTGTTTATTATTCCTATGCATATGAACTTTTAAAAACATGAGATGTGACAACATAACTTTGCAAATCTTGTTTTCATGCAACGTGAGACTCGGTCAAATACGGGTATCTTGTCATACTACCACTAGTAACATCACTCACTTAATTTCCTTCTTCATATCACAACTTAAACAAAATATCATTTTCACCGACAATAAGTACCATTCGGCCAATCATACTAAACAACCCCCTTTTTCTATTATCATCATACAATAATTTGGTAGCATCTATTCCATACGTGCATATCATAATTCATAACTTAAATGCCTACATCATGAAAATTTCTAAGTACTTTACATTTCATCTAAGATTTCATAACTTACATTTATCATAACCTATCTATGTTAGCATATATCACATGTAACATGTCATGTACATACATTGTAAAAGTTAATAGTCTTATATTTTCACATACATAGATATGGCCTATTTATGTTTCATACTTTTCATAATTTAGTACATAATTTACATACTTAACTTATTTTCATAACTTAACATATTCATCATATATACATATATATTTGCATAAAAATATAATAAAATCATTTTGTCACCAAGCCTAAAGGCCGAATATATATATATGGTATATATATATATATATAAATCATTTTATGCGATATTATATAATATCCAAAACTTATTTATTTTCAATTTACATACTCAACTTACTTTCATAACTTAACATATTCATCATATATACATATATATTTATAAAAATATGATGAAATTATCTTTGTCACTAAGGCCTAAAGGCCGAACCTATATGCATATAAAATATACATATATAAGTCATTTTGTGATGTATTATGTAATATCCAAAACTTATTCATTGTTATACCTTATCATATATATTATACATATATGTATACATAACATATGTAACAACATATTTTAACTTTAAAATGGCCTTATGGCCGAAATATATATGTTATATATATTTACAAACTATCCAAAATAAATATATGTTTATACATGTATAAAATCATTTTATGATATATTATACATTAGTCATATGTATATACAATTATACATACTCCCAAACGTATATATATGCAATCTAAACATCTATAAACATATATATATATATATATATATATATATATATATATATAGAACCATATATATATATTTATCGTTACATCTACACATACTTATATATAAAATCTATGTGTATATATATGCATCTACAACCGTATATATATATACACATTAATACATTCAAAACCTTATATATACATATGTATTGATACAAAACCGTATATATATATATGTATACCTCTACACGTTTATACATATATATATAAACATATATGTGTAGATCCGTATATGTACATATATAGATCTATACATCTATACATACATCTATATCACAACCACATATTTATATATCTACTTTTATACAAAACAATATATTTATTATATGCATCTACACCTCTATACCTACACATATATATACATATATACGTAGATCCGTATATATATACATGTAGATCCATACACTTATACATATGTATATATATATATATATATATCAACATACATATCTTATAATATGTATATGTTTGCGTGTATATATATAACGTATATATATATGTATATGTCGTACGTGTGTATGTATATAGTGTATATATGTATACACTTATTTCTCAACATAGATCTATACTTTCTTAAGAAGAAATCTTGAACATACTACATGATGATCCAACTTTGATATGAACATACATACTTAGAATTTGTAAAACCATGTAGGATCTAGGAAGAATACTTGCCTTCATCACTTAACCTTAGTATGAAAGTGAAGGTTTCTCCACTTGGCTTGAAGAAAATCTACTCCTCTTCACCTTGACAAACCCACGGTTTTGAAAAGGCCAAAATGGAGGTTAGTGTGCAACTAATAAGATGAAGAAATGGACAAAATAATGTAGTATAATTAGTGTCCTTACCTTGAGTATTCTTGATGCTTGGTTGTATGAAGATGTTGTAGTAGATGATTTTGTGAAAAATGAGATGAAATAAAGAGAAAAAACACTTCTTCTCCTTGTTGTAGAATTCGGTCAAATGGAGGAAGAAGTGAGGAAGTTGAAAAATTTTATGAGTGAAGAGGAAAGAGAGAGTCTTTGAAAGATGTAATAATTGTGTTGAAAATGGAGTGGAATGTGTGTGTAAAGAGAAAAGTGAAGAAGTTTTTGTCCCCTTGGGTTGCAACTTTCGGTGATGGCATGGGGAAGGGGTTAAAGAAGAATGGTATAAAGAAAGAAAAAGAATTGTGGTGGGTAGTGTTTCTTTGCCATGTGAGGAAAGTGGAAGATTCCTTCCACTTGTGTAGGGGGTTGGGCGGCCATGGGGAAGGATGGGGGAGGGCTTGTCTTTTGTTGCCATGTAGGATAAAGTGAAAGAAAATATGATACTAGTGTGTATTGTAGTTATCGTATCGGGTATTTTTATTCGTTTTGATTTATCTCTATCGACTTATGTTGCTACCGATTAATTTATTTAAATACCTTGTATGTCCTATACGGTCATTGTCTAGTCCCAACCAGTCTCGTTATATCCGTTAACTTACCTTAAGGTTATTTTTATGTGTGTTTCTAACCCCGATATTTAATGTCGATGTCTTTATTAATTCTTCATAAAAATTTAAAATTCCGCTGTAATTTCATCAACATCGCATTTGCGTTCTATTTTCATCATTTCCACTAGCCCCAATCTCGGGTCGTAACACGTTGAGCCCTAGCCTCGGCCTCAGTCTCATAAGGGTTTTTGCCCCTAAAATACTCGGCTAGTTCAGACAAGATAACTGCCGTCTGGGACCCACCAAAACAATTCTGCAAACACTTTCCAGGTGTCAAACATCGCTTGGCTAAATGAAGAGTCATTATTGCTGGCCACCTACGTGTTATAGACTCAGCTACTTGTGCAGCCACTTGCACATGCATTTGTCCAATCACACTGCACACGTACGGAAGACAATCCTTCCTGCACACGCAATAGTCCTATCATCCGGCAGAGAGACTAGTCTAATCAGCTTTAAGCATAAAAGGACCTCAAGACAGACGAAGAAAGGGGGGCCCAAGACAACTTTCAAAGTCTTCTCTCTTTGGAAAGAACTTAACATTCTCCAACCTTCTAACTCTCAGCGACATAGCTCCAATACGGCACCTCAGACAACATATAAACAGCCACCCTCTCAGTGAGAACGGAAAACATGTTTATTCTTAACCTTTATTCCAGCATAAACTGCATACTAAAGTACCCATAACTGACTTGAGTTTCGGAGGGTTTTCCCAGGGCAGTGCCCCTGGGGCTCTAACGTTTCCTTTCCTTCTCAGGCTACGGTGACGGACCCAAACGGAGAACTAACGGCATACTACAAGTATCGTCTCCGATCCATCCGGCGAAGATCCGGCTTCATCACCCTCCATTACCCTCTTTTGCAAATCATCATAAAGCTAATATCTCAGAGACAAAAGACGCACATAAAGTATTTTATTGAGGGACAAATATTTAGCGAGTGAAAGACAACTGAGATGACATGAGGTGGAACGTTCATCCTGGATGAGATCTGAGGAGGAAGAATATGAGGTAGAATATGAGGCCTCCAATCACGCGACGCCACGTGTACAAAAGAACTTTTTTTAAAAAAGAAAAAAAAGTAAACAGCGGGCCCTTTTGTACACGTGGCGTCGCGTGATTGGAGGCCTCATATTCTACCTCATATTCTTCCTCCACAGATCTCATCCGCGTTCAGCCGAGGATAACCCCGAGGATGGGGATGACACCGGGGATGTCTTCGTTTTATTCTAGAATATTTTTACCGTATGTGGGCTAAAATAAAGGTTAATTACGGTCATTTTTTCTTCCTTGTTCTTTCGAATGATTAATTATGGGTATCCATATAAAAGAAATGGAAGTAAATGAAATGATCTTTTTTTTAAATTAAACGATTTTGTACTATTCTAAACAACAACGATAAGAGCATTCCATATTGCTTTATATGCTCTCGACTATGACGGGCTATTGGAGGTCGGATGTACGCAAGTATACTCATGTGTTAAAAAAACACAGAGTTTGTTTCCCGACGACCTATATTGAAAATTGCATCAAGTTGTGTCGATCAACTGCTACTTCACAATATAACAAGCGCATTGAATTTAGTGAGTCATTTTGCTTTATTTCATCGCTGTACAAAATCGAAAAAGAGCGTATATTTACTCTAAATGGAAACAGATTTTGTAATATTATAAAGTGAAGATTAAACCATAGAGAAACAAAAACACTTTCGGATTTTTTTAATTTGATACAAAATAAAAAAGGCAGCAAGACCAAGTATAGATGGTGCAGACGAGTAAATGACGGGTCGACACTGTTGGCCGGTTTAAATAATTTCCTTGATTGGTCAGATTAGTGGACTAAATCTGATCAATGGCCATCTTGCTGAAATGATCAAAGTAGTCCGAGAATTCATAAAAGCAAAGTCGAAATGTCCCCACCTGTAAAGAATAAGAAAAAGAACTCCCCCACCTTCCATCCGGGTTAAATCCCCACACCGACAAACACCTCACCCCCACGCGACCGCCCGACACATAGCAGTAGGAGGGAGATGGTGAGGCTAGATGGAGGTCAACTGTATTCAGCCTCATCACCCCCTGCTGCCACGTGGCAGCAGGTCCTTTGTTACCGTCTACAAGGGGCGTCAGGCGATCCGAATCGCCTTCCATCATAGTTAACTTATCTTCCTACTTTAGCAACTATCATACAACAGTTGATGTACAAGATTTTCATTCCAGTAATGTTTAATTTAACAACAACAGATATAAAGAGTAGAGTTCCTATTTCCAATTGAGTCATGGACACATTCTTTTTTGACTTTGAAATATGATGAAAAAAATAAAATCTCACTAAATTGGTTGCGCTTTTTAATTGTGAAGTAGCAGTTGATCAACATAGCTTGATGTAATTTTCATAATGGATCGTCGGAAAACAAGCTCGGTGTATTTCTAACATATGTATATTATTGCGTACAACCGACCGCATACCCCATCATAAGTGGGAACCTCTAAGTCGATGAAGTAATATTGTTGTTGTTGATATACAGAGTAGGACGGATCCACCTTCACCACCCCTAACATGTTATTCCTAGTTTACTCTGAGCTTACTATTATTTAATAAGTAGTTATTAAATGCTTTGTATTACTTACTGCTTAACAAAATACGTCTTAAACTAACCAATGTGTGTAAGTTTAGCAATGTCTGGTCATGGTTGATGCCTAATATTTTTGTGAAACACGGTCAAGTATGCCGTTCTGGATTATATTAATTTTAAAAGTAAACGATAGTGGTAAAGAAAAATAAACAAGCATTCTTCATTTTGACTTGAACAAGACAAACTCACTTCAACCATGCCAACGTTCACTCGTTGGTCTATATAAACAAAATATCACTCAGGTATCGCGAGCAAAACAAAAGTGTCTCAGAAAGAAAACATAGAAGGGTTTTGCATTCGCCAGCATCTAAAAATATATAAAAATGGCAACCTTTCAACAATTTATCTTTCTTGCTTTCCTTGCTGCATCACTCTTTCATGCTGTCTCTGCAATTCCTGGTCAAGCATCTTTCTACACACAATATGTTCGTAAGTACGCTCTGTTGGTCTGGTAACTCGATTCTTTATTCATTTATTTATTATATAGGTATGGACCGAATTCTTTGAGCAATTTTAAGGAAGCGTGATATTGGTTCTGTACACAAAAAAAAAATAGTGAACTTTCGCTGGTTTGTTCTAGTGGAACCGGCAAATCATTTGTAAAACTTGTGTTCTTTACTGTTTTTGGTACGATCATACTTATCTTTGATATTCCGCATTTTAATTCTCCTGTATCTCGGATTACACCACAAACAATTCTCACATACCGATATATGAAAATGCCACTCAGCAGCCAATTCCATAAGTTTACTCTTTTATGCTGTACTCACGTAAGAGAACTCTCCATTATTTTGCAGCTTCTGCATGCTATGGGTTCCAAAACAAGCAATTAGCGATATATGAAAATACCACCCAGCAGCCAATTTCATAATTTCACTCTTTTATGCTGTATTCACGTAAGAGAACTCTCCATTATTTTACAGCTTCTGCATGCTATGGGTTCCAAAACAAGGGAGTCATGATAGCAGATGCCCCCCGGAATATATACAAAAATGGAGCTGCTTGACAAAATTCAACAAACAAAAGAATACGCCAAAAGAGAAGAAGGATCTCAAAGCTAAGAAGAGAAGGCAACACAAGAAGAAGAAGAATTCTTTGAAAAATTGTGTAACCGTCGTACCCGGGTTACAACTATAACCCGGTTTATATACACAGCAGGAAGAAGAAGAAACACGTAAAATTACTAAACTATTCTCACTTAACCAACTACACATATTACAAACAAAAGGGTAAAATAGTAATTTCACTCTCTTTTTAAATCTCCCGCTTGCCAAACTCTTCTCCAACCTCTGCCTTCTGCACGTCCCAGCTAGCCCAACCAACTCAACACCTTGATCCACATGCCTCTTTATTCAATCACATAAACTGAACCTTTGATCTTAACATTAAACCCATGTATTTCTATCCTGCTGCATCAATTCAATTAAGCATTGTCCATATCAGCACAATGCTTTTCATCCCTGTGATCACCACCATGCCAATCCAGAGCTCCTTTAACACCCTCCCTCAATCCTGATTGAGCAAATATGTTACACACTCCTAAAGCCTCAGTCAGGATACACATCCTACGAGAATCAAAGGCTTTTGTAAAGATATCAGTAAGTTGCAAATGAGTGTTGATTATGGTGATACATTTTCTCCAGTGGCTAAGATGACTACTGTTAAGCTGATATTGGCTTTAGATTCCGTCAGAAAATGGCACATCCATCAATTTGATGTCAACAATGCCTTCTTACATAGAGATTTGCATCAGGAGATTTACATGAAATTGCTTGAAGGTTTACCATCTCCTGCTCCTGGCACAGTCTACAAGCTTACTAAGTCACTTTTTGTTTTAAAACAGGCTAGTAGGCAATGGAATGAGAAACTTACTCAGTTTCTGATATCTAATGGATACACTCAGTATAAAAATGATTATACCATGTTCATTAAGCAGACCACAAATGTAATTCTTGTCCTTCTAGTGTATGTTGATGACATCCTAGTAGCTAGTGATTCTCTATCTGCAATTCAGCATCTAACAGACACATTGCATCATACCTTCAAAATTAAAGACTTAGGGCCTCTTAAGTACTTTCTGGGCTTAGAAGTTGCCAGGTCTCAGGGAGGGATTGTACTATGCCAGAGAAAATATATATTGGAGTTGCTTCAGGAGACTGGAATCCTGGCCTCTAAGCCTGCCAATAGCCCCATGGAGCAAAATTTGAAGCTGGCACACAATGATTCAAAGCTCATAGATGATGTATCAGGGTACAAGAGGATGATTAGAAAGCTGCTGTATTTGACTATTACTAGATCAGACATCACCTATGCAGTACAACAACTTAGTCAGTTTCTTGATGTTCCCACAACCATACATTTCAAAGCAGCTCAGAGAGTCTTGAGGTATTTGAAAGGCACACCTGGGCAAGGTTTGATGTATCCTAGCACAGGTGATTTGAAGCTTACATGTTTTTCAGATTTTGACTGGGCATGTTGTTCTGAGAGCAGAAGGTCTGTAACTGGATATTGCATATTACTTGGAAGCTTTTTGATTTCCTGGAAGGGAAAGAAGCAAACAACGGTCTCAAGGTCATCATCAGAAGCAAAGTATAGAGCTCTTGCCTCAACTACGTGTGAGGTGCAATGAATTCTCTTTATGCTGAAAGAATTGAAAGTTGAACATGGTAGACAGGTTGATATCTTTTGTAACAATAGAAGTGCCATTTATATTGTTGAAAACCTAGTGTTTCACGAGAGAACCAAACATATTGAAATTGATTGTCACATTGTAAGAGACAAATATCTAGAGGGCATTGTTAGACCTGTGCCCATTAACACTCATTTGCAACTTGCTGTATCTTTACAAAAGCTGTTGATTCTCGTAGGCTGTGCATCCTGACTGAGGTTTTAGGAGTCTGTAACATATTTGCGCAGTCAGGATTGAGGGGAGGGGTGTTGAAGGAGCTCTGGATTGGCATGGTGGTGATCACAGGGATGAACAACATTGGGCTGATATGGACAATGCTCAATTGAATTGATGCAGCAAGATGGAAATACATGGGTTTAATGTCAAGATCAAAGGTTCAGTTTATGTGATTGAATAAAGAGGCATGTGGATAAAGGTGTTGAGTTGGTTGGGTTAGCTGGGACGCGCAGAAGCAGAGGTTGCATCACAAACACTTGAGACTTAACTGGATCAAAATTATCATTAAGTCCTTTCACAAATTTTATGACATAGTCACTCTCAACATACATTCTCATCTCTGTGGTTACGTTGCACCTGCAACCTCTACAATTACACACATGCACAAGCCTTAAAGCCATAAGTTCCTCCTAAACAACTTTCATCTTAGTAAAGTAATCAGTCATAGTCATAACATCTCGTTTAACATAATAGAAATTTTCAAGCAACTCAGACAATCTGAAAGAATCTGTTCTATCGTATCTTAACATCAAATCATTCCACATATCAACAGCGCTATCATACCACATAACAATCTTTGCAATAGATGGAGAAACTGAATTCATTATCCAGGATTGAACCATAGAATTTACCTGCCTCCACACATAATATTGAGGATCAACCTCCAGAGGTTTGGCGATTGTACCGTCTATGAAGCCTATTTTGTTCTTCACCAGCAGCGCCATCCTGAAAGTATGGCTCCAGGTATGGAAATTATGAGCATTAACAGGAGGCTGAGCCAACGCAGTTGCATGAGTATCACCAGGATGCATGTAATAAGGATTTTGCATCAAATTCTCAACATTTGGATTCTGATTCACTCTTGATCCAAACACTATATTCTGCAATTGACTATCAATAGGTGTACCGCGATTGTTGCTTAGAGATGCCATTCCAATCAAAAACATATAAAACAACAAATCTAAGAAAACTTCACTCAGAATTTTATCAACGAAAACACACTGATCACATCCTTTTAGGCTCTGATACGATGGCAGAATTCAACAAACAAAAGAATACACCAAAAGAGAAGAAGAATCTCGAAGCTAAGAAGAGAAGGCAACACAAGAGGAAGAAGAATTCGTTGAAAAATTATGTAACCGTCGTATCCGGGTTACAACTGTAACCCAGTTTATATACACAGCAGGAAGAAGAAGAAACACGTAAAATTACTAAACTACCCTCACTTAACCAACTACACATATTACAAACAAAAGAGTAAAAATAGTAATTTCACTCTCCTTTTAAATCTCCCGCGTGCCAAACTCTTCTCCAACCTTTGCCTTCTGCACGTCCCAGCTAACCCAACCAACTCAACACCTTGATCCACATGCCTCTTTATTCAATCACATAAACTGAACCTTTGATCTAGATATTAAAACCCATGTATTTCCATCCTGCTGCATCAATTCAATTAAGCATTGTCCATATCAGCACAATGCTGTTCATCCCGTGATCACCACCATGCCAATCCATAGCTCCTTCAACATACATCAAATTGTGGAAAACTATATCGCATCAGATGCACCAATGGCACCAACCTAGGTGTATTACATCCTTGCCGTAACGGCATAATAACTGTTAAGGTTGTAGATATCTGCCCAGGTTGCGTAAACAACCAGTTTGATCTTTCTCAACAATCTTTTTCTAGGATTGCAAACCCTAATGCGGGAAGATTAACATCGCCTTTAGTCGGTACGTAAATTTCATTTTGTTCCGGACGACAGATTTTGTAATTTGTTTCTAGTGTTTCTACATATATTTTTCACTTATGTTTTAATCTTTTGTGTTTTCAGGGTCTGAAAGATCGTTGATGATATCTTGAAGGAACAATGAACCATTAAGCTGCGATAATGCCTTGGGGGAACAATGAAGCTTGAAGATTATGTTTGTTATATATTTATGCTTAAATAAAAAACTAGCATAGGCTAGAAAGTTGCTGTAGCGCCCCGCTCCCAAGCCCAAGCCTCGGGAACAGTGCACCCGCCGTATCTCGCTAAGAAGAATACAAAGCGTCGAATCAATCTCTTACTTGTCAGAAATGACGTAGAAATTTTTTTCGTAGAAACATAAATCATAACTTAAATTAAACTCGAATAATTGTCATTACATCACTAAATAAAAAGAAGTCTGACAATAAAACAATAAAGAAGTCTGTGAAAATCCCCAAACATAACTACGAACAGTCAGCTGCAGAGTCCCATCGTATCCTAGATGCAGCTATCAACCAGCCCACTCTACTATGTCCTTCTCGTCCTTAACGAAGATGCGCTCGTAGTCCTCATCCGGCTCACCTGGGAAGTAGGGGTGAGTGACAGAAATCACCCAGTCGATGCGCGCCTCAAACAAATACAAAACATACATTTCGAAATGATATAGCCACATAGCACATAAATATAAGATAAAACCACATAGCACATAAATATAAGATAACATGCATAAGATAAAGTAAATGCGGTAAGTAAAGCACTCCACATAAAAATGCGCAAGTACGTGATGCATGCTCAATCAATATGTCACACGCAACAAGAATCATGTCATGCAATATGCCCCTAGACCTATATGAAATGCATGATCCCGGGATTAACTGGATATCTGTAGCCTTTACACTACAATTCACCCTTACGGATGCCCGTGGCCCGTACACCACGATCCACCCCAACCGATGCCCGTGGCCTGCACACCACGATCCACCATAACCGATGCCCATGGCCCGTACACCACGATCAACCATAACCGATCCCCATGGCCCGTACACCATGATCCACCATAACCGAGTATCCATGGCCCATACACCATGATCCACCATAACCGAGTACCCATGACCCGTACACCATGATCCACTTCACTCGGGCATTTGAGACCCGTACATCTCAACCCACTCCAAATGTAAATGCACGTGCCATGAATGCAACAACAAAGTCGTCTGGGGCCCATACGTCCATCCTCACCAACTTCGGCACTCAACAACAAAGTCGTCTGGGGCCCGTACGCCCATCCTCACCATCTCCGGCACTCAATATTTAGTTTCATAAATTTTACAAATATCTAAAAGTTGTTATTCAGCATCCCTCTTATTTTTCCTTAGCTTGTATTAATTTTCTAGAATTTTCTACTAATTTTTCCTTATTTAATTCCATTTATTACTAATTATTTTTAATTTATTACATTTACCCAAATTCACTAATTAAGTGGGAATAATTTAATTTTAACCTTTTATATTTTTTGTAATTTATTTAGAATTTTCTAATAAATAAATATATTTTTCTGGAATTTTAAACTAATTTTAATTAATTATTTATCATTTATTCATTTCAGAAATTAATTTTTAGATTTTTTTAAATTTCCAGTATGGGCTGGTCCGCTGGCCTGGTCTGGTCTGCTGGCCATCCGGTCAGGTCCGGCAGCCTGACCGGCCAATAGGCTTTTCCTTTTTTTCTTTTTTTAATTAAATTCTATTTCCTTCTAACCTCAATAAAATCTTCGTTTTAACTCCGATTGACCTCAAATTAGTTGCGTTGGACTCGTTATAACGAGACACATCTTTTGGAAGTGGACATGTCATCACGTGTCCGGACGCGCCGTCAGGGGCCGCGCGTGGGCCCCACGCACCACCCCCTGAGACGCGTCCATCAGACCCGTTGTTTTCGACTTTCAATCCAATGTCAACTTATTCCGGGCTAGATGAACCTATTCTAAAGCCAAAACACACATTTAAGGAGTCTAATCTTGAGGAAGTTGTACAATTTTGATTGTAATCCTAACCCTTTTTATCAATTCAAGAACACATATATAGAAAACAACTTCCACGTATGCAAAGATCATGCCTTTTCAACAAATCCAATCATACCTTCGTATAAACAATTTAAATCCCACCAAACACATGCAAAATCAATTAACATGCTCTCATTTAAACAATTAAAGGCAAGAGAACACATAGTATATACATTAGGGCATGCTTGAATCGTATTCCTTTGAGGGGGAAGAGGCACCTACCTGATTGACGCTAAAACAAACAATTTAGACGGATTGGAACTCGGATTTGGAGACCGCGTTAGCCTTCTTCTTCTCTCCTTTTTTCTTTCTTTTTCCTCTCTTTTCCTCCCTCTCCCTCACAGCCGTTCTCCTCTCTTTTTTTAAAGTATACGTTGCTTTTAGGGTATGGGGATTGGGGGATTTTATTTTGATTAGGGGAGAGATTTTAGGTATTTTGATGGAATAATTTATGGAGATAAGATAGTGTAGTTATCTTGAATATTTTAGATTAAGTAATTTCCCTTTCTTTTTTTATCTTTATCCTCCTATTATTATTATTATATTTATTTTTTTCACGCCTGTAACATCCTACCCACCTTATAAAAATTTTCGTCCTCGAAACTTGACGTACCTTATTCGAAGAGCTGTGGATATCTCTCTCCCATCTTCTCCTCGAGTTCCCAAGTCGCTTCGCACTCCATATGGTTAGTCCACTGAACTTTGACATAAGAAATGACTCGGTCTCTCAACACCTGGTCTTTGCGATCCACGATCCTGATAGGGGTCTCCTCATATGTCGTGTTTGGCCATATCCTCAATGGTAGCGCGTCTAGTACATGGCTCGGATCCGACACATATCTTCTCAACTGAGAAACATGAAATACGCTATGTACTTGAGCCAAAACAGGGGGTAATGTAGTGACGCCTCAGCTTACCCTTCAACCCAAATTGTGAAACCCTTTTCGTATGCGACACCCTCAAGTAAACCTTCTCGCCCATATCAAACTCTAGGAGACGTCGCTTCGAATCAGCCCAGCTCTTGCTTCTGTCTTGAGCAATCTTGAGTCTATCACGTATCAACTTCACTTTCTCTGTAGTCTGCTCAACCAACTCAGGACCGGTAATAACGCGCTGACCGACCTCATCCCAATGAACAGGGGACCCGTACTTACGTATATAGAGCGCCTCAAAGGGTGCCATGCCGATGGCACTGTGGTGATTGTTGTTGTAGGAGAACTCAATTAGTTTGATCATACCGTCTCAGTTCCCTTTGAAGTCCAATGCGCACACTCTCAACATATCCTCTAATGTCTGGATGGTCCTCTCAGACTGTCTGTCTGTCTGCAGATGAAAAGCGGTACTCAATCGTAGCTCCGTCCCCAACCTTCTCTGACAAGCTGACCAGAATCGAGAGGTGAATCTCCAATCAAGGTCTAAAACGATACTAACTCGGACCCCATGAAGACTGACAATATCATCGATGTACAGCGTCACTAATCTCTCCAAGGTCATGTCACTCAGCACAGGTAGAAAGTGAGCAGACTTCGTGAATTGATCAACAATCACCCAGATCATGTCGTTGTCGTTTCTTGTTTTAGGGTGCCTTACAACAAAATCTATCGTCACATGCTCCCATTTCTATTCTGGTATCTCCAACGGCAACATCAAACCTCCTGGCCTTTGATGCTATGCCTTTACCTACTGACAAAAGAGGCATCTCTCAATGAACTCAGCGATGTGTCTCTTCATCCCACTCCACCCATAGTGTTTCTTTAGATCATATACATCTTTGTAGCACCTGGATGAATCGACAATTTCGAATTGTGCGCTTCTTTCAATAGCTCTTTCCTCAGGTCCTCAACATCAGGCACACACAATCTTCCTTGGTACCAAATACTGACATCGTCACGAATCTGGAAACCCTCAATCAGACTGGTCAACATCCTCTCTCGGATATCTCTGAGCGTCACATCCTCTTTCTGCGCCTCTTTAATCCGCTCAATCAGAGATGGTGTAATAACCAAGGCCGCCAAAACATTAGCAGTGGAATCAACAATGCCAATATAAAATTTGGCCATCTCTTTCTCCAGTGGAGTCCGTCTGACGTGATTAGACTTTCTACTCAAGGCATTTGCAACTCGGTTTGCCTTCCCCCGGATGATAACTGATAGTCAAGTCATAGTCTTTCAGTAGCTCAAGCTATCTCCTCTAACGCATATTCGACTCTTTTTGTGTGAATAAATACTTCAAGCTCTTATAATCTGTGAAGAATTTGCACTTTACACCGTATAGATAACGGCACCAAATCTTTAATGCAAACATCACCGCTGCCAGCTCCAGATCATGAGTCGGGGAATTTTGTTCATATTGCTTCAACTGCCTTGAAGCGTATGCACTACCCTATCTCTCTGCATTGACACGCACCCTAGCCCATTCTTCGAGGCGTCGCTGTAGATGGCAAACCCTTTAGTGCCTGAGGCTGTGCCAATACTGGTGCGGTCGTCAACCTCCGCTTCAACTCTGCAAAGCTTGCCTCACACTCGGAGGTCCATACAAACTTAGTCTTTTTTCTGAGTCAATCGACTCAGTGGTGCTGCAATACTCGAAAATCCCTTCACGAATTAACCGACAAGGCCAGGAAAACTGCGTACCTCAGTGACATTAGTAGGTCGGAGCCATTCTGTATCTATCTTCTTTGGGTCAACAGAAATGCACTCCTCAGAAATCACGCGGCCTAAGAAAGTCACACTCTTTTACCAGAACTCGCACTCGCTGAACTTTGCATACAGCTTTTTCTTCCTAAGAGTCTCCAATACCTCCTGCCAGTGTTCAATATGCGTCTCCTCATCAGGTGAATACAGCAAGATTGTTGAAAAAAAGGGGGTTGAGTGATTTCAAAATGCATGATTTAAATAACGTGTTACAAAGAAATGCATGACATATTTTATGACATGACATGTTGTTGCATGAAACTTGTCTTTATATAGTTCATATATATTTTTTCCGTACTAACGAGCCATGAAGCTTTAAAGCTTACATCAAATGGCAAACATTTGTTGTGTTTGAACTATTTTCAGGTGCCATAATTAATAAACTAAACTAGTTCATTAAGTGAAGTACTTAGTTAATTAAACTAAGTAGTTCATTAAATGAAGCAATATTTGGAAAAGGCACCAAGGCAACAAGTTGAAAAAAGGAAAGTCTTCCACTCCCTCTCCACACAAAAATTCACACGCCACTATACATATAAATATATATATTTTCAGATTTTTTGAAAAAGGCACATACACATGTATTCCAACGTACTACCGACACGTTATATATTTTACGCACGTTAACGTCACACCACTATACTTAACTCATATTTATGAGTATATTCAGGTCTTATATCATATGATATCAGTCATGGTGATGACAAATTTAATACGACACGTTAAAAGGTTCTAAACCAAAAATTGTCGTATCGGGCGAATACCGAAACTTCACCAACGTGTCAAGTACTTGGCATAAATAGATGACCAGCCCCTACACTTCAAAAACAGCCACAAATTTTGTGTCTCACATGGTATGTGCAGCCAAAAAATCATTCAATGTTGGCACACACAAATCACCCCACATTAAGGCCAAATTGTGGAGATTCCAATTTCAATTTTGTCACATGTTTTAGGCGCCACTTTAAGATCAGCTATGAGATGAATATTAAAGTTTAATTTATGTATATTATGTGTAACATAATATATATAACATGTGCAAAAAGTTGGAATTTAATTAGAGAAAAATCGGGTAATCGATAAACGTCGAAAATTCGTTTTTCTACGTACACGACACATGGAACGTTTTTGACATATCATATAACATGTATCTAGACACTTTTTACATATTTCATACATCTCAAAGTGTTCTAGAAAATTCAATTAAGAGCTGATTGGAATATACCATGTGTGTATAATTAAATGTGCACTATTTTACAAAGTTTGCAAAGACAAAATTTCAGCACATGTACAATCACTTTTACACGCCTAATACCATCATGTTGGAGCTTATGTGGAGTCTTGTTGGCAACTTGATTGGTCAAGAATGAAGCATACAATGTTGGTGATAAAAAGAAAGGAGCTACAAAAGGTAACATTTCAAATCTTGTCACATTTGTGACACATACTGAAAATTTTAGCATGTGTGTTAAAGTCTGGCCGAATTTTGAAGGTTAATGAGCCATATTTTGTTGTCTTGAATCATGTAGAAAATTAGGAGATAGTATGGAAGTATTTTGAATTAATTATGAAATTAAAATGGTGATATCTTTGAATATCACACATGCTGAAATTTTCAGCATGTGTGCAATGTATGTGTGCCGATTTTGAGGCACTATTGGTGATCAATTTTTATTCCAAAATTGATGAAAATATTGTGTACTAAATGGTGATTGAATTATTCTTTAATTTCAAGGATTAAATCAAAACCAACTTGGCAACATTTTGAATGAAATGCAAATGTTACACATGCTGAAATTTCAGCATGTAATGGCCAAAATTTATGAGATAAAGTTGAAGTATTTGTCTTGCTAATTTTAGGTGATAATCTTGTGAATTATGGTAATCATTTTATTATGATTTTGACACATGTTTTAAGTGTTATTCTCAGATTTGTCTAGTCATCAAGTGATGACAACATCCAACTAATCAATGAGTGCCAAGTAAGCAAGAGCTTAATGATCATCCAATGAGGAGATGCCAAGTAAGCAAAGACATGTCACAATGATGCCATATACTCTTCCAAGGACTTAGAAAAAAATTTTCAAGAGGAAGAAATTGCTAAGGGGGGTGGCACATATTGATAAAAGGAAGAAGGAGAGCAAGCAAAATATAAGACAAGCCTCACAAGTTTAAAAGTGCAAAAAAAGAGTCTTCCATTCTCTTCTTCTTCTATATCTTTCTTTCTTCTCTCTAAAAGCCTATTGTACTTACATTCATATACTTGAATAGGCTTCATATAGTCCACCACATATTCTTTTCATTGTTGTAAAAGATTGATCAAGGTGTGATCAATCTTGCACTTGCTAGGTGGTGGTGTTCGTGACAATTGTATTATCATACAAGGTTTGTAAAGGGTTGGAGTTGGTGTGTAACTCCATCAACCCTGTGGTAAGGTGTTATTTGGTGTTGTGTGTTTAGTGCTAACCGAGGAAGGTGTCCTCGAAGACTGGAGTAGGTTGTTTATAACCGAACCAGTATAAAATTGTTGGTGTCATTTACTTTCAGCACTTACTTTCAGTTTCAACACTGTTTATCGGTTTTGATCACGTTTATAAAAATAGTAAACGAATTTCAAAAATTATAAAACTTTCCAGAATCATAGCCACACGTCTTAAGTTTACTTTGGCACAAGTTTCAACCCTTTTGGATAAGTATAAGTCATCCAAACGTCCAACGTTCTGAGACTAGTGCAGTCTAATTTTCAGGCTTGCAAATGTTGAGACTTTAATCGTATTTGACTAACTTTCCAAAAGAATTTTTCAAAACTGTTTCAACCTATTTAAAAATATAACTAATAAGAGGTTAGTCATTAAATTTTCAGAGCATTTGGAGTTAAGGACAAATAAGAATTAAATTTTCAAAACAGACTACCAGTTCTGGAAGATTTGCGCAATCTGACCACTAACAAATTTTAAAGGGGTTAGAGGTTGAATTTAAATCTGAAATTTTTAGAAAATACTCATAACATCTGAGGCTAATTTCTCTCCAAATTTCAGAATTTTTGAAGACCTGCAACCTAGTTTTCAAAATGTTTTAAAATTGGTCCTGAAAACAGAAATTGTTTTAGAAGTTGGGTTTTTGGTTTAAAACAATTTTAAAAACTACATTTTCCGCACCCACTATTCAACCCCCCATTCTAGTGGTGCCTTACAGATCCTTCAAGTGGTATCAGAGAGCAGGAACACTCACATCAAACGGATCCAACAGTCTAAGTGAGATGGCAACCACAACCGTGCAAGAAGGAATGTCAACCATAAGGCCTCCTCTTTTTGATGGTGAGTCCTTTATTCAATGGAAATTAAGAATGAAATTTTTTATGGATATTGATATTGATCTATGGTCCATCATAGAAGACGGTCCATTTGTTCCTTCTAAGTTGTCTATTGTTGACGGTGTCACACTAGAGGTTTCAAAAACAAAACAAGAATACACCAGTGATGATAAAAGGAAATTGAGTATGAATGCTAAAGCCATGAAACTAATTTTAAACGGTCTAAGTAAAAGTGAGTCTAGTTACGTGTCAAATTGTTCGAGTGCTCAAGAGATGTAGAAAATTCTTGAAATGAAACACGAAGGCACTAGTCAAGTAAAAGAGTCTAAAATCAACATGCTTATGTCCACACTCGAGTCATTTAAATTATTGCCAAATGAATCTATCGTTGATATGGATCTTCGATTGATTAACATTTACAATTCTCTTGAGTCTTTTGGCAAAGCCTTCTCTATGCAGGAAAAGGTACAAAAGGTCTTGCGAAGCCTTCCATCCGAGTGGGACCCTAAAGTAACGGCCATAGATGAAAGCAAATAAACTAAATCGATTAAGATGGAAGAACTAATCGGATCACTTAAGGTATATGAAAACAAACTCACTTTAAGACATTCTGAGTCTATTTCCAATAATGATAAGGCTATAGCATTTAAATCAAATGAATACGTCGTAGATGATAGTGACATAGATTCCGATGATGAGGACTTAATCACGATGGCTAAAAGATTAAGAAAACTATTGAGAAAATCGATTAAAAATAAGTCTACCTCATCTAAGGATCATAAAAATAAAAATAAGGAAATAAAGTGCTATGAATGTGGACAACCTGGACACTTGTCATATGACTGCCCAAACAAGGACAAACAAACGAATAAATACCTTGACAAGGATCGGACAAAAACTAGACTCGTCTCAGAACCTAAACAAAGGAGAAGAGCCTTCAAAGCCTCCACTTGGAGTGACACATCCGACTCTGAGACTGATGATACGGAAGAACAAAAGGCACAAGTATGCTTTACATCTAAGGCCTCAAATGAGGTATCTTCCGACTTTGATTCCGATTCTGAATGGTCTTATGATGATTTATTTAGTCAATATTTAGAGTTGCATAAGTTTTCAAAGACTCTTGCAAAAGAAAAGAAACGATTAAATGAAGACAAGAAGTTGTTAGAATCTTCTAACACAAACCTTGTTTTCTAAATTAAACGATTCGAAAGAAGAGTCGTCATGCATCATTAATGCATTAAAATCAGAGGTCTCATCATTGACCACGCACAATAATGAAATGAAATCCGAGATTTCAAACTTGAAATCAAGGAATGCAATTTAGAGAAAATGGTGAAGAAATTTGATACGGGAACAAACATGCTAGATCATATTATTTCTTCACAAAAGCATGATAGTGATAAAACGGGTTTAAGATACATTGAAAAAATGAAGTATCTATTAAACCAACCAAGTTTATACTGTCTAAGAAAGTAGACACTCCAAAACCAAATACGGCATCTAAGATGACCCAAAGACCCCCTCTCTCCACATTTCGTCATACTTCTTCTTTATATCATGAGAAATACAATTTTGTACCATATAGATATAAGAAGAAACAAGTGATGCATACACGACATTCATTTCATCCATCTAGATCACACACTACGCACACTAATACAAGGATATATCAAAAACGTCCTACATATAATGCGTATAAAGGAGTTCTTGGCCAAAGGACAAACGCATTAGCACCTAACGTATATTATGTTGCGTTTTCATCACCTTTCTCACCTTTTGGAAGACCTAGAAAGGTCACCCAAATTTGGGTACCAAAAGGGACATTTTCAAAGGGTTGAATAAATAACCCTTATGAACGCACGTTTGATATTATGAAATGCATGACTTTTTTCATCTTTACATGCGCTTTTGATTGTCATTCCAAAATAAAGGGGAAGAGAATGCATGATTTAAGGGGGGGGGGGGGAGAGAAACTGATGATTGCATAAATCAAGGGGGAGCGGTTTGAAATTTGAAATTCAAAAGTTGAATTTATGCACGATTGAAGGGGGAGTGATAAGATTTAAATCATGAATGTAGGTTATTTTGAAAATCATCAAAAGGGGGAGATTGTTGAGAAAAATGGGTTTGAGTGATTTCAAAATGCATGATTTAAATAACGTGTTACAAAGAAATGCATGACATATTTTATGACATGACACGTTGTTGCATGAAACTTGCCTTATATAGTTCATATATATTGTTGCCGTACTAACGAGCCATGAAGCTTTAAAGCTTACATCAAATGGCAAATATTTGTTGTGTTTGAACTATTTTCAGGTGCCATAATTAATGAACTAAACTAGTCCATTAAGTGAAGTACTTAGTTAATTAAACTAAGTAGTTCATTAAAGGAAGCAATATTTGGAAAAGGCACCAAGGCAACAAGTTGAAGAAAGGAAAGTCTTCCACTCCCTCTCCACCCAAAAATTCACACGCCATTATACATATAAATATATATATTTTCAGATTTTTTTGAAAAAGGCACATAAACAATGGTCATACTGCTTCCTGAATACTGTGTTCATCAAGTCCATGAAGGCAGGAAGTGCATTCATCAGTCCAAAAGACATCACAAGAAACTCGTAGTGCCCATATTGAGTGCGGAACGCAGCCTTTGCTATGTTTTCTGCCTTAATCATCAACTGATGGTATCCTGATCAGAGGTCAATCTTCTAGAACACTCTGGCACCCTTCAACTGATCAAATGGATCGTCGATCATCGGTAGTGGGTATTTATTCTTTATCGTGATCTTATTTAGCTCACGATAGTCGATACATAACCTTGTACTGTCGTCCTTCTTTTTCACGAACAACACTGGTGCTCCTCAGGGAGAAACACTAGTCCTGATAAAATTCCTGTCCAGCAACTCCTGCAACTGCTCCTTAAGCTCTTTTAACTCTGCTGGTGCCATCCTGTATGGTTCCTACGAGATCGGCTCAACTCCGGGTATGAGGTCGATCTCGAACTCTACTTCCCTTCTCGGTGGTAAACCTGACAGCTCGTCAAGGAAGACATCCTTAAAATTTCGTACCACTGGAATATCCTCAATCGATGGAGTCTCAGTATTGGCATTTAGAACATACACAAGAAAACCCCCGGCTCCTTTCTTCAATGCCCGAGAGGCCTGTGCTGCAGTCATGTAGATTTTTTTCGGATGACTTTTTCAATTTGACATCCCCCTGGAAGATAGTCTCTTGCTTATCCGGTGTCTATGTACTGACCTGTCTCTGACGGCAGTCGATGGTAGCACTATATCTTGCCATGAAATCCATGCCCAGAATGATGTCGAAATCCTGCATCTGGATTGGGATCAGGGTTGCGGAGAACTCAAGCTCATTAATCTCCAAGTGAAATTTCTTGTACTGATAGCGGGATACAAGCACCTGGTCGCTAGCGGCTTGAACACGATAAAGGATCTCGAGATGTTTTGATAGAATACTCATGTTCTTGGAGAATCTCCTGGCAACGAACGAGTGGCTGGCACCACTATCAAAGAGGATGTAGGCTGGGACTTTTTCCATTAACATCTCACATATAACTACGTCCCCGACCTCCTCTACCTCAGTGTCCGTCATAACATGCACATGAGCGTTGGTCCGCCCTTTTACTTTCTATTGCATCTGACTTGATGATGGAGGGGATGCTTGTGCTGGTTTAGGGCACTCTCTGGAACAGAGTGCTTCTGGTACTCCTCCTTAAACTGGGTCCATATCGGCGGTGGAGTCAGCCTGCATGTCACATACTGCTACCATTACTCGGTATCACCCTCTAAGAATGGTACAACCACATCAACCTTTAGGCCATCCGGAACCTGCATCAACCTCAACTGCTTATACACGTTCTTGAGCCAGATCTCTGCTCCTCTGGTCGTGTTGTACCCCTGAACATAGGTATCTGCAGTTCTGCATCTTCTGGTAGAAAAAACCGAAGCCCCCTGGGGTGGTGGTGCTGGTGGTGGCTGCTGCTGCTGCTGTAGGTGAGTCATCTGTATCTGCTGCTGGGCCATCAATGTAGTCAGCGTGGCCAGGGTATCTGCAAGGACCTGAGGAATGGTCCTCTGACCCTGCTGATCATCGCCATCGTGTCCTCCGTTTCCAGCTGGCGGCTCGCGCCGTGGAGGCATCATCCAGAATTTGAGTTCATGAAACAAATACAGATTTGTCGATAATAAGTTGAAAGGTGGAACGCGGATAAATCGATAAGTAGACAAGAAAAGCTCACCATCGGCACACACCTCCCATAACCCGATCATAACTTAGGTCTAAAATAATCTCTTAAGTCTACCTTGTTTATTAGGGGTAAGATAGTCATTTTACAAAAGATCATAACTTACGTCTAGTGATCTAGTTAATCCTGCGTTTCTGAGGCAGATCTCAAGCCTCGGCTCTGATATCACCTGTAGCGCCCCACTCCCGAGCCCTAACCTCGGGAACAGTGCACCCACCGTATCTCGCTAAGGATAATACAAAGCGTCGAATCAATCTCTTACTTGTCAGAAATGACGTAGAATTTTTTTTCGTGGAAACGTGGATCATAACTTAAATTAAACTCGAATAATTGTTATTACATCACTAAATAAAAAAAGTCTGACAATAAAATAATAAGGAAGTCTGTGAAAATTCCCAAAGATAACTAAGAACAGTCAGCTGCAGAGTCCCATCGTATCCTAGATGCAGCTATCAACCAGCCCACTCTACTATGTCCTTCCCATCCTCAACGAAGATGCGCTCGTAGTCCTCATTCGGCTCACCTGGAAAGTAGGGGTGAGTGACAGAAATCACCCAGTAGATGTCCGCCTCAAACAAATACAAAACGTACATACCGAAATGATATAGCCACGTAGCACATAAATATAAGATAAAACCACATAGCACATAAATATCAGATAACATGCATAAGATAAAGTAAGTGCGGTAAGTAAAGCACTCCACATAAAAATGCGCAAGTACGTGATGCATGCTCAATCAACGTGTCACACGCAACAAGAATCATATCATGCAATATGCCCCTAGACCTATATGCAATGCATGATCCTGGGATTGACTGGATGCCTATATCCCGTACACTAAAATCCACCCTTACGGATGCAAGTGGCTTGTACACCAAGATCCACACCAACCGATGCCCGTGGCCCGTACACCACGATCCACCATAACCGATGTCCATGGCTCGTACACTATGATGCACCATAACCAAGTATCCATGGCCCGTACACCATGATCCACCATAATTGAGTACCCATGGCCCGTACACCATGATCCACTCCATTCGAGCGTCTGAGACCCGTACATCTCAACCCACACCAAATGCAAATGCACGTGCCGTGAATGCAACAACAAAGTCGTCTGAGGCCCGTACGCCCATCCTCACCATCTTCGACACTCAATATTTGGTTTAATAAATTTTACGAATATTGAAAAGTTGTTATTTAGCATCCCTCTTATTTTTCCTTATCTTGTATTAATTTTCTAGAATTTTCTTCTATTTTCCCTTATTTAATTCCATTTATTACTAATTATTTTTAATTTCTTACATTTACCAAAATTCAGAAATTAAGTGAGAATAATTTAATTTTAACCTTTTATATTTTCTGTAATTTATTTAGAATTTTCTGATAAATAAATATATTTTTCTGAAATTTTAAAATAATGTTAATTAATTATTTATCATTTATTCATTTCAGAAATTAATTTTCAGATTTTTTTTTAAATTTCTGGTTTGGGCCGGTCCGCTGGCCATCCGGTCCGGTCCGGCAGTTTGACCGGTCCAATAGGCTTTTCCTTTTTTAATTAAATTCTATTTTCTTCTAACCTCAATAAAATCTTCATTTTAACTCCGATTGATCTCAAATCAGTTGCGTTGGACTCGTTTATAAAGAGACGCATCTTTTGGAAGTGGACACATCATCATGTGTCCAGACGCACCGTCAGGGGCCGCGCGTGGGCCCCACGCGCCACCCCTTGAAACGCGTCCATCAGACCCTTTTTTTCGACTTTCAATCCAATGTCAACCTATTCCGTGCTAGATGAACCTATTGTAAGGCCAAAACACACTTTTAAGGAGTCTAATCTTGAGGAAGTTGTACAATCTTGATTCCAATCCTAACCCTTTTTATCAATTCAAGAACACATGTATAGAAAACAACTTCCACGTATGCAAAGATCATGCCTTTTCAACAAATCCAATCATACCTTCATATAAACAATTTAAATCCCACCACACACATGCAAAATCAATTAACATGCTCTCATTTAAACAATTAAAAAGGCAACAGAACACATAGTATATATATTAGGGCATGCTTGAATCATATTCCTTTGAGGGGGACGAGGCACCTACCTGATTGACGCTAAAACGAACAATTTAGACGGATTGGAACTCAGATTTGGAGACCGCGTTAGCCTTCTTCTTCTCTCCCTTTTTTTCCTCTCTTTTCCTCCCTCTCCCTCACAGCCGTTCTCCTCTCTTTTTTTAAAGTATGCGTGGCTTTTAGGGTATGGGGGTTGTGAGATTTTTTTTTGATTAGGGGAGAGATTTTAGGTATTTTGATGGAATAATTTATGGAAATAAAATAGTGTAGTTATCTTGAATATTTTAGATTAGGTAATTTCCCTTTCTTTTCTTTTATCTTTATCCTCCTATTATTATTATTATATTTTTTTTCACGGCTGTAACAGTTGCACTTTCTTTTCTGAGATAGTCTAAATACCTCTGGAATGGAATAATTCTTATCTTCCCAAATTATATGTGGATGCTTAGCGGTTCTTGTTATTTTCTGAATTTCGAACTTGTAGCTTAGATGAGCCAAATCTTTTCACACGCTGTTATCAAATCTTCCCACCGATCATGTGGCGAGAGGAGGAGCGTATAGCAAACTTTTCTTAAGGAAAATAGTGGTTATTGAGCAGATATATACTCTGCATCAACCCGTCTCGAGCCCTAGAACTCGAAACGATTTACCCGTCGTATTTCGCTAAAGGAAATATAAGGTGTCGATACAAATCAATTTCACGTTAGCAAAGTGATGTAAACTAATGTCTAAAAAATTCCAAATCTATCATAAATCAAACTTAACATAATATATCTTGGAATACCAAACTAACAACCATAAAGTATGAGTCCTGAAAAAAAATGTCCTCAGCAACCACTGTGTCCTTAGTAAACCCACTCTTACACATCTTCTATGACCTCTAAGTTGTAACCCTGATTCTCTGCAAGTGTCATGAAAATAAAGAATGAGCGACAAAACATCGCTCTGCAAGTAACCTGCCTGTACTCACTATGGGATCAAACACGGAGAAACATGTGTAATAAATAAATAAATAAAGTAGAAGATAATCAAGTTTTCCATTCACAAATAAATTGTCATATTACCCTTGGGGTAGCACCGCAACCAAGTAAACGATATCAAGAAATCAAATAATCACTCAGAGTTAGTCAAATGTTAGTAACAATCAAAATCCGATGATGCAATTTTCAAAACGATGCGATGCAAGTCAAAATCAATTTCGATTTAAATTTTTCAAAAATCTAATTTAAAATGCGATACGATAAAATTCTAATATGATATGAAACGATGCGATATCAATTTTTTATTTCAAATAAGATTTCAATGCGATGGCTATAGCACTTTTCTTATAAGTGGCTCATACCGTAAGTCTTACGAATTGATCACCCCAATCGTCAAATATGCCCATGCGCTCTATCGAAATAGCCAAATATGCCTGAGCACTCCAATTGGTGGTCAAATATACTAGGCCGCTCTATAGAAATAGTCAAATATGCCCGGGCACTCAGTTTTTTTGGGATCAATCTGGCTCACCGATATATTTTCTTTGTAAGACTAAATTTTGCAATATGCACGATTTTCGAAAATGGTTTTCAATACATTCAATTTTCCAAAATGATTACAAATATTCGATAAATTCCAATGCAATATCAATTTTGATCAAACTCAACACCCATCACAAATATATCGAATATCACACATCACAATTTACCATATAACAGTTCACTAATTCCGATGCCATACAACTACTCCTTAAGTGTATCTATATGTGTAGACATGACCATGACCATGCAAGGTCCGAAACCCACTCTAAAAGAGGGGGGGGGGGTGAATAGAGTGTTTGGCAATTTTGTGGTATTTTTCTTTTGTGGTACAACTCAAATGAAATTCAAAATCAAAGCAAGAATTGGAGATGAGAAGCAATGAAGATGTACACCGGATATAGAGTGGTTCGAATCGTAAATAATTCTACTCTACTACCACTTTGTTGCCAAAATGGATTTTTAACAACTACTATTCTTATTCAAGATGATAAGAACAACCACAGCAATACTTACACTAACACCTTAGTGTAAGCGGCAACAACAACAACTTCTTACACAAAGAACACTTGTGAAACTGTAGCAACTACAACTTTAGCAAGAACAATTTCTTGCTACCTCACAACTTCAACAAAGTTCCCTCAACAACTTTCTCACAGTGTTTTGAAGACAATGATAATGTTCACACTTTCTCACTAGTCTAATCACAAGGAAGAGGTCAAATATTTGTAGTTCCTCTTGCGTTAGACTATCAATGTCTCAATATACAACAATGAAGAACAACGAAAGGCTTAACAATCTTTCAGCACTTTTACAAAATTGAGAAAAATATACAAAAATGGAGAATGAAGCTAGATGATGGTGAAAGTATGTAATTGCCTCATCCAAGCCTCTTCTTCTTATAGACAATGTTGACCACTTTTTGGAGCATCTCCTATGCCTTCAAGTTTATCCCCATGTATTTGAAAAATTGATAAAGTATCTTTTAGCCACTTTGAATTTGAATTTGCTCCATGCCCACTCTAGGATGTCTTGAACATGTCTGTAAAGGTGTAGGAAGCTTTACATAAACAAAGATAAAGTCCACAAGAAATGTGAGCAAGATTGGAGAGAGAAAACATTAAAAATCTCCCTTGGGTTTTGTTCCAACGTTCAAATGATTTTGAATTCTGGGGACGTCGATCGATCTATGTGCCTGTGCTGAGAGATCGACGTCCGTCCGAAAGGTTCCTGTTACGACCCAAGATCCCGGGCTAGTGGAAATGATGAAAATAGAACGCAAATGCGATATTGATGAAATTGCAGTGGAATTTTAAATTTCTATTTAGAATTAATAAAGACATCGATATTAAATATCGGGGTTAGAAACACACATGAAAATAACCTTAAGGTAAGTTAACGGATATAACGAGACTGGTTGGGATTAGACAATGACTGTATAGGACATACAAGGTATTTAAATAAATTAGTCGGTAGCAACATAAGTCGATAGAGATAAAGCAAACCGAATAAAAATACCTGATACGATAACTACAATACACACTAGTATCATATTTTCTTTCACTTTATCCTACATGGCAACAAAAGACAAACCCTCTCCCTATTTTTTTCCCACTTTGCCGCCCCCTCCCTAAAAAAAAACCCAACACCTTTTATTTTGTCTCCCCTCACATGCTATTACCCACCATTCCACTTTCTTCCATTATCATTCCATAAACAATATTTTCCCTCCCCTCCCTTCTTTTCCCACGTAGAAAACTACAAAAAGAAAAAGCCAAGATTCTTCACTTTATCCTTACAACACTCCACCATCTTACACTCTCCTTACACCTCATTATTTTACTATACACCCATCACTTTCACTTTTCACCCATCACTTTCACTTTTCTCCACTTTCTCACAACAAACAATATTTTCCATTCCTCCATACCCCCCACGGTGGAATTCAAGAAAAGAGGAGAAAACTCTTTTCTCTTTCCAATCCCTAACCACTTCATTTCTTACAAAATATTAACTTTCCATCATTTCTTCTACCATCACTCCATACACACCACTTAATTATTCCAACTCCCTCCTCTCCTCCTCATGGCCGAAAACTCCAAGAAGGCAAGAAGGAGATTTTTTTCCCTTCATCTCAACCACATAACAACTCCTACATCAAGTTTTAAACAACCCTCCATTATTTTGATAAGGATTCAAGAAAGGTGTAAGATTTTGATCTAGTGAAATCAAGGTAAGAACTCCATGAATCTAGACTAAGTTTTTCTTTCCATTTTTATTTATTTTCATAAGTTCTATACTAACCCCATCTTTCTACTCTTCAAAAACGTGGGTACAAGGAAGAAGGAAGAAGGTGTTCTTCCTCACAATCAAGTGAAGAAACTTCCATTTAAGTGTAAGAAAGTGAATCAAGGCAAGTATTCTTCCTAGATCCTACATGGTTTTACAAATACTAAGTATTTATGTTCATATCAAAGTTGGATCATCATGAAGTATGTTCAAGATTTCTTCTCAAGAAAGTATAGATCTATGTTTGAGTAATAGGTATATACATAGACACGTACATATACACACGCACACTTTATATACATATGTATACATTATATATACAAAAATGCATATATATATATATACATACTCGGTTTATAATATAAAACATATATGTTGATATATATATATATTTATATATATGTATAAGTGTATAGACTTATATATGTATATACGGATCTATATGTATATATAAGTCTGTGTAGATGTATAGATAAATATATATATGGTTCTATGTATTTTTGTTTATAGATGTTTAAATTGCATATATGTGTATACGGTTTGGAGTATGTATAATTGTATATATATCATAAAATGATTTTATACATGTATAAACATATATTTATTTTGGGCAGTTTGTAAATTTATATATGTAATATATATAATTCGGCCTTAAGGCCATTTTAAGGTTAAAATATGATGTTATATGTTTTATGTATAATTATATGTGTAATATATATGAAAAATGAATAAGTTTTGGTGTATTATGTTTTATGTATTATGTACATATGTATAATACATACATTTCGGTTTTTATGTTCTATTGGTGATTAAGAGTAATTTTTATATGTATTATGTACACATAAGTATACTATACATGTTAAATATGAATAATGGATTTAGAATATCTTATATACTTATATATGTAGAGTATATAAATTTTTACAAGTATACATATGTATATTCGGCCATTAAGTAAATTTTTGGCTTAATTGACTTTAATTTTATGAATAGTATGTTTCAATAGTTAAGATATAATATGTGATGAAATATGAGTAAATTTGAATAAGACAAATATATATAAATGTATATATATAAATGATTATTTTCGGCCCTTAGGCCTTTTATGAGAAAATAAATTTATTATGTAGTACACATGGGTATATATGTATAATATATATGTTAAGATGTGGGAATGAATAAGTTTTGGATATCATATAGAATATCATAAGATAATTAAGTGTATATATATATATATATATGTGTGTGTGTGTGTGTGTGTGTACTTGCATTCGGCCATTAGGCCTAATATCATAAATGATTTTATTTCATGTCAATTGTATTCATGTGTTAGATACGAATATGTGTAAGTTAAGATATAAGTTATGAAATCCTTAGATGATATGTTGACGGAGATAGGAAGTTTATGCCCTAAGTACTTAAGTTATGATTTATGAAGTCTATGTGTAGACTTGATATTATGGAAGGAGGGTTATGGTATTTCTTTAAGTTATGATAATTAGACTGTAAGTATATAAGTGATGTTACTGGTGGTAGTATGATAAGATACCCTTATTTGACCGAGTCTCACGTTGCATGAAAACAAGATTTGCAAAGTTATGTTGTCACATCTCATGTTTTGAAAGTTCATATGCATGTGAATAATAAACACGAGACGATTGATTCCATCGACACACGATATGTTATGTTATGTTATGTTCATGATTACGATCATGTTATGTTCGCCAGTGTGACATTGGTACCGGGGTGGTAGATGTCAGGGGCATATGATTACGTATGTGGCTGAGTGTAACACCGGGTCTGGGACACGGGATCTCTGTCATAGCGCGTCACCGTTGGTACATGTACATATGTTATGATGTTTATGTCGTACATGTATTATATGGGGAATCAATCGGTATGTCCTGCGTTATTATTCTTATGAAAAATGCTATATCCAATGATGAAAATGTTATGTCTTCATGTTATGCAAATGTCATGTTATGTAAGTTATGAAAATCATGTCATGTTTATGAAAAGTCATGTTATGAACCATCATGTTATGAAAAGTCATTTTATAAAAAGTCATGTTTTATGCATCACGTCATGGCCATGTCACCTTAGGGTTATGATTAAGAATTCTTTAAGTATATGACAGCATTACAATGGACATTGTTGTGCTAAGCATGAGAATGTAGTACATGTAAGATAGGCAAAGATGGTATAAGTTATGGATTGGAAGTTAAGTATGGATACGGTATGATGTTATGGATTAAGCAGAATGAGATGTTTTTATGCTATGTATGCTCTGAAATCTTCCTTATTTATCTGCTTTCAGTTTACAGCAGTTTACAGATATGAAATGATACTTTAATTGTTAGAAAGGAGACGCGTTTATTATATTCAAATGTATGGTTATTATGACTTGTTACCCCGTCTCCCCATGTATGATCCACATGTCGTATCTGGTAAGACTACTTGCTGAGCGATTAAAATTCGGTGGCTATCGCTCATACTTGCCTCATTTAAAACTTTTCAGATAACAGGTATCACTATACAGGCTCGTTGAAGACATGCTAGATAGAGCATTGATAACGAAGAAACCTGCTGAGAGATTTGCTTTGGAGGTGCTAGGTCTTGGTTTACGATGTATGATAGAAGATTTCAGTATTCTGTATATGATGACTTGTACAGATTATGATGTAGTACATTGCATGTCGATTATGATTTGTTTATGTTATGTTGCTTCCGCTTATCGATGCATTATTCATGTCGACATGTACATGTATAGTATCGACGCTTTGTACTCTATGGAGTAGAGTACGGTGGGTGCACTGAGCCGGAACCCTGGTTTCGGGCGGGGCGCTACAGTTCCAGTTTTTGAAACTGCAGTACATCGATCGATCGATGTCTATTCTTTGAGAGACTGATGTACATCGATCGATCGATGTCTCCTAGCCTGAGAGATCGATGTCTTACCGAAGCTTTCTGGTTTTGAAATTTCCTGATGTCGATCGATCGACGTGTCTTCCTGAGAGACTCACGTAACATTAATCGATCAATGTCTCCCTGGCTGAGAGATCGACGTTGGACCGAAAGTTCTAAACTTCCACAAAACCTTCACATGGATCGATCCATGTCCCTTTTTGAGGGGCTGATGTATACATCAATCGATCCATGTGAGAGATTGACGTCTCACAATGTAATTTTCTCATTTTGCTTCAAACTCCAAGTGTGAATTTCCATTTTAAACCATTTAAAACATCTTTTAACATCGTCAAAACATTTCATATCCCAACAATCTCCCCCTTTTTGATGATTTCAAAAACCAAGATTAAAAAGATGTTTTTATTTGAACTAGCTAAGTGTTTCAAACTTGAGATTTTCAATCTCCCCCTTAGTCCATGCTCCCTCATCATATGAACACATCACAAGCTCCCCCTCAACATATAATCTACCTAAAATCAATAAGTATAATGATAATATCAAAATGCTCCCCCTCAAACCATGAACCAACTTTCATATTTTCAACATATGTGCTACTCATACCAATGCCATTGTTATAGATGTTACCAAGCATATCAAACATGCATTTTGTATTTTCATCAAGCAACTCATACAACTCATGCTCCCAAGAAACCGATGTCAAGATCAACAATCCATCAAGCAAGTATTTATAGCCATCAAGAAAAAACAAAAACAAATGTACTTATTTCTCCCCCTTTTTGAAAGCATCAGAATAAACAATGATCCAATCATAATGCATCATTAAAAACGTTGAAACATCATAAAGTTTAGCAAATACATAAGCCAATAAATACTAAGCTATAATTTAAAGACAGATATAACTGGGGAATAAGTGATAAAGAAGATGTCTAGTCTTCATCAGATGAGAAGGTGATTCCGGGGATGCATGCCTTCATCATTGCTTTGAGCTTGGCAAACATTGACTCATGCAAGGTCACCTTGCCTCGAAGCTCACCAACCTCATGTTGAAGACTAGTAACTTGAGCTTGAAGTTCAGGGACATTTGAGCTCAAGCCACTAGGTGCTTCTTGAGTGTCTGGTTCAGGGATAGGTGCCTCGTCCGGAGCACCTTCGTCTTCTTCCTCTTCTGCTGCTTGTGCCCGCCATTTCATTGCTTCTTTCCTAGCCTTAAGTATTTGTTGAATATTGACCTTGTCATAAAAATCCTTATGTGTAATTTTGTCAAAATCTGTGTCATCTACGTATACCCCCAACTTTATGAGCATCCTATCGATGAGATTACTATAGGAGAGAGCTTTGTTTTGCTTTGTTGCAGCCTCAATCACGTTTGTCATAAAAAGCTCTACAAAGTTTACTTGTTCTCGGTTGGCTATACGGTAGGCAATATAGAAATCCAAATTACTAGGCCCTTTAGCGGATTTACCATTGATACAAAATTTAACAAGGGCAAGTAGGGTTCGGTATACTAAGGGCATGTCACTAGTGTTCTTGGCTAAGTGATATCCTAAGAATGTTTTCACTTCATCTTCAGACACTTTCCATCGTGCCGTATCCCACTTCCACAAATCAAATTCAAAGTACCCTTCGTTTGGTGCTCCAATCAACTCACAAATGTTTCCAACATACCATTCAATGTGAGTATCATCAATGATAGTATGCAAAGCTAATGGAAGATCATTAATATATTGAATCCATAGATTTGAATAGAAAAGTCTAGTATACCTAGTGGACATTTTATCCATCTCTCTTTCAATCCAAATACTTCTCCATTGTTGAACATCCAACCATTCAATAATAGAACTTAACTCATTATTACTCACAATATCATCGATTTTAAGAAATTTGAGTGGAATGGTTGCCCTTTCTTCTCTATCCCACTTATCATGTAACATTTGAGAAAGTCTAATAATGTACCTCTCATGTCCAGATGGATATGGTCCCTTCAAAGAATTTTTGGCCTCTCTTGTTTTGATCCAAGGGAAGTTGTCGAAGGTTAATCCACTTCGGAGGTCGGCCAACACATTGACTTGACTAAAATCTCGGGTTTGCTTTCTTCTAGGTTGAGTGCTTGCTTAAGAATGAGAAGATTGTCCTTGAAGAGGATTGCTTGACCCTTCTCCTACATTCCTAGATGATCTTGGCCTTTTTGTGGGGTTTTTGCTTCTTGAAGACATGGTGGATAAACTAGGGCTTGAAGAAGAGAGAACTTTAGGTTAGAATAGAGAAATTCAGGAGAAGAAATCAAGAATCAAGAGTGGAGATGATGAAATCTTGATTTGTAGATGAAATTGAAGAGAGAAATCGTTTTTGAAGAAGAGACGCAATGTATTTGAGAGATTTCAATCGATTGTGAGGGTTAGAAGTAAAGAGGTTCGCGTTTCTGAAAGAATTTAAAGGTGCAAAAAACGATGACGTCGATCGATCGATGTCAGAGATCAACGTACATCGATCGATCGACGTTCGACGTACATAGATCTCTCCTTTTAATACATGGATCGATCCACGTATACCTATTTTTGAAATTTTGTAATTTCAATCTTCTAAACATTGTTTATTATCCCTAATCTTGTTCTAATGGACTCAAATGTCTCTGTTGGAAGAGATTTGGTAAATATATCCGCTAGTTGGTCATTAGTTGGAACAAATTCAATGCATACCGATCCTTTTTTATTGCAATCCCTTATAAAGTGATGCCTTACTTCAATATGTTTGTTCCTACTATGATGAACCGGTTTTGTGCTATACTTATGGCTGATGTGTTGTCACATAGGATGGGCAGTTTATCAAATTTAACATTGTAATCATTTAAGGTGTTGATCATCCAAAGTAGCTGTGCACAACACGAAGCAGCCGATACATATTCGGATTCTGTCGTTGAAAGTGACACACTATTTTGTTTCTTGGAGAACCAAGAAACTAAGCAATCTCCAAGGAATTGACATGTCCCGTAGGTGCTTTTTCTATCTACTAGATTTCCGGCATAGTCGGAGTCACTATACCCTCTTAAATCAAAACAACCATTTTTAGGATAAAACAACCCAAAGTTCAAGGTTCCTTTCAAATACCTAAAGATACGTTTAACGACAACTAGATGCAATTCCTTAGGCATACTTTGAAATCTAGCACATAAACACATAGCATGCAAAATATCCAGTCTACTAGCAGTTAAATAAAGTAAACTACCAATCATACCCCTATACTTTGTTACCTCAATCGGCTTTCCTTTTTCATCTTTTTCAAGCTTTGTACTTGTGCTCATTGGTGTGCTCACACTTCTTCCATCCTCAAACTTGTACTTCTTGAGCAAATCCTTTGTATACTTTGTTTGAGAAATGTATACTCCATCTTGGGTTTGCTTGATTTGAAGACCAAGGAAGTAGTTGAGTTCACTCATCATGCTCATTTCAAATTCTCCTTCCATCAATTTAGCAAAATGCTCACAAAGAGAATCATTAGTAGCACCAAATATAATATCATCCACATAAATTTGAACAAGCAAATGATGGTTTTCTTTTTCTTTAATAAAAAGAGTAGTGTCGACTTTTCCTCTTGAAAACTCATTTTCAAGTAGAAAGTTACTTAATCTTTCATACCATACCCTAGGAATTTGTTTAAGTCCATAGAGAGCCTTTTTGAGTTTAAAAACACAATTTGGGTAATCATGACTTTCAAACCCCGGCGGTTGAGCTACATATACCTCTTCTTGAATTATTCCATTCAAGAATGCGGATTTCACATCCATTTGATATAATTTGAAATCCTTATAGCATGCATATGCTAATAAAATCCTAATAGCTTCTAATCTAGCTACGGGAGCAAAAGTCTCATCATAGTCTATGCCTTGTTCTTATCTATATCCTTGTGCTACTAACCTAGCTTTGTTTCTAGTGATGTTTCCTTGATCATCCATTTTGTTTCTAAATACCCACTTAGTACCAATTATAGGATGATCACTAGGTTTATCCACTAATTCCCAAACATCACTCCTCTCAAATTGATTTAGCTCTTCTTGCATAGCTAACACCCAATCTTCATCATTTATAGCCTCTTTCATATTTTTAGGCTCAACTTGGGAAATGAAGGCATTTTCATTAAATTTCCTTCTAGTCATTATGCCTTGACTAGTTTCACCTAAGATTAATTCTTTAGGATGATCTTTCCTATACTTATATGACTCCGGTAAATTTGAAGTATCTCCTCTTACTTTTTCATCTTCAACTTTAGCTTCAAGTGGATCAATTCTAAGGTCAATGACAATATTCCCTTTTAGATTTTAAAACTTTTCTATATGACTAACTTCAATTATTTCTTCATCGTCATCATCATTATTCAAACATGGTTCATTCTCAATGAGTTCACTAAACTTAACATGAATTGACTCTTCAACTTTTATACTCCTTTTGTTATACATCGGATAGGAGACCATCCCACATAGTTACTTCGGCATTAAGAGATTTCTTCTTTTGAGGAAAAGCCTTCTTTTCTTGTCTTTGCGGCTCGTTGACATGGCAATCGGCAATGAAGTGACCGGGTCGACCACATCTATAGCAATTCTCACTTGCCTCTTTTTCTTTAAGTGGCTTCTTAAAGAATTTTCTAGCTCGAGCTTTGTTTCTTGTTGCCATTCTTCTAAATTTTCTCACTAGAAGAGAAACTTCTTCATCCGATTCATCGGACTCTACCACCAACCCCTTGTGTGACGTTTGTGTGGGCTTGATAGGATTCATCCTATTTTGCTCATCAATAAGAATTTCATGAGTAAGAAGATTACAAGATAGCTCATCAAGGGTAAGAGTCTTGAGGTTCTTTGATTCGGTGATGGCGGTGACTTTAGGTGTCCACTCTCTTGGTAATTTGTTGAGGAGTTTTGAGACAAGGTCTTCATTTGAGATTTACTTGTCCACAAATGAAAGTTGATTCACTACTCGTGTGAATCGGTTGATTGTCTCCTCAATCTTCTCACCACTCTTCATCCCCAACATTTAATATTCTTTCATGAGCATAAGTCTTTTGGCCATTCTTACTTGCTCAGTCCCTTAATGTATCATTTCAAGCCTTTTCCATGCTTCATGGGCTGTATCAAGAATTTGAAGTCTTATAAGATCGGTGGTGGTAAGAGCACTTGAAAGAATATCGAATGCTTTGCCATTGACGGAGAAGTTTATCTTCTCTTCGTCGGTGTAGTTATCCTCATCTTTGAACATTGATTCTCCTTTTTGAGTTGGTAATCATAGGAACTTCAATTCCTTTAACCACAGCTCTCCATATATCAAAACCACAACCTTTCAAATGATTGATCATTCGAAATTTCCACAGAGAATAATTTTGGGCATCAAACATGGGTGCTTTAATGTTTGATCCTGAAAATAGTGCAGTAGGGTTGGAAGTTGAGGTGTGAGATGAAGAGGTTGTCATTGCCATGATCTTTAACCTTGCTACTTGTAAAGATAGGCCAAGCAATCCAGGTTATGCTCTGATACCAATTGTAAGGTACGAAACACACTCTAGAGGGGGGTGAATAGAGTGTTTGGCAATTTTGTTGAATTTTTCTTTTGTGGTTCAACTCAAATGAAATTCAAAATCAAAGCAAGAATTGCAGATGAGAAGGAATGAAGATATACACCGGATATGGAGTGGTTCGAATCGTAAATGATTCTACTCCACAACCACTTTGTTGCCAAAGTGGATTTTCAACAACTACTCTTCTTATTCAAGATGATAAGAACAACCAAAACATTACTTACACTAACACCTTAGTGTAAGCAACAACACCAACAACTTCTTGCACAAAGAACACTTGTGCAACTGCAACAAGTACAACTTTAGCAAGAACAACTTCTTGCTACCTCACAACTTCAACAAAGTTCCCTCAAGAACTTTCTCACAGTGGGTTGAAGACAATGATAATGTTCACACTTTCTCATTAGTTTAATCACAAGCAAGAGGTCAAATATTTGTAGTTCCTCTTGTGTTACACTCTCAATCTCTCAATATAAAACAATGAAGAACAACGAAAGGCTTAACAAGCTTTAAGCACTTTTACAAAATTGAGAGAAATATACAAAAATGGAGAATGAAGCTAGATGATGGTGAAAGTATGTAATTACCTCATCCAAGCCTCTTCTTCTTATAGAGAATGTTGACCACTTTTTGGAGCCTCTCCCATGTCTTCAAGTCTATCCCCATGTGTTTGAAAAATTAAGAAAGTAGCTTTTAGCCACTTTGAATTGGAATTTGCTCCATGCCCACTCTAGGATGTCTTGAACATGTTCGTAAAGGTGTAGGAAGCTTTGCATGAACAAAGATAAAGTCCACAAGCAATTTGACCAAGATTGGAGAGAGAAAACATTAAAAATCTCCCTTGGGTTTTGTTCCAATGTTCAAAAAATTTTGAATTCTGGGGACGTCGATCAATCCATGTGCCTGTGCTGAGAGATCGACGTCCGTCCAGAAGGTTCCAGTTTTTGAAACTGCAGTACATCGATCGATCGATGTCTCTCCTTTGAGAGACTGATGTACATCGATCGATCGATGTCCCCTGGTCTGAGAGATCGATGTCTTGCCGAAGCTTTCTGGTTTTGAGATTTCCTGACATCGATCGATCGACGTGTCTTCCTGAGAGACTCATGTAACGTCGATCGATCGATGTCTCCATGGCTGAGAGATCGACGTGGGACCGAAAGTTCTAAACTTCCACAAAACCTTCACATGGATCGATCCATGTCCCTTTTTGAGGGGCTGATGTATACATCAATCGATCCATGTGAGAGATTGACGTCTCACAATGTAATTTTCTCATTTTGCTTCAAACTCCAAGTGTGAATTTCCATTTTAACCCATTCAAAACATCTTTTAACATTATCAAAACATTTCATATCCCAACAGACCATACATGTACATATGCACGTATATACATACACATACCTCACTCACCCTACTTGATCCCAATCTACTATCCAACTCACCTCATTTTTTCACCTCCAACACCCTCGGCCAGCCCACTGCCTATCGCCATAACCACCACCCCCATCCCACTCCCTCATCCAGCCCCTCCTCTACTCTCTTAAATCATAATTTCACTTCCCAACACTACACCCCTCGTACCACCTCCAAATTTCACACCAACTATATTTTGTCACATCTAATACCACAGACATCAAGAACTGTTCATATCTAGCATACTACCAATTGTCAGATTCTTCCTCGAAATTTGGCACTCGGGCTCTGTTAAGCTCCCCATAGAAAAATCAAGTATTGTGCTACTGCGGTGGCGGTGGAGGCGGAGGTGCGCGATGGTAATTATGATTATTATTGCTGACTGCCTAACAAATGTGTATCAGGACGTCGAGCAATGCATGTGGTAGTCCTCCAGCGGCATGTGCCATTGGCGTTGGAACATGCTCATCGTACTGTGGTGCCGACTCTACTGGCAGAGGTACCTGCAGCGGCGGAGGAGGTAGCTGTGCTGGTCTATTGGTGTGCGGTCTTCATTTAAGTCGGGATGACATCCTATAGAAAATAGTTATGTCAATACAATAGTTTATATAATATAAGTAAATTTAATCCAAGTGATCTATCAATTTCCTAAGATTAGTACTAATTATTAGGGTTCCAAATTAATTATCTTATAATTTATGTAAAGGTAAAAATTTTTTATCCGTTTATCTCTAAACAATTCTAGTGATGTTAGGCTAAGGCTGTACTCTCGGTCTATGATCATAACTGAAGTTCTAAGATCATCACTTATTTTCTAAGTTGTTTACTTTACTGTTTCTGTCGTGGATTTAGAGCCTTAGCTCTGATACCACCTATAGCGTCCCGCCCGAAACTAGGGTCTCGGCCCGGTCACCTGCCGTACTCTGCTACGAGAAGTACAAAGCGTCGATATATATATGTGCATGTCAACATGAATCATGAATTGATGTAGCGGAAGCAACATAAAGATAAACATACGTCATGAATAAACATACAAATCGTCATAATTCGATACAAATCATAATGTTCAAAGTCCCAAAATAGTAAAAGTACATCATGAACCACATCGTCTAACATATCCCAAAAGGTAAGTCTTGGCATACTTCCCACTCATGGGTAGCCTACTCGTGGTTCGTCCTCTATGAATTCGGTATATCTAAACCTGTCTTCTATAAGTGATTAAAGACAAGTATGAACGATAAAACGAATCGTCCAGCAAGTAGTCCTTCTGGATACGTCATGTGGATCATACATGGGGAGACGGGGTTATAAAATAAATAAGCGTAAATAAAGACCATAGTGTGTAAATTAAAGTGACATAAATGTAAGCATATAACGTGTAATACATATGAAATTGAACATCATAACATAGTGAATTTCTACCTAAATCCATAAACGTCACATATATGTCCATACTTGATTTCTAAACCATATCTTATGCTAAGGTCTCAAATCTTATATCAACTACAATTTCATGCATAATCTCTATCTTGATTGGAATAACAATATCATAGTCTTAAGGATGCTCCAACAATAACTTAACGGTATCATAGAATTTCAGTTGGATATGGTCATAACATGGTTCATTTTTCATGACAATTTAAAACATGACTTTTTATAAAATCATAACATGACTTTTTTGTGAACATGTATAAAATGACATTTCATAAGTCGTAAACATGCATAACATGGCATTTCATAAACATGAAGACGTAATATTTTCATAAATGGCTATAGTACTTTTCATAAGAATAATAATGCACGACATACCGAATGATTCCCTGTATAGTAACATGTACAACATAAAACATAAGTACATACTCTAACGGTGATGCGTTATGGTAGAGATCTCGTGTCCTGGACAAGGTGTTACACTTAGCCATAACGATAACATATGCCTATGACACCTACCGCTCCGGTCCCGATGTCATGATGGCGCACCATAGCATAATCATAACATGTGTCGGTGGAATCAATCGTCTCGTGTTTATTATTCATTTCGCGTATGATCTTTTAAAACATATGATGTGATAAAAATAATTTTTCAGTTTCTTGGTTCATGGTTCATAAGTCTCGGCCTTAGGGTCATAATAGTCATTCTAGTATTTAGTCAACATACATCCCTCACTTATCTACATCCTACATATCATAACTTAAAGGAACTATCATTTTTACCCTTACATCATGGCTCTCGGCCAAGACCCCCAAAACAGCCCTTATTGTGTAGTTTTCACCAACCACTTTCATAATTTGTCTTTAGGACACTTATTTCCTAATTTCTTTGACATGTCACCAAATAGATACATACATAGTCATAAGTTATATTATACTATTTTATACGTACTTGTATTTATAACCATATAACAAGATTGTTTATTCCACCAAGTGGCCTTATGGCCGTGTACTCTACATATACATATATACACATATCTTTTCATAAATTATAACAAATTTATTCATTTCCTTTTTGCCTTATGGCCGATTACATATGTGTACTTATATATATATATATATATATATATATATATATATATATATCTTCATAGCATGTCACAACTTGCTTTACTTCACTTTAAGGCATTATGGTCGAATAGTTTACTAGCATAAGACTACATAAACCTCTTCTTTTTCAAATCTTATGCGCATATGTCTTGAGTTTAACCTTTATTCCATTTTCACGCATAAAAGTTTTCATCAAAATCATGACTTTCAAGGTTAAGAACATGCAAAATACATATAACATAAGTATGAGGAAAACCATGAAAAGTTGCCTTCTTGAGCCATGAACATCATAAATATACAACATCATGAAGATGGATGATCAAGCTCCAGTGAGGAGCCAAAATTGCGTCTTGGCCGTGTATATACATATATGCAACATGAACATGATGATCATCAAGTATAACATTTGTGACCTAGTATGTTATTCATACTTATGATGCATCCATAAACATGCTAAAACAAGATCATCAAAACATATGAAAACCGAAATGTCATAGGAAATATATAAATGATGACCACTATGGAAAGATACATGAATAAGTGTGTCAAAGTTACATTCTTAGTGAACTTTTATTCACATACCATATGACTTCATTTTTCTTTCTTTAGTTTATACATACTTCACATAAGAATATTCATTTCTTCTTATTTATACATAAAAGTCCAAAAATCTTGGCGTTGGCCGAAGTTTTAGGGTACATATAAGACAATATATACATCAAATAGAAACATATATTTTACATATTCTTGTTACTAAAACTTGGAACATGCTTCATGACTGATCCAAATTTTATGTGAACATATATACTTAACCATTGAAAATCTATGAAGGATCTAGGAATAATACTTGTTTTTCTCATTTATTTCTTACTTAAAGTGAAGATTCCTTCACTTAGCTTAGAAGAAGAATCCTTCTCCTTCGTCCTTGGTAGCCACGATTTTGGAGTCAAAAGTGGAAAAGTTTGTGAGCAACTTATGGAAGTAGATAGATGGAAGAACTTAAGTTATTTTACATAAAGTTCTTACCATGTTCTTCCTTCGTTCTTGGATCTACAACTTTCCTTGGTCACTACTCGGATGAAGGAAGGTTTTTGAACCTTGTCTTGGGTGTGTTTGGATGATATGAAGAGAAGAAATTCTTCCCCTTTGTCCTCTTGGTACTCTCAGCCAAAGACAGGAAAAAGAGAGAGTTGGAAGTCTTGTTTGTCTTGGAGAGAAAGAGAGAGTTTAGTTAAGAGATTTGAAATTTGTGAAATGTAGAATGGGAAGAAAGAGAGAGTTTCTATCTTTTTACATGTGGTGGCTGAAATTGAGGGTTCTTGGGGAGGGAAAAGATATTTTTGTCTTTCATGATGGAATTTGGTTGTATTTGGTTTAGGCTTAATGATGGCGTGGGAAGAGTGTAAGAAAAGGTAATCTTGGCTTTGTGGAAGATGGGTGGCCGGCCTAAAAGAGCTAGGGAGGGAGAAGGTGTCTTGTCTTGTTGGTTGTGTAAGAAGTGGGAGAAGGTGTCATGATTCGTGTAAAAGTGTGTAAGGTTTTGCTGTGTAGTTGAAGACAAAAGAGAAGAAAACTTTTCTTCCCACTTGTGTGGAGGGGGAGGGGGTGGCCAAGAAGAGTTTTGGATGGATAGAATATGACAAAATACCATCATTTGGTTTCTACATAATTTTCTACACTTGTTATTTTGTTGGGGTTATTAATCTAACAACAATTTCTTCTTCCTTTTTACTGCATGTGGCCGAATTATTCTAAGCACTTGTGATGGAATTTGTATTCTTTTTCAACTATGTATAAGAGGGTATTATTTTATGTCATGTCTACTTTCTTTTTCTTTGATTGTATTGAGGCTAAATATTTGTGTCATGCATTTTTATTTGATTTAATTTATCCTAATAAATTAAGTTGTTACCAATTATTCTTATTTAAATTTTATCATATGTTCGAACGGGTTCGTTGTCGTATTCACTAGCTTGTCGATATACCAAAGAACTTAGTGTGCATATATCGACGCTACAAATTTACGATATTTGATATGTTTTGACGTCACGAGAAATTCGGAGCACAGCAGACGGGGTATCGGGGTCAGATGTATGCAACCATACTTATGTGCTAAAAACACACAGAGTTTGTTTTCTGATGACAATTAATAAAAATTACATCAAACTGTATCAATCAACCGCTATTTGACACTAGAAATATTTAATTCTTAGCTCAGTTACCCTCCATTAGCCCCTTTTGCAAATCTTTTTAAAGATAATACCTCAGAAACAAAATAACGCACATAAAATATTTTCTTGAGGGACAAATATTCAGCTTATGAAAGACAACTGAGAGGACATGCGGTGGATCGTTCACCAGCGTATTTTTACCGTTAAATAAACGTTAATTACGGTCATATCTTCTTTCATTTCTTTTTCCTTGTTCTTTTGAATGATTCATTATGGGTATCCATATAAAAGCAATGGAAGTAAATGAAATAATCTTTATTTTAAATTAAACGATGTTGTACTATTATAAAGTGAAGATTAAACCACAGAGAAATAAAAACACTTCAGGATTTTTATTATTTTATACAAAATAAAAAAGTCAACAAGACCAATTATAGATGGTCACCACAAAAAAATGTTGTTTTGCGATAGACAAATTTCGTCGCAAACGGAATATAGCGACGAAATTGCGACAAAATTTGTAGGTCGTTATACGGCTTGTCGCAAAGTGATTTTTGTTGGTGAAGCGTCGCTATATTGCGACGAGAGAAGGCTCGTCGGCGGTTTGTCGCACAATTGCGACGAAAATCTGTCAGGTTTGCGACCTGTTATTTCCGTCGTCGTTTCGTCGGTATATCTTTTGTCGTCGCTATTTTAAATTTTTTGATTTTTTTATGCCCGATCTGCGACATTTTTGTTTCGCCGCAGGTACGTCGCTATTATTTAAATGTTAAATATTAAATATTAAATATTTATAATTTATTAATAATATCAATATATTATTAATTAAATAGTTTTTATTATTATTTAATTTTTATAATATATTTTATTTTGTATATAAAATCATTTTTACGAATATTATACAGAAATACGGTATTTGCGTATTGAAGTTCGTATAATTAAACAACACAAATGAAATGGAATCCGTATAAATGTCAGATAAAATATAAATAAACAAAGAATATGTCAATACAATAAATGAAATAGACAATACGAAAAATAAAAAAATGAAATACTATGCAGTGGAAGGTGGAGGGGGATCATGCGGAGAAGGGTGACCATCATGAGGGCGAGGCTGAGGCTGCGAGGAGCTAGAAATGAAAGAGATGAGGATCTTCGATAGCTGCGAGATTTTCTGGTTCGTCTCCTGCTGCGCCTACATCGTCCTCTGCTGCGCCTGCTGAAGCGCCTGCTCAATCGCCTGCTGAACCGACTGCTGCAGCACTTGTTGGGTCTGAGTGAGCTGCGACCGCAGTGCCTGTACACTCTCCTCATGATGCGCCCTGATGGTCTCCACCTCATGCTGCAGCGCCGCATGATCTGATTCCAGACGCGAAATATCCTCTGGCGTCGCAGAAGGCGCGGAGGTGCTGGCCTCGGAGGGAGCACCTGGATGCATAACTTCGGGGAAGAATCGCGGCGCTGCTGATCCAACCCCGTACACCTTCCTCTTCTTCTTATTCTGAGGGCCGATGGTCCGAACCGCATCCCAATAAGCACGGTTCTTGCCGGCCTCTTCTCCCCTCTGTGCGAGTAATCTGTTGTACTCGTCCTGAAATGAGAATAAGAATTGTTAGGGTTTAGGGTTTAGAAATAAAACAAACTAAGGAAAAAACAAATGATATCGTAGTCTACTTACATTGATGTCACGGGCCTTCGCCGTGATCCAGTCCTCCGTCCCGTCGGAGGCTTTCTTCCGATGCGTCTTGTAGAAGAGATCGTAGGAGGCTGGCCACTCCCCCGTCTCCGCGTGCTGAAAGAATGAAATAAAATGTTAGTGAAATCCAGAATTTTAAAAATTTCGGCATGACCTATTCATTTATCGGAGGTATCCCGGCCTTAAAGGCCTCTCCCAAGTCAAATCAAAAATAAAAAGAAAAAGGCAAATGAACACATATACTACTTACATTAACCATATACGAATACCAAAAAAAACAACATCGGAACATAAGAAATCAATGAATCTAAATAATCCACTTAAATCAATGAATCTAAATAATCCACTTAAGTCAATGAATCTAAATAATCCAATGAAATCATTGAATCTAAATAATCCAATATTAAAATACTTACCATAGCACGCATCGTGGTGGCGTGGGAAACCGAACCACCTGAGTGTGTGGCAGGTGCTGTGGCCTATAGATTGCTGCTGCGCCGGTTCGCTGCGTTCCGGGCGCTGCGGGCTTGGGTAGCAGGGTCCGTCCACCCTTCTATCCACCCCGCCCAGGTGGCCTCGGATACGTAGGGAGGCCTCGCAGAAATGGGGTCACGCTCCCACTTGGTCTTGTGCGAGTTGACGAAGTCTCTGTAGCGTTTGGCGGCCCTCTGGCGCCAGGCCTGCTCCACGTCGTGGGCGATGTTGGCTGGCCAGCTGTACGCCTTCTGCAATTATTTTACGGAGGAAAAATAAAAATGTGGTTAGAAAAGTATTGATCGGTTACACATCAAAAAATGAAATTCATCAAATTTGAATACCTGAAACTCATCCTAGTAGAACCTACGTGTCTGCGGGGTGACACGGGACCAGGCATATCCAGCAGGGTCCTGCCTCAGGTGGAAAGACCGAGTGATGCAACCGGAACTCTGGCCCGAGTGCGATGCAAACCTGAAAGAGGTGAAGTTGTGAGGAAAAAATAACTCGTGAAATATGTTTGAAAACGTGTTAAAAAAATAAATCATTACTTACGTATGGGTATCATGTGACCAAGGGAGGGCATGACGCCCTGGTATGACACCCTCGTCCGATGCTGCATCAGACGCCGGATGATGTGCTGAACCGGTGGGTGTGGGTGGCGTCGTAGATCTGGGGGTGCAGACCTATCGGCAGACCCTAAAAGGTCCGCGTCCGCAGCCAGAGCGGCGGTTGACACCGAACCAAGCAACTCATGTTGAGAGACGAACAGATCGAACTCTCTTGAGAGGGCCTGTCTGGCTGGTGGGTAGGTGGATCGAGTAGGTAAACTCTCACTAGCCATCAGATCTGCAAGGGTGAAAAATTTTAAAGGCACATTCAACGAGTTTAGGGTTGGTTGGCCAAACAAATAAGATGTCCAAAAAATGACAAGTGTTTACATACATTTAATGCAAGATATTAATAAGATGTCCAAAAAATTACAAGTGTTTACATACATTTAATGCAAGATATTAATAATTTTGAAAATTTCGGCATGACCTATTCGTTTATCGGAGGTTTTCCGGCCTTAATGGCCTCTCCCAAGACAAATCCAAATCCAAACAACATGACATGATTAACCAAACTACATAATCAAACTTCATCATCAAATTACACTTCAAAGTATACATCACTTGAACTTGATACTTAAAGCATAAATATGCATCACCTCTAAACAAATTACACTTCAAAATATAAATCACCTCTACATCCTTATGATACATAACTTGTAACATGAATTATGCCTTTGAACATATCTTAGCCACATGATCACCAACATACTTGCTTCATATGTCGTCGGACATGGAAACCCAACCCCGCACCACCCAGCCACCACTGCCCCCAACCACCAATGCCTTGCCCACAGCCACCCCCACCCACAGCCCACCTCCGCCCACAGCCACCCCCGTCCACAGCCACCACCGCCCATAGCCACCCCCGCCACAGCTAGACACCCCCGCCACAGCCACCTCCACGCCCAGCCACCCTCTCCCATAGCCACCGCCGCTACAGTCACCCCCACCACAGCCACCCCCACGCCCAGCCACCCCCCACCCACAGCCACTCCCAACCCACAGCCCTCCCCATAGTCCCCAACCCACCACCAACACCCACAACCCAAACCTTAAACAAAGAATTCAATCTATAACTAATTAAAATCATTAAAAACAAAATAGGAAGAAAACTAACCGGAGAAGGAGGTCACCAGAGAGCGGCGGAAATGGGGAAGTCACCGGCGGCGGAGAAGACGCGGGGGAGGGAGGGAGATTTCGCGGGGAGGTGGGGGAGAATTCGCGGGGGAGGGAATTCGGCGGGGGAGAATGGGGAAGAAGAAAGGGGATTTCAGGTTTAATTTCGAAATTTTGCGACGAAATAGCGACAGGAGTCTGTCGCTATTTCTTGTGTCGTCGCTATTTCTTGTGTCGTCGTTATTTCGAATTTGCGACGACAGGTTGCGTCGGTAAATTGTCGGCGCTCTTCATATTGTAAAAAAACATAATACAAAATATAAAGTACTTACAGACACACATTATGTATATACATGTGTATAAGTACATCAACACATACACACTTTCACATAAAGAGGTACATAAAAATTTTGACTAATGTCAATCTTCATTTTCATCCGCATCCTCATACGCATCTTCATTTTCATCTTCATCTACATGCTCGTCGTCCTCTTCATCTTCGTATTCGTCTTCGCCTACATCTTCAATATTGTCAGCCGGTTGTATGTTGAGATGAATTTCGATGAAACCGTTGGGGTCATTTAGAGGGAGATTGTGCAGTTCAACATGTGTCGTATCCACAACGCGCAGGTTTTTTTTCCTTGAAATGCGGCATCCATGCCATCTGAACCTGGTTGGATGCTGACATCAAACTTGCTCGATTTAACTTTGCACACGGCTCGCCAGTCTTTTGAGCTCGCATTCATCCTCATCGTCGGATACGATAGATAGTACACCTGAGACGCTTGACTAGCCAAAACGAATGGATCGTACTTTCTGTACCGTCGCCCTTGGTGTATGTCTACCAACTTATATCGGTCGTGAACCTTTAATCCAGCGCGATAACCTTCCCGAGTTGGATCGTACCATTCGCATTTGAATAGCACCACCCGCTTTATAGGCAATGCGGGATATTCGAGCTCAATGATGTCAGTAAGGTAGCCGTAGAAGTCATCCTTGTCCGGGCTATTGTCATACCGCTTGACACACACTCCGCTGTTCTCTGACGATTTTCAGCTGGCATGGAAGACTGTGTGGAATCTATAATCATTCACAAAACACATGTCGTAGTGCGTGACTCTGTTCAATGGACCCCTCGGCTACTGGTGTCAGAATGTAACCGTACTCTTCGCCAGCCAGATGACCTTTGCTCGCCTGTAAAACGACAAGTAAGTATACATCAGCGGGGCAATAAATGCGTATCACATGACGTACACGTAAATAGCAAATATGTAAACTTACATGCCACCTGAACTAATCAGCAAACTTGGCATCTAACTCATTGTTTATTGCATAGCTTGATATACCCGGTGAACGTTCTTGCAATAAATCAACGAACAAGCTGAAGCAAATTACGAATGAGTACCCTGTATACCTTTGTAATATTATAGATGGAGTAGCGCAAGGTATTTACAAATTAAAATTGGATATCGTTTATACCTCTGGAAACGGTTGACTTGACGGCAGTCCGCAGAACATAAGAATGAGCAATCTTCAGATCGCTATCCCCCAATATCACTTCCTCGTGAAATCTGATTGGATGTGTGAATATCGGGAAGACACCAGATCTGGAAATGTCATCGTCATTCTGGGGAACATCTCTGCACCTCGACGGGACATCTGGCTCGAAGTAATGAGACACAAAGGTCGAGGCTTCCTCCGTCAGGTAGTCATTGCACATCGAGGCCTCGACTTTGGCCTTGTTCCTGATGTTCAGCTTCAAATGCCTGAGATATCTGTTCATATATTGAATACTCCAATGTCACATGATAAGACAAATTATTAAGCATGCTCGCGCTTAGACAAATAAGAACGTCACGTAATAAATAAGAATACCTCTCGAACGGATACATCCACCTGTACAGAACAGGACCACCAACACGCGCCTCGTATGGTAGATGAACTGGCAGGTGTTCCATTGAATCACAGAAGGTCGGAGGGAATACAATTTCCAGCTTGCATGGGATCACTGGGATTTTGCCCTCCAGCCTTGACATATCATCCGCCCTGAGTCTCGTGGATGTAAGACATCTGAAAAACAGACTCATCTCGGTAAGTGCTTCCCATACATTGGTTGGAAGCAGCACGCGGAATGCAATGGGCATCAACCGTTGCATGAACACATGACAGTCGTGGCTCTTCATCCCGTGCAAACCGCGTTTATTCACGTCGATGTTCTTCGACATGTTCGAAACATGGCCGTCAGGAAATCTAGCCGTCCCCAGCCACGCTGACAAGGCACTGACCTGCTCCGCAGTCAGCGTGTACGAGGACTTCGGCATGTAGGATGTGCCAACGGGATGCAGCTCCGGTCGCATTTTGAGGTCGCGCATATCAAGTCGTGCCTTCAAATTGTCTTTCGTTTTTTCCGGCACATTCAGCACTGTATTGAAGATGTTGTCAAACACGTTCTTCTCAATGTGCATGACATCCAGATTGTGTCGGATCATATTGCTCTTCCAGTACGGAAGCTCCCAGAATATGCTTCTCTTCTTCCACCCGATATAGTCACGGGCCAGGTCTGCGTTGTGGCTGCCGTCCAGATCATCAGCGACCCCCACAAATCCACAATTGTCTATCTCCTCCAACACCTCCACACCCGTGAGAAGCTCGGGCTTCGTGTTCTTCTCGACGATGCCAGGCATGAACGCCGTCACGTTCTTTCTGTACAAATGACGTCTGGTCAGTTCCCGATGGTTACAACATACGATGCATTTACGTCGCTAAGTTGTCACTGAATTCCCCTATATAACAGCAAACTGCCGTGACACTCATAATATAGAAAACAAAATCTTGTTTCTAATCATATAAAAAGACACAAATATGGTTCGTACTAAGGCACAGGCACGCCGTGGTAGTGGTCGTTCATACCCAAGATGACCTCTTCAATCACCCGCACCTGCACCGGTTCCTCCACAACCACAAGCACCCCACCGGCTGACTCTTCGAAACCCACTGTGCAGGGGCCAAGGAGGCAAGAGGATCGCCAAATTGGCGATCCTCTTGTAGAAATAAAGGAGCTGTGGAAAACAGTGGAGAATATGAGGGAGGTGCTTAACGAACAGGATGAGCGTCTCGAGTACCTGCACAGAAGGCAGATGCAGATCAAAGCCAAAGATGCGCAGTTGAGACGCCTCCTGAAGGCGTGCGCGGAGAGTGTTGCTACTCTCTGTTCGGATGACGAACAGTGAACGGCTCCTCTCCGCTCTTCTTTTAGATTTTTTTTTCAGTTTCTTCCTTATGTATTTTGTAATTATTTATTCTCTATTAATGAAGTTTTTTTTTCCCAATCATCGCTTTCGTTTTCTTAATTTAAACACGTGTTTAATCCCTTACGAATCTCGACGACGCTAAAATACAGACGACGCAAAAATACAAACGAAATGTAAATCAAAAAAATTTGGGACGACTAATTCACCGACTAAACAGCGACTATATACCGACGAAACTTAATACAACGACGAGAACCTAATAACCGCCGAATTTATAATCGGTGTTTGAATTAGTGACGCTTTACCAATGAAATAGCGACGCACGACGTATCTTCACACCATACGATGAGTTTCGTCGCTATAGGCGTCGCTATGCAGTGACCGCACAGTGCCCGATGGTTACAACGTACGATGAATTCACGTCGCTAAGTCATCGCTAATTCGTCGCTTTTTCAACGAAGTGTCACGCCCGCACATCTTCCGGTGTAGAGTAACGGGAAAAAATTCGTCGCGGATTCGTCGCTATGTCGTCGCTATTTTGACTATATATATGACCCCACAACCTTCTTTTTCACATAAAAAAGTTATAAAACTTCCTAAACAAAATACAAAGTATGCCCCGTCGTTATATAAGAACCCCAAGGCGTGGAAGGGCAAACAGTGCACCTCCACAACGGCCTTCTCCTCAACCACAACGGCCTCCTCCTCAGCCACAACCCTAAGAAATGCCGAAACCGCAGATCAACTATAGTACCCTTATAGCAAACATGCAGCAGCAGTTGAGGCAACTGCACATCGTGAACAGAAGGCTACGCAAGTTGAAAGTCAGATATTACAATCTGAAGCGCCTCCTCAAAGAGTTCGCGGAGAATGTGGCGGCCACTCTTTCTTCCGATGACGAAGAGTGAAAGGCCCCTCTCCGCTTCTCTTTTATATTTCTTTTTTAAATTTTTGTCTTTATAATGTAAATTTTTATTTCTAAATGAATAAATTTTTTCTCCAATCACCGCTTTCTTTTTTCTTAATTCATACACGTGTTTAATCCTCGAGGAATCTGCGACGACACAGCGACGAATCGGAATACGAACGAAAAGTAAAACAAAACATTTGCGACACGCGGGTTTCATCGACAAAAAACCGACGATACACAACGCCGAGAACCTACTAACCAACGAATTTATTTCCTTGTTTATCCGTGTTTATGTTTCTGGAATTTTAGTGACACATTAGCGACGATATCGCGACGAAACACTACAAACTAAATAGCGACGAACAAAAGACACAGAATAGCGACGAACCACCGACAAAACACCGACGAAATTGTATCGAAAGGATTAACCTGACTACTTTTTTGTTAGCGACAATGCATTTCATCGTAGTTTCGTCGCAATTAACGACGAAAATGCGTGTATCGCAATATCGTCGCAAGTACCGACGAAACACCGATATACCTTGTTTCGTCGGTGATTTTTTCGTCGCAAATCAAAATTCTTTTGTGGTGGGTGCAGACGAGTAAACTGCGGCAGGTTTAAATAATTTCGTTGCTTGGTCAGATTAGTGGACTAAATCTGATCAATAGCCATCTTGCTGAAATGATCAAATTACTCCCAGAATTAATAAAAGCAAAGTCGAAATGTCCCCAACTGGAAAAAAAGAAAAAGAAAAAAAGAACTCCCCACCTTCCATCATAGTTAACTTATCTTCCTAGCAACATCATGCAATAGTCGATGTACAAGATTTTTGTATATTACGTTCATTCCAGTAATGATTAATTTACCAACAACAGATATACAGAGTAGTGTTTCTATTTCCAATAGAGTACATGTCATATATTTTTTTACTTTAGAATATGAAGGTATAAAGCAAGACAACTCACTAAATTGATTGCGCTTCTTATATTGTGAAGTAGCATTTGATCGACACAGCTTGATTCAATTTTTGTTAAAACTGAGCTTGGACAGAGGCAGAAATGCAGCAGTGAGGATGATGCTGTAGTTTCAGAGAATGGCATCAGTTAACAAGTTAATACACGGATCAAGCTCAAGATAACACATGATTGGTGGATTGGACAGCTGCTGGATCTAACAAGAAAACACAAATTGCAGCTGAACCATTACGGATAAAATGCCAACTCAATAGAGAAGAAGCAGGCTGGCGTAGTAGTGATAATTATCATTGGTTAGCGGTTATAGAATAGTGTAGCTAATGATTACTTAGTAGAAAACAGTATATAAGGCCTTGTAATTAGAGTTGTACAAGTTGAGTTCAATAGAATAACTGATATTATTCATTTTCTAATTTTCTCTCAAGCTATTCGACAATTTGCCTTATTTCGCGCAATTTGGCACCAATGTCGGTATTCAAATTTTAGCCATCGTTTGCTCTGTTAATTCATATGAATTGATAGTTGACGTTATGTTGATGATCATGGTTGATTTGTACTTGTTATTTGTAGTTTCCATTGTGATCGTAGTAATTTTGTTAATTTTCATTATGGGTCAACGGGAAACAACCTATGTTTGTTTCTAACACATGGGTATCTTTGTGTACATCTGATTCTCATATCCCACCATAGACAGGAGCCTCTAACGCAATGAGATATTGTTGATATACTAGGTAGGACGGATACACTTCACCGCCCCCTAATATGTTAATATTCCTAGTTTTCTTTGATCTTATTATTATTTTATTAGTTATTAAATCCTATGTATTACTTACTGTGTTGAAGATAGTAGCAGTAGCGAGCAAGAGGCAGTAGCTGAAGTCAGCAACTGAAGTTCATGATCTGTGTCAAGCAAACTGAATGATCGTTGGATCAGTGCAGCAATACGGTTAAGATCCTTGGAGGTTGTTTTTGTTTGATGGATGGAGGAGACACAAAGAAGCATGTGGTGAAACCAAGAGTGACGCAAGGAGTAGTGCATAGTTGCAAGAGGAGGAAGAAGGAGTTTGGCGTGAGAGTTGTTTAAACATGTGAATTGACCATTTCACCCTTTTAGTTGTATTTTAGATTCATTCAGTTAGAGGACATTCTTGTCCTTTTACATGTTTGCTTCTTCTTCTTCAAATTAGCAGTGGACGGAGTTGGAAGACAATTATGATTTCGTGACCTTGGCATCAATAAAATTCTCTCAAATTGATTGATTCTTCTTCATCATTATCATTCCTCTTTCTTGGTTTTACTTAAGTTGTTTCCTTTCAGTTGATTGATTTGAGTGTTCACCAAGATTATTCACATGGCATCAGAGCGTTCTTGATGAAATTTGGTACTTTTATGGCTTCGAATAATAACAATCAACATTCTCCCTCAACTTCTAATTTTCCTGATACTAATTCTGTCATGAATGATCCTTCAAAGGATCCATATTATATACATCCTAGTGATAGTCCAGCACTAGTTCTGGTGCAACCATTGCTTGAAGGTAGCAACTACTATAGTTGGAGTAGAGCGGCAAGACGAGCATTGGAGGCTAAAAACAAGGTTTGTTTTGTGGATGAAAGAATTCATAAACCAATAGAAGGTACAAGGAGGTATAACGCCTGGTTGAAAGCCAATAATATGGTGGCTTCGTGGTTGGTTAATTCATTGTCCACTAGCATAGCACAGAGTGTTACTTGGATAGATGTAGCAGCAGATATATGGAGTGACCTAAAATTCAGATATGAAAGTGCAGATGCATTTCGACTATCGGATTTACAAGAGGAGTTTTATGGAATAAGGTAAGGTAATGACTCTGTGCCTGATTATTACACCAAGTTAAAGGCAATATGGGAAGAATTATCAGTATTAAGATGTGTACCTAGCTGTGCGTGTAGAAGATGTACCTGTAATTTGGCTGTTCAGTTTAATAAATTTCAGGAAAATGACTGTGTAATCAAGTTTTTGAAAGGATTTAATGATGAATTTGAGGCAGTTAAATCTCAGATCTTACTAACTACTCCATTGCCTAATCTGAAGTCAGCCTTTGCTATGGCTATAAAGTTTGAAAGGAAGCTTGCCTATACTAAAACATCGGGACGTTTTGTTAACAATCCATCAACAGTGATGAATGTAAATTCTAATTCTAGATTGAATTCTTATATGCCAAGATCTAATGCCTCTGGTGCAGTGGGGTCTCATAACACTTTTGGTAGGGGATACAGGAGAGATGGTGGTATGTTTGGATCAAGTGGTGCTAGAGTGGCATACTGTACTCATTGTAATATGACAGGACACACTATAGATAGGTGTTACAAGAAACATGGATATCATTTTGATTTTAAAACAAGAGCATAGGTGAATATGGTGAGTGGAGATGTTTGCAGTAATAATGGAGCACAACTATTTTGTGAGACAGGGAGTCAGGTGGATTGTGAGTTGTATGAGGGTTATGAAGGATATGATCAGGAGAACTCCAGTTCTGGAACTCAACTACCACAAAGACTGACACATGAACAATATGCCCAACTTGTTAGTTTGTTGCAGGAGCGAGTGGAGAAATGCATCAAATTTGTTCCAGAGATTGGCATGAGTAGTAACACACCTCATGCAATAATATCAGCTCAGAAAGTCACTGTGGAAGGTAATATGTTAGGTAACGAATATGCTCAAAACTTAAATACATGGATTCTAGATTCTGGAGCTAGTGATCATGTTTGTTCCTTCCTTGAGCAGTTTGATACCTTTTATCCAGTTTCTTCTATTTGTGTTAAACTTAAATACATGGAATATTCACTCTAAACCCATAGTTAGGTCTTACTAATGTTTTCCATGTGCCTACCTTTGCTTTCAACTTGATCTCCCTAAGTCAGCTCACCAAACATAACTCCTTTGCTGTTACTTTTCATTCTAATCTATGCTTCGTATGGGATGTACAGACCAAGAAGATGATTGGTTCAGCTGAAGTGAACCAGGGTCTATGTAATCTACAAGGTCCTTGCAAGCCTTCTTCACCTACAGTTTCTTGTTCATTCTCTACTTCCACTGTTTGTCCAGCTAACATATCCTCAAATCCATTGCTTTGGCATTCAAGATTGGGACACATGTCAACACCAAGAATAAAAGAAGTTCAGAAGATAGAGCCCTTAGTAGTAGTACCAAATAATGATTGTAGTTGTGAAGTATGTCCCCTTGCAAAACAAAAGCGGACACCATTCCCATTTTAGCTTCAGTTACATATTATCTTTTTTCTCTTGTACATATGGACATATGGGGGCCTTACAAATACTCTACAATGTATAATCAAAAGTATTTCCTTACTATTGTAGATAGTTACTCTAGATTCTATTGGCTTTACTTGTTGAAATCCAAATCAGAAGCAAGGCATATAATATAAAGTTTTCATCAGTATGTTTCCGTGCAGTTTGATGCTAAAATCAAAATCATTAAAACTGACAATGGGCAAGAATTTAACATGCCTTCATTTTATTCAATCCATGGCATTATACATCAAACCAGTTGTGTGAATACACCTCAACAAAATGGACTGGTTGAAAGAAAACATCAACACCTCTTGTCTGTTGCTAGGGACCTTATATTTCAATCCAATCTTCCTTCTTCCTACTGGGGGTTCTGTGTCCAACATTCAGCTTATCTTGTCCATATTACCCCAACACCAGTTCTTAACAATTCAACTCCATACCAACTCCTTTACGAGTCAGCCCCCTGTTACAAGGACCTTAAAGTTTTTGGATGCCTAGCTTTTGGAAGCAACACCCAATCACATACGGAGAAGTTTTCTCCTAGGGCCAGAAGAAGTGTTTTCTTGGGATTATCATACGCTACTAAGGGCTACATCCTTCAAGACCTTGAAATTAAAGATGTATATGTGTCCAGAGATGTTGTCTTCTATGAACAGATCTTTCCCTATGCTTCTGATGCAGCAGCAACTTCACCCTCTAATCCTGCTATTAATCAGTCTCCTCCTATCCTGACAACTCCCATCTTTGATGTTCCAACACCTTTCCATTCCTCTCCCTCTTCTACTTCCAATAGTTCTTTACACCCTGAGGAAACTGCCAACTTGATCCTACCTTCATCTCCCTCTTCCTCAGACTCCTAGTTTACATTCTCCAACTTCCATTACTCCTCCAACTTTTGATTTGCCTCCTTATGAACTGGTCATTGACTTACCATTACCAGCTGATACTACACAGCCTGAACATTCAATAATGAATAGGCCCAAACATACTAAGGATGTACCAGCATACTTGCAAGACTATTACTGTAACCAAGCTTGTGTTTCCCCTTATGCCTTACATCATTTTCTATCTTATGATTCTTTAGCTCCAGAATATAGATCCTATGCCTTAAGTCTGGTTGCACATAGGGAACTTAACAGTTATGCAGAAGTAGCTGGCTCTCCTAACTTGCAGGAGGCTATGAGTTGTGAACTTGCTGCTTTGAATGCTAATTAGACATGAAAATTGGTGTCATTGCTCCTAGGAAAGACACTTATTGGATGTAAGTAGGTTTACAAAGTCAAGTTGAAGCCTGATGGACAAGTGAAGAGATATAAGGCCAGTCTTATAGCAAAGGAGTACACCTAGTAATATGGCATTGATTATTAGGAGACCTTTTCTGCTGTAGCAAAAATGACCACAGTCAGGGTGATTTTGGCGATAGCAGCTCAACAACATTGGCATATTCATCAAATGGATCTCAATAATGCTTTTCTTCATGGAGACCTTCATAAAGACATCTACATGACACCACCTCCTGAAATTATTCTACCTAAACCTGGTTTGGTATGTAAGCTTCAAAAGTCTTTGTATGGTCTTAAACAGGCTAGTAGTGTAGCGACACGTCCCAAGCCCTAGTACTCGAAACGACTCATCCGCCGTATCTCGCTAAGGAGAATACAAGGCGTCAATAACAAAACATATGCACGTCAGCGGAAGTCAAAAATTAAACCTCAAAATAATCATCATCATGACTATCAATGTCTAGGCAAACCTAAATCCAATACAATGGTCAAATGTAGATGAATACTAAATCTTCAAAATTACATAAACCTCGAGTAGCGAAAATAATTGTCTCTACTAAATCCTCAACGACGTCTCATCGGAATATCCTCAATCTTGAAACCTCCATTCTTGGTCATCCTCGGGTGTACTAACTCAATTACCTATCTATCTGCAAAAAAATGTTAAAGCGTGGTTTGAGCGACAAGTCGCTCAGCAAGTAATCCCACTATACTTACCATGGGATCATACACGGAGAATCAAGTATGATAAAAATATATAACAACATAAAATAATAGCATGCTTCTCTTCGCAAGTAGTTTTACAATTCTGGCCCTAACATCCAAAACCAAATAGAGCAGATAAACCCAACAAAGTACGTAACAAAGTCCAATAAAGTACATAGCAAAGTCCAATTAGGGGTTAGTCCAAATCAAAATCGATGATGCAATTTTCCAAATATGCAATGTCAAAATGTCCAAAGCCGAAGGCCCAAATGTCAAAGTCCAAAAGTCCAAAGTTTCCAAACCCGATTTAGCCGGTCCAATGTCCAAAATCCAAATCCGAGTACAACTCGGTCCGAATCCAAATATCCAAGTGTCAAAAATCCAAAACTAGGCTAAAACAGTCCAAAATAATGCAATGGCTATAGCGCTTTCCCTATAAATGACTTATAGCATAAGACTTACGAATTGGTTCTCCAATAGTCAATATGCCCCGGCGCTCTATATCACAATATCAAATATGCCGGGGCACCCTAATGGCGGCCAATATGTCCGGCGCTCTATATCCAAAATAACCAATATGCCCGGACGCTCCGTTTGTTTGGAACCAATCTGGCTTAACAATATATTTTAAGTGTAGGGGTGAATTTCCAAAAATATGCAAATGCAGTTTCCAGAATCAATTTCCAAGTACCAAAGTTAGTCCAATTTACCAAAATGGGCCAAGATGTCAAATTTGTCAAATTACCAAAATCGCCCTCTAAATACCAAATAATTCCAAACAAATAATCCAAAAATACCAGAAATATCTAAAATGCCAAAACCATCACCATCTCAGTTGTGTATGCATACACGTATATATATGTTCACGCCCATACATGCACATATACACGTATATACGCACACGCTACTCATTCGGCGCACTTCTTCTCCAAATATTTTCGGACATGAAGCCATAAAAATTCTTATACTCATGTATATACATATGTATATATTTATATTCAAATACTTTAGGTTTGAGACATCAAAGTATGAGATAAATACATCTCAGAATGTAGTTTTGGCCAAATTGAAGATTCTGTAGTTGACATATATTCATGTGCAAGCAACATTGAAAGTTATACATATTTACCACAACCCCCCCCAATATATACATAATTATAGTTATAATCAAATACTTTACATTGAATGCATGAAATCATGTACCATAAAATATATACTTTTTTTGGCCAAAGATTCACCCACTTAAATTTGGTACTCACGGCCAGTAACTTTTTATTTGCCCAAAATTCAACATTATTGATCAACTACATATATACATATATATAACATAATTACCATATATATTATATTCATAGAACATCTTTAAAATCCAATTTCCCTTTTTGTGGCTATTCGGCCAGTGGCCAAAATATAATATCAAGTATACTTTTCATACCACTTACACACACATAACGGCACACCTATAAATATTTATACATATAAATATATTTAAGCTATATTTATAATGAAACTATTTATATATGCATATAAAATATATTTAAGCCATATCTTTGTTTACATATGCACCACAGACGTCACTTCTAGTTTTTAAAATGAAAACCTTTGTCCTTTTGCAGTTGACATGCACTATTTCCAGTTTTTAAACAAAATCGGCCGTATACACCTCTATAAATATATATAAAATATAGTTTCAAAAATTAATTCTTTTTCTTTTGACCTTTCGGCCGGCGTTGAAAATCCAACGTAAGATAGAAATTTTCGTGGCAACTTATACACATAACCAAAAGACTTGAAATTCAATTACTTATATATATTTATATATAATACATAACACTTATATTATAGCTATATAATAATTTTGCAAAAACATTAATTCCCCTTTTTAACATCTCAGATCCCCCCACGTCATAATACAACTTCACGCCATTTTCACATATACCACAGTACATACACTTATATTTATATATAAACACATATATCCGGCTAGATACGATCATGTATATACGTTCATCTATGCATTCAAAAATACTCATGTATGATCCGAGTTTATAACGAACATAACATATAGAGTTTTTGCAAAACATAGCAATTATAGGGAGATTACTTACTTCGATTGCTATACTATACCGTACGATTGAATCTAGGATAGATGGTTGCACAAAATCCTTTCTTCTTTTTCTTGGTGCCCTCGGCTGATGGCAATAAAAGAGGATGCACACATTTTTTTCTCAAGGTACCTCTCAACTGCTTGATTTGGTAAATGGCAAAAGAAAAGGATTTGATGTTGTTACCTTGCTGGCTTATACCTCTTTTTCTTTCTTTTTGGTTGTCGCTGAGGGCAACGAGAAAGAAGCTGCCTTTGGTATTATTTCTTTTTATTTCTCAAGGGGTGGCAGCAGAATGCGGCAATTCTTGATGTGTTTGTTTAGGCTAGCTTTGATATATAAGAGATTCATGATAGATGGAGTTTAGGTTTAGGAGTATACTAATTTGAGTAGGATTAAATATCCTAGTAGATATAGGATTCACACTTAAAAATATATCTTACTTTCAAATTTTAAGTAGACTAGGATTTATACTTTTAGTTTTATTTAATTTATTTTTCTTTTTCTTTTTTTCCCTTTGCCCTAACGGGCACGGCCGTAACAAGTAGAGAGTGGAATGCCACTTTGACTAAGTTTCTGCTTGCGAATGGTTTCTAGAAATCCAAATCTGACTACACACTCTTCCTAAAACCTGTTGGTTCTTCTTTTCCGTGTCTATTAGTTTATGTCGATGGCATCATTGTCACTTGTGACAATGAGAGGGTCATTGCAGATGTGAAAAGGACATTACATGGTGAGTTTAGGATCAAAGATTTGGGCATGCTCAAATACTTTCTGGGTATTGGAGTGGCTCAAGCAAAGGGAGGAATACATATTAATCAGAGGAATTACACCATTGAACTTCTTCAGCAGACAGGATTTCTAGATGCCAAGCCAGTTAAAAGCCCCAGAAAGTCATGTTAGCCTATCCAAAGATGATTCACCTATGCTTCCAGAAGTATCACAGTACAGGAAGCTGGTTGGCAAGCTTATATACCTTACTTAACCAGACCAGATATATCTTTTTCTGTCCAGCAATTAAGTTAGTTGTTGGATTGCCCCACAGAAAATCACTTGAAGGCAGCTCATAGGGTCTTGAGATATGTGAAAGGAACTGTTGGTCAGGGACTATTATTTCCCAGACGTGGAGCTCTCAACCTCAAGGCATTTGTTGATGCTGATTGGAGAGGGTGCAGTGATATAAGGAAGTCAATCACCGGGTATACTCTGTTCCTTGGAGATGCATTAGTGTCTTGGAAGGCTAAGGAACAGACCACTGTTTCAAGGTCTTTAGCTGAAGCTGAATACAGGGCCATGACAATGGTGACTTGTGAAGTTGTATGGCTACTAGCATTGCTAAATGATCTCAAGGTAAAAGGGCAGACTCCAGTGGAGATATTCTGTGACTGTAAGAGTACTATATATATAGCTAAAAATCTTTTTTCCATAAACATACTAAGCACATAAAAATTGATTGTCATGTTGTTAGAGATAAAGTGCAAGAAGGGATATTAAAATTTTTGCCTATTAGGACGGAGTTGCAAGTAGTTGATATATTCACCAAGGCTCTTGATATTAGAAGGTTCAATCAGTTAGCAGGTACACTTGGATTGCATAATTTGTACACCAAGTCCAGCTTGCCGGGGGGGATGTTGAAGACAATAGCAGCAGTTGGCAAGAGGCAGCAGCTGATGTCAGCAACTAGAGTTCATGATCCGTGTCAAGCAGGCTGAATGAGTGTCGGATCAATGCAGCAATCAACGATTAAGATGCTTCGAGGCTATGTTTGTTTGATGGATGGAGGAGACACAAAGAAGCACGTCGTGAAACCAAGAGTTACGCAAGGAGTAGTGCATAGTTGCGAGAGGAGGAAGGAGGAGTTTGGCGTGAGAGTTGTTTAAACATGTGAATTGATCATTTTACCTTTTTAGTTGTATTTTAGATTCATTCAGTTAGAGGACATTCTTGTCCTTTTACATGTTTGCTTCTTCTTCTTCATATTAGCGGTGGACGGAGTTGGAAGACAGTTATGAGTTTGTGACCTTGGCATCAATAAAATTCTCTCAAATTGCTTGATTCTTCTTCATTATTATCATTCCTCTTTCTTGATTTTACTTGAGTTGTTTCCTTTCGTTGATTGATTTGAGTGTTTACCCAGATTTTTCACATACTTCTTAACAAAAGACATCTTAAATTAACCAATATGTGTATGTATTTGCTAAAAAATATATTTGATAGAAGAAATCGTATGTAATTGAAGAAGAAAACTCTGTTTCTCTTGATTCAAGGGCTGGGCATACTCCAGCATAAATAGTACAATACAAATCTTTTTCTAAGGAAAGTAGGACCAATGACAGTAATTACAGGATCAATCACAATTATTACAAGGCAGCAATCTTGGCCCTAATTCTAGTGATTTGTTTCCTTCTTGATATGATTGACTTGTTTCCTTTTTCGTTGTGAACTTGCTGACACTCCCCCTCAAGTTAAGTCAGCGGATCTTTGATGCTTAACTTGCCGAGAATCTCTCCAAACCGCCCACCTGGTACTCCTTTGGTCAACATATCAGCTAACTGGTCTTCAGATCTGGCACGGAAGACATATTGCTTGAGAATCAATCTTCTCCTTTATGAAATGTCTGTCTCTCTCCACGTGCTTCGTACGATCATGTTGTACTGGATTTTCTGAAATTTTAATTGCTGCCTTATTGTCACATAGCAAACGTGGTACAATTTTCGGAGGATATCCAATTTCTGACAAGATCTTCCTTAGCCATAGTACTTCTGTCAACCCTCGAGCAATCCCACGGAATTCTGCCTCAGCACTTGAAAGAGCCACCACTTTTTGCTTTTTACTTTTCCATGTGATTAAATTACCTCCGACTAATGCAAAATAACCGGATGCAGACCTTCTATCGTTGGGATTTCCAGCCCAATCAGCATCCGTATACACCTTTATCTCCAAGTTTCCATGTTTTCGAAGCATTATACCTCGTCCTGCCGAACCTTTCAAATACCGCACTACCCTGATAGCGGCCTCCATATGCTCCTTTTGAGGCTGGTGCATGAACTGGCTTATTACTCCAACAACGTAGGCTATGTTTGGCCTTGTATGTGACAAGTATATCAGTTTCCCAACCAACTGTTGATATTTACCTTTGTCTGCTAACTCTGCTCCTTTTTCAACCTTGAGTCCGTGATTTACCGCAATCGGTGTCTTAGCTGGTTTGCAATCTACTAGCCCGGTTTCTACCAAGAGATCTAGCACATACTTTCTTTGTGATATAAATATCTCTTGTTTTGACCTGAGTACTTCAATACCTAGGAAGTATCATAGTAATCCTAAGTCCTTCATCTCGAATTCTTTAGACAACTGCTGCTTTAGGTTTGTGATTTCCTTATCATCATTCCCGGTAATAATCATATCGTCGACATATATAACTAGACAAGTTACCAAGTGTTGTCGTCGCTTGAGAAATAGTGTATGATCAGAATTGCTCTGACTATATCCACACTTCTTCATAGCCATGGTAAATCGTCCGAACCACACCCTCGGAGATCGCTTTAGTCCGTATAGTGCCTTTCGAAGCCGGCATACTTCTCCATCTACAAACTCATCAGAAAAACCTAGCAAGGGTTCCATGTAGACTTCTTCCTTTAGATCGCCATGAAGGAAAGCATTTTTTTACATCCAGCTGATATAGAGGCCATTCCAGATTTACCGCCACTGAGAATAGTACCCTAATCGTGTCTATTTTCGCCATCGGAGAGAAGGTTTCTGAGTAATCTATTCCATAGGTCTGTGTATAGCCTTTTGCGACCAGTCTTGCTTTATACCTTTCGATACTTCCGTCTGCCTTGTAGTTTAGTGTAAACACCCACCTGCAACCTACATGTCTCTTTTGTGGGCTTATGCCGCTCTTTTCCCACGTTCCATTTTTCCTTAGGGCATCCATCTCGTCTTCCATCGCCTTTCTCCATTCTGGATACTTTTGTGCTTCATCTGCTGTTTTGGGAATACTTACTGAATAGAGAGAAGCTTGGAACGACCGGGCAGTATTTGAGAGTCCTTTGGCTTCATTTGTCACTGGATACCTAGAGTTTCTGGGGACATACTTTGGCTCATATCTGTCTGGAGGGATTCCTCGATTTTTCTGTGGGGGAAGTATGTACCTGTGGTTAGTGGGTTCTGTTTCGACTGGGGAATAATTTAAGGGAGCAATTTCATCAATTTTAGGTAAAAGTGGAGAGACTGGTTGTCTTACCTCAGGATACTCTTCCGGAGTTGATAATGGTCAATGATCCTTTGAAGAAGACCCTTCTATTGTTTCTGAGGCTGATCCGGCGGTTTGGCCTACTTCCTCTGGAGGGTCAGCAGTATTTGGCAAAATTGGATTATGTAACCAACCAATTGAGTCACCTTTATAATACTCCCCTTGACTCCGAGGTGTAGTGAGATAGTAGTATTCAGATTCAAGAAAGTCGCAGTCCATAGTAGTATATAGACGGCGAGACTGAGGATCAAAGCACCGGTATCCCTTTTTATTAACCCTGTACCCAACAAAGACACAACGAATAGCACAAGAGTCAAACTTCGTTCTTTGGGTTTTGGGAATATGGACATATACTGTACACCCAAAAACTCGAGGAGTTAAGGACAAGTGAAGTGGTACCTTGTGATATTGAGCAAGAGACTGGATGGGTGTTTGATATTGGAGAATCTTTGTGGGTAGTCGGTTAATAAGGCAATTTGCTATAGCAATAGCTTCTGGCCAGTAGGAGTGGGGAACCTGAGACTCAATCAACAGAGAGCGAGTGATTTCAAGAAGAGTACGATTTTTTCGTTCAGCAACCCCATTTTGTTGAGGGGTGTCGGGACACGTAGTTTGATGAACGAGGCCCTTGGTTTGAAGAAAGTCTTGTAGAGGTTTATTAACATACTCAGTGCCGTTATCAGTACAAAGAACCTGTATTTTTGCTTGATATTGTGTCTCAATCATGTGGTAAAAGAGCATAAATTTATCAATGACATCAGATTTACGCTTAAGGAAATAGATCCATGTCATACGAGTACAATCAACAACAAACAGCAAAAAATATAGAAAAAAATTTGGACTGGGCGTAGGAGATGGTCCCTATACATCAGAGTGAATAAGGAACATACGAGTATTATTCTGAGGATAAGTGTGTTTGTGACTTTTAGTTAGGATACACGTATCACACGACAAATGAGACAACTTATTAAAGAGATGAGTGTAGCGCCCCGGCCCGATACCGTCATCGGAACCAGTGCACCCGCCGTAGTCTACTATGAGAACTACGAAGCGCCAAAGCAGATCAAGCGTACATCATTCATGATGTAAGATAAATCAGCGGAAACGTCATAAAATTTAAAACTTCATCATCATTAATACAACCAGAAAGTACAACGGAAATAAAGGGGCGTTCAAAGAACCGTCTAACTTATCCTCCAGTACAGCATAACAAACATTGAGTTTTCCAACATAAAGAAAGTAAGCAAACATCTATCTACTTCCATGTCCATCATCCCACTGAGCCCACTCGCCATCGTCTTCGATAAATATCATTTCATATTCTGGCTCACCTGAAAAGGAATAGAGTATCTATTCTTAGCGAAAATATCGCCAGCAAGTAACCCGTCTATACACCTTACGGGATCACACACGACGAGTCACTAGTGTATAAATTATTGCCCAAAATAAGGTGCTCGGGTTAGCAAGTAGCATCTTTATAAGAATTCCTCAAACAGATAAAACACATAAACGATACACGGATACGAGAATAAATATGTACTAAAACAACATATCATCATAAGCACGTCATAAGCTAGTCACGTCTCTTGCATATCAAATCTTATGCTTCGTGTATCATGATGCATGTACTTCTTTAAAATCACACACAACACCCATGCATATGTCTTCTTTCATAAACATGTCATGCGTGTCATTTCACAAGACATTTCATAACTCTTCTTAACATATTCTTCGCGTAGCAGAACTTTATACCATGTGGGTGATAAGTCCACAACAAACAGAACTTTATACCCCGTGCTGAAAGGTCCACGGCCCCATAACATATAACTTTATACCCCATGCTGAAAGGTCCATGACCCCATTACATACATCATATATCCGTGCTGATAGGTCCACGGCCCCATAAAATACTTTATTTTCCATGCTGATAGGTCCACAGCCCCATAACATATTTTATACCCTGCTGTTGATTCACAGGTCACGCTTTTATACCCTGCTTTCGCAGGCGTGACTTTTATACCCTGCGATCAACCAGCAGCCATTTTGTCTTTCAAAAACTTTAAACTTCTCTTGTAAACACACGTTCTTTCGCAAAGCAATTCTCAAATCAAATGCAAGTGCCCATGACATGATGCAGGATGCACATGTAACTTCGTATCAAACATGTAACACACACATACATACATCTTACATATCAAGTATACGGTCTTACACCTCAAACACTCCATGTTCGTATCTTTCCAAGTCTGTTCGTCTCACTAATTTACTTGGGATTCAATCTTATTCTTACTTGATCAAACTTACCATCTACACCTCAATTACACCTCAAATACCCTTGCATTTTATGTTCATAAGAAGTGTATAGAGTTACTACACATACATAGGGCGCCTAAAGGGTCAAAAAGACTTCCAGTATACTTCGAACGCTACATGGAGCGCCTAATGTGGACATGGAGCGCCTATACTAGGCGTTCGAAGTGTTCGGGGATGTGTCGTATACATCGAACGCCTACATGAAGCGCCTAATGTGACATAGAGCGCCTAATGTAGGTGTTCGAAGTGTACGGGGATGCTCTGGGACACATTGAACGCCTACATTAGGCACCTAATGTGACTTGAAGCGCCTAATGTAGGTGTTCGAAGTGTTCTGACGGTTCTAAACTGCAGTTTTTCTGCAGTAACTTTCCCCCAACACCTTTCTTCATCAACCCCTTTCATGTTCAACCCCTCAGGATCAATCTTAGCACCCTGATTCATCATGCTTAACATACCACTAACATGAATTGATTCTTAGACATGCCTAATAGTATCTACTCTTAACCTTCTACCATTCACAACCTTCAATAGATATCCTCAACCTTCCCAACACAACAAGACTATAACAAGGCTATCAATCATCCTTCAATTCTCTGCAACTCCTCTCAAACATCTAAGGTGTAGACAACCAACACAAGAACATAACAAAACAATAAACACAGCAAGAATACACTTTCATGGGCATGCTTGACAAACAACAAGCACCACGTAGATATTCTCAGAAATTTAGCCCAAAGAACATGACTTTACACAACTAACAACAACAATTACATATAGTAAAGCATTTAACATAAACAAATCAAAACTACTAATGTGTGATCCAAGTTTTCTCTTTGTAAGAACATAGGGCCTAAAGTATCAAAATTTGCGTAAAGCGTATAGAAAGATTACTTGCCTTTGTTTCTAGTTAAGCTTACGGATTTACTGCAGAATTTAGGTAAGGATTGCACCTAGATAGGTCGCTCTTTCTTCCTTTTCTTCTTCTTCTCTTCTTCTTCTCTCACTTTCTCCTTCTCTTTTCTCTCTGGCGGTTTTCCTATCCCTTTCCCTCTTCTTTAACCGCCCCCCCTTTTTAATCTAATGGGAAGTTATACAAAATGTTGTGTAACTCCCCTATCCTTTAGTAGGGGCCTTCTAGGTAATTTTTCTTAATTACCTTTAATTCTACTTTTAACCCCTTCTTCTTATTTTTCTATATTTTAAGTAACTAAGTATCACATCCTACATCATTAATTAAATTGCATTCAAGGTTGACCTAAAGTATTGAAAGTCATGTTTGAAAGTCATGGGGTATGACAATGAGGAAGTAGCATCTTTAAGTACCCCAAAGATGGGTGACCCAGGCAGCGGTGCCACAACCAAGCTTGCCTTTCTACCGTCCCATGAGTGAGCGCTGTCGTACCGTGTTGGCCTACCTCATCCACAAAGTAAAGGCCTCCACGTTTAGAACCACGCCCAATTATATTCCCCGTCCGAATATCTTGTAGAAGACAAAAGGATGGATGTATCAATACTGTTCAATGCAATTGTTTGGTGAGGTGGCTGATATACAATAATTTATGAGACAAGGTCGGCACATAAAGACAATTTTGAAGTATGAGATTGGACGAAATTCAGATACTACCCATTCCCTTGACCGGGGATAAGCCACCATTAGCGGTGCAAATAGATGTTTTTGTGGGACAATCCAGAGATTGGAAATCACGGATATCATAAGATATGGTTTCCGTGGCTCCGCAATCAAAAAGCCACTTTGGATTTTTTTCTTTATTAAAACAGGTGGAAATATAACTTTTGCCCTTATTTTTTACTTCCTTTTTTTTGGTAAAATGGCCTCCTGCCGGCCCTAAAGGCTGATTCTGGATCCTTCTCCTCTATTCCTCTGGGGATTCCGCAAAAGCTGTCCTCTGCGCTGCCAGCGATGGCAGCCTCTTGGTTGCCCGCGGTAGCAGTAGCGGTACCACCTTTCTTCCCCCGCTTCCGTTCATTTGGCCACCAGTCCGGATATCCTATCAATTGGAAGTATCCATATGCGATATGCCTACTCCCTCCACAGTGGGTACACCGAAGGTAAGCCTTCTCGTTTTCTTTGTGGAATGATGAGCCAGACTGAGCACTCCTAGTCTGATCTGACCGCACACCCTTCGGGGTCTGGACAGATTGCCCTGTCCTGGTTGGATTCGACCTTCCTCTCACCTGTAATCCACTACCAATGCCCTGTGGGTGAGTTTCTTGTGCGGTGTCTTTGTCTCCCTTCATTATATTCTGACGGTGAGCCTCCCTCCTAATCTGCGCGTATGCCTCTTCCACGGAGGGTAACGGATCTTTTTTGAGTATGTCCCTTTTTTCACTGTCAAATTCTTCGTTGATGGCCTGCAAAAATTGGTATAATCTGTTTTGTTGGTGGATTTGGTTATACATCGTCAAGTCTTTCGGGCAGTGCATTGGATTGGGCAGTCTTCTGTCTATATCTTTCCACACTGCTTGAATATGGCTGTATATTCGCTCAAGCGATTGAGCTCCCTGCTTAAGATTGTTAGCCCTAACAGTCAGGTCATAAATCTGTAGTGGATCTTTACCACTACTGTAAGTAGCCTCGATCCCTTTCCACAGATCCCAGGAAGTGGGATAGTCGATGTATTGGTTCACAATTTCTGGTTCAATATTCTCCAAGATCCAGGTAAGCACAGTGGAGTCAGATTGTCTCCACTGTTCATACACGGGATCTTCTTTCCGGGGAGGTGAGGCAGTGATGTGCCTGAGTCTCCCTCTCCCATCAATTGCCAGACTGATCTTCCTTGCCCACACAGAATAGTTGTAGTCATTGAGTTTATCAGTCAAGGTGATTTGTTGATTTGACGGTCCTTCTGCTGAGCTTGATTTCGGTGCCCATTTCTGTAATAATTCCAAGACTTGGGACAAGTTCAATGCTTCGGCCATTGGGTTGGTTGCCCCCTCAGACTGGGAAGCACTGGACTGAGGTATTTGGTCGGCCATAGTTTATTTCGGTCAGGTAAGTGTGAAGGTACGTGATGAGTTTTTTGGTATTTCTCCACGACTATGGATGAAACACCAGCTCTGATACCATATTTGCTAAAAAAATTATATTTGATAGAAGAAATCGTATGTAATTGAAGAAGAAAACTCTGTTTCTCTTGATTCAAGGCTGGGCATACTCCAGCATAAATAGTACAATACAAATCTTTTTCTAAGGAAAGTAGGACCAATCACAGTAATTACAGGATCAATCACAGTTATTACAAGGCAGCAATCTTGGCCCTAATTCTAGTGATTTGTTTCCTTCTTGATATGATTGACTTGTTTTCTTTTTCGTTGTGAACTTGCTGACAGTATGTTTAGCAATATCTGGTCAAGGTTGACGCCTAATATTTTTGTGAATTACGGTCAGTTATGCCGTTCTGGATTCGATTATTTTTAAAAGTAAACGATAGTGATAAAGAAAACTAAACGACCATTCTTCATTTTGACTTGAACAAGACAAACTCACTTCAGCCTTGAACAAGCCACACCATGCCAACGTTCACTCACTGGTCTATATAAACAGAATATCACTCAGTTAACGTGAGCGAAACAACAGCGTCTCAGAAAGAAAACATAGAAGGGTTTTGCATTCTCTAGCATCTAAAAATATATAAAAATGGCAACCATTCAACAAGTTATATTTCTTGCTTTTCTTGCTTCATCACTCTTTCATGCTGTCTCTGCAATTCCTGGTCAAGCATCTTTCTACACACAATATCTGCGTAAGTTACGCTCTGTTAGTCTGGTAACTCTGATTCTTCCATCATTTATTTATTATATAGGTATGGACCGAATTCCTTGAGCGATTTTAAGGAAGCATGATATTGATACTGTAACTCTACAGACAATAAAATAGTGAATTTTCGTTGGTTTATTATAGTGGAGTAGGCAAATCATTTAACCAGATAAATCATGTGTGGTCTTTGCTGTTCTCGTTTTCTCACCTAATTTGATTTCCGTTACACAATACGATCATACTTATCTTTAATTTCCGAATTTTAATTCTTCTATATCTCGGATTACACCACAAGCAATTCTCACATAGCGATATATGAAAATACCACGTAAGAGAACTCTCCATTGTTTTACAGCTTCTGCATGCTATGGGTTCCAAAACAAGGGAGTCATGATAGCAGCTGCCCCCCGGAATATATACAAAAATGGAGCTGCTTGTGGAAAATTATACCGCATCAGGTGCACCAGTGGCACCAACCTAGGCGTGTTACATCCTTGCCGTAACGGCGTAATAACTGTTAAGGTTGTAGATCTCTGCCCAGGTTGTTCAAACAACCAGTTTGATCTTTCTCAACAATCATTTTCTAGGATTGCAAACCCTGATGCGGGAAAGATCAACATCGCCTTTAGCCGGTACGTAAATTGAATTATGTCACAGACGACAGATTTTGAAATTTGTTTCTAGTATTTCTACATATAATTTTCACTTATGTTTTAATCTTTTGTTTTGTCAGGGTCTGAAAGATCTTTGATGATATCTTGAGGAAACAATGAACCATTAAGCTCCAATAAGGCCTTGGCGAATCATGAAGCTTGATGATTATGTTTGTTATGCATTTATGATTAAATAAAAAAAAACTAGCACAGACAAGAAAGTAGCACTTTCTCTGCTGAGATTCTAAATACCGCTGAAATGGAATAATTCTTATCTTCCCAAATTATATGTCGATGCTTAGCGATTCTAGTTATTTTCTGAATTTCGGACTTGTAGCTTAGATGAACACAAATCTTTTCACGCACTGTTATCAAATCTTCCCAGCATCATGGCGAACGGAAGAGCATACAAGCAAACAAGTCAACCGGTTTTGGAAATATTTGAATCCGCAATTACAACATCAAAACCTTATGCTAACTATTGAAATAAAAAGTTAAGGGAAAATAGTGGCTACTGTGAAAATAACTACTCTAATCACAAATTCAAGAATCAAGGAAGAAATTGAATCAAAAACAAGAGATTTTGATAGAGAGAATGAGAGAAAAATTGTTGGATTTAATATTGGGTCATTCTGCATACCCGAAGTCCATATATACATTCAAATTGAGAGGGAAGAAAGAAATTTAAAATGACTATTCTATCCTTACTAACTGTCTGCCTATAAACGAAATACAAAGGGCAAAAATGACATTTCACACATTCAAATCCTTCTCTCGACAGCACTTCTTCTCCGGCCAATCCTTCCTACTCCGACGTGCTCTTACCCCGCAAATTTCGGAATCCCCATGTGACACATATCAAAAACCTTCACACGGATTGCCAACTCATCATCCCATCATCTTGACCATCGATCCACTATTTGATCCAACGTCAACCACTCAATCAATGCTACTCTCCGCCGGATTGTGCTTCTTCTTGTTTTCCTTTCTGAACATCCCCTACAACATCCCTTCTCAAACCTGACTTACTAAAAATATTACACATTCTCATAGCAGAAGTCAGGTTCTGTAGTTTTATTGAGTCTAGAGCCTTTGTAAAGACATCTGCCAGCTGAAACTTACACTTAATAGGCATGGGATGAATCACTCCTTGTGATACTTGTCCCTGAAGATGTGGAATTTTATTTCAGTATGTTTTGTTCTTTCATGGAACATAGGATTCTCTACAATATAGATAGCGCTCTTATTGTCACAAAATAATTCCATTGGCCTTGACTGTTTAATGCCTAAATCTTGCAACAAGTACACAACCATTGTATCTCACACGTTGCTATTGCCATAGCCTTATACTCAGCTTCAGAGGAAGACTTGGACACAGTACTATGCTTTTCCAGGATACCAAGGAATTGCCTAACAACGCGCAATATCCTGTGATAGACTTTCTGGTTTCAACACACCCACCCTAATCATAATCAGCGAATCCTTTTCACTCTAGCTTGCCATTGCTGGGATAAAAGATACCCTGACCTGCTGTTCCTTTCAAATATCTCAGTAATCTATGTGATTCCTTGAGGTGTAACTCTTTAGAGGTATCAAGAAACTAGCTGAACTTCAAAGGATAGGTCTGGCCTTGTTATAGTGAGATGTAATAACTTGCCAATGGGTCTTCTATACCCGGATAAATCTACTATGGTTTTTGGATCACCATGAGGCAATTTTGAATTCTACTCCATAAGGCTCTTTGCAGGTTTGGAACCCAAAAGACATGTCTGCTCTATCACCTACAACGCATATTTTCTTTGGAAAATCATGATCCTCCCTGTGACCTAGCCGCTACAATACCGAGGAAATATTTTAAGGGACCCAAGTCCTTGATTTTAAACTCCTGGTGCAAGGCTTTCTTTAGGTTATGAATCTGTGAGAGGGAATTACTAGCGATAATGATGTCATCCACATACACCAAAATGACTATAGAAATGTCTCATGTTTGTCAGATGAACATTGCATAATCATCTTGGACTGAGAATAGCCTCAACCAACAAGAAATTTGGTTAGTTTAGTGATCCATTCTCTGCTTGCTTGTTTTAGGCCATAGAGGGACTTATGAAGTTTACACACCATATTGCTTGCATAAGCATTGATTCATTCTGGTAAGGTCATGTATATTTCTTGGCTTAGGTCACCATGTAGAAATGCATTGTTTATATCTAATTGATGTACATGCCACTGTTTGAGGGAAGATACTACAAGGAGTAGTCTGACTGTAGTTAACTTGGCAACAGGTGAGAAGGTACCTATGTAGTCAACACCTAATTGCTATGTAAATCCCTTTGCCACAATTCTGGCTTTATATCTCTCTATGCTCCCACCAAAGTTATATTTAACCTTGTATACCTACTTGCAACCAATAGGCTTCTTTCCATCGACAATGGAACCAAGACCATGTATGTTTAGCCTCAAGTGCAGCTAACTCTAGTTACATTGCCTTCTACCAGTGAACAGATTTGACTACTTCTTGATAAGATGTTGGTTCCTGTAGCACACTAATATTAAGAGCATATGATCTAAATTAGGAGTTAGTGAATCAAAATACATGTAATCCTCAAATAGGCTAAAGAGTGGATATAGAAGATGCAAGATCAGAAGATAGAAGGTGAGTAGATGAGTTGTGTAAGAGCCCACAGTAGCAGTCTTAAAGATAGCTAGGGGTTGTTTAATTCTAGCAGACCTAGAGCATTCATGTTTATCAGTCTGGGATACATGTAAGTGGATCTCAATCCAGTATAAGGATGAATGTCAGGCTGAGGTGTGGTAGATTGAAGAGAGTTGGAGTCATCTGAGGTTGCTTCTGATGCATTGAGACCCTCATGATGTGAAGAATGGCTAGGTAATGGTGCAGATAAATCATCTGATGGAAGACTCAGAGGATTAGGAATATTATCTAGAGATATGGCAATGTTATGATTTGAAGTGGGAGGTGATATATTTGAGAAGGAATCAGTGATAAATGGAAAGGTATTCTCATGAAAGTGAACATCCCTAGAAATGAAGATGGTCCTTGTAGCAATGTTCAACATGAGATAACATTTAGTATGATAAGGTAATCCAAGATAAAGAGATGGAATACATCTTGGCTCAAACTTATCTTTACATGAAGAAGTACTGCTAGCAAATGCAAAGCAACCAAAGGCCCTGAGATTCTGATATAATGGTATATTCTTAAAAAAGAGTTGATGAGGTGTTTGTTGATGTAATGGTGTGGCCGAATGTTGATGAGATAGACGTATATTGGACACAAAATCCCCAAAAGAAGATAGGTATGTTTGCCTGAAATTTAAGGGCTCTTATTGTATTGAGTATATGTTGGTGCTTGCATTCAATAATGCCATTTTGTTGTGCAGTGTCGACACAACTGGTTTGGTCTATAATTCTTTTGTCATAAAGAAATGGTCCATCTTAAACTCCTGACCATTATCAGTTCTTATGCACTTGATGCATTTGTTAAACTGAGTAGAAACATATTGGCAAAAACTTTCAACAATGTGTCTGGTTTTTCTGATTTTTGTTTCAGAAAATACAGCAACTATATCTTGTATGATCATCAACAACGGTAAGAAAATAACGTTGACCGTACACAGTGAAGTGTTTATAAGGACCCCAAATATCAATATGCACAAGGTCAAAGGAAGATTCAGAGAATGATATAGACACAGGAAAAGGATTTCTTTTCATTTTGGCCAAAATGCATACATTACATTTATGTGATACTTCATGAGCATAAACACAACTATCAAGCTTTTGCAATTCTTTTATTCTAGGCATGATGCATGACCTGGTCTATATGCCATAACCAAGAAGAGTCTGAAAGTTGGGCAGCAACTGACAGACAACTAGAAGAAGTTGTTGCTTGTTTAGGAACACCATGGAGATAGTATAGACCTTTGTGTTGTTCACCATTTAAGTATGTTCTTGTGCGAGCAAGGCTGCTTGACATGACTTATTGTCTTGATCCATTTGTGCAGATTCAAGCTCTCTATTCACGGCCACAGTCGAATTCACTTGGCTTTTAGGCTTAAAAGCTGGTGGGTATCTATGTTTTCTGTAACATCTTTGTTCAACATGTTCAATCATACCACAGTGTGTACACAGTGGTCTCTTATAATCATCAGGGAAAAACCTACCACTCTCCCTTCTATAGTTATTGTCTCCACCTCTACTAACATACGCATTAGCACTTGCAGCCATACTTTCAAAACTTCCTTTCATAAGTGCCATTGGATTATTACTAAAAGATCCTTGAGAATTCAAACTATTCGACTTCCTCTCATACTTCAAGGCCATTTCAAACACAACATCAATTCTAGGCAACGAAGTCATGACAAAAACTTGAGATTTTACATGATTAAATTCTTTATTTAGACCTTTCAAGAATTTTATAACATAATCACTCTCCACAATTCATGCATTTCAGTCACACATCACATCTACAACCACGACAGGTACACATTGGAACATGCTTCAGTGCCACCATTTTTTCCACACTACCATCACCTTAGTAAAATAGTCATTTACAGAATCACTTTCTTTCTTAACTGCATAAAAATTCTGCAAAAAATCTGAGAGCCTACCACACCTACGCTTTAAATCATTCCTGTTGAGAAGCCGACGTTTGAGTGATTTGAAAATACATGTTTTAAGTGTTACGTGTTTTCAAAATGCATGATTTAAGTATTACATGACATGCGTACATGATAATTATGCTTTACATGTTTATATATATTGTTGTCATACTAACATGCCATGAAGCGTTAAGGCTTACATCAAATGGCAAATTTTTTTTGTCTTTATACTATTTTCAGGTGCCATGTTGAATGAACTAAACTAGTTCATTTAATAAAGTGCTTAAGGAGATGAACTAACTAGTTCATTAAATGAAGAGCTTAAAGGGATATATTTGAAGATAGCTATTTGGCAACAAATTTGGAATGGAAAGTTCTCTCCTTAGTCTTACACACACGACACCTATATATATGTGATATACATACATACATACATACACATATATATATATATATGCATATATATATATATATATATATATATATTTTACAACGACGAACTATACATTTCTATCCCGACGTTTCACCAACACATCATACACATCATAAACGTACGTCGACATCACACTACCATATACATATTATATTTGTGAGCATATACAGGTTCCATATCATACATTACAGTACATGTAAAATTATGCGGACATGTCATGAGTCCATAAACCGAAAATTGCTGCATCGGGTGACTACCGAACCATCACCGACATATCACATACTTACCATATAATAATGGCCAGCCTATATACACTCCAAACACTCAAAAGTTTCATGCACCACATGTCTACATCAGCCCCTAAGTCATACTATGTTTACACATATCAATTACTTAGAATTTGCCTTGATTTGTTAGAAATTCAAATTCAAAGTTTTTCATCACATCAACAGTTTTTGTTCTCAGCTTTTGGAGCTAAAAATACACTTTATATTAGGTATATTATGTGTGACATAACATATTTTACATGTCTAAGATGTTTGAAACTAACTGGAGAAAAATCGCGTAATCGGCGAGAGTCGAAAATTTGGTTTTCTACACTTATCTTACATAGGACGTTTTTCATTCTGTGTAACATGTATCTAGACACTTTTTACATATCTAAGACACATTGGAGTATTCTAGAAAAAAAATTAAGGGTTGATTGAGATTTACCATATGTAAGAAGATATTGCACCATTATTTGACAAATTTCATAAAAGAATTTCAGCACATGGGAGCTGAACATATACATGCCATTTTCAGCCTACATGGAGCTTAGGTGGAGCTTGATTGACACTTTGATTGGTGGAGGATGAGCCACAAGTGCTTGGTGACATTGAAAAAGGCCAAGACACACCAGGAAAGAATTCAAAATCAAGCAAAATGCTAAAGGTTTTTAGCGCATGCTAACATGGCCATTTTTTGTCTGTTTTAAATTTCTTCCAAAAATGAGGGGCAATCACATCTTGATTGATTGACAATTCACATATTTGATTTTTGACATGTGCTTCAGATTTTGTTTGATAAATTTTCAAGTCATATTATTATGTGCCAAGGTGGAAAATGATGGCCCTATCATGGAGAGACAACTAGACGAAAGCACATCCTTTGTCTAATCACATTTCTCCTAGTAAGCAAGGATGTGTCACAAAATTATACAAAGCATCTTCCAAGGGTATTCAAGATAGATTTTCAAGGGAGAGCTCAGCCAAGGGGGTGTGTCTGTAGCGCCCCGCCCGAAACCAGGGTTCCGGCTCAGTGTACCCGCTGTACTCTACTCCAAAGAGTACAAGGCATCGATACTATACATGTGCATGTCGACATGAATAATGAATCGACAAGCAAAAGCAACATAATATAAAAAAATCATAATCGACATACAACGTAGTACATCATCATCTGTACTAGTCATAATATATAGAATACTTAAATCTTCTGAAATACATCATAAACCAATACTTAACACCTTCGAATCAAATCTATCGGCATGTTTCTTCGTTATCAATGGTCTATCTAGCATGTCCTCAACAAGCATGTATAGTCATACCTGTTATATGGAAAGTGATAGATAAGGCAAGTATGAGTGATGGCCAACTTTTAATTGCTCAGCAAGTAGTCTTACTAGATACGACATGTGGATCATACATGGAGAGAAGGGGTGACAAAATATAATAACCATGAATATCGAATATAATAATCATGTCTCCATTTAAATCAGTATAGCATAACCGTAAACTGAAAGTAGGTAAATAAGGAAAATTTCACAACATACATAACATCATCCTGTGCTACTTAATCTGTAACACCATATAGCGTTCATACTTAGCTTCTAATCCATAACTTATACTATCATCGCAAATCTTACATGTACTACTCTTTCATGCGTAAACATTACATTGACCATTGTATTGCCATCATAGACTTAAGGAATTCTTAATCATAAGCCTAAGGTGACATGATCATGACATGATGCATAAAACATCATCATCATCATCATCCGGACCCAGTATATCCCAACGACAGCAAAAGCTATCGTTAGGGTCTGGGGAGGGTAAGTGCTAAGTGGTAAGCTATCATAAAACATGACTTTTCATAACATGAAGACATAACTTTTTCATAATTGGCTATAGCACTTTTCATTAGAATAATAATACACGACATATCGATTGATTCCCCATATAGTACAGGTACGACATAAAACATCTTAAACACATATACTGTACTAACGGTAACACGCTATGACGGAGATCCCATGTCCCAGACCCAGTGTTACACTCGACCATAAATGCAATTAGACGGAGATCCCGTGTCCCAGACCCGGTGTACACTCAGCCTGAACATAATCATATGCCCCTGACACCTACCACCCAGGTACCGATGTCACACTGACGAACATAACATAACATATCGTGTGTCAATGGAATCAATCATCTCGCATTTATTATTCACATACATATGAACTTTTAAACATGGAATGCGATAAAATCACTTTTCAAACTTTCATTTCATGCAACGTGAGACTCGATCATATGAGGATACTTTGGTCATTCTACATCTTGTAACATCATCTTTTACTTATTTTCATTCTACATATCATAACTTAAAGAAATACCATAACCATACTTCCTTAATATCAATCTACACATGTATTTCATAATTCATAACATCAGTACATAGAACATATAATTCCTATTTTCTTTAACATATCATCTAGGAATTTCATAACTTATATCTTGACTTACACATAATCATTTATTACACATATGAATATAAATAACATGAAATAAACTCGTTAACATCATAACATCGTATTTGAACATGTATATATGGATATTTGTATGTGCAATATATACTTCCATACATATGAGTATTCTTTAAGTGTATATAGGTACAATAAAATATATATATTGTCATATTTCATAAGTAGATGCATAAATCATAATATGGTCATTCTTTTCATACTCTTAATATTTCTTTTATACATATGTACACAAACATAAAATATAATAAAATCATTTAATCATAATATGCCTAATGGCCGATTTATATATATGGTATGTACATATTTTAAAAGTCATTTTTTTGATATATTATATAATATCTAAAACTTATTAATTTTCAAATCTTAACATATATATGTGCATATAAACATTTTAAAATCATTTTAATATTTAAAACTTTATAGACAAAAATGTATATGTATACTTATATTTATACACTTCTTTTTTGTAATATTTAGTATACATATCTTGGTCACTTTTATACATTAATTTATGTACAACACGTATTTATCTTTATAAAGTGAGTTTAAACTATTTTTATCAAATAAAGGCATTATGGCAGAAAATATGTATAATTTTGTACATATATATAAAATCATTTATGGCATATTGTATACTATCCAAAACTTCTTTATCTTCATATTGTAACATATATACGTGTATACAAATATTTTAAAATCATTTCCACCCTAAGAGGCCCTATGGCCGAATTATATATATAGGCATGTATGCCTATATATATCTAACGTTTATGACCAATTATATAATATACATAATTAGTTATTTTGTTCTATATCTTTACAAATACTACGTACTTGTATATGTATATATTATACTTAAAACAATTTTAACAAAAGTATAAACATTTGGCCAAAATTATATATATATATATATATATATATATATATATATATATATATATATATATATATATATTTGTAATATGGTTTCCTCCACCATAACGAAGGTTTTTTAATAATATAAGATAGACTTCATTTAAAAAAATATATATATATAAAATTGAAGAAATGTTTGGCACGGTGGAATAAAGAAGTCTTTGGTAATATCTTTGATGCTGTTGCTGCAGCTGAAGAGGAGGTAACGAAATGTGAAAGGCTATATGATGCACAACACTCGGATGAGGCAAGAACGACATATCATTTAGCTATGGGTCAACTGTGTCTGGCACAAAAGCATGCCATGCTATTCTGGAAACAAAAATCTAATGTAAAGTGGATGAATGAAGGGGATGCGCACACAAAATTTTTCCATTAGAAGGTAAATGAGAAGCGGCAAAGACAGAGCATCCAGCGTATTAGACGAGACGATGGGGTGAAATTGGATTCCCAGCAAGATATTAAGAATGAAGCAGTTCGATATTTTCAACAATTATTTACAGCTGAGGCAACCAATAATTATGAGGAGATACCGCAATATGTGCCACAGCTGGTTTCAGATGAGGACAACACGGAATTGCTACGAATGCCAGAATTTTCAGAAGTTAAACAAGTAGTATGGGACTTGAGTCCATCTAGTGTGGCTGGGCCGGATGGCTTTCTTGGGTCCTTCTATAGACACTTTTGGGACGTTATTTCTATGGATGTTTACAAAGAAGTGCAGGAATTCTTCATAGGGATTCGTCCGCCTGCTAAACTGGCAGCTGCGCTTATTACATTGATACCAAAGGTGGCCAATCCTATATCATATACTGAATATCGCCCCATATGCTTAACAAACTTTATGGCTAAGGCTATAACCCGCTTAATATCCACACGTCTTTCAATTTTATTGCCTAAAATTATATCTCTAGAACAGTGAAAGGTAGGGATATCACGGAACAAATACTCTTGGCCCAGGAAATGGTGCACATTATGGATAGACCATCATGAGGAGGTCACATATTTATTAAACTGGATATGGCAAAGGTGTTTGACAGAGTTTGTTGGACCTTCTTACGTCTAATACTGGCAAGGATGGGATTTCATGCACGTCTAATTCGACTGATCATTAACAATTTGTCGGCCACACGGTGTTCAGTACTAATTAATGGGAATCCTGCAGGTTTTTTTCCATCACACGCGGAGTTAAACAGGGTGATCCACTTTCTCCTTTATTATTCATACTTGCCTCCGAAGGCTTTTCATGAGGGCTTAATGCGTTAATGGGTAATGGCACTATACAAGGTTTTCAATCGGGAAGAGTACCTAAAGTAACCCACCTGGGGTTCGCTGATGACTTAGTAATATTTTGAATGGAAGCTTCAGAAATCTGCAACGCTTCCGGGATTTTTCGGACTCTTATCTGGCTGTTTCGGGACAATTGGTTAATTTGCATAAGAGTCAGGTAGTAGTAAGCGCAGGAGTGCAAGGTACTAGAGTTTCACAATCTCTTGGCATGAGATTATCTAATTTTCCAATTAAATATCTTGGATCATACTTACATAAGGGCATCAATCGGGCCATGTATTGCTCTTCATTAATACATCATTTTGACTGTGCTCTTAACTCTTGGTCATCGAAGCTCTTATCCATGGCAGGCAGATTAATTTTGGTGCGGCATGTTATGTGTTCAATGCCTTTACATATACTAGCAAGTTCTAAGCTTCCAAAGAGTGTAATCACTGCTCTATCACGCAGAATGGCAACTTCTTATGGAAAGGTGGACATCATTGGCAATCATGGGTAACCATATGCAGTCCAAAGGAATATGGTGGGTTAGACGTAAGGCACTTAAATACCTTGCAGCAGGCTTACAATTTTCGATTATGGTGGAAATATCATAACTCTTCCACTTTATGGGCTCAATTTAGCCGAGCCAAATATGGAAGAAGATCAACATTGTATGCTCATATTTACGAATCCCCTACTTGGAAGCGCATCTGCAGCATTGATTCTTTTATGATCCAGCACGTCCAAACCTCGCAGGATGGCTACATATGGTCTGTGGACATCAACGGTCAGTTTTCGCTTAAATTTGCATGCATGATTTTATCTACAACGTTAACTACTTCATATCCGAAGCAAATCTGGTGGAAGACCTTGCCTCTAGGGTGCTGCTTATTTTTATGGAGATTATGGAGACGTTCACTACCAATACTTGACAACTTGCGGATTTGGCAAACTATATTTACTACCCAATGTGTTTTTTGCAAGAAACAAACAGAGGATTTGAATCATTTATTTTTAACATGAGCCAATATTTTCCCATTGTGGCAAGAAATTTCAATCACTTTCTCTGGTCCCGTTCCATCTTCTGAATCCATACGTTTGTACTTGGTGAGATGGTGGAGTGTGTCCTCTTCGCATACAATGTTAGGCCAGTTGCGAGCAGTAGTGCCATCTTTCATGGTTTGGGCAATTTGGAAAGAATATGCATGTATCAAGTTTGGTGATGATGTTTTCTCTAATCATCGATTGTTTCAAAGAGCACGGGAACATATATACACTTGGTGTGATGCAACACAACATCGTAAATTTTCACAACAAATTCCACACTTGGTGATGAGACACTTTTCTCCAAAGATAGCGAGGAGGCTGCCCAAACTTGTACGTTGTAAACTCAATGTATTTGTCATCTGAGGTCAGATGTGCTATCTTGCTGGACACTATGTTGCCAACCTTTAGATTTTGATCATTAAGTCTCCCAATGGGTTGGTACGACATGCATATGGTTGCCTATGTCTTCGCAAGGCATAGGCAACGTTGGTATAACTTTACACTGATAATTTATTCATTACCTTCGCTTCTCTTCATACTGATATATACTTCTTATGATAATCTTTTGCGTGTTTTTCTGAGGGAACTGTTGCGTATATGGACAAAATTCAGCAACATGGGCATCCCTTGCGTTCTCATCTTCGGTTGCCTGTATTCTGGATGAATACAGGCAACGTTGGTATGTATCAAATTTGCAACAATTTCATCATATTATTTTCGTATAATCTCTTGATTACTCATTGGTTATTCTATGTTATTTGGGAGTCACACTGGGATTTGCTACCAACATGGCATCAATGGCGCTATTTCGAAGATTTTGCATGCTACATAAATAAAAGGCGATGGTGGAAACAACGGCATAATTCTTTGCCACATTTATGTCTTCAAAGATTTAAACAACTTATACCTCATTTTCATTTCATTAATCCTGTTATTTCATTAGCTAATTTTTTGCGTAGCATGTACAATTTTATAATGCTATTTTGTTTACTTTGGGAGAGTCTCCCGCCATAGCTAGGATGACAATGTAACCACGGTATTCCTCCGCCACAAGTGAGGGTTCTATTTATTAATAAAACGCCAGGACGGTACCGCCCCGTCTTTCATCAATATATATATATATATATATATATATATATATATATATTCAAAACTTACTCATTTTCCAATAATAGCATATATATGTGTATATAATTATTTTAAAAACATTTTAGCCACAATTATCTTTTTGACCGAAAATATAATATATTTTATTTTAACATATACACACAAGTGGATATATTTCTTAATGCGCATGTGTATATATATATATATATCTATACCTACTTAAAATCATTTTATTGTCAAACAAAATATGGGTCCGTTTGTATATGTAAGTATGTATTCAATACATACCTAATTATATTACATATTTTACTATATATTATACATCTATATTTACATATATACTTATATAACTTATACTAAAACAATTTATTTCCATTGAATTGGCCTAATGTCGTAAGTATAATGTGTATATGTATATAAAGATAGTTTCATATATATCCTTCTATATCATTTTATATATATATATATATATATGTTTATATATATACACACACACACACACACACAATGCCATTTTCTTGTCACTACTACTTAAGGCCGTAAGTATATTTATATGACATATATACGTATAGATACATGTATATATATATATATATATATATATATATATATATATATCATATAAAACTTAGATTTTTACATATTCTTTGAGGAAAAATCTTTAATATACTACATGATGATCCAACTTTGATATAAACATATATACTAAACATTTGAAAATCCATGTAGGATCTAGGAAGAGTACTTGCCTTTACCACTTTTCCTACACTTTAAAGTGAAGATTTCTTCACTTGAGTTGGAAGAAAACTCCTCCTCCTTTGCCTAAGTGACTCACGGTTTTACCAACAAAAATAGAGAGTTAGTGAACAACTTATGGTAATAGACAAATGGAAGAAGATTAGTTAAACTTATGTGATGTTTTTACATTGCTACATCTTGGATTTTTAAACCCCAAAATTCAGCCTTGATGTTGGAAATAAAGGAGAATGTTGTAGCTATGGTTTTGGAGGTGTGTATGAGACGAAGAAAAGAAAATCACTCTTTGTTCATTTATTGTAACTCAATCCCATGTGTAAAAATGGAGGTTGGAAGATTTTTTTTTCTTTTTTGGAGAGGGAAGAAAAGGTTGATTGGAAGATAAATAATTGTTGAAATGTTGTATGGAAGAAATGAAAGAGTGTTTGAACTTAACCTTGAAGATGTGTATATGAGATGAAATGAAGAAAATTTTTCCTTCTTGCCTTTGTTGTTCTCCGCCATGGTGAAGAGAAAAAGTAGTTTTGGAAGTTTCAGTTGTTTGGAAGAGAGAGAAGAGAGGATTTTTGGTGGAAGAAGATGGGTCAGAATGTAAGATATTGGAGTGTGTAGTGGAAAGGAAAAGAAGAGGGTTTCTCCTCTTTGTTGGTCACGTATGAAATGTGAGGGGGAGGAGAGAGGAAAGTGAAAAATGAATGGAGAAGGTTGGAAGAAAGTGGGAGGAATGATGGTGATTGGAAATGTGTAAGAAAGTGGAGTGGAAAATGGATAAAAAGAGAAAAGGTTACCCTTTTCTCGAGCCTTCAACCATAAGTAGGGATGGGGAGGGAGAGAAGATATTTTGTTGGGGAGAAATGATAAGAATATAGGGTAATAAATGTGAAAGAAAAATGTGTAAGAAAAGGTGTAAGAAAAAGAAGAAGAGATGCTGACATTTGAATAGCAAGAGGGGTGGCCCGTAGGTTTTGCGGAGAGGAGAAAAGTTTGTCTTTAATGAAATGTAGGATAGAGTAGGAGAAAATGTGATAAAAGTGTGTATTGGAATTATCGTATCGGGTATTTTTATTTGGTTTAATTTATATCTATCGACTTAGGTTTCTACCGACCAATTTATTTAAACCGTATCGTATGTCCAAAACGTTCGTTATCTAGTCCCGTCAAGTCTCGCTATATCCGTTAACTTATTGTTTGGTTATTTTGCCGAGTGTTTCTAATCTCGATATTTAATATCGATGTCTTTATTAATCATAAATAAAATTTAAATTCCATTGAAATTTTTTTGACATAGCCAACTTGCGTTCCATTTTTCATTGTATTATTTCATTTCCATTGATCCGGAATTTCGGGTAGTAACATTCTTCCCCCCTTATAAAAAGTTTCATCCTTGAAACTTAGGGTTGTTTCGATTTTATACTTAGAGATTTAAACACTTAATTTCTAGCGTCATCTCTTAATCGCCTATTATTCAACTTAATATTAACCGACTTATGATCAAATTTTTCTTAATTTACTATTTTCGTATACCTCCTATTTGTCCGCTTAAGTATTCTACAATCTCATATTTCTGCGTGTTACAGTAACATTTATACTTACCAATTTCAGTCACTAATCCTCATGTTGTACCCATCGTAAAACTATGATGTACCCCCGATGTACGTGAAGTGGCTTAATAAAAAGTCCTATTTCTCAATTTCAATTTTCTACATTCCAATTATTTTATTTCTTTTATAGATCCCTTAAGATAAATAATATTATATAAGTAAATATCTAAATTATAAGTATGGATAATGCTTCATGGTGAAATACCTATTATGCCCTCACAACATTTCGAAAAAAAAGAGGGAAAGAAAATTGGCCATGCCTAAGAGCATCTAGAACCATCCTCTTTTAATAACTTAACTAACCCACTAAAAAGATTTTTTTAAAACCAACCCTCAAAAGCTTCAACTACAATTAAGTAGCCAACATCCATTATTTCCCTCTCATGATTGTGTATCAAGACAAGTGAAGAGTCTCCTTTTTCCCTCCTTTTTTACATTCGGCCGGTAGCCCCCCTTGAAGCCTCCATGGATTCTTCTTCAACCTCATAACAAACAAGATACATTCCATCCACATTCCATCCACTAAATTCCTCTTAAGGCAATATACAAACACTTCAAGAGATTCAAGTACTCAAGAAACCTCTTGAGCAAAGGTGTTCTTAGAAGTACTCCAAGACCATCTCCTTCAACTCTCAAGCTTCAAGCTAGGTAAGCAAGTCTCCTAAACATCTCCTTTAATCCTAAGATATCCACTTAGGAAGCTCACTTTGTTCTCCATTCCTCCCCAAACACCCATGGCCTTGCATGTGCCTCTAGGTGAGGAATCTTCAAGATCCTTGGCGTAGGAGTCCTTCAAGTGAGCCATTCCAACACAAGTTCCATATTGGTAAGGATTTTAAACCTCGATATGTCCATTATAACTCCCCATGAAGCTTAAAAATCGGATGTTCCCTAACCACCCATAAACCGTGAGACTTAGGAAGAAAAAGGGAGGTGATATCTTCAAGCTCTAAAAAAGTGGTGATAGTTGGTGGCTAGGTTGCAACACTAAACTATTTTGGTAAGAAACTCTATCCTGAATATAGTTCATTTACGTTTGGATTTAAGGATAATGCTAACCTCCATCTTTGACTTCAAAACCGTGTACACAACGGTGAAGTAGGGGAGATTTTAAGCTATTTGATCCACTCTAAGCTAAGAAGAATTTCGGACTCAACAAAAGGCAAGTATACTTTAGAATTTCATGATTTATTCACGGAGTTATGACTTGAATGTTTAGTCATAGTAGAGTATGATTTTTAGATGACATGGTAAGCATGAAATAGTAAAGTTTATGAACCTCGATGAATCATTAGTATGAAAGCTTACCTGTTTGATTGTGTTACTTGATGGACATGTTAAGACCCCTCTTATTAGTATGTAGAGCGTTGTATAATTCTTATATTCAGGCTGCAATAGTAACATAACAAGGAATGGTACGAGTCTTGTATGTTTCGTGCTCCATGATGCGTGTAATAGCCAAAATGTCAAGATAAGTGAACTATTTTGGAATTTTTGGAAAATCAGCCTTAGAAGACATTTGAAGGTACTAATGGGTGTTAAAATAAGGTACTATGGTCCATAAGAATGTTGGTCTAATCACCCATGATGAACTATGTTGAGAATGGTGTTGAATCATGAGTCTTGGATGAGTATATTGGTGTGTGCTAGTTCGGCCTTAATAAGGTCTAATAGGAAATGGATGGTGCTTATTTTTCCTCATTTAGGAGCATGTTTAGGACTTATTCTCATAAGGATTTATGGCTGGAAAATTTGGATATCGAGTACTAAGTAAAGTCTATGTGTTCCAAGTTGTGCTATAGAAGTTAAAAATGAAATTAGTCATGACGTCGGTATTGGTGAGGTTGCTTGGTTTCATCACCGTGTGTGTGTCTAAATAATAACCTTATAATCTGAGAATAAATGTTTTTGGCTATGTAATATTGTGGTTAACATGTAGGATTAAAGGATGAAGGGGTAAATAATGCGCGTGACAAGAGACAAGGAGTGGTTTAAGAAAATTTCCGGAAATAGAACTGTTTTGAGTGTCATAACGATTAGCCTTGAAATAAACCTTGTGATTGTGAAAATAACCTCAAATTTGGTGTATTGGTAGGCCATTATGTATATTAAGTGTGTGTGTGGTGGATTGATAAAAAAACTAGTTCTATAATCTTAAAGGAACCTTAAGGTGAACCTGTGCAAAACAGAATTCTGGGCGTATATGTTCGGGAAACATAATTGTTTAACTACTTTAAAGGTCTTGGATTGCCTTCAAATTTTTATGGGAGTAACTTAAAGCATTGGGTCAGATGTCTATGTAAAGAAATTGGCTAAAAGTATCCATTTAAGGGGTTAACAACTGAAGAGAAGTTAGATGAATGTTTTTGGAAATCTGGGCAGAATGTTGGGTTATAATGTTTGGGCTTATCCTTAATTGTTTAGGCGTGATGATGGCGTTTGGGCTTAAGAAAATTATTCCCCAGTGTGTTAACTTTATTTTCCAGGTGTCATATGTGAATAATGGATGATTTAAGGGTCATGAAAACGGAATGGAACAGGTACTACACAGCAGAAAGTTCTGCTGTGCCATGTTATGTTGGAACCCGAATTTGAACCCCTTATGTTTATTAGATTGTTACGAAATTTTTATGATTGATAGCTAGGACCCTAAAGTGCATGCCGTATAAAAAGAGTCAAGGAATAAGTTGTCTAAGTTGCATTTTGAGCCAAGGAAAATGGGTGCGATCTTCTGGAAAGTTATTTTCAGCCTATGGGATTGTACCTACGTCATGACCTAAGGGATTTTTAAGATGATTCATGCCAAGATTCTCATTGCATTTCATCCCATGTATCATGCATGACCATGTGCATTACGAATCTGATTTTCCTCTAATATTTCCTTATGCAAGCAAGTTTTTTTCAAGTAAGCAAGTTTTCTTTATGCAAGTATGTTATTTATGGTCCCATGATTTTCAAAAGAAATGCTCTATGACTTCCTTGCCGGCTTAGCATGCTCACAACGCGAGCCAGACCCGGAGTTAATATGTCTGATGACATGATATTTTCTGGACCCATTCCAGACCCGGGGTTAATTGGTCTGATGATATGTTCTGGACCCGACCCAGGCCGGGTTTAATCGGCCTGATAATACGTTCTGGACCCGTCCAAGACCCAAGGTTAATTGGTCTGACGACATGTTTTGGACCCGTTCAGATCCGGGGTTAATTGATCTGACACTCTGTTTTCTTTTATACTTGCTTTATGGGACCAAATGATGATTTTGCCATGACATGACATCATGCATTGCATCTTGCATACATTGCATCTTGCATATTTGGTGTGCACCTTTCATGATTAGAACGGTTAAGTTAACAGGTATATGATAATGCCAGAATAGTATTATTCGAGTTATGATTAGGTTATATCTTCTGCGGATCAAGGATTAAAGGCCAGATATGAATTAATGTTGGTTCGTGGGGTTTGCATTCACGTTATGATTCTTTATTTATTTCATGATGGTTTATTGTATGCTTGCTGGGTGATTTTATCACTCATACCTTTATTTTTCTCCCAGAGCCCGAGAATGCCAATGTTGAGTGGATCGATGATGAACCGAGAGTGCCATACCCATAATCAAGAAGCCGAGAGAAGACAATGCTTAAGGACTTTTGTGCTGACATGATATTTGTACTATGGACTATGTGTGGAACTTTTGGGATTTCGGTTTTACTTCATTTTGTTGGACCGTGTTTGGGACCTAATATTTTCGACAAGCATGTTTATTTCGAAGTTTTTAATTCTGCCTAAATTTTTCTACTCTATTAAATGTTAACATGGTAATCCATGACTTAGTTATGGATTTTTACATGTTATGCATCATGCTTTGTACTCTCCGTAGTGAAGTACGGCGGGTGCACCGTATTCGGACAAGGTCCATTGCGGGGCGCTACACCTCATCCGATTAAATCTTATATCATCTCCAATCTATTCATGCTTACTCAAATTCAAGTTATGCACATTACTCTAATTCAGGTAATCCAATGTCCTTCAGAATTCATAATTTAACTCCCGATATGCTATGACTCATTATATTCTTATCTCTATTTATATAATCGTACTCTTATCACTATGAGTTTACATCCCTAATGCGACTAACATCTTTGACCTCCTATAAAATTTCTAATTTCATCTTCTTAATCATACTCATACTATTTGTGCAATGCATTTACGAAACCTTAATCGTCATGTTTCTTATAAATCACTGCTTATAGTTCTACTACATATCATATCTTAATCAGTCTACGAAATTCTATCACCATCTCCAAATATTTTCTCAAATAGAGCTGAACATTAAATTGTAGAAATTTCATTTTTATGACTACAATATTACTAACAAGAAAAATAGAATTGAGGTATTCTAGTGACTTGACCTGTATAAATGTCGGAGAGCCTAAACAAGCTACTTATACTCCTATTCAGTTATACTCTCTGGTTTCTCTTCAGCGATACACTAAAACCTTATCAACTTTCCAAAGATCTTTCCTAGTGGGGAAATCATAGCAAAGTACAAGAGAGGATGATTTCTTTGACCAATGAGTGTTCTAATGTCAACTCTTAACTTCTTATGTCACAATTCATATATGCCTAATACCGTTCTATTTTTCTGATACTAAGGCTGTCAATTTCATCTAAGATCGTTTCTTACATCTATGATCATTTCTTAAATTCTAATATCACTTCTTAAATTCATGTCGTTGTTTACTTATGTGTCCGCAGTGGGTCTAGAGCCTTTGCTCTGATACTAACTGTAGCGCCCTGCCTGAAACCAGGGTTTCGACTCAGTGCACCTGCCGTACTCTACTCCAAAGAGTACAAGGCGTCGATACTATACATTTGCATGTTAACATGAATGATGAATCGATAAGCGGAAGCAATATAATATAAACAAATAATAATCGACATGCAATGTACTACATCATAATCTGTACCGGTCATAATATATAGACTGAAATCTTCTAAAATACATCATAAACCAAGACCTAACGCCTTCAAAACAAATCTCTCGGTATGTTTCTTCGTTATCAATGGTCTATCTAGACTGTCCTCAATAAGCCTGTATAGTCATACATGTTATCTGGAAAGTGATAAATAAGGCAAGTATGAGCGATAGCCAACTTTTAATCGCTCAGCAAGTAGTCTTACTAGATACGACTTGTGAATTATACATGGAGAGACGGGGTGACAAAATATAATAACCATGAATATCGAATATAACAATCACGTCTCCTTTTGAATCAGTATAGCACAACTGCAAATTGAAAGCAGGTAAATAAGGAAAATTTCACAACATACATAACATCATCCTGTGCTACTTAATCCATAACACAATATAGCATCCATACTTAGTTTATAATCCATAATTTATACTATCCGCGCATACCTTACATGTGCTACCCTTTCATGCGTAAATACTACATTGACCATTGTAGTGTCATCATAGACTTGAGGAATTCTTAATCATAACCATAAGGTGACATGATCATCACATGATGCATAAAACGTAGCTTTTCATAAACATGACGTGCTTTTCATAACTTGCATAACATGACATTTTCATAACATGAAGGCATAATATTTTCATAATTGGCTATAGCACTTTTCATTAGAATAATAACACACGACATACCGATTGATTCCCCATATAGTACATGTATGACATAAAACATCATAAACATATGTACATGTACTAACGGTAACGCGCTATGACGGAGATCCCAACGCAATCAGACAGAGATCCTGTGTCCCAGACCCAGTGTTACACTCGGCTTGAACATAATCATATGCCCCTGACACCTACCACCTCGGTACTGATGTTACATTGGCGAACATAACATAACATATTGTGTGTCGATGGAATCAATCGTCTCGGATTTATTTTTCACATACATATGAACTTTTAAACATGGAATGCGATAAAATCACTTTTCAAACTTTCATTTCATGCAACGTGAGACTCGATCATATGAGGATACTTTGGTCATTCTACATCTTGTAACACCATCATTTACTTATTTTCGTTCTACATATCATAACTTAAAGAAATACCATAATCATACTTCTTTAATATCAATCTAGACATGTATTTCATAATTCATAACTTAAGTACATAGAACATATAATTCCTATTTTCTTTAGCATACCATCTAGGAATTTCATAACTTGATAAATATAAATAACATAAAATAAACTCGTTAACATCATAACATCGTATTTGAACATGTGTATATGTATATTTGTATGTGCAATATATACTTCCATACATATGAACATTCTTTAAGTGTGGATAGGTATAATAAAATATATATATATATATATATATTATCATATTTCATAAATAGATACATAAATCATAATAAGGTCATTCTTTTCATACTCTTAATATTTATTTTATACATATGTACACAAACATAAAATATAATAAAATCATTTAATCATAATAGACCTAATGGCCGATTTAAATATATGGTATATACATATTTAAAAGTCATTTTTTGATATATTATATAATATCTAAAACTTATTCATTTTTATATCTTAACATGTATATGTGTACATAAATATTTCAAAATCATTTTAATATTTAATACTTTATAGCCGAAAATGTATATGTATACTTATATTTATACACTTCCTTTTCGTATTATTTAGTATACATATCTTGGTCACTTTTATACATTAGTTTATGTACACTACATATTATCTTCATAAAGTGGGTTTAAAATATTTTTATCAAATAAAGTCCTTATGGCCGAAAATATGTATAATTTTGTACATATATATAAAATCATTTATGACATTGTATAATATCCAAAACTTATTTATTGTCATATTGTAACATATATACGTGTATACAAATATTTTAAAATGATTTCCACCCTAAGAGGCCCTATGGCCGAATTATATATATAGTTATGTATTCCTATATATATCTAACCTTTATGACCAATTGTATAATATACATAATTAGTTATTCTGTTCTATATCTTTACAAATACAACGTAATTGTATATGTATACATTATAATTAAAACAATTTTAACAAAAGTATAAACATTTGGCCAAAATTTTATATATATATGTATATATATATATATATATATATATATATATATATAAAACTTACTCATTTTCCTATTTTTTTAGGCGAAGAGGAATTATTATTAAGCAGCCTCACTTATGGCGGAGGAAAAGCCTTATTACAACAATGTGTATCAAATCATCGTAGGAGAACAAGTAATATAAGTACATGATGATAGTGAAAGTGCAACAATATATGATATGTCGCATTAAAACCTTGTCATGTAAAACCACCCTTGTGGATAAAACCATGGCGAAGGAAAAAGCGTGCATATTTATATTGTTGCAAAACTGACACTGGACAAGCCTATGCATAAAGTAGAACGATATAGGGAAGCTAATGATAAGGCCCAACGACAAGAGATCGGTACTCCAATGCAGCAGACTAGGCATCACCATTAGTTGAAGATCGAAGTGAAGGAGCGTGAAGTCCGTCAGAATGATACCCCTAATGTAAGGTGGCAGAGACGTCAAGTGAGAATATGATGTAAGTACAGTACCCCTTGATCTTTCTTGTGCCAAAAAATGCGCCGCCTGATTAAACTCACATGGGGCATAAGCTATACTTATGGAGGAGCCAGTAATAAGGGACCGAAGGCGTCTGAGGTCTGGAGAAAGCGGAGTCCAAGTGTGCAGGTGAGAAATTTACTGTTGAAAATCAACCTCAACATCAACATGTCCATATCTTGGTAGATAATGTAGAAGAGAGATAAGAGCTGCTTGTGCTTCTACGTGTAATGGATAATCATGTTGCAATGGGAATGAGAGTGCATGAATCCTAGAACCTGTAGCATCACGTAGAATTGCCCCTCCACCAGCTATATTGCGCCCAACAGAAGCATCCGTATTCAATTTCAATCTACCCGATGGCGGAGGGCACCAGCGAATAATACGTATTCTGCGAGAGCGGAGAATAGGAGATAGACAAGTACGAAGTAAACGTGGAACATTCGATGCAATTCTCGTGCTGCTTTGCGATTTGGCCCATAAAAAAAGATCAAGCCGAATATCCTTAATAATTAATTTAAAATCATTTTAGCCTTAATTATGTTTTTGACCGAAAATATAATATATTTTATTTTAACATATACACACAAGTGGATATATATCTATATGCACATGTATATATATATCTATACCTACTTAAAATCATTTGATTGTCAAACGAAATATGGGGCCATTTGTATATGTAAGTATGTATTCAATGCATACCTAATTATATTACATATCTTACTATAACAGGCTTAATGCCGTAAGTATAATATGTATATGTATATAAAGATAGTTTCATATATATCCTTCTATATTTTTTTATTTATTTTTTTTGAAGCAAATGTGTATTTTATTCATGTCATGCCTCACTTATGGCAGAGGAATACCTTATTACATAGTTAAATCAAACGAAAACCAAAAGTATAAGAAGCGTAAGATTGTCAACCTCCAGTCAAATATGATATGCCGCATTAAAATCTTGCCAAGTAAAACCACCCTTGTGGATAAAACCTTGGCGAAGGAAAAAGCGTACATATTTATTTGAATGGAGCGATGACATAAAATGAAGCAATGAAATTGTATGCCAAATGGAGTGTTTGCACCGATGGTATCCTTCTATATCATTATATATATATATATATGCGTTTATATATACATATATATATCCCTGCCCCTCCTAATCTGCCGTCACAATGCTAGGGTTCCAGTTTCTTGTTTTTGTCTCTTTCGATCACCATGGCGGATGTGGAGACCGATGTCGCGACAGGGCACCCAAAGAAGAGAACATTCAAGAAGTTCAGCTTCAGAGGTGTGGATCTCGATGCTCTACTTGATATGTCCACTGATGAGCTCGTCAAGCTCTTTACTGCTCGCGCTCGCAGAAGGTTCCAGAGAGGTTTGAAGAGGAAGCCCATGGCTCTGATCAAGAAGCTCCGTAAAGCTAAGCGTGAAGCTCCCCTGGTGAGAAGCCAAACCCTGTGAAGACCCATCTGCGGAACATGATCATTGTACCCGAGATGATTGGAAGTGTTATTGGTGTTGACAATGGAAAAACATTCAATGCCATTGAGATCAAGCCTGAGATGATCGGACACTATTTGGCTGAGTTCTCCATTTCATAAAAGCCAGTCAAGCATGGTAGGCCTGGTATTGGTGCTACCCACTCTTCAAGGTTTATTCCTCTGAAGTGATGGACAAGCATTGAGATTTTTGTAGTGGAGACTAGTCCTCTGTTGTTTACTAGTCTTTTCTTCATTTATCATTACGAGATACTATACAGACGTGCTTTGCATCAATATGGGATGTTTGATAAAATGCTGAAGGATTGAATTATTTGTTTCTGAAATAAGATTTGCTTTCAAAAAAAATACATACATACATACATATATATATATATATATATATATATATATATATATACAATGTCATTTTCTTGTCACTACTACTTAAGGCCGTAAGTATATGTATATGACATATACACGTATAGATACATACATATATATATATATATATATATATATATCATATAAAACTTGGGCTTTTACATATTCTTTGAGGAAAAATCTTGAATATACTACATGATGATCCAACTTTGATATAAACATATACACTAAACATTTGAAAATCCATGTAGGATCTAGGAAGAGTACTTGTCTTTACCACTTTTCTTACACTTTAAAGTGAAGATTCCTTCACTTGAGTTGGAAGAAAACTCCTCCTCATTTGCCTAAGTGACTCACGGTTTTACCAACAAAAATAGAGAGTTTGTGAACAACTTATAGAAATAGATAAATGGAAGAAGATTAGTTGAACTTATGTGATGTTTTTACCTTGCTACATGTTGGATTTTAAAAACCCCAAAATTTGGCTTTGATGTTGGACATAAAGGAGAACGTTGTAGCTTTTGTTTTGGAGGTGTGTATGAGATGAAGGAAAGAAAATCACTCTTTGTTCATTTATTGTAACTCACGGCCATGTGTAAAAATGGAGGTTGGAAGACTTTGTTTCTCTTTTTTGGAGAGGGAAGAAAAGGTTGATTGGAAGATAAATAATTGTTGAAGTGTTGTATGGAAGAAATGAAAGAGTGTTTGAACTTAACCTTGAAGATGTGTATATGAGATGAAATGAAGAAAATTTTTGCTTCTTGCCTTTGTTGTTCTTGGCCATGGTGAAGAGAAAAAGAAGTTTTGGAAGTTTAACTTGATTGAAAGAGAGAGAAGATAGGATTGTTGGTGGAAGAAAATGGGTCGGAATGTAAGATATTGAGTGTGTAGTGGAAAGGAAAGGAAGAGGGTTTCTCCTCTTTGTTGGTCACGTATGAAATGTGAGGGGTAGGAGAGATGAAATTGAAAAATGAATGGAGAAGGTTGGAAGAAAGCGGGAGGAATGATAGTGATTGGAAGTGCAAGAAAGTGGAGTGGAAAATGGATAAAAAGAGAAAAGGTTATCATTTTCTTGAGCCTTCAACCGTGAGTAGGGATCGGGAGGGAGAGAAGATATTTTGTTGGGGAGAAATGATAAGAATGTATGGTAATAAATGTGAAAGGAAAATGTGTAAGAAAAGGTGTAAGAAAAAGAAGAAGAGATGGTGACATATGAATAGTAAGGGCGGCGGCCCATAGGTTTTGGGGAGGGGAGAAAAGTTTGTCTTTAGTGAAATGTAGGATAGAGTGGAAGAAAATGTGATAAAAGTGTGTATTAGAATTATCGTATTGGGTATTTTTATTTGGTTTAATTTATATCTACCGACTTAGGTTGCTAACGACTAATTTATTTAAACCGTATCATATGTCCGAAATGTTCGTTATCTAGTCCCGTCAAATCTCGTTATATCCGTTAACTTATCATTTGGTTATTTTACTGACCGTTTCTAACCCCAATATTTAATGTCGATGTCTTTATTAATCCTAAATAAAATTTAAATTCCATCAAAATTTTATCGACATCGCATTCACGTTCCATTTTTTATTAAATTATTTCATTTCCACTTGTCCAAAATTTTGGGTCGTAACAGTGTTCTTCACCTATAAAAAGGGGGCAAAGTGTGCAAGACAAAGCAAGCCTCATTTCATATTCAAGTAAGTTCAAGCAAGACCTCTCTTCTTCTGCTATTCTCTTCTCTTTCTCATAGCCTCAAGCCTATCACATTTACATTCTAAATTCTGTATAGTCTTTGATTTTACCACCCATATAAATCCCGTTCTTGTACAAGGTGGATCAAGATCTGATCATACCTTCATTTGTGCGGTGGTGTTATTTGTGTTGATTGTTTTTGTTCATTGTAAGAAGGGTGGATATTGAAGGAGTTAGTGTATAACTCTAGCCACCCTTGTCTTAAGGTGTTTTCGGTGTTTAATGAATACCAAGGAAGGTGTCCTAGAAGACTGCGGTAGGTCGATTTGATTGAACCAGTATAAAAATCTCGGTGTTATTTCTTTTCAGCACTTTTACTTTCATTTCTTGTTTTCTACATTGTTTTCATAGCCACGGTAAAAATAGCAAACGTTTTTAAAAAATCCTCAAACTTTGCATAAACATAGCCAAAGGTTTTAGGTTTCATTTGAGACAAGTTTCATAGAATTTGGATAAGTATAAGTCATCCAAACGTTTATAGTTCTGAGACTAATGCAATCTGATTTTAGGATATGCAAAGGTTGAGAACATCATCGTGGTTGATATACTTACAAAAATAATTTTGAAAAACCTTTTCAACACTTTAAAGTATACATGTTAAGGGTCATTCCATAAAATTTTCTAAGCATTTAGAGTTGTCATTAAATATGAATTAACTTTTCATTTTAAGGAACAGTTTCTGGCAGATTGACAGAGTCCATGTAGAAACGGTTTTTCAAGGCTTTACACTTTGAATTTTCATCTGAAATTTTTTCGACACATTCATAACATATGAGAGTACAGTTTTAGCAAATTTCACATTTGGAGGTCTACAACTTGATCATTCTGTTAATCGAAAACCAGGTCTGAAAACAGAATATGTTTTCAGAAGTGAGTAATTGGTAACAAAAAGTTTTAAAAACTAATTTTTCTACACACTATTCAACCCCCCTTCTAGTGGTGCTATACAGGTCCTACAAGTGGTATCAGATCGAGGTACACTCACTACAAGAAGATACAACAATCTTTGTGAGATGGCATCTACTAGTCACAAAACCGAGCAAGAAGTAATACCAAGCCAAAGGCCTCCCCTTTTCGATGGTGAGTCTTTTATTCAATGGAAACTTCACATGAAACTTTTTCTTATCGCTATTTATATAGACTTATGGTCCATCATAGAAGATGGTCCATTTGTCCTATCTAAGATATCCACGGGTGATGGTGTTACTTTAGAAGTCATAAAACCGAAGCAAGAATATACTAGTGATGACAAAAAGAAATTAACTATGAATGCTATGGCCATGCAACTCCTCCTAAATGGTTTAAGTAAAAGTGAATCGAGTTATATATCAAATTGTTCTAGTGTCTAAGAAATGCGGAGATGTCTTGAAATGAAACATGAAGGTACTAGTCAAGTTAAAGAGTCCAAGATAAATATGCTTATGTCTGCTCTTGAATCCTTCAAATTATTACCGAATGAATCTATTGTCCATATAGATTTAAGATTGACTAACATCTACAATTCTCTTAAGTCTCTTGGCAAGGTATTTTCTTCACAGGAAAAGGTGCAAAAGGTATTAAAAAGCCTCCCATCTGAATGGGATCCTGAAGTCACCGCAATTGAAGAAAGTAAAGAAACCAAGTCAATAAAAATAGAAGAATTGATCGGGTCATTAAAGGTATATGAAAACAAACTCACTTTAAGGAACTGGGAATCAACTTCTAAACAAGGTAAGACTATAGCGTTTAAATCAAACGAATACGTTTCTATCTCTTTTGATCGCGTAGATGATAGTGACACTAATTCTAAAATTAATATTTAATCGAGTTGGCTAGAGAATTGAAAAAGATCATGAGAAAGTCTTTTAAAAACAAACCTAAGCCTACTTCATCTAAGAACCACTAAAATAAGAATTATGATAAAGGTATTAAATGTTACGATTGTGGAAGACTTGGACATATTTCTTATGAATGTCCTAATAAGGACAAAACAATAAACAAAAACCGTGACAAGGAATGGGCAAAAACTAAACCCGTCTCAGAACCTGAGCAAAGGAGTAAAAGAAGATCCTTCAAAGCATCCACATGGACAGACTCATCTGATTGTGAGAATGAAGAAACCAAAGAAGAAACAACTCAAGTATGCTTTGCATTTAAGGCATCTAACGAGGTACATTCTAACTCTGATTCTGATTCTGAACCCGCTTATGATGATTTATTTAGTCAATATCTTGAGTTGCACAAATTCACTAAGACTCTTGCAAAAGAAAAAAATGTTTAATTGAAGACAAGAAATTTTTAGAATCTTCTAACACAAATCATGTATATCAATTAAATGATTCAAACGAGGAGTCGTCTTACATGGTCAATTCATTAAAATCTGAAATTTCATCCTTAACATCCGAGAATAATGAGATAAAAGCCGAGATTTCTAATTTGAAATCAATAAATGCAAACTTAGAAAAGACGACAAAACAATTTGATACAGGTACTTGCATGTTAGATGGTCTTATTTCTTCTCAAAAGCATGAAAATGATAAAACCGGATTAGAGTATGTTGAAGATAATAAGTTACAAAATAAGTCTACGAACTTTATTCTATCTTCATCTAAACAATCACATGCTTTTAAGACGGTTGTACAGTCTAAGAAGACAACTAGAATGCCACATGTTATATCTCATCCCAATCCTTCTTTTTCATCGCATACAAAGTATAATCATGTACCATATACATATGGAAGAAAATCTTTGATGTATATGCGATATTCATACCATACCAATGCATCTAGATCACGCACAATGCATATTAACAGAAATGCATATCAAAGACCATATTATGGTGGATTCAGTCATAGGGCACATAGGAATGATCATAACACATATTATATTGCTTCTTCATCTTTCTTCTCACCCTTTGTAAGACCAAGAAAGATCATCTAAGTTTGGGTACCAAAAGTTACTCTTACAAAGTGTGGAATCAATAACTCTTAAAGGATGCACTAGAAATACACGATGAGCATAACAGACTAGAAATGCATGATTCTTTGTATAAATTGCTCTTTCTTTCCATGGCTACTAACTCTTTTGATATGATTTACAAAATAAAGGGGAGAGAAAAGCATGATTTAAGGAGGAGCACACTAACAAAAAATTTATCCATGATTGTAGGGGGAGCGATCATGACACATTTAAATCATGAATAGAGGTTATTTTGCAAATCATAAATAGGGGGAGATTGTTGAGAAACCGGGGTTTGAGTGATTTGAAAATGCATATTTAAATGTTACATGTTTTTAAAATGCATGATTTGAGTATTACATGACATGCGTACGTGATAAATATGTTTCACATGTTTATATATATTGTTGTCGTACTAACATGCTAGGAAGCGTTAAGGCTTACATCAAATGACAAACATTTGTTGTCTTTATACTATTTTCAGGTGCCATGTTAAATGAACTAAACTAGTTCATTTAATAAAGTGCTTAAGGATGAACTAACTACTTCATTAAATGAAGAGCTTAAAGGGATATATTTGGAGATAGCTACTTGGCAACAAATTTGGAATGAAAATTCCTCTCCTCATTCTTACACACACGGCACATATGTATGTGATATATATAAATTTTTTTAATAACAACGAACTATACATTTCTATCCTGACGTTTCACCGACACGTCATACACATCATAAACGTACGTCGACATCACACTACCATATACACATCATATTTGTGAGTATATACATGTTCCATATCATACATTACATGTCATCAAGTTACCAAAATTATGCCGACATGTCACGAGTTCATACACCAAAAATTGCTTAATCGAGTGACTACCGATCCATCACTAACATGTCACATACTTACTATATAACAATGGCAATCCTATATACACTCCAAACACTCTAAAATTTTGTGTACCACATGTCTATATCATCCCCAAAGTCATAACATGTTTATACATATCAATTACCTACAATTTTCCTTGATTTGTTGGAAATTCAAATTCAAAGTTTTTCATCACATGGGCCGTTTTTGTTTTCATCTTGTGGAGCTGAAAATACACTTTATATTATATTATGTATGAAATAACATATTTTACATGTCTAAGATGTTTGAAACTAATTGGAGAAAAATCGTGTAATCGATGAAAGTCAAAAATTCAGTTTTCTACACTTATCTTACATAGGACATTTTTGATTGTGTGTAATATGTATCTACAAACATTTTACACATCTAAGACACATTGGAGTATTCGAGAAAAACAATTAAGGGTTGATTGAGATTTACCATATATGTGAAGATATTGCACCATTATTTGACAAATTTCATAAAAGAATTTCAGCACATCGGAGCTGAACATATACATGCCATTTTCAGCTTACATGGCGCTTTGGTGAAACTTGTTTGATACTTTGATTGATGGAGGATGAGCCACAAGTGATTGGTGACATAAAGAAGGCCGCGACACACAAGAAAAGAATTCAAAATCAAACAAAGTGCTGAAGTTAGCATATAACTCCAGTCACCTTTCTCTTAAGGTGTTTTTGGTGTTTACTGAATACCGACGAAGTTGCAGAAGGTTGATTTGACCGAACCAGTATAAAAATTTTGGTGTTATTGCTTTTCAACACTTTTACTTTCAGTTCCTGTTTTTTGTATCATTTTCATAACCACGGTAAAAAGAGCAAACGTTTGTCAAAAATCCTCAAACTTTGTAGAAACATAACCAAAGGTCTTAGGTTTCATTGGAGACAAGTTTCACTGGATTTTGATGAGTATAATTCCTCCAAAAGTTCCTAGATCTGATACTAGTGCAATCTGATTTTCAGATATGTAAAGGTTGAGTACATCAACGTGATTGATATACTTACCAAAGAAATTTTAAAAAACTGTTTCAACCCTTTAAAGTTTACATCTTGAGGGTCATTTTCAGAGCTTTTGGGAGTTGTCATTCAATAGGAATTAGCTTTTCATTTTAACGAACAGTTTCTGGCAGATTGACAGAGTATAGGTAGAAACGGTTTTTCAAGGCCTTACACTCTGAATTTTGATCTGAAATTTTTACGACACATTTATAATATCCGAGAGTATAATTTCACCAAATTTCACAATTTTTGGAAGTCTACAATTTGATCAATTAGTCAATCAAAAACCGGGTGTGAAAACAAAATCTGTTTTCAGAAGTGAGTAATTGGAAACAAAAAGTTTTAAAAATCAATTTTTCCGCACTCACTGATCAACCCCTCCCCCTTCTAGTGGTGCTATACAGGTCCTACTATTCCAAACTTCTATTGAGCTATCATACCACATAACATTATGTGCAATAGAAGGTATTACACTATTCATAATCCATAAATGCACTATAGAATTTACTTGTCTCCATGTTGAATACTGCAGATCATTTAACGCGAATTGTTGAATAGATCCGTCTATAAAACCAATCTTATTCTTAAAAATCAGTGCAATTTGAAACATGCTCTTCCATGAATGAAAACTGTGAGGATTCAAAGGAGGTTGTGCAAGAATTATAGCTGTACTATCATTCAGGTGGAGGTAAAATGGATTGCTGATAGGATTCTCTGGTGTCTGTGAACCACCAGTTCTTTGAGTATTTGATGTAGAAGCCATGCTGATATCAAAGTGTGACTGATCACCATCAAGCAAAATAAATTAAGTTCTATTCTCAGTAGCAGACATGGCTCTGATACCATGTGAAAATAACTATTCTAATCACAAATTCAAGAATCAAGGAAGAAATTGAAACAAAAACAAGAGATTTTGATAGAGAGAATGAGAAGAAAATAGTTGGATATCATATCGGGTCATTCTGCATATCCGAAGTCCATACATACATTCGAATTGAGTGGGAAGAAATAAATGTAAAATTACTATTCTACCCTTACTGACTGTCAGCTTATAAGCGAAATACAAAGGACAAAAATGACATTTCACATGTTTAAATCTTTCTACCGCCAGCATTTTTTCTTCTCCGGGCAATCCTTCCTTCTCCGACGTGCTCTCACCCCGCAAACTTCAGAATGCCCAAGTGACACATATCAAAAGCCTCCACACGGATTGCCAACTCATCATCTCATCATCTGGGCCATCGATCCACTATTTGATCTAATGTCAAACACTCAATCGATGCTACTCTTCGCTGGATTGTACTTTTTCTTGTTTTCCTTTCTTAACATCCACTGCAACCGTTACTGAACAGATATATACTCTATGTTTATGTCGGTGACTGCATATGAACGAAGGATAAATTGTAGTTAACGAAATAAAGGTTAACAAGAATCGGTTCCTATTTTTCATTTCTAATTTTTTTTGGTTTCATGCAAATATTTATTCACTCTTGTGATGATGCCGTCTGTGTTACTCTCCCTTGCCGATACATCTGTATTATAAAACGGAATTTTTTTTTGTATCGCAGAGATTGTTGGTCAGCCTTTAAGGTCGACGAGCGAACTTTCCACCTCACTCGTCCTACCTTGGCACGTATATACCTCGTTATTGATGTATCTCAACCGCTTGTTGAATCCGCATAGATGTGAGAGTATGTGACTTGGTCAAAATATTGTAGCTATTGCTTTCAAGTTGGTAATGAAAAAAAATATAGGTGTTTGAGCCCGTCATCAGTTCATTATACCAAAGCGAGTTTGGACTCAGACACCTTATGGACACTAAGTCTTAGACCTCTTGCCTAAAAATCTGTTGAGTGATCTGATTTACATCTTATACGAAGCTCTTTAAGTCTAAGATGGTGGAGAACTCAGAGTAAAGATACGACCTTTTTGCATCCAGGTAACGACCACTACCAGCAAATAAGGATGTATGGACACATTTATGCATGCGTTCATGGAAAAATCAATTTGTTTTAACAACTCCATAGTATACTTCCTTTGATTGGCAAGTAGCCCCTCCTGTGACCTAATTATTTCAATTCTTAAAAATTATCTAAGATCACCTAAGTCTTTAGTGTAAAATGTAAAATGTAAAGCAATCTTAAGATCTTGAATGGCCTGAAGATTAGCGCTGGTATTTAAGATATCATCCACATAAACCAACAAAATTAGCAGTGAATCTTCAATTTGTTTCATGAAGGGTGTGTAATCATTCCTGGATTAAGTAAAACTTTGAGAGATCAAGAACTTTATAAGTTTAACATTCTATTTTATACTAGCTTGTTTTCGACCATATAGTGACTTCTATAGCTTGCAAACCAGATTAGGCTTGGAAAGTTTAAAAACCTAGGGGTGGCACCATTTAAATGTGAAAGTTTAAAAACCTAGGGGTGGCACCATTTAAATGTCTTCATGTAGATTGTCATGAAGGCATTATTCACATCCAACTATTGAATCAGCCATCATGCCTTGCAACCATTGCTAAGATTATCCTGACTGTGGTCATCTTTGCAACTAGAGAGAAAACATTTTGATAATCAACCCTATATTGTTGAGTGTCTCCTTTTGCTAGTAAACTAGATTTATATCTTTTCACTATCCCATCAGGTTTGAATTTGACCTTATAAACCCATTTACAACCAATGGGTTGCTTGTTAGTAAGCAATGTTACAAGTTTCCCAGTATGATTAGCTTCTAAGGCTGCTATTTGAGTTTGCATTACTTGCTGCCAAACTGAGGAACGTACTGCCTCTATATAACAAAAGGGTTCTGTATACATGCCAATACTTAAAGTATATGATTTGTATTTTGGAGCTAAAGAATGGAATGTAAAAGATTTGTCAATTGAGTGAGGACTAGAAATTTGCTTGTATGCGTGAGGTGGAGAGGATTTAAAGGCTTGATTTTAGTAATATTACCGTAGGTATGATTGTGGTTTTCTGGTTTCTCGAGATTTGGAATTCTCAATGTGTGTAATGGAGGATGGATGGATATAGGAGAGGATGAGGTCAATATGTGATCATGTATAGATGTTTCAGATGAAGATGGTACATCATTAACATTAGGATCAGGTGCTTGGCTGTCGGGAGAAATGATAGTGTTTATGTTAGTGGCAGAAGATTGTTCAAGGAGGTTAGGCATAGAATCTATGAAAAATCAAAGCATCAAGAAGATGCAACCCATACAATAGCTTAGAGAAATCAAAGCATTAAGGGGATGTAACCCATACAATAGCTTTACTCGTAGGTCATTAGGCTGACCTACGCGCACTACAAAAATGTAAAGCAATCTTAAACAACAGGTAACATAGCACATATGTCTAAGAGATGTGGTATAGCTTATACATAACTTTGTATACATGCGTACATATTCTATGTGCTGCATCTCTAAATACAAATAATGCTCCTTCAGAGATACCTCTGTTCTTAGCTTGTTAGATGTAGTAAACCGTCGCAGCCAAGACAATTTTTGTCGCTTTGGCTATCAGAGCTTTCTCTTTGAGCCTGCACAATCCCCAAGCCAATAATTTATTGAGAGAGTGAAGTCCTTGTGTCGGAGCTAGCCATACCAAGATAGGTGTTAGTGGCATAATCTAACTAACCTAAAATGCTCAAAGTGTTGACAAGTGGGAGGTTACAATAATTTATATGGTGTTTTATTCATAAGAATGGGAGAAGACATCATTTTGATCAAATAGACAGTATGTTCTGCACAAAACTCTGAAAATATGTTGGTAAATTTGCATGAAATTTAAGTGCTCTTGCAATAGGCAGAATGTGTTGTTGTTTTCTTTCAACTACACATTCTGCTATGCGGTGTAGACACAAGAAGTTTGATGAATGATACCTTTTGAAGCATAGAAATGATCTATTTTGAACTATTGGTCATTATCTGATTGTATGACTTTTACATTGATATTATATTGGACGTTAAAAAGGAATAGAAACTTTGAGGAATGTGTCTAGTTTCTGATTTCGTTTTCATCAAGTACACCAAAAATATTTAACGATATCGTCAAGTATAGTGAGAAAATATGTCTGTCCATATATTTTTGGGTATTTAAATGGACTCCGAAAATCTACATAGATGAGAGAGAAGGGGGGTCAAAGATACAGATGTAGAAATTGCAAAAAGGTTTTTCTTTTGTCTAATCTAGAGGACAATTTTAACAAGGAAAGGAAGACGGTGGCATTGTCACTTGTGGATCCAGCTTATGAATCTCCTTCATTTTGGAATCAGCCATGTGACCTAGCCGGAGTGTCAAAGTAAAGATTGAAAGTGAAGAGTGGTAGAAAAGATGATGATACAAGAGGCTTGAATGAACCATGGAGATAATACAAGTCTTGGATCATCTTAGCTGAGTCAATCATCTTTTTGGTTTATTGTTCCTGAATCACCAGGAATAGCAAATGCGGTGTTGATATCAGACAAAAGATGCAAAAGCAAGATCTGTTACTTTATTGCCTCATACTCTTATTTAAATCTTTTGGGAACTTGATGATATAGTCATTTTCAACAAACTTAATGACTTGAGCATAGACATTACAAGTGCATATATTACAAGAATATGTAGGACTTCATCTAAATATCATCAATTCTTCTCAAATTACTTTTAGTTTAGTATAATATTGTGTAATTGACATGTTTTGTTGCTTTACTGCAAAGAATTACTCTTGCAAATCCAAGAATTTGAAGACATCAGTATTTTCATATCTAAGTCTCAAGTCATTCCAGATGTTAACTGCATTATCAATTCACATAATACTTTGTCCAATTGCAGGAAATACAGAATTTAGAGTCCATTATGCAACCATATTATTAACTTACGGTTATTTTCAGCTAGCTTTAGTATTGCATCATACAGAAAGCGTGCTTTGTTCTTGGCTTCAATGCGCTGCGAAAGGTTATATTCTAACCATGATAATTCTGAGTCTCAACCAAAGGGTAAACAACTATGAGCGAAGAATTATCGCTAACATGTAAATAGAGAAGATTCTCAGTTGGATCTGTTAGGAAAGTGTTATATTCCGTGAGTAAATACTTACCATAGTAGGATGTAACAAATATTCTGTAAACCATTGAGTGATTGTAGGGATTGATTTGGTTTAATTACCTTACCTTGTATATGTCTAGCCTAGGGTTAAACAGAGGTTGTACTGCACCATTTTTCGTATGAATAAGAAACACATTCATCTATAATCTTGTTTATGCTCTATATCTCTTAACATGGTATCAGAGCAGGAGTAAACCTACTCAATAATGCCGATCAGAGAAAGAGTGTGTTTTATAGTGGAGACTCAGAAATCACATTCATCATTGCCCCATAATCAACCGGACTTACCTACCAATCTCAGCCTTTCTTGGCCTGAAATATCTGTTCTTTACCCATCTCAGCCTTTTTTTGTCCATTAAAGTACTGTTCTTACCTGCAAATAAAGAAATCATGTCAAATCCAAAAACTAGTGAGCCAAAAACGCCCAATATCTCTGATTTAGCAATTCAAGTGGCCAATCTTTTGTAACACAGTACAGAAAAACCACCGGCACCCACAATACAAAACTCATCCATTCTTTTATCCACAGAAAATCTTACCATTGCTGTAAAATTGAATAGTCAAAATTATGCTGTCTGTGCACCACTTGTGCTACGGGCCATCATTGGGAGGGGGAGGAGACATCACCTCACTAGTGTTCCTCCTCCACCCTTGCCAACGGATCCAGAGTTCCCTGGGTGGGAACAAGCAAAAAATGCAGTTTTTACCGGGATAATTCAGACTATCGGGCCCTCTCTGGTGATGATTGTGACACGCTATCCCACTGCAAAAGCTTGTGGGATGGCTTAGCTTTGACATACGGTTCCGGGACTGACTCCCTCAGAACATTCGATCTTCATAGGAGAGCCAGCCTGGTAAGACAAGGAGGCGGCAGTATCGAATCCTGCTAGAATAAATTGCAGGATTTATGGACGACTATTGATGCACAAGAGTCAAATCCAATGGCTTGTGCTACAGACATCAACACCCACAACAGGAAGATGGAAGCTCTCAGATTGTACCATTTCTAAGCTGCTATAGACAAAAAATACACAGCAGAGAAGAATAATTTATTAAAAAGAGATCCTTTGCCTAGCTTAGAGACTGCATATCGTGAAATACGTAGAGCAGAGGCTAGATCTGCGGTACTGCAAGGAGGAATCCCCTCAGAAGAATCTCCATCACTGGGGATAGGGTAAGGCCTGGCAACACAGGCTCTGGCTGCCAAAAGCCAAGAAACAGGACTAGGACGGGGTAGAGGCAGAGGTGGACCACCCAAATCTAACTCCTCCAGAAGCACATAAGAGAATGAAGGGCTGGTCTATAGCCATTGTGGCCAGAAACGACACACAAGAAAACTGTTTCAAAATAGTCGGGTATCCTGACTAGTATGAAGGGAAGAGAACTCAGAACACAGGAGGCCGAAGAAAGGGGACAGCAGCTGGAGGAGTAGCCGCCATGGCTAGAGCAGAAGGCCCAGCCGAAGCACATGAAGTAGGGCTTCCAGTCGCAGAAAAGGAATAAGGAGCAGAACCTTCTGGAGGTAACGGGATTGAGGGTAAATCCCTTAATCCTTATAACTTTCCAATTGACCATTATATCCCTATTAATATTGCCTCTCAGTCCTTGCAGGTTCCACATATTATGGGAGTACCCCCTTCTAATTCTGAAACGACCTTTTTAACCCCACCAGTTCCACACCTCACCAATTCCAGTCCAACGGTTCATGCGAATTCCAAAACCAGCCCATTACTTTGCCCAAACTACAAAACTGCCCTCAGCCTGTCTGTAACGCCTGAAAAGCCCCCAGAAAATTATCAAAACCGTCCTTGTTGCCAATACAAAAATCCATCTCATCCTTGGATTCTCGATAGTGGTACCACAGATACGATGACCAATGACCCTAAGGACTTCCAACAATGGACACCGCCTACCAATACCCATCTTGAAACATCTAATGGCACTCTTCTTCCTGTTACTGGTGGTGGCACTATTCTCTTTAATCCAAATCTACACTTACGCAATTTCCTTTTTGTACTTAGTCTTTCTTCTAATTTACTTTCTATTAGTCAAATTACACGCGAATTACATAGCGTTGTCCTTATGTATCCTTCCTTTTGTATCTTTCAGGATATTCGCTCGAAGATGATCATTGGGTGTGACATTGAGAAGGGGGCTATACTATATCACAGACGTGGTGCAACAGAGACGGTCCAATCTTGCTACCAGGACCACTGAACAATGAGTTTGGTTATGGCACCGTCGTCTAGGTCACCCTTCCCTAAGCTATATGAAACTGTTATTTCCTACTTTACTTCAGTAAGGACTTACTTTATCATGTGATACTTGTTTGCGTAGAAACATCATCGTTCCACGTACAAACCTAATAATACCAGAGTTCAAACAATATTTACTTTAATTCATTCTCATGTTTGGGGTCCTGCTTCCTATTCAACTAGTCTTGGATATTAATACTTTGTTACATTCGTGGATGATTGCTCGCATATGACGTGGGTCTATTTTCTTAAAAATAAATCTGACATTGTTTCTTAGTTTGTTGACTTTTTCCACATGATTGACACCTAGTTCCAAAGAAAAGTTCAAATTCTTAGGTCAGATAATGGTGGCGAGTACATCAATACCGGTTTAAGGGATTTCTTTAAAGCACATGGCATCTTACCAGACTACATGTTCAAACACACCAGAACAAAATGGTGTTGCCGAACGAAAAAAGTCATGTTTTGTTGGAAATGACTCGAGAAATGATGTTGGAATCATGTGTACCTAAATCGTTTTGGCCTGAGGCGATTGCTGCATCGGCATACCTCCTTAATCGACTACCCACCAAAATTCTCTCCCATCATACCCCATTATCCATACTTGCTATTCACACTTCAATCCCTTCTGTGCTCACCCTACCCCCAAAAATATTTGGGTGTGTTGTCTTTGTCCATATTTTGTCTTCCCAAGGAACCAAACTTGATGCATATGCAGATAAGTGTGTCTTTATCGGATATGCCATGTCACAAAAGGGATATCGGTGCTATAATCCACGCACACAACGCGTTGACATTACCATGGGTTGTACATTCCTTGAGCATGACTATTACTATTCCACCCAGTCTTGGTCTCAGGGGGAGACATCAGGTGAGACATTCGACTGGTTATATAATCATAGTTCATTGGAGAGGTTCCAACACAGAAAGTAGGTGGCGCCGGCTGCGCTTTACCCGATGACACGACTATACTCATCTCCGGTGAATACACTGCAAGATCAGGTACTTTCCGATACTTCAGATGTAATTTCCTTACCTTCTCCTATAACTAATGATCCTAGTCCTTCTCTCAAAATATGCAAAACTGATCAAAAGAATTAAGGTATTTTAGCAGGGAATTCCAGAGTACTCCCACCTCGACAGAATAGAGGAAAGCCTCCAGCGCGGTATTCTCCGAGTAAATTATCTAAAGGAACAAAATATCCAGTCGAGGGTGCAAAATGACTTCTTGCTTCTGTATGTGATGATGGGATTCCCCGGACAGTAGACGAGGCACTAAGTCAGCCTAAGTGGCGCATGGCAATGAAGGAAGAGATTAATGCGCTTCACAAAAATAACACTTGGGAGAGGGTCCAGTTACCGAGAGGAAAAATCCTGGTAAGATGCCGTTGGGCATACACTGTGAAATATAAAGCAGACAGAAGCATTAAACGATACAAAGCCAGGTTAGTTGCACGGGGATATACAGAGACCTACGGTATTAATTACTTGGACACTTTTTCACCATTTGCAAAACTTGATACGATAAGAGTTTTATTCTCAGTAGCAGTAACCAAGTCTTGGGCTCTATAGCAATATGATGTGAAAAATGCGTTTCTTCATGGAGAACTAAAAGAAGAAGTGTATATGAGTGCACCCCCTGAATTCTCAGAAGAATTCGCAGAAAACGAGGTGTGTAGACTGTGACGATCACTGTATGGGCTCAAACAATCTCCCAAGGCCTGGTTTGGAAGGTTTACTATGTTTATGAAGAATCAAGGTTACAAACAAAGTAATGCTGATCATACGTTGTTCATAAAAAGGAAAGGGCCTAAAGTGACTTGCTTAATAATATATGTAGATGATATGATTATTACAAGTGATGACATTGAAGAAATAGCTGGGTTAAAACAACAACTGTTCTCAGAATTCGAAATGAAGGATCTGTGAGACCTAAGATACTTATTAGGAATTGAAGTACAATGCTCTGACGACGAGATCTTTATATCACAGCAGAAGTATATTCTAGACTTGCTCGCTGAAGTCGGCATGGTGAATTGTAAGCCTGTTGGAGCTCCAATGTTGGTCAACCAAAAGCTAGATTTCGAAGAAGCTAAACCTGGTACAGATCAAGGGCGGTATCAACATGCTACCAAGTCTAGCATTACATGCACTTTTCACATGTCCTATTTTTTTACAATAAAAACAAGTAGGTACATGTCTTGGTTTATAAGATGATGAGCTATGTTGCATTCTTTTCTTATTTGCCTTTTTCTTTGAAGGCTTAGGCTCAATGTAGGAATGTGATGAATTAAATCCTAAATCGGATTTGTCACTTCCAATTCTTTGATTTCCAAGTAATTTATCTAGATTGTTTTTACCATTATTTAATTTTTGTTAATCTAATCTTAGTTTCTCACATTCTTTCCTAATTTCCACATTCTCAAGAGCTACGGATTTATGCATGGTAAGTATAATGTTATGATCTTGAAATATCAAAATATCCTTATCATGCAAGCTCTTATTTTCTAAAATGCACTTCTTGAACTCTTTCTTCAAATGTTTATACTTTAAATATAGTTTTTCAAAATCATCTTGCAAATCCCCAATCTCATCTTGTAAAATAGAAGGATTAGAATTTACCTCAAGGTTATCTTCAATAGCCATGAGACAAGTATGTTGAGCTTTTGGATTTTCTACTATTGCAATAAGTCCAACATCTTGATCTTCACTTTCTTCTCCTTCCAATTCGGAAAGGAGATCATCCCACGTAGTTACTTCCGCATTAAGAGCTTTCTTCTTTTGAGGAAAATCCTTCAATTCTTGTCTTTGCGGCTCTTTGACATGGCAATCGGCAATGAAGTGACCGGGTCGACCACATCTATAGCAATTCTCACTTGCCTCTTTTTCTTCAAGTGGCTTCTTAAAGAATTTTCTAGCTTGAGCTTTGTTTCTTGTTGCCATTCTTCTAAATTTTCTCACTAGAAGAGCAACTTCTTCATCCGATTCATCGAACTCTACCACTAACCCTTTGTGTGACGTTTGTGTGGGCTTGATAGTATTCATCCTATTTTGCTCATCAATAAGGATTTCATGAGTAAGAAGATTACCGGATAGCTTATCAAGGGTAAGAGTCTTGAGGTTCTTTGATCCGGTGATGGCGGTGACTTTAGGTGTCCATTCTCTTGGTAATGAGTTGAGGAGTTTTGAGACAAGGTCTTCATTTTAGATTTTCTTGTCCACCATTGAAATTTGATTCACTATTCGTGTGAATCGGTCGATTGTCTCCTCAATCTTCTCACCACTCTTCATCCCGAACATTTCATATTCCTTCATGACCATAAGCCTTTTGGTCATTCTTACTTGCTCAGTTCCTTCATGTATCATTTCAAGACTTTTCCATGCTTCATGGGCTGTATCAAGACCTTTAAGCCTTATAAGCTCGGTGGTGGTAAGAGCACTTGAAAGAATATCGAATGTTTTTCCATTGATGGAGAAGTTTAGCTTCTCTTCATCGGTGTAGTCATCCTCATCCTTGAACATTGATTCTCCTTTTGAGTTGGTCATCATAGGAACTTCAATTCCTTTAACCACAGCTCTCTATATATCAAAACCATAACCTTTCAAATGATTGATCATTCGAAATTTCCACAGAGAATAATATTGGGCATTAAAGATGGGTGCTTTAGTGTTTGATCCTGAAAATAGTGCAGTAGGCTTGGAAGTTGAGGTGTGTGATGAAGATGTTGTCGTTGTCATGATCTTTAACCTTGCTACTTGTATAGATAGGCCAAGCAATCAAGGTTATACTCTGATACCAATTGTAAGATCCGAAACACACACTAGAGGCGGGGGGTGAATAGAGTGTTTGGCAATTTTGCGGAATTTTTCTTTTGTGGTTCAACTCAAATGAAATTCAAAATCAAAGTAAGAATTGCAGATGAGAAGCAATGAGGATGTACACCGGATATAGAGTGGTTTGAATCTTAATTGATTCTACTCCACTACCACTTTATTGCCAAAGTGGATTTTCAACAACTACTCTTCTTATTCAAGATGATAAGAACAACCACAGCAATACTTACACTAACACCTTAGTGTAAGCAACAACAGCAACTTCTTGCATAAAGAACACTTGTGCAACTGCAGCAACTACAACTTTAGCAAGAATAACTTCTTGCTACCTCACAACTTTAACAAAGTTCCCTCAAGAACTTTATCATAGTGGGTTGAAGACAATGATAATGTTCACACTTTCTCACTAGTCTAATCACAAGCAAGAGGTCAAATATTTGTAGTTCCTCTTGTGTTAGACTCTCAATCACTCAAAATACAACAATGAAGAACAACGAAAGGCTTAACAAGCTTTAAACACTTTTACAAAATTGAGAGAAATATACAACAATGGAGAATGAAGCTAGATGATGGTGAAAGTATGTAATTGCCTCATCCAAGCCTCTTCCTCTTATAGAGAATGTTGACTACTTTTTAGAACCTCTCCCATGTCTTCAAGTTTATCCCCATGCGTTTGAAAAATTAAGAAAGTAGCTTTTAGCGAAAGAGATCGACGTTCGTCCAAAAGGTTCCAGTTTTTGAAACTGCAGTATATGGATTGATCGATGTCTCTCCTTTGAGAGACTGATGTACATTGATCGATCGATGTCTCCTGGCCTGGGAGATCGATGTCTTGCCGAAGCTTTCTGGTTTTGAAATTTCCTGACGTCGATTGATCGACGTGTCTTCCTGAGAGACTCACGTAACGTCGATCGATCGATGTCTCCTTGGCTGAGAGATCGACGTTGGACAGAAAGTTCTCAACTTCCACAACCTTCACATGGATCGATCGATGTCCCTTTCTGAGGGGCTGATGTATACATCAATCGATCCATGTGAGAGATTGACGTCTCACAATATGTTTTTCTCATTTTGCTTCAAACTCCAAGTGTGAATTTCTATTTTAACCCATTCAAAACATCTTTTAACATAATCAAAACATTTCATATCCCAACAGACCATACATGTACATATGCACGTATACACATACACATACCTCACTTGCCCCACTTGATCCTAATCTACTATCCAACTCACCTCACTTTTTCACCTCCAACACCCTCGGCCAACCCACTGCCCCTCGCTAGAACCACCACCCCAATCCCACTCCCTCATTCAGCCTCTCCCTCTACTCTCTTAAATCATAATTTCACTTCCCAACACTACACCCCTCATACCACCTCCAAATTTCACACCAACCATATTTTGTCACATCTAATACCACAGACATCAAGAACTGTTCGTATCTAGCATACTGCCAATTGTCAGATTCTCCCTCGAAATTTTGCACTCGGACTTTGTTAAGATCCTCATAGAAAAATCGAGTATTGTGCTACTGTGGTGTCGGTGGAGGCGGAGGTGCGTGATGGTGATTATGATTATTATTGCTGACTACTTGACAAATGTGTATCAGGACGTCGAGCAAGGCATGTGGTAGTCCTCCAGCGGCATGTGCCAATGGTGTTGGAACATGCTCATCGTACTGTAATACCGACTCTACTGGCGGAGGTACCTGCAGCGGTGGAGGAGGTAGCTATGCTGGTCTATCGGTGTGCAGTCTTCCTCTAAGTCGGGACGACATCCTATCGAAAATAGTTATGCCAATACAACAGTTTATATAATATAAGTAAATTTAATCCAAGTGATCTATCGATTTCCTAAGATTAGTACTAATTATTAGGGTTCCAAAATAATTATCTTATAATTTACATAAAGGTACTTTTATCCGTTTATCTCTAAACAGTTCTAGTGATGTTAGGATAAGGTTGTACTCTCGGTCTAAGATCATAACTGAAGTTCTAAGATCATCACTTATTTTCTAAGTTGTTTACTTTACTGTTTCCGTCGTGGATCTAGACCCTTTGCTTTGATACCACCTGTAGGTCCCGCCCGAAACCAGGGTCTCGACCCGGTCACCTGCCGTACTCTACTACGAGAAGTACAAAACGTCAATACATATATGTGCATGTCGACATGAATCATAAATTGATGTAGCGAAAGCAGCATAAAGATAAACATACGGCATGAATAAACATACAAATCATCATAATTCGGTACAAATCATAATGTCCAAAGTCCCAAAATAGTAAAAGTACATCGTGAACCACATCGTCAACATATCCCAAAAGGTAAGTCTTGGCATACTTCTCACTCACGGGTAGCCTACTCGAGGTTCGTCCTCTATGAACTCGGTGTATCTAAACATGTCTTCTATAAGTGATTAAAGACAAGTATGAACGATAAAGCGAATCGTCCGGTAAGTAGTCCTAATATATACGTCATATGGATCATACATGAGGAGATCGGGTGATAAAATAAATAAGCGTAAATAAAGACCATAACGTGTAAAATAAAGCGACATAAGTGTAAGCATATAACGTGTAACACATATGAAATTTAACATCATAACATAGTGAACTTCTACCTAAGTCCATAAACGTCACATATATGTTACTTGATTTCTAAACCATATCTTATGCTAAGGTCTCAAATCTTATATCAACTGCAATTTCATGCATAATCTCTATCTTGATTGGAATGACAATATCATAGTCTTAAGGATGCTCTAGCAATAACTTAACGGTATCATGGAATTTCAGTTGGATATGGTCATAACATGGTTCATTTTTCATGAAATTTAAAATATGACTTTTTATAAAATCATAACATGACTTTTTTTTTGTAAACATGTATAACATGACATTTCATAAGTCGTAAACATGCATAACATGGCATTTCATAAACATGAAGGCATAATATTTTCATAAATGGCTATAACACTTTTCATAAGAATAATAATACATGGCATACCGAATGATTCCCCGTATAGTAACATGTACAACATAAAACATAAGTACATATTCTAACGGTGATGCGTTATTGCGGAGATCCCGTGTCCCGGACAAGGTGTTACACTCAGCCATAACGATAACATATGCCCATGACACCTACCACTCCGGTCCCGTTGTCATGACGGCGCACCATAACATAACATAACATAACATTACATAATCATAACATGTGTCGGTGGAATCAATCGTCTCGTGTTTATTATTCATTTCGTGCATGATCTTTTAAAACATATGATGCGATAAAAATAATTTTTCAGTTTCTTGGTTCATGGTTCATAAGTCTCGGCCTTAGGGTCATAATAGTCATTCTAGTATTTAGTCAACATACATCCCTCATTTATCTACGTCCTACATGTCATAACTTAAAGGAACTACTATTTTTACCCTTACATCATGGCTCTCGGCCAAGACCCCCCAAAAACAGCCCTTGTTGTGCAGTTTTCACCAACCACTTTCATAATTTGTCTTTAGGACACTTATTTCCTAATTTATTTGACATGTCACCAAATAGATGCATACATAGTCATAAGTTATATTATACTATTTTATACGTACTTGTATTTATAACCATATAACAAGATTGTTTATTCCACCAAGTGGCCTTATGGCCGTGTACTTTACATATACATATATACACATATCTTTTCATAAATTATAAGAAGTTTATTCATTTCCTTTTTGCCTTATGGCCGATTACATATGTGTACCTATATACCTATATATCTTCATAGCATGTCACAACTTGTTTTACTTCACTTTAAGGCATTATGGTCGAATAGTTTACTAGCATAAGACTACATAAACCTCTTCTTTTTCAAATCTTATGTGCATATGTCTTCAGTTTAACCTTTATTCCATTTTCATGCATAAAAGTTTTCATCAAAATCATGACTTTCAAGGTTAAGAACAACATGCAAAATACATATAACATAAGTATGATGAAAACCATGAAAAATTGCCTTCTTGAGCCATGAACATCATAAATATACAACATCATGAAGATGGATGATCAAGCTCCAGTGAGGAGCCGAAATTGCCTCTTGGCCGTGCATATACATATATGCAACATGAACATGATGATCATCAAGTTTAACATTTGTGACCTAGTATGTTAGTCATACTTATGATGCATCCATAAACATGATAAAACAAGATCATCAAAACATATGAAAACCGAAATGTCATAACAAATATATAAATGATGACCACTATGGAAAGATACATGAACAAGTGCGTCAAAGTTACATTCTTAGTGAACTTTTATTCACATACCATATGACTTCATTTTTCTTTCTTTAGTTTCTACATACTTCACATAAGAATATTTATTTCTTCTCATTTATACATAAAAGTCCAAAAATCTTGGCGTTGGCCGAAGTTTTAGGGTACACATAAGTCAATATATACATCAAATAGAAACATATATTTTACATATTCTTGTTACTAAAACTTTGAACATGCTTCATGACTGATCAAAATTTTATATGAACATATATACTTAACCTTTGAAAATCTATAAAGGATCTAGGAATAATACTTGTTTTTCTCATTTATTTCTTACTTAAAGTGAAGATTCCTTCACTTAGCTTAGAAGAAGAATCTTTCTCCTTCGTCCTTGGTAGCCACGGTTTTGGAGTCAAAAGTGGAAAAGTTAGTGAGCAACTTATGGAAGTAGATAGATGGAAGAACTTAACTTATTTTACACAAAATTCTTACCTTGTTCTTCCTTCATTCTTGGATCTACAACTTTCCTTGGTCACTACTCGGATGAAGGAAGGTTTTTGAACCTCATCTTGGGTGTGTTTGGGTGATATGAAGAGGAGAAATCCTTCCCCTTTGTTCCCTTGGTACTCTCGGCCAAAGACAGGAAAAAGAAGGAGTTGGAAGACTTGTTTGTCTTGGAGAGAAAAAGAGAGTTTAGTTAAGAGATTTGAAATTTGTGAAGTGTAGAATGGGAAGAAAGAGGGGGTTTCTCTCTTTTTACACGTGGTGGCTGAAATTGAGGGTTCTCGGGGAGGGAAAAGATTTTTTTTCCATGATGGCATTTGATTGTATTTGGTTTAGGCTTAATGATGGCGTGGGAAGAGTGTAAGGAAAGGTAATCTTAGCTTTGTGGAAGATGGGTGGCCGGCCTAAAAAAGGTAGGGAGGGAGAAGGTGGCTTGTCTTCTTGGTTGTGTAAGAAGTGGGAGAAGGTTTCATGATTGGTGTAAACGTGTGTAAGGTTTTGCTGTGTAGTTGAAGACAAAAGAGAAGAAAACTTTTCTTCCCACTTGTGTGGAGGGGAAGGGGTGGCCAAGAAGAGTTTTGGATGGATAGAATATGAAAAAAATACCATCATTTGGTTTATACATAATTTTCTACACTTGTTATTTTGCTGGGGTATTAATCTAACAACAATTTCTTCTTCCTTTTTCTGCATGTGGTCCATTTATTCTAAGCACTTGTGAGAAAATTTGTCTTCTTTTCAACTATGTATAAGAGGGTATTATTTTATGTTATGTCTACTTTCTTTTTCTTTTATTGTATTGAGGCTAAATATTTGTGTCATGCATTTTTATTTGATTTAATTTATCCTAATAAATTAAGTTGTTACCAATTATTCTTATTTAAATTTTATCATATGTTCAAACGGATTCGTTATCGTATTCACTAGCTTGTCGATAAACCAAAGAACTTAGGGGCATATATCGACGTTACAAATTTACGATATTTGATATGTTTTGACGTAACAAAAAGTTCAGAGCACAGCAGACGGGGTATCGGGGGTCAGATGTATGCGACCATACTTATGTGCTAAAAACACACAGAATTTGTTTTCTGATGACCAATAATAAAAATTACATCAAACTTTATCAATCAACTGCTATTTGATACTTGAAATATTTAATTCTTTGCTCAATTACCCTCCATTACCCCCTTTTGCAAATCTTTTTAAAGATAATACCTCAAAAACAAAAAAACGCACATAAAATATTTTCTTGAGGGACAAATATTCAGCTTATGAAAGACAACTGAGAGGACATGCGGTGGAACCTTCACCAGCGTATTTTTACCGTTAAATAAACGTTAATGACGGTCATATCTTCTTTCATTTCTTTTTCCTTGTTCTTTTGAATGATTCATTATGGGTATCCATATAAAAGCAATGGAAGTAAATGAAATAATCTTTATTTTAAATTAAACGATGTTGTACTATTATAAAGTGAAGATTAAACCACAGAGAAATAAAAACACTTCAGGATTTTTTTTATTTTATGCGAAATAAAAAAGTCAACAAGACCAATTATAGATGGTGCAAACGAGTAAACTGCGGCCGTTTCAAATAATTTCGTTGCTTGGTCAGATTAGTGGACTAAATCTGATCAATTGCCATCTTGCTGAAATGATCAAATTACTCCCAGAATTAATAAAAGCAAAGTCGAAATGTTGGGTCATAATGTTTGGGCTTATCCTTAATTGTTTAGGCGTGATGATGGCGTTTGGGCTTAAGAAAATTATTCCCCAGTGTGTTAACTTTATTTTCCAGGTGTCATATGTGAATAATGGATGATTTAAGGGTCATGAAAACGGAATGGAACAGGTACTACACAGCAGAAAGTTCTGCTGTGCCATGTTATGTTGGAACCCGAATTTGAACCCCTTATGTTTATTGGATTGTTACGAAATTTTTATGATTGATAGCTAGGACCCTAAAGTGCATGCCGTATAAAAAGAGTCAAGGAATAAGTTGTCTAAGTTGCATTTTGAGCCAAGGAAAATGGGTGCGATCTTCTGGAAAGTTATTTTCAGCCTATGGGATTGTACCTACGTCATGACCTAAGGGATTTTTAAGATGATTCATGCCAAGACTCTCATTGCATTTCATCCCATGTATCATGCATGACCATGTGCATTACGAATCTGATTTTTCTCTAATATTTCCTTATGCAAGCAAGTTTTTTTCAAGTAAGCAAGTTTTCTTTATGCAAGTATGTTATTTATGGTCCCATGATTTTCAAAAGAAATGCTCTATGACTTCCTTGCTGGCTAATCATGCTCACAACGCGAGCCAGACCCGGAGTTAATATGTCTGATGACATGATATTTTCTGGACCCGTTCCAGACCCGGGGTTAATTGGTCTGATGATATGTTCTGGACCCGACCCAGGCCCGGGGTTAATCGGCCTGATAATACGTTCTGGACCCGTCCAAGACCCAAGGTTAATTGGTCTGACGACATGTTTTGGACCCGTTCAGATCCGGGGTTAATTGATCTGACACTCTGTTTTCTTTTATACTTGCTTTATGGGACCGAATGATGATTTTGCCATGACATGACATCATGCATTGCATCTTGCATATTTGGTGTGCACCTTTCATGATTAGAACGGTTAAGTTAACAGGTATATGATAATGCCAGAATAGTATTATTCGAGTTATGATTAGGTTATATCTTCTGCGGATCAAGGATTAAAGGCCAGATATGAATTAATGTTGGTTCGTGGGGTTTGCATTCACGTTATGATTCTTTATTTATTTCATGATGGTTTATTGTATGCTTGCTGGGTGATTTTATCACTCATACCTTTATTTTTCTCCCAGAGCCCGAGAATGCCAATGTTGAGTGGATCGATGATGAACCGAGAGTGCCATACCCATAATCAAGAAGCCGAGAGAAGACAATGCTTTTGGACTTTTGTGCTGACATGATATTTGTACTATGGACTATGTGTGGAACTTTTGGGATTTCGGTTTTACTTCATTTTGTTGGACCGTGTTTGGGACCTAATATTTTCGACAAGCATGTTTATTTCGAAGTTTTTAATTCTGCCTAAATTTTTCTACTCTATTAAATGTTAACATGGTAATCCATGACTTAGTTATGGATTTCCACATATTATGCATCATGCTTTGTACTCTCCGTAGTGAAGTACGGCGGGTGCACTGTATTCGGACAAGGTCCAGTGCGGGGCGCTACACCTCATCCGATTAAATCTTATATCATCTCCAATCTATTCATGCTTACTCAGATTCAAGTTATGCACACTACTTTAATTCAGGTAATCCAATGTCCTTCAGAATTCATAATTTAACTCCCGATATGCCATGACTCATTATATTCTTATCTCTATTTATATAATCGTACTCTTATCACTATGAGTTTACATCCCTAATGCGACTAACATCTTTGACCTCCTATAAAATTTCTAATTTCATCTTCTTAATCATACTCATACTATTTGTGCAATGCATTTACGAAACCTTAATCGTCATGTTTCTTATAAATCACTGCTTATAGTTCTACTACATATCATATCTTAATCAGTCTACAAAATTCTATCACCATCTCCAAATATTTTCTCAAATAGAGCTGAACATGAAATTGTAGAAATTTCATTTTTATGACTACAATATTACTAACAGGAAAAATAGAATTGAGGTATTCTAGTGACTTGACCTGTATAAATGTCGGAGAGCCTAAACAAGCTACTTATACTCCTATTCAGTTATACTCTCTGGTTTCTCTTCAGCGATACACTAAAACCTTATCAACTTTCCAAAGATCTTTCCTAGTGGGGAAATCATAGCAAACTACAAGAGAGGATGATTTCTTTGACCAATGAGTGTTCTAATGTCAACTCTTAACTTCTTATGTCACAATTCATATATGCCTAATACCGTTCTATTTTTCTGATACTAAGGCTGTCAATTTCATCTAAGATCGTTTCTTACATCTATGATCATTTCTTAAATTCTAATATCACTTCTTAAATTCATGTCGTTGTTTACTTATGTGTCCGCAGTGGGTCTAGAGCCTTTGCTCTGATACTAACTGTAGCGCCCCGCCCGAAACCAGGGTTTCGACTCAGTGCACCTGCCGTACTCTACTCCAAAGAGTACAAGGCGTCGATACTATACATGTGCATGTTAACATGAATGATGAATCGATAAGCGGAAGCAACATAATATAAACAAATAATAATCGACATGCAATGTACTACATCATAATCTGTACCGGTCATAATATATAGACTGAAATCTTCTGAAATACATCATAAACCAAGACCTAACGCCTTCAAAACAAATCTCTCGGTATGTTTCTTCGTTATCAATGGTCTATCTAGACTGTCCTCAATAAGCATGTATGTCATACATGTTATCTGGAAAGTGATAAATAAGGCAAGTATGAGCGATAGCCAACTTTTAATCGCTCAGCAAGTAGTCTTACTAGATACGACTTGTGAATTATACATGGAGAGACGGGGTGACAAAATATAATAACCATGAATATCGAATATAACAATCACGTCTCCTTTTGAATCATTATAGCATAACTGTAAATTGAAAGCAGGTAAATAAGGAAAATTTCACAACATACATAACATCATCATGTGCTACTTAATCCATAACACAATATAGCATCCATACTTAGTTTCTAATCCATAATTTATACTATCCGCGCATACCTTACATGTGCTACCCTTTCATGCGTAAATACTACATTGACCATTGTAGTGTCATCATAGACTTGAGGAATTCTTAATCATAACCATAAGGTGACATGATCATGACATGATGCATAAAATGTAGCTTTTCATAAACATGACGTGCTTTTCATAACTTGCATAACATGACATTTTCATAACATGAAGGCATAATATTTTCATAATTGGCTATAGCACTTTTCATTAGAATAATAACACACGACATACCGATTGATTCCCCATATAGTACATGTATGACATAAAACATCATAAACATATGTACATGTACTAACGGTAACGCGCTATGACGGAGATCCCAACGCAATCAGACAGAGATCCTGTGTCCCAGACCCAGTGTTACACTCGGCTTGAACGTAATCATATGCCCCTGACACCTACCACCTCGGTACTGATGTTACACTGGCGAACATAACATAACATATCGTGTGTCGATGGAATCAATCGTCTTTGATTTATTTTTCACATACATATAAACTTTTAAACATGGAATGTGATAAAATCACTTTTCAAACTTTCATTTCATGCAACGTGAGACTCGATCATATGAGGATACTTTGGTCATTCTACATCTTGTAACACCATCATTTACTTATTTTCGTTCTACATATCATAACTTAAAGAAATACCATAACCATACTCCTTTAATATCAATCTAGACATGTATTTCATAATTCATAACTTAAGTACATAGAACATATAATTCCTATTTTCTTTAGCATACCATCTAGGAATTTCATAACTTGATAAATATAAATAACATAAAATAAACTCGTTAACATCATAACATCGTATTTGAACATGTGTATATGTATATTTGTATGTGCAATATATACTTCCATACATATGAACATTCTTTAAGTGTGGATAGGTATAATAAAATATATATATATTATCATATTTCATAAATAGATACATAAATCATAATAAGGTCATTCTTTTCATACTCTTAATATTTATTTTATACATATGTACACAAACATAAAATATAATAAAATCATTTAATCATAATAGACCTAATGGCCGATTTAAATAAATGGTATATACATATTTAAAAGTCATTTTTTGATATATTATATAATATCTAAAACTTATTCATTTTTATATCTTAACATGTATATGTGTACATAAATATTTCAAAATCATTTTAATATTTAATACTTTATAGCCGAAAATGTATATGTATACTTATATTTATACACTTCTTTTTCGTATTATTTAGTATACATATCTTGGTCACTTTTATACATTAGTTTATGTACACTACATATTATCTTCATAAAGTGGGTTTAAAATATTTTTATCAAATAAAGTCCTTATGGCCGAAAATATGTATAATTTTGTACATATATATAAAATCATTTATGACATATTGTATAATATCCAAAACTTATTTATTGTCATATTGTATCATATATACGTGTATACAAATATTTTAAAATGATTTCCACCCTAAGAGGCCCTATGGCCGAATTATATATATAGGTATGTATGCCTATATACATCTAACCTTTATGACCAATTGTATAATATACATAATTAGTTATTCTGTTCTATATCTTTACAAATACAACGTAATTGTATATGTATACATTATACTTAAAACAATTTTAACAAAAGTATAAACATTTGGCCAAAATTTTATATATATATGTGTGTATATATAGTGTGTATATATATATATATAAAACTTACTCATTTTCCTATTTTTTTTAGGCGAAGAGGAATTATTATTAAGCAGCCTCACTTATGGCGGAGGAAAAGCCTTTTTACAACAATGTGTATCAAATCATCGTAGGAGAACAAGTAATATAAGTACATGATGATAGTGAAAGTGCAACAATATATGATATGTTGCATTAAAACCTTGTCATGTAAAACCACCCTTGTGGATAAAATCATGGCAAAGGAAAAAGCGTGCATATTTATATTGTTGCAAAACTGACACTGGACAAGCCTATGCATAAAGTAGAACGATATAGGGAAGCTAATGATAAGACCCAACGACAAGAGATCGGTACTCCAATGCAGCAGACTAGGCATCACCATTAGTTGAAGATCGAAGTGCAGGTAGCGTGAAGTCCGTCAGAATGATACCCCTAATGTAAGATGGCAGAGACGTCAAGTGAGAATATGATGTAAGTACAGTACCCCTTGATCTTTCTTGTGCCAAAAAATGCGCCGCCTGATTAAACTCACATGGGGCATAAGCTATACTTATAGAGGAGCCAGTAATAAGGGACCGAAGGCGTCTGAGGTCTGGAGAAAGCGGAGTCCAAGTGTGCAGGTGAGAAATTTACTGTTGAAAATCAACCTCAACATCAACATGTCCATATCTTGGTAGATAATGTAGAAGAGAGATAAGAGCTGCTTGTGCTTCTACGTGTAATGGATAATCATGGTGCAATGGGAATGAGAGTGCATGAATCCTAGAACCTGTAGCATCACGTAGAATTGCCCCTCCACCAGCTGTATTGCGCCCAACGGAAGCATCCGTATTCAACTTCAATCTACCCGATGGCAGAGGGCACCAGCGAATAATACGTATTCTGCGAGAGCGGAGAATAGGAGATAGACAAGTACGAAGTAAACGTGGAACATTCGATGCAATTCTCGTGCTGCTTTGCAATTTGGCCCATAAAAAAAGATCAAGCCGAAAATCCTTAATAATTAATTTAAAATCATTTTAGCCCTAATTATGTTTTCGACCAAAAATATAATATATTTTATTTTAACATATACACACAAGTGGATATATATCTATATGCGCATGTATATATATATCTATACCTACTTAAAATCATTTGATTGTCAAACGAAATATGGGGCCGTTTGTATATGTAAGTATGTATTCAATGCATACCTAATTATATTACATATATTACTATAATAGGCTTAATGCCGTAAGTATAATATGTATATGTATATAAAGATAGTTTCATATATATCCTTCTATATTTTTTTATTTATTTTTTTTGAAGCAAATGTGTATTTTATTCATGTCATGCCTCACTTATGGCGGAGGAATACCTTATTACATAGTTAAATCAAACGAAAACCAAAAGTATAAGAAGCGTAAGATTGTCAACCTCCAGTCAAATATGACATGCCGCATTAAAACCTTGCCAAGTAAAACCACCCTTGTGGATAAAACCTTGGCGAAGGAAAAAGCGTACGTATTTATTTGAATGGAGCGATGACATAAAATGAAGCAATGAAATTGTATGCCAAATGGAGTGTTTGCACCGATGGTATCCTTCTATATCATTATATATATATATATATATATATATATATATATATGCGTTTATATATACATATATATATCCCTGCCCCTCCTAATCTGCCGTCACAATGCTAGGGTTCCAGCTTCTTGTTTTTGTCTCTTTCGATCACCATGGCGGATGTGGAGACCGATGTCGCGACAGGGCACCCAAAGAAGAGAACGTTCAAGAAGTTCAGCTTCAGAGGTGTGGATCTCGATGCTCTACTTGATATGTCCACTGATGAGCTCGTCAAGCTCTTTACTGCTCGCGCTCGCAGAAGGTTCCAGAGAGGTTTGAAGAGGAAGCCCATGGCTCTGATCAAGAAGCTCCGTAAAGCTAAGCGTGAAGCTCCCCTGGTGAGAAGCCAAACCCTGTGAAGACCCATATGCGGAACATGATCATTGTACCCGAGATGATTGGAAGTGTTATTGGTGTTGACAATGGAAAAAATTCAATGCCATTGAGATCAATTCTGAGATGATCGAACACTATTTGGCTGAGTTCTCCATTTCATACAAGCCAGTCAAACATGGTAGGCCTGCTATTGGTGCTACCCACTCTTCAAGGTTTATTCCTCTGAAGTGATGGACAAGCATTGAGATTTTTGTAGTGGAGACTAGTCCTCTGTTGTTTACTAGTCTTTTCTTCATTTATCATTACGAGATACTATATAGACGTGCTTTGCATCAATATGGGATGTTTGATAAAATGCTGAAGGATTGAATTATTTGTTTCTGAAGTAAGATTTGCTTTCAAAAAAAAATACACACATATATATATATACAATGTCATTTTCTTGTCACTACTACTTAAGGCCGTAAGTATATGTATATGACATATACACGTATAGATACATATATATATATATATATATATATCATATGAAACTTAGGCTTTTACATATTCTTTGAGGAAAAATCTTGAATATACTACATGATGATCCAACTTTGATATAAACATATATACTAAACATTTGAAAATCCATGTAGGATCTAGGAAGAGTACTTGTCTTTACCACTTTTCTTACACTTTAAAGTGAAGATTTCTTCACTTGAGTTGGAAGAAAACTCCTCCTCATTTGCCTAAGTGACTCATGGTTTTACCAACAAAAATAGAGAGTTAGTGAACAACTTATAGAAATAGATAAATGGAAGAAGATTAGTTGAACTTATGTGATGTTTTTACCTTGCTACATGTTGGATTTTAAAAACCCCAAAATTTGGCTTTGATGTTGGACATAAAGGAGAACGTTGTAGCTTTGGTTTTGGAGGTGTGTATAAGATGAAGGAAAGAAAATCACTCTTTGTTCATTTATTGTAACTCACGGCCATGTGTAAAAATGGAGGTTGGAAGACTTTGTTTCTCTTTTTTGGAGAGGGAAGAAAAGGTTGATTGGAAGATAAATAATTGTTGAAGTGTTGTATGGAAGAAATGAAAGAGTGTTTGAACTTAACCTTGAAGATGTGTATATGAGATGAAATGAAGAAAATTTTTGCTTCTTGCCTTTGTTGTTCTTGGCCATGGTGAAGAGAAAAAGAAGTTTTGGAAGTTTAACTTGATTGAAAGAGAGAGAAGATAGGATTGTTGGTGGAAGAAGATGGGTCGGAATGTAAGATATTGAGTGTGTAGTGGAAAGGAAAGGAAGAGGGTTTCTCCTCTTTGTTGGTCACGTATGAAATGTGAGGGGTAGGAGAGATGAAATTGAAAAATGAATGGAGAAGGTTGGAAGAAAGCGGGAGGAATGATAGTGATTGGAAGTGTAAGAAAGTGGAGTGGAAAATGGATAAAAAGAGAAAAGGTTATCATTTTCTTGAGCCTTCAACCGTGAGTAGGGATCGGGAGGGAGAGAAGATATTTTGTTGGGGAGAAATGATAAGAATGTATGGTAATAAATGTGAAAGGAAAATGTGTAAGAAAAGGTGTAAGAAAAAGAAGAAGAGATGGTGACATATGAATAGTAAGGGCGGCGGCCCATAGGTTTTGGGGAGGGGAGAAAAGTTTGTCTTTAGTGAAATATAGGATAGAGTGGAAGAAAATGTGATAAAAGTGTGTATTAGAATTATCGTATTGGGTATTTTTATTTGGTTTAATTTATATCTACCGACTTAGGTTGCTAACGACTAATTTATTTAAACCGTATCATATGTCCGAAACGTTCGTTGTCTAGTCCCGTCAAATCTCGTTATATCCGTTAACTTATCATTTGGTTATTTTACTGACCGTTTCTAACCCCAATATTTAATGTCGATGTCTTTATTAATCCTAAATAAAATTTAAATTCCATCAAAATTTTATTAACATCGCATTCACGTTCCATTTTTTATTATATTATTTCATTTCCACTTGTCTGAAATTTTGGGTCGTAACAGTGTTCTTCACCTATAAAAAGGGGGCAAAGTGTGCAAGAAAAAACAAGCCTCATTTCATATTCAAGTAAGTTCAAGCAAGACCTCAAGACTTCTGCTATTCTCTTCTCTTTCCCATAGCCTCAAGCCTATCACATTTACATTCTAAATTCTGTATAGTCTTTGATTTTACCACCCATATAAATCCCGTTCTTGTACAAGGTGGATCAAGATCTGATCATACCTTCATTTGTGCGGTGGTGTTATTTGTGTTGATTGTTTTTGTTCATTGTAAGAAGGGTGGATATTGAAGGAGTTAGTGTATAACTCTAGCCACCCTTGTCTTAAGGTGTTTTTGGTGTTTAATGAATACCAAGGAAGGTGTCGTAGAAGACTGCGGTAGGTCGATTTGATTGAACCAGTATAAAAATCTCGGTGTTATTTCTTTTCAGCACTTTTACTTTCATTTCTTGTTTTCTACATTGTTTTCATAGCCACGGTAAAAATAGCAAACGTTTTTAAAAAATCCTCAAACTTTGCATAAACATAGCCAAAGGTTTTAGGTTTCATTTGAGACAAGTTTCATAGAATTTGGATAAGTATAAGTCATCCAAACGTTTATAGTTCTGAGACTAATGCAATCTGATTTTAAGATATGCAAAGGTTGAGAACATCATCGTGGTTGATATACTTACCAAAATAATTTTGAAAAACCGTTTCAACACTTTAAAGTATACATGTTAAGGGTCATTCCATAAAATTTTCTAAGCATTTAGAGTTGTCATTAAATAGGAATTAACTTTTCATTTTAAGGAACAGTTTCTGGCAGATTGACAGAGTCCATGTAGAAACGGTTTTTCAAGGCTTTACACTTTGAATTTTCATCTAAAATTTTTACGACACATTCATAACATATGAGAGTACAGTTTTAGCAAATTTCACATTTGGAAGTCTACAACTTGATCATTCTGTTAATCGAAAACCAGGTCTGAAAACAGAATATGTTTTCAGAAGTGAGTAATTGGTAACAAAAAGTTTTAAAAACTAATTTTTCTACACACTATTCAACCCCCCTTCTAGTGGTGCTATACAGGTCCTACAAGTGGTATCAGATCGAGGTACACTCACTACAAGAAGATACAACAATCTTTGTGAGATGGCATCTACTAGTCACAAAACCGAGCAAGAAGTAATACCAAGCCAAAGGCCTCCCCTTTTCGATGGTGAGTCTTTTATTCAATGGAAACTTCACATGAAACTTTTTCTTATCGCTATTTATATAGACTTATGGTCCATCATAGAAGATGGTCCATTTGTCCTATCTAAGATATCCACGGCTGATGGTGTTACTTTAGAAGTTATAAAACCGAAGCAAGAATATACTAGTGATGACAAAAAGAAATTAACTATGAATGCTAAGGCCATGCAACTCCTCCTAAATGGTTTAAGTAAAAGTGAATCGAGTTATATATCAAATTGTTCTAGTGTCTAAGAAATGCGGAGATGTCTTGAAATGAAACATGAAGGTACTAGTCAAGTTAAAGAGTCCAAGATAAATATGCTTATGTCTGCTCTTGAATCCTTCAAATTATTACCGAATGAATCTATTGTCCATATAGATTTAAGATTGACTAACATCTACAATTCTCTTAAGTCTCTTGGCAAGGTATTTTCTTCACAGGAAAAGGTGCAAAAGGTATTAAAAAGCCTCCCATCTGAATGGGATCCTGAAGTCACCGCAGTTGAAGAAAGTAAAGAAACCAAGTCAATAAAAATGGAAGAATTGATCGGGTCATTAAAGGTATATGAAAACAAACTCACTTTAAGGAACTGGGAATCAACTTCTAAACAAGGTAAGACTATAGCGTTTAAATCAAACGAATACGTTTCTATCTCTTTTGATCGCGTAGATGATATTGACACTAATTCTAAAATTAATATTTAATCGAGTTGGCTAGAGAATTGAAAAAGATCATGAGAAAGTCTTTTAAAAACAAACGTAAGCCTACTTCATCTAAGAACCACTAAAATAAGAATTATGATAAAGGTATTAAATGTTACGATTGTGGAAGACTTGGACATATTTCTTATGAATGTCCTAATAAGGAAAAAACAATAAACAAAAACCGTGACAAGGAATGGACAAAAACTAAACCTGTCTCAGAACCTGAGCAAAGGAGTAAAAGAAGATCCTTCAAAGCATCCACATGGACTGACTCATCTGATTGTGAGAATGAAGAAACCGAAGAAGAAACAACTCAAGTATGCTTTGCATTTAAGGCATCTAACGAGGTACATTCTAACTCTGATTCTGATTCTGAACCCGCTTATGATGATTTATTTAGTCAATATCTTGAGTTGCACAAATTCACTAAGACTCTTGCAAAAGAAAAAAATGTTTAATTGAAGACAAGAAATTTTTAGAATCTTCTAACACAAATCATGTATATCAATTAAATGATTCAAACGAGGAGTCGTCTTACATGATCAATTCATTAAAATCTGAAATTTCATCCTTAACATCCGAGAATAATGAGATAAAAGCCGAGATTTCAAATTTGAAATCAACAAATGCAAACTTAGAAAAGACGACAAAACAATTTGATACAGGTACTTGCATGTTAGATGGTCTTATTTCTTCTCAAAAGCATGAAAATGATAAAACCGGATTAGAGTATGTTGAAGATAATAAGTTACAAAATAAGTCTACGAACTTTATTCTATCTTCATCTAAACAATCACATGCTTTTAAGACGGTTGTACAGTCTAAGAAGACAACTAGAATGCCACATGTTATATCTCATCCCAATCCTTCTTTTTCATCGCATACAAAGTATAATCATGTACCATATACATATGGAAGAAAATCTTTGATGTATATGCGATATTCATATCATACCAATGCATCTAGATCACGCACAATGCATATTAACAGAAATGCATATCAAAGACCATATTATGGTGGATCCAGTCATAGGGCACATAGGAATGATCATAACACATATTATATTGCTTCTTCATCTTTCTTCTCACCCTTTGTAAGACCAAGAAAGATCATCTAAGTTTGGGTACCAAAAGTTACTCTTACAAAGTGTGGAATCAATAACTCTTAAAGGATGCACTAGAAATACACGATGAGCATAACAGACTAGAAATGCATGATTCTTTGTATAAATTGCTCTTTCTTTCCATGGCTACTAACTCTTTTGATATGATTTATAAAATAAAGGGGAGAGAAAAGCATGATTTAAGGAGGAGCACACTAACAAAAAATTTATCCATGATTGTAGGGGGAGCGATCATGACACATTTAAATCATGAATAGAGGTTATTTTGCAAATCATAAATAGGGGGAGATTGTTGAGAAACTGGGGTTTGAGTGATTTGAAAATGCATATTTAAATGTTACATGTTTTTAAAATGCATGATTTGAGTATTACATGACATGCGTACGTGATAAATATGTTTCACATGTTTATATATATTGTTGTCGTACTAACATGCTAGGAAGCGTTAAGGCTTACATCAAATGACAAACATTTGTTGTCTTTATACTATTTTCAGGTGCCATGTTAAATGAACTAAACTAGTTCATTTAATAAAGTGCTTAAGGATGAACTAACTACTTCATTAAATGAAGAGCTTAAAGGGATATATTTGGAGATAGCTACTTGGCAACAAATTTGGAATGAAAATTCCTCTCCTCATTCTTACACACACGGCACATATGTATGTGATATATATAAATTTTTTTAATAACAACGAACTATACATTTCTATCCTGACGTTTCACCGACACGTCATACACATCATAAACGTACGTCGACATCACACTACCATATACACATCATATTTGTGAGTATATACATGTTCCATATCATACATTACATGTCATCAAGTTACCAAAATTATGCCGACATGTCACGAGTTCATACACCAAAAATTGCTTAATCGGGTGACTACCGATCCATCACTAACATGTCACATACTTACTATATAACAATGGCAATCCTATATACACTCCAAACACTCTAAAATTTTGTGTACCACATGTCTATATCATCCCCAAAGTCATAACATGTTTATACATATCAATTACCTACAATTTTCCTTGATTTGTTGGAAATTCAAATTCAAAGTTTTTCATCACATGGGCCGTTTTTGTTTTCATATTGTGGAGCTGAAAATACACTTTATATTATATTATGTGTGAAATAACATATTTTACATGTCTAAGATGTTTGAAACTAATTGGAGAAAAATCGTGTAATCGATGAAAGTCAAAAATTCGGTTTTCTACACTTATCTTACATAGGACATTTTTGATTGTGTGTAATATGTATCTACAAACATTTTACACATCTAAGACACATTGGAGTATTCGAGAAAAACAATTAAGGGTTGATTGAGATTTACCATATATGTGAAGATATTGCACCATTATTTGACAAATTTCATAAAAGAATTTCAGCACATCGGAGCTGAACATATACATGCCATTTTCAGCTTACATGGCGCTTTGGTGAAACTTGTTTGATACTTTGATTGATGGAGGATGAGCCACAAGTGATTGGTGACATAAAGAAGGCCACGACACACAAGAAAAGAATTCAAAATCAAACAAAGTGCTGAAGTTAGCATATAACTCCAGTCACCTTTCTCTTAAGGTGTTTTTGGTGTTTACTAAATACCGAGGAAGTTGCAGAAGGTTGATTTGACCGAACCAGTATAAAAATTTTGGTGTTATTGCTTTTCAACACTTTTACTTTCAGTTCCTGTTTTTTGCATCATTTTCATAACCACGGTAAAAAGAGCAAACGTTTGTCAAAAATCCTCAAACTTTGTAGAAACATAACCAAAGGTCTTAGGTTTCATTGGAGACAAGTTTCACTGGATTTTGATGAGTATAATTCCTCCAAAAGTTCATAGATCTGATACTAGTGCAATCTGATTTTTAGATATGTAAAGGTTGAGTACATCAACGTGATTGATATACTTACCAAAGAAATTTTAAAAAACTGTTTCAACCCTTTAAAGTTTACATCTTGAGGGTCATTTTCAGAGCTTTTGGGAGTTGTCATTCAATAGGAATTAGCTTTTCATTTTAACGAACAGTTTCTGGCAGATTGACAGAGTATAGGTAGAAACGGTTTTTCAAGGCCTTACACTCTGAATTTTGATCTGAAAATTTTACGACACATTTATAATATCCGAGAGTATAATTTCACCAAATTTCACAATTTTTGGAAGTCTACAATTTGATCAATTAGTCAATCAAAAACCGGGTGTGAAAACAAAATCTGTTTTCAGAAGTGAGTAATTGAAAACAAAAAGTTTTAAAAATCAATTTTTCCGCACTCACTGATCAACCCCTCCCCCTTCTAGTGGTTCTATACAGGTCCTACTATTCCAAACTTCTATTGAGCTATCATACCACATAACATTATGTGCAATAGAAGGTATTACACTATTCATAATCCATAAATGCACTATAGAATTTACTTGTCCCCATGCTGAATACTGCAGATCATTTAACGCGAATTGTTGAATAGATCCGTCTATAAAACAAATCTTATTCTTAAAAATCAGTACCATTTGAAACATGCTCTTCCATGAATGAAAACTGTGAGGATTCAAAGGAGGTTGTGCAAGAATTATAGCTGTACTATCATTCAGGTGGAGGTAAAATGGATTGCTGATAGGATTCTCTGGTGTCTGTGAACCACCAGTTCTTTGAGTATTTGATGTAGAAGCCATGCTGATATCAAAGTGTGACTGATCACCATCAAGCAAAATAAATTAAGTTCTATTCTCAGTAGCAGACATGGCTTTGATACCATGTGAAAATAACTATTCTAATCACAAATTCAAGAAAATCGTTGGATATCATATCGGGTCATTCTGCATATCCGAAGTCAATACATACATTCGAATTGAGAGGGAAGAAATAAATGTAAAATTACTATTCTACCCTTACTGACTGTCAGCTTATAAGCGAAATACAAAGGACAAAAATGACATTTCACATGTTTAAATCTTTCTACCACCAGCATTTTTTCTTCTCCGGGCAATCCTTCCTTCTCCGACGTGCTCTCACCCCGCAAACTTCAGAATGCCCAAGTGACACATATCAAAAGCCTCCACACGGATTGCCAACTCATCATCTCATCATCTGGGCCATCGATCCACTATTTGATCTAACGTCAAACACTCAATCGATGCTACTCTTCGCTGGATTGTACTTTTTCTTGTTTTCCTTTCTTAACATCCACTGCAACCGTTACTGAACAGATATATACTCTATGTTTATGTCGGTGACTGCATATGAACGAAGGATAAATTGTAGTTGTTAACGAAATAAAGGTTAACAAGAATCGGTTCCTGTTTTTCATTTCTAATTTTTTTTTGGTTTCATGCAAATATTTATTCACTCTTGTGATGATGCCGTCTGTGTTACTCTCCCTTGCCGATACATCTGTATTATAAAACGGAATTTTTTTTTTGTATCGCAGAGATTGTTGGTCAGCCTTTAAGGTCGACGAGCGAACTTTCCACCTCACTCGTCCTACCTTGGCACGTATATACCTCGTTATTGATGTATATCAACCGCTTGTTGAATCCGCATAGATGTGAGAGTATGTGACTTGGTCAAAATATTGTAGCTATTGCTTTCAAGTTGGTAATGAAAAAAAATATAGGTGTTTGAGCCCGTCATCAGTTAATTATACCAAAGCGAGTTTGGACTCAGACACCTTATGGACACTAAGTCTTAGACCTCTTGCCTAAAAATCTGTTGAGTGATCTGATTTACATCTTATACGAAGCTCTTTAAGACTAAGATGGTGGAGAACTCGGAGTAAAGTTACGACCTTTTTGCATCCAGGTAACGACCACTACCAGAAAATAAGGATGTATGGACACATTTATGCATGCGTTCATGGAAAAATCAATTTGTTTTAGCAACTCCATAGTATACTTCCTTTGATTGACAAGTAGCCCCTCCTGTGACCTAATTATTTCAATTCTTAAAAATTATCTAAGATCACCTAAGTCTTTAGTGTAAAATGTAAAATGTAAAGCAATCTTAAGATCTTGAATGGCCTGAAGATTAGCGCTGGTATTTAAGATATCATCCACATAAAACAACAAAATTAGCAGTGAATCTTCAATTTGTTTCATGAAGGGTGTGTAATCATTCCTGTATTAAGTAAAACTTTGAGAGATCAAGAACTTTATAAGTTTAACATTCTATTTTATACTAGCTTGTTTTAGACCATATAGTGACTTCTATAGCTTGCAAACTAGATTAGGCTTGGAAAGTTTAAAAACCTAGGGGTGGCACCATTTAAATGTGAAAGTTTAAAAACCTAGGGGTGGCACCATTTAAATGTCTTCATGTAGATTGTCATGAAGGCATTATTCACATCCAACTATTGAATCAGCCATCATGCCTTGCAACCATTGCTAAGATTATCCTGACTGTGGTCATCTTTGCAACTAGAGAGAAAACATTTTGATAATCAACCCTATATTGTTGAGTGTCTCCTTTTGCTAGTAAACTAGATTTATATCTTTTCACTATCCCATCAGGTTTGAATTTGACCGTATAAACCCATTTACAACCAATGGGTTGCTTGTTAGTAAGCAATGTTACAAGTTTCCCAGTATGATTAGCTTCTAAGGCTGCTATTTGAGTTTGCATTACTTGCTGCCAAACTGAGGAACGTACTGCCTCTATATAACAAAAGGGTTCTGTATACATGCCAATACTTAAAGTATATGATTTGTATTTTGGAGCTAAAGAATGGAATGTAAAAGATTTGTCAATTGAGTGAGGACTAGAAATTTGCTTGTATGCGTGAGGTGGAGAGGATTTAAAGGCTTGATTTTAGTAATATTACCGTAGGGATGATTGTGGTTTTCTGGTTTCTCGAGATTTGGAATTCTCAATGTGTGTAATGGAGGATGGATGGATATAGGAGAGGATGAGGTCAATATGTGATCATGTATAGATGTTTCAGATGAAGATGGTACATCATTGACATTAGGATCAGGTGCTTGGCTGTCGGGAGAAATGATAGTGTTTATGTTAGTGGCAGAAGATTGTTCAAGGAGGTTAGGCATAGAATCTATGAAAAATCAAAGCATCAAGAAGATGCAACCCATACAATAGCTTAGAGAAATCAAAGCATTAAGGGGATGTAACCCATACAATAGCTTTACTCGTAGGTCATTAGGCTGACCTACGCGCACTACAAAAATGTAAAGTAATCTTAAACAATAGGAAACATAGCACATATGTCTAAGAGATGTGGTATAGCTTATACATAACTTTGTATACATGCGTACATATTCTATGTGCTACATCTCTAAATACAAATAATGCTACTTCAGAGATGCCTCTGTTCTTAGCTTGTTAGATGTAGTAAACCGTTGCAGCCAAGACAATTTTTGTCGCTTTGGCTATCAGAGCTTTCTCTTTGAGCATGCACAATCCCCAAGCCAATAATTTATTGAGAGAGTAAAGTCCCTGTGGCGGAGCTAGCCATACCAAGATGGGTGCTAGTGGCATAATCTAACTAACCTAAAATGCTCAAAGTGTTGACAAGTGGGAGGTTACAATAATTTATATGGTGTTTTATTCATAAGAATGGGAGAAGACGTCATTTTGATCAAATAGACAGTATGTTCTGCACAAAACTCTGAAAATATGTTGGTAAATTTGCATGAAATTTAAGTGCTCTTGCAATAGGCAGAATGTGTTGTTGTTTTCTTTCAACTACACATTCTGCTATGCGGTGTAGACACAAGAAGTTTGATGAATGATACCTTTTAAAGCATAGAAATGATCTATTTTGAACTATTGGTCATTATCTGATTGTATGACTTTTACATTGATATTATATTGGACGTTAAATAGGAATAGAAACTTTGAGGAATGTGTCTAGTTTCTGATTTGGTTTTCATCAAGTACACCAAAAATATTTAACGATATCGTCAAGTATAGTGAGAAAATATGTCTGTCCATATATTTTTGGGTATTTAAATGTACTCCGAAAATCTACATAGATGAGAGAGAAGGGGGTCAAAGATACAGATGTAGAAATTGCAAAAAGATTTTTCTTTTGTCTAATCTAGAGGACAATTTTAACAAGGAAAGGAAGACGGTGGCATTGTCACTTGTGGATCCAGCTTATGAATCTCCTTCATTTTGGAATCAGCCATGTGACCTAGCCGGAGTGTCAAAGTAAAGATTGAAAGTGAAGAGTGGTAGAAAAGATGATGATACAAGAGGCTTGAATGAACCATGGAGATAATACAAGTCGTGGATCATCTTAGCTGAGTCAATCATCTTTTTGGTTTATTGTTCCTGAATCACCAGGAATAGCAAATGCGGTGTTGATATCAGACAAAAGATGCGAAAGCAAGATCTGTTACTTTATTGCCTCATACTCTTATTTAAATCTTTTGGGAACTTGATGATATAGTCATTTTCAACAAACTTAATGACTTGAGCATAGACATTACAAGTGCATATATTACAAGAATATGTAGGACTTCATCTAAATATCATCAATTCTTCTCAAATTACTTTCAGTTTAGTATAGTATTGTGTAATTGACATGTTTTGTTGCTTTTCTGCAAAGAATTACTCTTGCAAATCCAAGAATTTGAAGACATCAGTATTTTCATATCTAAGTTTCAAGTCATTCCAGATGTTAACTGCATTATCAATTCACATAATACTTTGTCCAATTGCAGGAAATACAGAATTTAGAGTCCATTATGCAACCATATTATTGACTTACGGTTATTTTCAGCTAGCTTTAGTATTGCATCATACAGAAAGCGTGCTTTGTTCTTGGTTTCAATGCGCTGCGAAAGGTTATATTCTAACCATGATAATTCTGAGTCTCAACCAAAGGGTAAACAACTATGAGCGAAGAATTATCGCTAACATGTAAATAGAGAAGATTCTCAGTTGGATCTGTTAGGAAAGTGTAATATTCCGTGAGTAAATACTTACCATAGTAGGATGTAACAAATATTCTGTAAACCATTAAGTGATTGTAGGGATTGATTTGGTTTAATTACCTTACCTTGTATATGTCTAGCCTAGGGTTAAACAGAGTTTGTACTGCACCATTTTTCGTATGAATAAGAAACACATTCATCTATAATCTTGTTTATGCTCTATATCTCTTAACATGGTATCAGAGCAGGAGTAAACCTACTCAATAATGCCGATCAGAGAAAGAGTGTGTTTTATAGTGGAGACTCAGAAATCACATTCATCATTGCCCCATAATCAACCGGACTTACCTACCAATCTCAGCCTTTCTTGGCCTGAAATATCTGTTCTTTACCCATCTCAGCCTTTTTTTGTCCATTAAAGTACTGTTCTTACCTGCAAATAAAGAAATCATGTCAAATCCAAAAACTAGTGAGCCAAAAACGCCCAATATCTCTGATTTAGCAATTCAAGTGGCCAATCTTTTGTAACACAGTACAGAAAAACCATCGGCACCCACAATACAAAACTCATCCATTCTTTTATCCACAGAAAATCTTACCATTGCTGTAAAATTGAATGGTCAAAATTATGTTGTCTGGGCACCACTTGTGCTACGGGCCATCATTGGGAGGGAGAGGAGACATCACCTCACTAGTGTTCCTCCTCCACCCTTGCCAACGGATCCAGAGTTCCCTGGGTGGGAACAAGCAAAAAATGCAGTTTTTACCGGGATAATTCAGACTATCGGGCCCTCTCTGGTGATGATTGTGACACGCTATCCCGCTGCAAAAGCTTGTGGGATGGCTTAGCTTTGACATACGGTTCCGGGACTGACTCCCTCAGAACATTCGATCTTCATAGGAGAGCCAGCCTGGTAAGACAAGGAGGCGGCAGTATCGAATCCTGCTAGAATAAATTGCAGGATTTATGGACGACTATTGATGCACAAGAGCCAAATCCAATGACTTGTGCTACAGACATCAACACCCACAACAGGAAGATGAAAGCTCTCAGATTGAACCAGTTCTAAGCTGCTATAGACAAAAAATACACAGCAGAGAAGAATAATTTATTAAAAAGAGATCCTTTGCCTAGCTTAGAGACTGCATATCGTGAAATACGTAGAGCAGAGGCTAAATCTGCGGTACTGCAAGGAGGAATCCCCTCAGAAGAATCTCCATCACTGGGGATAGGGTAAGGCCTGGCAACGCAGGCTCTGGCTGCCAAAATCCGAGAAACAGGACTAGGACGGGGTAGAGGCAGAGGTGGACCACCCAAATCTAACTCCTCCAGAAGCACATAAGAGAATGAAGGGCTGGTCTATAGCCATTGTGGCCAGAAACGACACACAAGAAAACTGTTTCAAAATAGTCGGGTATCCTGACTAGTATGAAGGGAAGAGAACTCAGAACACAGGAGGCCGAAGAAAGGGGACAGCAGCTGGAGGAGTAGCCGCCATGGCTAGAGCAGAAGGCCCAGCCGAAGCACATGAAGTAGGGCTTCCAGTCGCAGAAAAGGAACAAGGAGCAGAACCTTCTGGAGGTAACGGGATTGAGGGTAAATCCCTCAATCCTTATAACTTTCCAATTGACCATTATATCCCTGTTAATATTGCCTCTCAGTCCTTGCAGGTTCCACATATTATGGGAGTACCCCCTTCTAATTCTGAAACGACCTTTTTAACCCCACCAGTTCCACACCTCACCAATTCCAGTCCAACGGTTCATGCGAATTCCAAAACCAGCCCATTACTTTGCCCAAACTACAAAACTGCCCTCAGCCTGTCTGTAACGCCTGAAAAGCCCCCAGAAAATTACCAAAACCATCCTTGTTGCCAATACAAAAATCCATCTCATCCTTGGATTCTCGATAGTGGTACCACAGATACGATGACCAATGACCCTAAGGACTTCCAACAATGGACACCGCCTACCAATACCCATCTTGAAACAGCTAATGGCACTCTTCTTCCTGTTACTGGTTGTGGCACTATTCTCTTTAATCCAAATCTACACTTACGCAATTTCCTTTTTGTACCTAGTCTTTCTTCTAATTTACTTTCTATTAGTCAAATTACACGCGAATTACATTGCGTTGTCCTTATGTATCCTTCCTTTTGTATCTTTCAGGATATTCGCTCGAAGATGATCATTGGGTGTGACATTGAGAAGGGGGCTATACTATATCACAGACGTGGTGCAACAGAGACGGTCCAATCTTGCTACCAGGACCACTGAACAATGAGTTTGGTTATGGCACCGTCGTCTAGGTCACCCTTCCCTAAGCTATATGAAACTGTTATTTCCTACTTTACTTCAGTAAGGACTTACTTTATCATGTGATACTTGTTTGCGTAGAAACATCATCGTTCCACGTACAAACCTAATAATACCAGAGTTCAAACAATATTTACTTTAATTCATTCTCATGTTTGGGGTCCTGCTTCCTATTCAACTAGTCTTGGATATTAATACTTTGTTACATTCGTGGATGATTGCTCGCATATGATGTGGGTCTATTTTCTTAAAAATAAATCTGATGCTGTTTCTTAGTTTGTTGACTTTTTCCACATGATTGACACCTAGTTCCAAAGAAAAGTTCAAATTCTTAGGTCGGATAATAGCGGCGAGTACGTCCATACCGGTTTAAGGGATTTCTTTAAAGCACATGGCATCTTACCAGACTACATGTTCAAACACACCAGAACAAAATGGTGTTGCCGAACGAAAAAAATCATGTCTTGTTGGAAATGACTCGAGAAATGATGTTGGAATCATGTGTACCTAAATCGTTTTGGCCTGAGGCGATTGCTGCATCGGCATACCTCCTTAATCGACTACCCACCAAAATTCTCTCCCATCATACCCCATTATCCATACTTGCTATTCACACTTCAATCCCTTCTGTGCTCACCCTACCCCCAAAAATATTCGGGTGTGTTGTCTTTGTCCATATTTTGTCTTCCCAAGGAACCAAACTTGATGCATATGCAGATAAGTGTGTCTTTATCGGATATGCCATGTCACAAAAGGGATATCGGTGCTATAATCCACGCACACAACGCGTTCACATTACCATGGGTTGTACATTCCTTGAGCATGACTATTACTATTCCACCCTGTCTTGGTCTCAGGGGGAGACATCAGGTGAGACATTCGACTGGTTATATAATCATAGTTCATTGGAGAGGTCCCAACACAGAAAGTAGGTGGCGCCGACTGCGCTTTACCCGATGACACGGCTATACTCATCTCCGGTGAATACACTGCAAGATCAGGTACTTTCCGATACTTCAGATGTAATTTCCTTACCTTCTCCTATAACTAATGATCCTAGTCCTTCTCTCATAATATGCAAAACTGATCAAAAGAATTAAGGTATTTTAGCAGGGAATTCCAGAGTACTCCCACCTCGACAGAATAGAGGAAAGCCTCCAGCGCGGTATTCTCCGAGTAAATTATCTAAAGGAACAAAATATCCAGTCGAGGGTGCAAAATGACTTCTTGCTTCTGTATGTGATGATGGGATTCCCCGGACAGTAGACGAGGCACTAAGTCAGCCTAAGTGGTGCATGGCAATGAAGGAAGAGATTAATGCGCTTCACAAAAATAACACTTGGGAGAGGGTCCAGTTACCGAGAGGAAAAAGCCTAGCAAGATGCCGTTGGGTATACACTGTGAAATATAAAGCAGACGGAAGCATTAAACGATACAAAGCTAGGTTAGTTGCACGGGGATATACAGAGACCTACGGTATTAATTACTTGGGTTAATTGCACCTGGTATCCATTGTTTTCCACGAAGTTTTAAGTAGCATCCAATGTTTCATGAAACACACTTGGCATCCAGACTTATAGGGTTAATAGACACCTGACATCCAGATGACCGGCTGGACGACCGTTGACCGCTGAAATCGACCTTTGACCGGACCTAACCCTACTTTTAACCTGACTTTAACCACAGTTTACAATTAATAAAATAATAAAGTCAAAATAAATTAAAATTTTAATAAAAAATAATTCAAAAATCAATAAAAAACCTACACCCCACCTCATCCCCACCCCTTTCATCTTCTTCCCTTCTTCCCCTTTCATCTTCTTCCCCTTTCCCTTCTTCCCCTTTCATCTTCTGACCCCTATTCCGGCGCTTGTTAACTATTTGCACCTGCTATATATTTGTTTATTAAATTTCTTCTCTTTTCGTCGGAGGCTCGCAGACTGTTGAGCTGGCAGCCGGTGCCTTTACTTCGGATTTTGCCTCTTCTGCCACTTCTTCATCCATTTTTGCTGCATCTTCTTACCTTTTGAATGTCTTACAAAAAGTTGGGTTAAGCTGCTTTAATTTTCAATTTGCGTTTTGGTAGCTTGCTAAATTTTAGGAAATTGACTTATATTTTCAAAGATTTGTGTTTTTTGTTTATGCTAAAGTTTATCGCAGACTGTTGAGCATGGGCTTCTGTATTTCAAAGCCGGGAAGTTCTATGCCAAGATTCCATTAGTAAACAACTAAGCTGCTTCAGGACTTGTATAATGATAAACTTGTAGAACCATGAGCTAGATTCAACCCTTTTATTAAGATCATGCTTGGTGAATATTTCGGATTGCTGTGGTTATGCTCCTGCAATCTAAAAACGAAAGAAGAAAACGAAAAAGGAGGAAGAGAAAGATGATTGAAAGAAAGTGGAATTAACCATGGTTTGAAAATTTTGGGCCCCAAATGGGAGAAAAGTAAAAAATAAAAGGAAAATTGCTAAAAACCGCCTATAGCAGGTGCTTTCCCGGTTGCAGGATGCCAGGTGTCTATTAACCCTATAAGTCTGGATGCCAAGTGTGTTTCATGAAACATTGGATGCTACTTAAAACTTCGTGGAAAACAATGGATACCAGGTGCAATTAACCCTTAATTACTTGGACACTTTTTCACCATTTGCAAAACTTGATACGATAAGAGTTTTATTCTCAGTAGCAGTAACCAAGTCTTGGGCTCTATAGCAATATGATGTGAAAAATGCGTTTCTTCATGGAGAACTAAAAGAAGAAGTGTATATGAGTGCACCCTCTGAATTCTCAGAAGAATTCGCAGAAAACGAGATGTGTAGACTATGACGATCACTGTATGGGCTCAAACAATCTCCCAGTAACGTCGATCGATCGATGTCTCCTTGGCTGAGAGATCGACGTTGGACAGAAAGTTCTCAACTTCCACAACCTTCATATGGATCGATCGATGTCCCTTTCTGAGGGGCTGATGTATACATCAATCGATCCATGTGAGAGATTGACGTCTCACAATGTGTTTTTCTCATTTTGCTTCAAACTCCAAGTGTGAATTTCTATTTTAACCCATTCAAAACATCTTTTAACATCATCAAAACATTTCATATCCCAACAGACCATACATGTACATATGCACGTATACACATACACATACCTCACTCGCCCCACTTGATCCTAATCTACTATCCAACTCACCTCACTTTTTCACCTCCAACACCCTCGGCCAACCCACTGCCCATCGCTAGAACCACCACCCCAATCCCACTCCCTCATTCAGCCTCTCCCTCTACTCTCTTAAATCATAATTTCACTTCCCAACACTACACCCCTCATACCACCTCCAAATTTCACACCAACCATATTTTGTCACATCTAATACCACAGACATCAAGAACTGTTCGTATCTAGCATACTGCCAATTGTCAGATTCTCCCTCGAAATTTTGCACTCGGACTTTGTTAAGATCCTCATAGAAAAATCGAGTATTGTGCTACTGGTGTCGGTGGAGGCGGAGGTGCGTGATGGTGATTATGATTATTATTGCTGACTGCTTGACAAATGTGTATCAGGACGTCGAGCAAGGCATGTGGTAGTCCTCCAACGGCATGTGCCAATGGTGTTGGAACATGCTCATCGTACTGTAATACCGACTCTACTGGCGGAGGTACCTGCAGCGGTGGAGGAGGTAGCTATGCTGGTCTATCGGTGTGCAGTCTTCCTCTAAGTCGGGACGACATCCTATCGAAAATAGTTATGCCAATACAACAGTTTATATAATATAAGTAAATTTAATCCAAGTGATCTATCGATTTCCTAAGATTAGTACTAATTATTAGGGTTCCAAAATAATTATCTTATAATTTACATAAAGGTACTTTTATCCATTTATCTCTAAACAGTTCTAGTGATGTTAGGATAAGGCTGTACTCTCGGTCTAAGATCATAACTGAAGTTCTAAGATCATCACTTATTTTCTAAGTTGTTTACTTTACTGTTTCCGTCGTGGATCTAGACCCTTTGCTTTGATACCACCTGTAGCGTCCCGCCCGAAACTAGGGTCTCGACCCGGTCACCTGCCGTACTCTACTACGAGAAGTACAAAGCGTCGATACATATATGTGCATGTCGACATGAATCATAAATTGATGTAGCGAAAGCAGCATAAAGATAAACATACGACATGAATAAACATACAAATCATCATAATTCGGTACAAATCATAATGTCCAAAGTCCCAAAATAGTAAAAGTACATCATGAACCACATCGTCAACATATCCCAAAAGGTAAGTCTTGGCATACTTCTCACTCACGGGTAGCCTACTCGAGGTTCGTCCTCTATGAACTCGGTGTATCTAAACATGTCTTCTATAAGTGATTAAAGACAAGTATGAACGATAAAACGAATCGTCCGGCAAGTAGTCCTAATATATATGTCATATGGATCATACATGGGGAGATCGGGTGATAAAATAAATAAGCGTAAATAAAGACCATAACGTGTAAAATAAAGCGACATAAGTGTAAGAATATAACGTGTAACACATATGAAATTTAACATCATAACATAGTGAACTTCTACCTAAGTCCATAAACGTCACATATATGTTACTTGATTTCTAAACCATATCTTATGCTAAGGTCTCAAATTTTATATCAACTGCAATTTCATGCATAATCTCTATCTTGATTGGAATGACAATATCATAGTCTTAAGGATGCTCTAGCAATAACTTAACGGTATCATGGAATTTCAGTTGGATATGGTCATAACATGGTTCATTTTTCATGAAATTTAAAATATGACTTTTTATAAAATCATAACATGACTTTTTTTTTGTAAACATGTATAACATGACATTTCATAGGTCGTAAACATGCATAACATGGCATTTCATAAACATGAAGGCATAATATTTTCATAAATGGCTATAACACTTTTCATAAGAATAATAATACATGGCATACCGAATGATTTCCCGTATAGTAACATGTACAACATAAAACATAAGTACATATTCTAACGGTGACGCGTTATTGCGGAGATCCTGTGTCCCGGACAAGGTGTTACACTCAGCCATAACGATAACATATGCCCATGACACCTACCACTCCGGTCCCGATGTCATGACGGCGCACCATAACATAACATAACATAACATAATCATAACATGTGTCGGTGGAATCAATCGTCTCGTGTTTATTATTCATTTCGTGCATGATCTTTTAAAACATATGATGCGATAAAAATAATTTTTCAGTTTCTTGGTTCATGGTTCATAAGTCTCGGCCTTAGGGTCATAATAGTCATTCTAGTATTTAGTCAACATACATCCCTCATTTATCTACGTCCTACATGTCATAACTTAAAGGAACTACTATGTTTACCCTTACATCATGGCTCTCGGCCAAGACCCCCCAAAAACAGCCCTTGTGCAGTTTTCACCAACCACTTTCATAATTTGTCTTTAGGACACTTATTTCCTAATTTATTTGACATGTCACCAAATAGATGCATACATAGTCATAAGTTATATTATACTATTTTATACGTACTTGTATTTATAACCATATAACAAGATTGTTTATTCCACCAAGTGGCCTTATGGCCGTGTACTTTACATATACATATATACACATATCTTTTCATAAATTATAAGAAGTTTATTCATTTCCTTTTTGCCTTATGGCCGATTACATATGTGTACCTATATACCTATATATCTTCATAGCATGTCACAACTTGTTTTACTTCACTTTAAGGCATTATGGTCGAATAGTTTACTAGCATAAGACTACATAAACCTCTTCTTTTTCAAATCTTATGTGCATATGTCTTCAGTTTAACCTTTATTCAATTTTCATGCATAAAAGTTTTCATCAAAATCATGACTTTCAAGGTTAAGAACAACATGCAAAATACATATAACATAAGTATGATGAAAACCATAAAAAATTACCTTCTTGAGCCATGAACATCATAAATATACAACATCATGAAGATGGATGATCAAGCTCCAGTGAGGAGCCAAAATTGCCTCTTGGCCGTGCATATACATATATGCAACATGAACATGATGATCATCAAGTATAACATTTGTGACCTAGTATGTTAGTCATACTTATGATGCATCCATAAACATGCTAAAACAAGATCATCAAAACATATGAAAACCGAAATGTCATAGCAAATATATAAATGATGACCACTATGGAAAGATACATGAACAAGTGCGTCAAAGTTACATTCTTAGTGAACTTTTATTCACATACCATATGACTTCATTTTTCTTTCTTTAGTTTCTACATACTTCACATAAGAATATTTATTTCTTCTCATTTATACATAAAAGTCCAAAAACCTTGGCGTTGGCCGAAGTTTTAGGGTACACATAAGTCAATATATACATCAAATAGAAACATATATTTTACATATTCTTGTTACTAAAACTTTGAACATGCTTCATGACTGATCAAAATTTTATATGAACATATATACTTAACCTTTGAAAATCTATAAAGGATCTAGGAATAATACTTGTTTTTCTCATTTATTTCTTACTTAAAGTGAAGATTCCTTCACTTAGCTTAGAAGAAGAATCCTTCTCCTTCGTCCTTGGTAGCCACGGTTTTGGAGTCAAAAGTGGAAAAGTTAGTGAGCAACTTATGGAAGTAGATAGATGGAAGAACTTAACTTATTTTACACAAAATTCTTACCTTGTTCTTCCTTCATTCTTGGATCTACAACTTTCCTTAGTCACTACTCGGATGAAGGAAGGTTTTTGAACCTCATCTTGGGTGTGTTTGGGTGATATGAAGAGGAGAAATCCTTCCCCTTTGTTCCCTTGGTACTCTCGGCCAAAGACAGGAAAAAGAAGGAGTTGGAAGACTTGTTTGTCTTGGAGAGAAAAAGAGAGTTTAGTTAAGAGATTTGAAATTTGTGAAGTGTAGAATGGGAAGAAAGAGGGGGTTTCTCTCTTTTTACATGTGGTGGCTGAAATTGAGGGTTCTCGGGGAGGGAAAAGATTTTTTTTCCATGATGGCATTTGATTGTATTTGGTTTAGGCTTAATGATGGCGTGGGAAGAGTGTAAGAAAAGGTAATCTTAGCTTTGTGGAAGATGGGTGGCCGGCCTAAAAAAGGTAGGGAGGGAGAAGGTGGCTTGTCTTGTTGGTTGTGTAAGAAGTGGGAGAAGGTGTCATGATTGGTGTAAACGTGTGTAAGGTTTTGCTGTGTAGTTGAAGACAAAAGAGAAGAAAACTTTTCTTCCCACTTGTGTGGAGGGGAAGGGGTGGCCAAGAAGAGTTTTGGATGGATAGAATATGAAAAAAATACCATCATTTGGTTTATACATAATTTTCTACACTTGTTATTTTGCTGGGGTATTAATCTAACAATTTCTTCTTCCTTTTTCTGCATGTGGTCCATTTATTCTAAGCACTTGTGAGAAAATTTGTCTTCTTTTCAACTATGTATAAGAGGGTATTATTTTATGTTATGTCTACTTTCTTTTTCTTTTATTGTATTGAGGCTAAATATTTGTGTCATGCATTTTTATTTGATTTAATTTATCCTAATAAATTAAGTTGTTACCAATTATTCTTATTTAAATTTTATCATATGTTCAAACGGATTCGTTATCGTATTCACTAGCTTGTCGATAAACCAAAGAACTTAGGGGCATATATCGACGTTACAAATTTACGATATTTGATATGTTTTGACGTAACAAAAAGTTCAGAGCACAGCAGACGGGGTTTCAGGGGTCAGATGTATGCGACCATACTTATGTGCTAAAAACACACAGAATTTGTTTTCTGATGACCAATAATAAAAATTACATCAAACTGTATCAATCAACTGCTATTTGATACTTGAAATATTTAATTCTTTGCTCAATTACCCTCCATTACCCCCTTTTGCAAATCTTTTTAAAGATAATACCTCAAAAACAAAAAAACGCACATAAAATATTTTCTTGAGGGACAAATATTCAGCTTATGAAAGACAACTGAGAGGACATGCGGTGGAACCTTCACCAGCGTATTTTTACCGTTAAATAAACGTTAATTACGGTCATATCTTCTTTCATTTCTTTTTCCTTGTTCTTTTGAATGATTCATTATGGGTATCCATATAAAAGCAATGGAAGTAAATGAAATAATCTTTATTTTAAATTAAACGATGTTGTACTCTTATAAAGTGAAGATTAAACCACAGAGAAATAAAAACACTTCAGGATTTTTTTATTTTATGCGAAATAAAAAAGTCAACAAGACCAATTATAGATGGTGCAAACGAGTAAACTGCGGCCGTTTCAAATAATTTCGTTGCTTGGTCAGATTAGTGGACTAAATCTGATCAATTGCCATCTTGCTGAAATGATCAAATTACTCCCAGAATTAATAAAAGCAAAGTCGAAATGTCCCCAACTAAAAATAAAAAAGAAAAAGAAAAAAAGAACTCCCCACCTTCCATCATAGTTAACTTATCTTCCTAGCAACATCATGCAATAGTTGATGTACAAGATTTTTGTATATTACGTTCATTCCAGTAAAGTAGTGTTTCTATTTCCAATGGACTACATGACATATATTTTTTTACTTTAGAATATGAAGGTATAAAGCAAGACAACTCACTAAATTGATTGCGCTTCTTATATTGTGAAGTAGCAGTTGTTCGACATAGCTTGATTCAATTTTTGTTAAAACTGAGCTTGGACAGAGGCAGAAATACAGCAGTGAGGATGATGCTGTAGTTTCAGAGAATGGCATCAGTTAGCAAGTTAATACACGGATCAAACTCAAGATAACACATGATTGGTGGACTGGACAGCTGCTGGATCTAACAAGAAACACAAATTGCAGCTGAACCATTACGGATAAAATGCCAACTCAACAGAGAAGAAGCAGGCTGGCGTAGTAGTGATAATTATCATTGGTTAGCGGTTATAGAATATTGTAGCTGATGATTACTTAGTAGAAAACAGTATATAAGGCCTTGTAATTAGAGTTGTACAAGTTGAGTTCAATAGAATAACTACTATTATTCATTTTCTAATTTTCTCTCAAGCTATTCGACAATTTGCCTTCTTTCGCGCAATTTGGCACCAATGTCGGTATTCAAATTTTAGCCATCGTTTGCTCTGTTAATTCATATGAATTGATAGTGTTTGATGTTATGTTGATGATCATGATTTATTTGTACTTGTTATTTGTAGTTTCCATTGTGATCGTAGTAATTGTGTTAATTTTCATTATGGGTAATCGGAAAACAACCTCTGTGTGCTTCTAACACATGGGTATCCTTGTGTACATCTGATTCCCATATTCCACCATAGACAGGAGCCTCTAACGCAATGAGATAATGATATCGTTGATATACTAGGTAAATGGATCCACCTCACCGCCCCCTAATATGTTAATATTCCTAGTTTACTTTGATCTTATTATTATTTAATTAGTTATTAAATCCTTTGTATTACTTACTGTGTTGAAGATAGTAGCAGTAGTGAGCAAGAGGCAATAGCCAAAGTCAGCAACTGAAGTTCATGATCCGTGTCAAGAAAACTGAATGAGCGTTAGGTGCAGCAATAAACGGTTAAGATGCTTGGAGGCTGTTTTTGTTTGATGGATGGAGAAGACACAAAGTAGCATGTGGTGAAACCAAGAGTGACACGAGGAGTATTGCATAGTTGCGAGAGGAGGAAGAAGAAGTTTGGCGTGAGAGTTGTTTAAACATGTGAATTGACCATTTTACCCTTTTATTTGTATTTTAGATTCATTCAGTTAGAGGACATTCTTGTCCTTTTACATGTTTGCTTCTTCTTCTTCATATTAGCAGTGGACGGAGTTGGAAGACAGTTACGATTTTGTGACCTTGGCATCAATAAAATTCTCTCAAATTGCTTGATTCTTCTTCATCATTATCATTCCTCTTTCTTGGTTTTACTTGAGTTGTTTCCTTTTGTTGATTGATTTGAGTGTTTACCGAGATTTTTCACATGGTATCAGAGCGTTCTTGATGAACTTTGGTACTTTTATGGCTTCGAATAATAACAATCAATATTCTCCCTCAACTTCTAATTTTCCTGATACTAATTCTGTCATGAATGATCCTTCAGAGGATCCATATTATATACATCCTAGTGATAGTCCAGCACTAATTCTGGTGCAACCATTGCTTGAAGGTAGCAACTACTATAGTTGGAGTAGAGCGGCAAGACGAGCATTGGAGGCTAAAAACAAGGTTAGTTTTGTTGATGGAATCATTCCTAGACCAATAGAAGGTACAAGGAGATATAATGCCTGGTTGAAAGCCAATAATATGGTGACTTCGTGGTTGGTTAATTCATTGTCCGCTAGCATAGCATAGAGTGTTACTTGGATAGATGTAGCAACAGATATATGGAGTGACCTGAAATTCAGATATGGAAGTGCATATGCATTTCGAACATCGGATTTACAATAGGAGTTTTATGGAATAAGGTAAGGTAATAACTCTGTGACTGATTATTACACCAAGTTAAAGGCAATATGGGAAGAATTATCAGTATTAAGATGTGTACCTAGCTGTGCGTGTAGAAGATGTACCTGTAATTTGGCTGTTCAGTTTAACAAATTTCAGGAAAATGACTGTGTAATCAAGTTTTTCAAAAGGATTTAATGATGAATTTGAGGAAGTTAAATCTCAGATCTTACTAACTACTCCATTGCCTGATCTGAAGTTAACCTTTGCTATGGTTGTAAAGCTTGAAAGGAAGCTTGCCTATACTAAAACATTGGGACGTTTTGTTGACAATCTATCAACAATGATGAATGTAAATTCTAATTCTAGATTGAATTCTTATATGCCAGGATCTAATGCCGTGCAGTGGGGTCTCATAACCCTTTTGGTAGGGGATACAGGAGAGATGGTGGTAGGTTTGGATCAAGTGGTGCTAGATTGGCATACTGTACTCATTGTAATATGACAGGACACACTATAGATAGGTGTTACAAGAAACATGAGTATCCTCTTGGTTTTAAAACGAGAGCACAGGTGAATATGGTGAGTGGAGATGTTTGCAGTAATAATGGAGCGCAATTATTTTGTCAGACAGGGAGTCAGGTGGATTGTGAGTTGTACGAGGGTTATAAAGGATATGATCAGGAGAACTCCAGTTCTGGCACTCAACTACCACAAGGACTGACACATGAACAATATGCCCAACTATTTAGTTTGTTGCCGGAGAGACAGGAGAAAGGCATCAAATCTATTCCAAAGATTGGCATGAGTAGTAACACACCTCATGCAATAATATCAGCTCAGAAAGTCACTATGTAAGGTAATGTGTCAGGTAACCTATATGCTAAAAACTTAAATACGTGGATTCTAGATTCTAGAGCTAGTGATCATGTTTGTTCCTTGAGCTGTTTGATACCTTTTATCCAGTTTCTTCTATTTGTGATAAACTTAAATACATGGAATAGTCACTCTAAACCCACAATTAGGGCTTACTAATGTTTTCCATGTGCCTACCTTTGCTTTCAACTTGATCTCCCTAAGTCAGCTCACCAAACATGACTCCTTTGCCATTACTTTTCGTTCTAATCTATGCTTCATATGGGATGTACAGACCAAGAAGATGATTGGTTCAGCTGAAGTGAACCAGGGTATGTATCATCTACATGGTCCTTGCAAGCCTTCTTCACCTACAGTTTCTTGTTCATTCTCTATTTCCACTGTTTGTCCAGCCAACATATCCTCAAACCCATTACTTTGGCATTCAAAATTGGGACACATGTCAACACCAAGAATAAAATAAGTTCAGAATATAGAGCCCTTAGTAGTAGTACCAAATAATGATTGTAGTTGTGAAGTATGTCCCCTTGCAAAACAAAAGCAGACATCATTGCCCATTTTAGCTTAAGTTACGTATTATCTTTTTTCTCTTGTACACATGGACATATAGGGGCCTTACAAATACTCTACAATGTATAATCAAAAGTATTTCCTTACTATTGTAGATATTTACTCTAGATTCTGTTGGCTTTACTTGTTGAAATCCAAATCAGAAGCAAGGCATGTAATACAAAGTTTTCATCAATATGTTTCTGTGCAGCTTGATGCTAAAATCAAAATCATTAAAACTGACAATGGGCAAGAATTTAACATGCCTTCATTTTATTCCTTCCATGGCATTATACATCAAACCAGTTGTGTGAATACACCTCAACAAAATAGACTGGTTGAAAGAAAACACCAACACCTCTTGTCTGTTGCTAGGGACCTTATATTTCAATCCAATCTTCCTTCTTCCTACTGGGGGGTTCTGTGTCCAACATTCAGCTTATCTTGTCAATATTACCCCAACACCAGTTCTTAATAATTCAACTCCATACCAAGTCCTTTACGAGTCAGCCCCCTGTTACAAGAACCTTAAAGTTTATAGATGCCTAGCTTTTGGAAGCAACACCCAATCACATACAGAGAAATTTGCTCCTAGGGCCAGAAGAAGTGTTTTCTTGGGACTATCACACACTACTATGGGCTACATCCTTCAAGACCTTGAAATTAAGGATGTATATGTGTCCAGAGATGTTGCCTTCTATGAACAGATTTTTCCCTATGCTTCTGATGCAGCAGCAACTTCACCCTCTATTCCTGCTGTTAATCAGTGTCCTCCTATCCTGACAACTCCCATCTTTGATGTTCCAGCACTTTTCCATTCCTCTCCCTCTTCTACTTCCAATAGTTCTTTACACCCTGAGGAAACTGCCAACTTGATCATACCTTCCTCTCCCTCTTCCTCAGGACCTCATTCTTCATTTTCTTCTAACTCCCAGTTTACCTTCTCCAACTTCAATTACTCCTCCAACTTTTGATTTGCCTCCTTATGAACTGGTCATTGACTTACCATTACTAGCTGATACTACACAGCCTGAACATTCAATGATGAATAGGCCCAAACATACTAAGGATGTACCAGCATACTTGCAAGACTATTATTGTAACCAAGCTTATGTTTCCCCTTATGCCTTACATCATTTTCTATCTTATGATTCTTTAGCTCCATAATATAGATCCTATGCTTTAAGTCTTGTTGCACATAGGGAGCCTAACAGTTATGCAGAAGTAGCTGACTCTCCTAATTGGCAGGAGGCTATGAGTTGTGAACTTGCTGCTGTGAATGCTAATCATACGTGGAAACTAGTGCCATTGCTCCTAGGAAAGACACCCATTGGATGTAAGCGGGTTTACAAAGTCAAGTTGAAGCCTGATGGACAAGTGGAGAGATATAAGGCGAGTCTTGTAGCAAAAAAGTACACCTAGTAATATGGCATTGATTATTAGGAGACCTTTTCTCCTGTAGCAAAAATGACCATAGTCAGGGTGATTTTGGCAATATCAGCTCAACAACATTGGCATATTCATCAAATGGATTTCAATAATGCTTTTCTTCATGGAGACCTTCATAAAGACATCTACATGACACCACCTCCTGAGATTATTCTACCTAAACCTGGTTTGGTATGTAAGCTTCAAAAGTCTCTGTATGGTCTTTAACAGGCTGGTAGAGAGTGGAAAGTCACTTTGACTAAGTTCTTGCTTGCTAATGGTTTCTAGCAATCCAAATCTGACTACACAATCTTCCTAAAACCTGTTGGTTCTTCTCTTCTGTGTCTATTAGTTTATGTTGATGATATCATTGTCACTTGTGACAATGAAAGGGTCATTGCAGATGTGAAAAGGACATTATATGGTGAGTTTAGGATCAAAGATTTGGGCAGGCTCAAATACTTTCTGGGTATTTGAGTGGATCAAGCAAAGGGAGGAATACATATTAATTAGAGGAAGTACACCATTGAACTTCTTGAGCAGACAGGATTTCTAGATGCCAAGCCAGCTAAAAGCCCTAGAAAGTCATGTTAGTCTAACCAAAGATGATTCACCTATGCTTCCAGAAGTATCACAATACAGGAAGCTGGTTGGAAGCTTATATACCTTTCTTAACCAGACCAGATATATCTTTTTTTGTCTAGCAATTAAGTCAGTTCTTGGATTGCCCCACAGAAAATCACTTGAAGGCAGCTCATAGGGTCTTGAGATATGTGAAAGGAACTGTTGGTCAGGGACCATTATTTCCAAGACGTGGAGCTCTCAACCTCAAGGCATTTGTTGATGCTGATTGGGGAAGGTGTAGTGATACAAGGAAGTCAATCGGGTATGCTGTGTTCCTTGAAGATGCATTAGTGTGCTGGAAGGCTAAGAAACAGACCACTGTTTCAAGGTCTTCAGCTGAGGCTGAATACAGGGCCATGGCAATGGTGACTTGTGAAGTTGTATGGCTACTAGCATTGCTAAATGATCTCAAGGTAAAAGGGCAGACTCCAGTGGAGATATTCTGTGACTGTAAGAGTATTATATATATAGCTGAAAATCCTGTTTTCCATGAACATACTAAGCACATAAAAATTGATTGTCATGTTGTTAGAGATAAAGTGCAAGAAGGGATATTAAAATTTTTGCCTATTAGGACGGAGTTGGAAGTAGCTAATATATTCACCAAGGCTCTTGATATTAGAAGGTTCAATCAGTTAGCAGGTACACTTGGATTGCATAATTTGTACACCAAGTCCAGCTTGCGGGGGGGGGGGGGGGGCTGAAGACAATAGCAGCAGCAGGCAAGAGGCAGCAGCTGAAGTCAGCAACTAAAGTTCATGATCCGTGTCAAGCAGGCTGAATGAGTGTAGGATCAATGCAACAATCAACGATTAAGATGCTTGGAGGCTATGTTTGTTTGATGGATGGAGGAGACACAAAGAAGCACGTCGTGAAACCAAGAGTGACGCAAGGAGTAGTGCATAGTTGCGAGAGGAGGACGGAGTTTGGCGTGAGAGTTGTTTAAACATGTGAATTGGCCATTTTACCTTTTTAGTTGTATTTTAGATTCATTCAGTTAGAGGACATTCTTGTCCTTTTACATGTTTGCTTCTTCTTCTTCATATTAGCGGTGGACGGAGTTGGAAGACAGTTGTGATTTTGTGACCTTGGCATCAATAAAATTCTCTCAAATTGCTTGATTCTTCTTCATCATTATCATTCCTCTTTCTTGATTTTACTTGAGTTGTTTCCTTTCGTTGATTTATTTGAGTGTTTACCCAGATTTTTCACATACTGCTTAACAAAAGACATCTTAAATTAACCAATTTGTGTATGTTTAGCAATATCTGGTCAAGGTTGACGCCTAATATTTTTGTGAATTACGGTCAGTTATGCCGTTCTGGATTCGATTATTTTTAAAAGTAAACGATAGTGATAAAGAAAACTAAACGACCATTCTTCATTTTGACTTGAACAAGACAAACTCACTTCAGCCTTGAACAAGCCACACCATGCCAACGTTCACTCACTGGTCTATATAAACAGAATATCACTCAGTTAACGTGAGCGAAACAACAGCGTCTCAGAAAGAAAACATAGAAGGGTTTTGCATTCTCTAGCATCTAAAAATATATAAAAATGGCAACCATTCAACAAGTTATATTTCTTGCTTTTCTTGCTTCATCACTCTTTCATGCTGTCTCTGCAATTCCTGGTCAAGCATCTTTCTACACACAATATCTGCGTAAGTTACGCTCTGTTAGTCTGGTAACTCTGATTCTTCCATCATTTATTTATTATATAGGTATGGACCGAATTCCTTGAGCGATTTTAAGGAAGCATGATATTGATACTGTAACTCTACAGACAATAAAATAGTGAATTTTCGTTGGTTTATTATAGTGGAGTAGGCAAATCATTTAACCAGATAAATCATGTGTGGTCTTTGCTGTTCTCGTTTTCTCACCTAATTTGATTTCCGTTACACAATACGATCATACTTATCTTTAATTTCCGAATTTTAATTCTTCTATATCTCGGATTACACCACAAGCAATTCTCACATAGCGATATATGAAAATACCACGTAAGAGAACTCTCCATTGTTTTACAGCTTCTGCATGCTATGGGTTCCAAAACAAGGGAGTCATGATAGCAGCTGCCCCCCGGAATATATACAAAAATGGAGCTGCTTGTGGAAAATTATACCGCATCAGGTGCACCAGTGGCACCAACCTAGGCGTGTTACATCCTTGCCGTAACGGCGTAATAACTGTTAAGGTTGTAGATCTCTGCCCAGGTTGTTCAAACAACCAGTTTGATCTTTCTCAACAATCATTTTCTAGGATTGCAAACCCTGATGCGGGAAAGATCAACATCGCCTTTAGCCGGTACGTAAATTGAATTATGTCACAGACGACAGATTTTGAAATTTGTTTCTAGTATTTCTACATATAATTTTCACTTATGTTTTAATCTTTTGTTTTGTCAGGGTCTGAAAGATCTTTGATGATATCTTGAGGAAACAATGAACCATTAAGCTCCAATAAGGCCTTGGCGAATCATGAAGCTTGATGATTATGTTTGTTATGCATTTATGATTAAATAAAAAAAAACTAGCACAGACAAGAAAGTAGCACTTTCTGTCAAAATTCGTATGGAATTCAAAAACTAACGAACAAATACATCAATGTATAAGAGTAATTCCAAGAAGAGAACAAAAGCGCATTAAGGCATCAAAATTAAAAGCCTCAGCTCAAAGAAGAAGAAGAAGAAGGAGAAGTATAAACCGAATTTTTGTAATATTCATTCACCTACTTGTGCTACAAACAACATACTATTTATACTAGTCTAGGGAACAATCTAGAAACATAAGCTAGCTTGTGGGAGAAGATTCCGTCTAGTATTGAAGCTGAGGTACACGCAGCAGAGCTACCAGACACATCAGCATGCAACACCCGTGCCAAATCTAACATGTAACCAGCGTGCCACCATGCCAAGCGTGCCAACGTGCCAAGCGTGTCACCGTGCCAAACGTGCCATCGTGCCAACCACGCTAATCATCCCAAGCACGCCAAGCCTACATGCACCATCGTATGCCAACCGTGCCAATGCGTGCCGGGACACACGCACCATCCTTACCATGCCATCCAAGCCATGACCATGCCAAGACAAATTATAACATAGGCCTTTTCTTCTTCTTATCTTCAACTATATCTTTAACACCCCCCCTCAATTCTGACTTCTTATAAATATTGCAGATCCCTAAAGCAGAAGTCAGAAATTGTAATCTCTGTGAATTCAATGCCTTAGTAAACAAATCAGCTACTTGGAACTCAGTCTTTACTGGCATTGGCTTAATCACTCCTTCTTGATATTTATCTCTAACCACATGACAATCCACTTCTATATGCTTTGTCCTTTCATGAAACACCGGATTTTCCACTATGTATATGTCACTCTTATTATCACAGAACAGCTCCACAGGTTCTTTCTGCTCTACCCCCAGGTCTTTTAACAGATACAGCAACCATTGTACTTCACAAGTAGCTGCAGCAAGTGACCTGTACTCAGCCTCTGAAGAGGATCTAGATACTGTAGTCTGTTTCTTTTCTTTCCAAGATACCAGAGCATCACCAAAGAACATACAATATCCTGTGACAGATCTTCTGGTTTCAGTGCAACCAGCCCAGTCTGAGTCTGCATATGCCTTAAGCAGTTTTGAACCTGTGCTGGGAAACAACAGTCCCTGACCAGGATTACCTTTCAAATATCTAAGCAACCTATGAACTGCCTTCATATGCATTTCTGTGGGACAATCTAAAAACTGGCTTAACTGTTGAACAGCATATGAGATATCAGGCCTTGTAATGGTAAGATACAGTAACTTGCCAATAATCCTCCTGTAACAAGACACATCTGAAAATAAAGGTGCATCATTGTGCTCCAGTTTCAAATTTTGTTCCATAGGTGTTAGAACAGGTTTGGCTGCCAAAAAACCTGTCTCCTCTAATAATTCCAATGCATATTTTCTCTGGCAAATCATAATCCCCCCCTGAGACCTTGCCACTTCAAGCCCCAAAAAGTATCTGAGAACACCTAAATCTTTGATTTGAAACGTAGAATGTAAATGTTCCTTCAGATGCTGAATATGAGACAAAGAGTCACTAGCTACAATAATGTCATCAACATAAATGAGTAAAGCTATAAAAGATTCTGAAGTTCTTTTAGTGAATAGAGTGTAATCATTTCTAGATTGCTTATATCCCTGAGACAACAAATACAAAGTAAGCTTTTCATTCCATTGTCTACTGGCTTGTTTAAGCCCATAAAGAGATTTCTGAAGCTTGCAAACTGCATTAGGAATTGAAGACTGAACACCTTGAGGCAACTCCATATAAATCTCCTGATATAGATCACCATGAAGAAAGGCATTATTGATATCTAATTGATGCACATGCCAATGATTCACAAATGCCAAAGCCAAAAGTAGACGCACAGAAGTCATTTTGGCCACAGGGGAAAAAGTATCAACATAATCTATACCTGGTTGCTGGGTGTACCCCTTAGCCACAAGCCTGGCTTTGTATCTCTCAATGGAGCCATCTGCCTTGCGTTTGACTTTGTATACCCACTTACACCCAATAGGCTGCTTACCCAGTGGCAAGGGAACAATATCCCATGTATGTGTAGCCTCTAAGGCAGCTAATTCCATCTGCATAGCTTGTTGCCAAGCTGCTGATCCAGCAGCCTGCTGATATGTCACAGGTTCTTGTTCAGTACTGATATTAAGGATATATGATCTGTATTCAGGAGCCAGAGCCTCAAGTGAATGATAAGCTTGTATGGGATATGGCACGGAGGCAAGGGATTCAACAGTGTCAGAGGATTGACTAAGATTGCAATAGTAATCCTGTAAGTAGGATGGTGCATGCCTTGGTCTAGCACATCTGTGACCAGAGCCTGATACTGGAGGCAAATGAACTTCCAGCTGAGTCACAGGTATCTGATCATTTGAGGGGGATCCTGATGTCTGAGAAGTAGGAGAAGATGACGCTGAAGGTACAGATGACCTTGAGGGAGACACAGCATCATTCGAATGATGAATATCAGGACATGATGACAATTCATGTAAGGGATGCAGCTGAGCTGGAGGTGAACAGGATGTCAAAGGAACATCCCCCACAGCATGATGCACTGGGGCTGACATTGCTGGCATAGAAGACACATTGGAGAATGGAAAGGAATTCTCACGAAACAGAACGTCTCTTGACACAATGACAGACTTGTCTTCCAATCTTTGGAGGATATACCCCTTTGTATTCATAGGAAACCCAAGAAAAACACAAGGTACAGACCTGGGTTCAAATTTTGCCTTGTGAGGAGTGGTGTCACAAGCAAACGCTAGACACCCAAACACCCTAAGATGAGTATAGACAGACTGACTTTGATGTAAAATCTCATAGGGAGTCTTATTCTGAAGTATAGTTGAGGGCATCAAGTTTATCAAATAGGTGGCATGCTGAAGGCAGAACCCCCAATACTCAATAGGCAGTGAAGCATGAAACCTAAGAGCTCTAGCCACAACCAACAGGTGCTGGTGCTTTCTTTCAACCACCCCATTCTGCTGGGGAGTATAGTTACAGGTTGTCTGATGAACCACCCCATGCTGCATGTAGAACTCAGACATTTTGAACTCAAGTCCATTATCACTCCTAACAACCTTGATATGAACACCAAATTGAGTAAATACATAATGAAAGAAACTCTGCAAAATTTGCCTGACCTCAGACTTTGCTTTAAGGAGATATATCCAAGTATACCTTGAACAATCATCAACTAGAGTCAGAAAGTACCTTTGATTGTACATTGTAGGGTGCCTATAAGGGCCCCAAATATCAACATGAATGACATCAAAAGGAAGCTTAGAAACCGTAACAGAATTAGGAAACGGTGACCTTTTGAGTTTAGCCAAAGGACACACTGTACAATCATTATTTTGACTAAAAGAAGGTATGTCTGGATACTGTCTATGCAACTCTTGTATTCTAGCTGATGAGGCATGCCCAAGTCTGGCATGCCAAAGATACGCATCAGAGTCAAGACTAGTAGAAGACAAAGCAGAAGGAAAAAAACATGTACTGGACACTTCACACTGCAAAGCTAAACTGGAATCATGTATGTAATAAAGTCCATGATGCTTCCTAGCTGAACCAATCATCCTCCTGGACAACTGATCCTGAATCAAGCAACCAGAGTCATGAAATGAAACAAGCAAATGTGGAGAGTCAGTAAGCTTGCTGAGGGAAACAAGATTGAAAGAAAACGAAGGAACGTACAACACATCCTTCAAAACCAGACCACTATGCAAAATAACAACTCCTTTGTGAGTGGATTCAACTGTGACATTGTTAGGAAGTTTAATAGAGACATGATCAACAGGATTATACGACTGGAACAGTGACAAGGAGCATGAAATGTGATCAGTGGCTCCTGAATCCAAGATCCACACACTCTCAGTACTAACAGATTGCTTACCTGTGGATGTACCAGTTTGTGCAGTCATAACTGCCCCTTGCACCTCCTTGTTTCCATTGCTCCCTGAAACAACATCATCAATATCCAACAATTTCAGAAGTTTATTAAACTGTTTCTGAGTAAGAGACTGAGCAGACGGGGGGAATGAAACAGACGCAGATAACTCAGCATCACAGTTCTGATAACTTTCTTCAACCACTTCAGCCGCATTAACTTGGTTTTTAAACTTGAATCCGGGGGCAAAACCATGTTTCCTATAGCATCTGTCACTTGTATGTCCAATCATACCACAATGATTGCACTGCAATCGTTTATTTCCTTCTTGATAAAACCTTCCATTTCCTCTTCTGTATGACTGACCTTGCTTCTTATTGGCATACGCATTTGCCACAAAACCTTCCTGATCATCACAGTTTGCAGCCAAAGCCGTAGGTGCATTGCTAAAACCAGCTGATGCACCATTACTGGTGATTTTTCTCTCAAACTTCAATGCCATTGCAAACACAGTTTTAATATCCGGCAATGGAGTCATCACAAATACTTGTGACCTCACCGGATCAAACTCATCATTTAATCCTTTAACAAATTTTATAACATAATCACTTTCAATGAATTGATTTATCTTCTTTGTTATGTCACACACACATCGAAGGCAATCATACTTCGGTATGGATCTTAAGGAGGCCAGTTCTTCCCATAATACTTTCAGTTTCGTAAAATAATCATTTACGCTGAGGTTATCCTGCTTTACCGCATAAAATTCACACAGTAAATCTGATAATCTGAATGGATCACCACTTCCATACCTCATAACTAGATCGTTCCATACATCCAATGCATTATCATACCACATTATACTTTGTGCAATTGAAGGAGAAACACAGTTCATGATCCAAGACTGGATCATGGTGTTTACCTGCCTCCATTGCTGAAATTGAGGATCATTCTGTGCAGGCTTGGTCATGGATCCATCAATGAAACAGCTCTTGTTCTTTACCAACAACGCCATTTGAAATGTCCTGCTCCACGAGTGAAAATTGTGTGGATTGAGTGGAGGTTGAACCAGAACAATTGCTGGACTGTCATTCGGATGCAAGTAGTACGGACTACTTGTTGGATTTTCATTGTTCACATGATTATTTCGAGAGCTAGATGAAGCAGCACTTGCATTCGCCATATTCACACTTCAATTAAAATGATTTACGAAAAGAAAGAATGAGGTGATGTAGAATTCGATGAAGATCAATCAATGAATCAATAACGAAATGTCATGGCTCTGATACCATGTCAAAATTCGTATGGAATTCAAAAACTAACGAACAAATACATCAATGTATAAGAGTAATTCCAAGAAGAGAACAAAAGCGCATTAAGGCATCAAAATTAAAAGCCTCAGCTCAAAGAAGAAGAAGAAGAAGGAGAAGTATAAACCGAATTTTTGTAATATTCATTCACCTACTTGTGCTACAAACAACATACTATTTATACTAGTCTAGGGAACAATCTAGAAACATAAGCTAGCTTGTGGGAGAAGATTCCGTCTAGTATTGAAGCTGAGGTACACGCAGCAGAGCTACCAGACACATCAGCATGCAACACCCGTGCCAAATCTAACATGTAACCAGCGTGCCACCATGCCAAGCGTGCCAACGTGCCAAGCGTGTCACCGTGCCAAACGTGCCATCGTGCCAACCACGCTAATCATCCCAAGCACGCCAAGCCTACATGCACCATCGTATGCCAACCGTGCCAATGCGTGCCGGGACACACGCACCATCCTTACCATGCCATCCAAGCCATGACCATGCCAAGACAAATTATAACATAGGCCTTTTCTTCTTCTTATCTTCAACTATATCTTTAACACTTTCTCTGCTGAGATTCTAAATACCGCTGAAATGGAATAATTCTTATCTTCCCAAATTATATGTCGATGCTTAGCGATTCTAGTTATTTTCTGAATTTCGGACTTGTAGCTTAGATGAACACAAATCTTTTCACGCACTGTTATCAAATCTTCCCAGCATCATGGCGAACGGAAGAGCATACAAGCAAACAAGTCAACCGGTTTTGGAAATATTTGAATCCGCAATTACAACATCAAAACCTTATGCAAACTATTGAAATAAAAAGTTAAGGGAAAATAGTGGCTACTGTGAAAATAACTACTCTAATCACAAATTCAAGAATCAAGGAAGAAATTGAATAAAAAACAAGAGATTTTGATAGAGAGAATGAGAGAAAAATTGTTGGATTTAATATTGGGTCATTCTGCATACCCGAAGTCCATATATACATTCAAATTGAGAGGGAAGAAAGAAATGTAAAAGGACTATTCTATCCTTACTAACTGTCTGCCTATAAACGAAATACAAAAGGCAAAAATGACATTTCACACATTTAAATCCTTCTCTCGACAGCACTTCTTCTCCGGCCAATCCTTCCTTCTTCGACGTGCTCTCACCCCGCAAATTTCAGAATCCCCATATGATACATATCAAAAACCTTCACACGGATTGACAACTCATCATCCCATCATCTTGACCATCGATCCACTATTTGATCCAACGTCAAACACTCAATCAATGCTATTGTCCGCCGGATTGTGCTTCTTCTTGTTTTCCTTTCTGAACATCCACTACAACATCCCCTCTCAAACCTGACTTACTAAAAATATTACATATTCTCATAGCAGAAGTCAGTTTCTGTAGTGTTATTGAGTCAAGAGCCTTTGTAAAGACACCTGCCTGCTGAAACTTACACTTCATAGGCATGGGATGAATCATTCCTTGTGATACTTGTCCCTGACGATGTGGCATTTTATTTCAGTGTGTTTTGTTCTTTCATGAAACATAGGATTCTCTACAATATAGATAGCCTCTTATTGTCACAAAATAATTCCATTGGCCTTGACTGTTTAATGCCTAAATCTTGCAACAAGTACACAACCATTGTATCTCACACGTTGCCATTGCCATAGCCTTATACTCTGCTTCAGAGGAAGACTTAGACACAGTACTATGCTTTTCCAGGATACCAAGGAATTGCCTAACAACGCGGAATATCATGTGATAGACTTTCTGGTCTCAATACACCCACTCTAATCAGAATCAACAAATCCTTTTCACTCTAGCTTGCCATTGCTGGGATAAAAGATACCCTGACCTGCTGTTCCTTTCAAATATCTCAGTAATCTATGTGATGCCTTGAGGTGTAACTCTTTAGAGGTATCAAGAAACTAGCTTAACTATTGAACTTCAAAGGATAGGTCTGACCTTGTTATAGTGAGATATAATAACTTGCCAATGGGTCTTCTATAGCCAGATACATCTGCTATAATTTTTGGAACACCATGAGGCAATTTTGAATTCTACTCCATAAGGCTCTTTGCCGGTTTGTGTAGGATCTGCAAGGCACCACTAGAAGGGAGGGGTTGAATAGTTGGTGCAGAAAATGTGGTTTTTAAAATAGTTTTAAACAAAAAACTCAACTTCTAAAAACATTTTCTGTTTTTAGGACCAGTTTTAAAACATTTTGAAAACTACGTTGCAGGTTTTCAAAAATTATGAAATTTGGAGAGAACTTAGCCTCCGATGTTATGAGTGTCTCCTAAAATTTTCAGATTTAAATTCGACCTCTAATCCCTTGAAAATTCGTTGGTTGTCAGATTACACAAATCTGCCAGAAACCGTAGACTGATTTGAAAAATTAATTCCTATTTGTACGTAACTCCAAATGCTGTGAAAATTTAAAGACTAACCCCTTATAAGTTGTATTTAAATGGATTGAAACAATTTTGAAAAATTATTTTGGGAAGTTAGTCAAATACGATCAAAGTCTCAACCTTTGCAAGCCTGAAAATTAGACTGCACTTTTCTCAGAACTTTGGACGTTTAAATGACTTATACTTGTCCAAAAGGGTTGAAAATTATGCCAAATTAACCTTAGGACGTGTGGATATGATTTTGGAAAGTTTTGTAATTTTTTGAAATTCGTTTACTATTTTTACGAACGTGATCAAAAATGATAAACAATACTGAAACTGAAAGTAAGTGCTGAAAGTAAATGACACCAAGAATTTTATACTGGTTCGGTTATAAACAACCTACTCCAGCCTTCGAGGATACCTTCCTCGGTTCACACTAATCACACAACATAAAAACACCTTACCACAGGGTTGATGGAGTTACACACCAACTCCAATCCTTTACAAACCTTGTATGAGTATACAATTGTCACGAACACCACCACCTCGCAAGTGCAAGATTGATCACACCTTGATCAATCTTTTACAACAATGAAAAGAATATATGCTGGCCTAGATGAAGCCTATTCAAGTATATGAATGTAATTACAATAGGATTTTAGAGAGAAGAAAGAAAGAGAGTGTAGAAAAGAAGGTGCTAAACATTTTTGATCTTGGAATTTGCAAGACTTGTTCTTGTTCTTGTTTTGCTCTTCTTCCTTTCTTTTTATCATTATGACCGCCCCCTATGCTCCTCTTTCCTTCTTGAATATTATCTTATAAATCCTTGGAAGAGTATATGGCATCATTGTGACATGTCTTTGCTTACTTGGCATCTCCTCATTGGTTGATCATTAAGCTCTTGGTTACTTGGCACTCATTGATTGGTTGACTGTTGTCATCACTTGATGAATAGAAAAATCTGAGAATAACACTTAAAACATGTGCCAAAATCAACATAAAATGATTACCATAATTCAAAAGATTATCACCCAAAATTAGCAAGACAATTTTCTCCAAAATGGCATTAAAATTTCGGCCATTAAGCTCTTGCACATGCTGAAATTTCAGCATGTGTAACATTCACCTTTTATTCAAAATATTGCAAATTTTACATTGATTAAATCCAAGAATTTAATCATCATTTAGTGCAAGACATCTTTATCAATTTTTGGAATAAAAATTAGACACCCATGAGGCCTAAAATTCGACCATTATACATTACACACATGCTGAAATTTTCAGCATGTGTGATATTTGAAAATATCACTTTCTTTATTCCATAAAATATTCAAAATACTTCCATATTATCTTCCAATCAATCCACCTTAATCAAGAAAACAAAATATGGCTCATAATGGTGTTAAAATCGGCCAGCTCTAATGCACATGAAGAAATTTTCAGCATGTGTTACAAATGTGACAAAAGTTTGAAATGTTACCTTGTGTAGCTCCTTTCTTTATGTCACCAAATTTGTGTGCTTCATTATTGACCAATCAAGATGCCAACAAAGCTCCACATATGCTCCAACGCAGCTGGTCTAGGCGTGTGAAATAGATTTGTGCATATGCTGAATTTTATTTTTGCAAACTTTGTAAAATAGTGCACATTTAATAATACACACATAGTATATTCCAATCAGACCTTAATTTAATTTTATAGTACACTTTGAAATGTATGAAATATGTAAAAAGTGTCTAGATACATGTTATACGATGTGCCAAAAACGTTCCATGTGTCGTGTACGTAGAAAACCGAATTCTCGACGTTTATCGATTACCCGATTTTTCTCTAATTAAATTCCCACTTTTTCCACATGTTATATATATTACGTTACACATAATATGCATAAATTAAACTTTAATATTTAGCACTTAGGCTGATTAAAGTGGTGCCCAAAATATGTGACAAAATTGAAATTGGAATCTCCACAATTTGGCCTTAATGTGGGGTGATTTGTGTGTGCCAACATGGAATGATTTTATGGCTGCATATAGCATGAAACCCACGAAATTTATGGATATTTTTGAAGTGTAGGGACTGTCCATCTATTTTTGGCAAGTACGTGACACGTTGGCGAAGTTTCGGTATTCGCCCGATACGACAATTTTCGGTTTAGAACCTTTTAACGTGTCGTATTAAATTTGTCATCACCATGACTTATATCATATGATATAAGACCTGAATATACTCATAAATATGAGTTAAGTATGGTGGTGTGACGTTAACGTACGTATGTAAAATATATAACGTGTCAGTAGTACGTTGGAATAAATGTGTATGTGTCTTTTTCAAAAAATCTGAAAATATATATATATATATATATATATGTATAAATATCGTGTAATAAGTTTGGAGAGGAGAGGGGAACTTTCCTTTCTTCAACTTGTTGCCTTTGTGCCTTTTCCAAATATTGCTTCCTTTAATGAACTACTTATTTTAATTAACTAAGTACTTCACTAGTTTAGTTCATTAATGGTGGCACCTGAAAATAGTTCAAACACAGCAAATGTTTGCCATTTGATGTAAGCTTTAAAGCTTCATGGCTCGTTAGTATGACAACATTATTTATGAACTATATAAGGCAAGTTATGTGCAACAACATGAAATATGTCATGCATTTCGTTTAAATCATGTATTTTGAAATCACTCAAATCCCTTTTTCTCTACAATCTCCCCCTTTTGATGATTTTAAAAATAACCTACATTCATGATTTAAATCTTATCTCTCCCCCTTCAATCATGCATAAATTCAAATTTTGAATTTCAAATTTTAAACCGCTCTCCCTTGATTTATGCAATCAGTTTCTCTCTCCCCCAATCAGTCTCTCTCTCCCCCTTAAATCTTGCATTCTCCCCCCCTTTATTTTGGAAATTCAATCAAAATCTGCACGTAAATATGGAAAGAGAATCGAATTAAATCAGTAGAAATCATGCCTAATTTAGAACGAAGATTTTCGTACGTGGCTTGATTTAAGGCCTTAGTGAAGATATCCGCTACTTGTGCCTCTGTGCGTACGTGGTCTATGATAATATCACCATTATTTACGTGACCACGAAGAAAGTGATAGCGTACTTCTATATGCTTGGCCTTAGAGTGTAGTACGGGGTTCTTAGATAGGTTGATTGCACTCATACTATCACAATATATAGGAATTTTATTTACGGTAATTCCAAAGTCCGAAAGCTGTTGTTTTATCCATAATAATTGTGTGCAACAAAGACTAAGTGCCATGTACTCAGCTTCAGTAGTGGATAATGCTACGCTTGCTTGCTTTTTGGAAAACCATGAAATAAGTGAGTTTCCTATAAATTGACAAGTGCCACTTGTGCTTTTCCTATCTATCTTACATCCACCATAATTAGCGTCAGTGTAGGCATGCAAATTAAAATCACAATCTTTATCATATCAAATGCCTAAGGTGGGTGTGTGCTTAATATATCGGAATATTCTTTTTACCGCATTATAGTGAGACACCTTAGGTTGACTTTGAAACCGTTGCACACATACATACACTGAATATGATATCAGGCCTACTAGCAGTAAGATATAGCAAAGAACCAATCATAGATCAATATAAGGCATTATCAAAATCCTTACCATGTTCATCTTTATCTAATTTAGTAGTGACACTCATACGGGTGGGGGATGGTTTTAAATTCTCAAAATTGAACTTTTTAATCATATCATTTACATATTTAGCTTGGCTTATGTGAATACCTTTACTCGTTTGTTTAATCTGCAAGCCAAGAAAATAGTTCAGTTCACCAACCATAGACATTTCAAATTCGGATTTCATGCAATTTTCAAAATCTTCAACAAGTTTATGCGAAGTAGAGCCGAAAATAATGTCATCAACGTAAATTTGAATAATAAGTAAATCCGATTTATCTTGTTTCAAAAATAATGTACTATCTATAGTACCTCTTTTAAAACCATTTTCTAATAGGAAAGTAGCAAAACGATCATGCCATGCTCTAGGTGTTTGCTTTAGTTTGTATAGTGCCTTCTTTAGTTTGTACACTTGATCGGGATGTTTCAAATCTTCAAAACCGGGTGGTTGTTTCACGTATACCTCTTCTTGTATGAATCCATTTAAGAATGCACTTTTCATGTCCATTTGATAGAGTTTAAAATCTTTCATGCAAGCAATGGCAAGTAAAAGTCGTATAGCTTCTAATCGTGCTACGGGTGCAAATGTCTCATCATAATCAATTCCTTCTTCTTGATTATAGCCTTGTGCTACAAGTCTAGCTTTATTTCTAACAACTTTTCCTTCTTCATTCATTTTATTTCTAAACACCCACTTTGTGCCTATTATGGTCTTATCTTGTGGTTGTGGCACTAAATCCCATATGTCATTTCTAACAAATTGATTAAGTTCGTCATGCATAACATCAATCCAAGAAGAATCACTCAAAGCATCATGCACATTTTTGGGTTCAATTTCGGAGATCATAGCATGAAATTGATTTATTTCATCCGAAGTTATTCTTCTACGTGGTCGCACTCCGTGAGTGATATCGCCTATAATGAGATCATGTGGGTGATCTCTATGCCATCTTGGTTAATTATTTTCTATGTTCTCATGCATTTCTAAGTGATCATGCATTTCTAGTGTATCATGCATATCATGCATATCAAACGTGCCATCATCATCATTCAAAACGGGTTTCAATTCAAAATCATCATCATATTCTTTATCTTTATCAATCTCACCAAATTCATTAAACTTCACATAAATAGATTCTATAATTTGTCTAGTTAGAGGATCATAACATCTATATGCTTTTGAATCTACAGAATATCCAACAAAGATGCATTCAATTGATTTAGATTCAAATTTATCTAAATTATCTTTTGTATTTAAAACAAAACATTTGCATCCAAACACACGAAAATAGTCAATTTTAGGCATGCGATCATTTAATATCTCATAAGGCGTCTTATTTATTTTCTTTCTAATGGATAAGCGATTCACTATGTAGCATGCACAGTTTACGGCTTCTGCCCACAAAAATCTAGGCAATTTATTTTCGCACAACATAGTTCTAGCAATTTCTTGTAATGTCCTATTCTTTCTTTCTACTACTCCATTTAATTGTGGAGCTCTAAGTGGCAAAAACTCATGTTTAATTCCTTTTTCTTTGCAAAATGAAATCATATCCTTATTTTTAAACTCACCGCCTCTATCGCTTCTTATCTTTTTCACATTGACACGGCATTGATTTTCAAGTTGTTTTATTAGTTTCGTAATCTCAATGGTACTATCATCCTTATGTGCAAGAAACAAAGTCCAAGTATAACGAGAAAAATCATCAACAATCACGCAAGCATAGTGACGCCCACCAAGACTCGTAGTGCGACTAGGACCAAACAAATCAATGTGTAATAATTCTAAAACTCTAGTCGTGCTTATTTCATTTTTAGGTTTAAGTGACTCGCATGTTTGTTTGCCTTTTATACAAGATTCACACAACTGAAAGTTGTCTAAATCAAGTGTAGGCAATCCTCGTATTAGGTTCTTTCGTTGGAGTTTTTCTAGTGTAGAGATGCCAATATGTCCCAAGCGTCTATGCCACAAATTTACGTTAGGTTCATTTGACATGAAACACTTAACCTTAGCATCTAACATATCATCCATAGAAAGCGTAAAAATGTTCCCTTCCCGTTTTGCTTTTAAGACTGTTTCTCCATTTTTATTTATTATATTGCAATATGGGTGAGTAAAACACACATCAAAACCATTATCAATGAATTGAGAAATGCTAAGAAGATTATAAGATAAGTTGCTTACCAAAAAGACGTTGGAGATTTGAAGAGTGCTTGGATTTCCAATTGTACCTTTTCCGATGATCTTGCCTTCGTTGTTGTCTCCAAAGGTCACGGATCCGCCTTTTGTGACCTTCTTTAATTTCGTGAATAGGCTTGGGTCACCCGTCATGTGCCTCGAGCAACCACTGTCAAGGAACCATTTGATTGATGTATCTTTTGATGTGTAGGTTCCCTGCAATGTGTAAAAATGATTTAGATACCCTTTTAATTTTGGGTCCTTACGAGTTAGTTATTCACCTTTTAGTAAAAGTACCTTTCGGTACCCATACTTGGGTGATCCTTTTCGGTCTAGCAAATGGCAAGAATGTAGATGAAGGTTCAATGTAGTAAACATGTGGTGAGTGCAGTTTAGGCCTTTGGCCAAGAACTCCTTTAAACTCATTATATGTAGGACGTTTTTGATATGTCCTTGTATTTGTGTACGTAGTGCGTGATCTAGATGAATGAAATGGATAACGTGTATGCATCACTTGTTTCTTCTCATATCTATATGGCACAAAATTGTATTTCGCATGATATGAGGAAGAAGTAGGGCGTGAGGTGGGGAGAGGGGGTCTTTGCGTCATCTTAGACGCCGTTTTTTTTTAGGATGTCTACTTTCTTAGACACTACGAACTTGGTTGGTTTAATGGATACTTCATTTGTTTCAATGTATCCTAAACATGTTTTATCAATATCATGCTTTTGTGATAAAATAATACGCTCTAGCATCTTAGATCCCGTATCAAATTGTTTCATCATTTTCTCTAAGTCTGTATTCCTTGATTTCAAACTTGAAATCTCGGATTTCATTTCATTATTTTGCATGGTCAATGATGAGATCTCTGTCTTTAATGCAGTAATGATGCATGATGACTCTTCCTTTGAATCGTTCAATTGAGCGACAAGATTCTAATTAGAAGATTCTAACAGTTTCTTGTCTTCAATTAATCGCTTCTTTTATTTTGCGAGAGTCTTAGTAAATTTATGCAATTCTAAGTATTGACTAAAAAGATCATCATAAGAAGGCTCAGAGTCAGAATCAGAGTCAGATGATACCTCGTTTGATGCTTTGGACACAAAGCATACTTGTGCAGTCTCCTCTTCTGTTTTAGTTTCGGAATCCGATGTATCACTCCAAGTGGAGGCTTTGAGAGCTCGTTTCCTTTGCTTAGGTTTTGAGACGAGTCTATTCTTGTTCCGATCCTTGTCAGGGTATTTATTTGTTTGCTTGTCTTTATTAGGGCAGTCATATGATAGATGTCCAAGTTTACCGCATTCATAACATTTAACATCTTTGTCGTTTGTCTTGTTCTTATTTCTTTTAGTCGAAGTGACCTTATTTTTGTTTCTAAACGACTTTCTCATGAATTGTCTTAAGCCTTTAGCCAATAAAATTAAGTCATCGTTATCCGATTCAGAATCACTATCATCTACGTGATCGGAAGAAGTAGAGACGTATTCATTTGATTTAAATGCAATAGCTTTACCTTGTTTTGATGATTCTGATTTCCTTATGGTGAGTTTGTTCTCATAAACCTTAAGTGATCCAATTAATTCTTCCATCTTAATTGACTAGGTTTCTTTGATTTCTTCTATTGCCGTTACTTTAGGGTCCCACTCAGATGGAAGGCTTCGCAAGACCTTTTGTACCTTTTCCTGTATAGTAAAGGCTTTTCCTAGAGACTCAAGAGAATTGTAAATGTTAGTCAAGCAAAGATCCATATCAACGGTAGATAAATTAGGCAATAATTTAAATGACTCGAGTGTGGACATAAGCATGTTAATCTTGGACTCTTTTACTTGACTAGTGTCTTCGTGTTTCATTTCAAGTATTCTCCACATTTCTTGAGCACTAGAACAATTTGAGACATAGCTAGACTCGCTTTTACTTAATCCATTTAAAACAAACTGCATAGCCCTAGCGTTCATGCTTAGTCTCTATTTATCCTCACTAGTATACTCTTCTTTAGGCTTAACGACCTCTAGTGTGACTCCATCTACAGTGGATAACTTTGATGGAACAAAAGGACCATCTTCTATAATTGACCAAAGATCAATATCAATTGCCATAAGAAAACGCTTCATTCTTAATTTTCATTGAATGAAAGACTCACCGTCAAAGAGAGGAGGCCTTTGACTCGACATACCTTCTTGTTTGGTTTTGAAATTTGTGGTTGCCATCTCACTTAGATCGTTGGATCCTTTTGATGTGAGTGTCCTGCGCTCTGATACCACTTGTAGGATCTGCAAGGCACCACTAGAAGGGGGGTTGAATAGTTGGTGCGGAAAATGTGGTTTTTAAAATAGTTTTAAACCAAGAACTCAACTTCTGAAAACAGTTTCTGTTTTCAGGACAAGTTTTAAAACATTTTGAAAACTAGGTTGCAGGTTTTCAAAAATTCTGAAATTTGGAGAGAACTTAGCATCAGATGTTATGAGTGTCTCCTAAAAATTTCAGATTTATATTCAACCTCTAACCCCTTGAAAATTTGTTGGTGGTCAGATTGCACAAATCTTCCAGAAACGGTAGACTGATTTGAAAAATTAATTTCTATTTGTACGTAAATCCAAATGCTCTGAAAATTTAAAGATTAACCCCTTATAAGTTGTATTTAATGGGTTGAAATAGTTTTAAAAAATTCTTTTGGGAAGTTAGTCAAATACGATCAAAGTCTCAACCTTTGCAAGACTGAAAATCAGACTGCACTAGTCTCAGAACTTAGGACGTTTGGATGACTTATACTTGTCCAAAAGGGTTGAAACTTGTTCCAAATTAACCTTAGGATGTGTGGCTATGATTCTGGAAAGTTTTGTAATTTTTTGAAATTCTTTTTCTATTTTTACGAACGTGATCAAAAATGATAAACAGTGCTGAAACTGAAAGTAAGTGCTGAAAGTAAATGACACCAAGAATTTTATACTGGTTCGGTTATAAACAACCTACTCCAGTCTTCGAGGACACCTTCCTCGGTTCACACTAATCACACAACACAAAAACACCTTACCACAGGGTTGATGGAGTTACACACCAACTCCAACCCTTTACAAACCTTGTATGAGTATACAATTGTCACGAACACCACCACCTCGCAAGTGCAAGATTGATCGCACCTTGATCAATCTTTTACAACAATGAAAAGAATATGTTCTGGTCTAGATGAAGCCTATTCAAGTATATGAATGTAAGTACAATAGGCTTTTAGAGAGAAGAAAGAAAGAGAGTGTAGAAAAAAAGGTGCTAAACGTTTTTGATCTTGGAATTTGCAAGACTTGTTCTTGTTCTTGTTTTGCTCTACTTCCTTTCTTTTTATCATTATGGCCGCCCCCCTATGCTCCTCTTTCCTTCTTGAATATTATCTTATAAATCCTTGGAAGAGTATATGGCATCATTGTGACATGTCTTTGCTTACTTGGCATCTCCTCATTGGTTGATCATTAAGCTCTTGGTTACTTGGCACTCATTGATTGGTTGACTGTTGTCATCACTTGATGAATAGAAAAATCTGAGAATAACACTTAAAACATGTGCCAAAATCAACATAAAATGATTACCATAATTCACAAGATTATCACCCAAAATTAGCAAGACAATTTTCTCCAAAAAGGCATTAAAATTTCGGCCATTAAGCTCTTGCACATGCTGAAATTTCAGCATGTGTAACATTCACCTTTTATTCAAAATATTGCCAATTTTACATTGATTTAATCCAAGAATTTAATCAACATTTAGTGCGAGACATCTTTATCAATTTTTGGAATAAAAATTAGACACCCATGAGGCCTAAAATTCGGCCACTATACATTACACACATGCTGAAATTTTCAGCATGTGTGATATTTGAAAATATCACTTTCTTTATTCCATAAAATATTCAAAATGCTTCCAAATTATCTTCCAATCAATCCACCTTAATCAAGACAACCAAATATGGCTCATAATGGTGTTAAAATGGGCCAGCTCTAATGCACATGCTGAAATTTTCAGCATGTGTTACAAATGTGACAAAAGTTTGAAATGTTACCTTGTGTAGCTCCTTTCTTTATGTCACCAAATTTGTGTGCTTCATTCTTGACCAATCAAGATGCCAACAAAGCTCCACATATGCTCCAACTCAGCTGGTCTAGGCGTGTGAAATAGATTTGTGCATGTGCTGAATTTTATTTTTGCAAACTTGGTAAAATAGTGCACATTTAATAATACACACATGGTATATTCCAATCAGCCCTTAATTGAATTTTCTAGAACACTTTGAGACGTATGAAATATGTAAAAAATGTCTAGATACATGTTATATGATGTGCCAAAAATGTTCCATGTGTTGTGTACGTAGAAAACAGAATTTTTGACGTTTATAGATTACCTGATTTTTCTCTAATTAAATTCTAACTTTTTGCACATGTTATATATATTATGTTACACATATATACATAAATTAAACTTTAATATTCAGCACTTAGGATGATTAAAGTGGCGCCCAAAACATGTGACAAAATTGAAATTGGAATCTCCACAATTTGGCCTTAATGTGGGGTGATTTGTGTGTGCCAACATGGAATGATTTTATGGCTGCATATAGCATGAAACCCAAGAAATTTATGGATATTTTTGAAGTGTAGGGGCTGGCCATCTATTTATGGCGAGTACGTGACACGTTGACAAAATTTCGGTATTCGCCCGATACGACAATTTTTGATTTAGAACCTTTTAACGTGCCGTATTAAATTTGTCATCACCATGACTTATATCATATGATATAAGACCTGAATATACTCATAAATATGAGTTAAGTATGGTGGTGTGACGTTAACGTACGTATGTAAAATATATAACGTGTCAGTAATACGTTGGAATAAATGTGTATGTGCTTTTTTCAAAAATCTGAAAATATGTATATATATATGTATAATAGCGTGTAATAAGTGTGGAGAGGAGAGGGGAACTTTCCTTTCTTCAACTTGTTGCCTTTGTGCCTTTTCCAAATATTGCTTCCTTTAATGAACTACTTAGTTTAATTAACTAAGTACTTCACTAGTTTAGTTCATTAATGGTGGCACCTGAAAATAGTTCAAACACAACAAATGTTTGTCATTTGATGTAAGCTTTAAAGCTTCATGGCTCGTTAGTACGACAACATTATTTATGAACTATATAAGGCAAGTTATGTGCAACAACATGAAATATGTCATGCATTTCGTTCAAATCATGTATTTTGAAATCACTCAAACCCCTTTTTCTCTACAGTTTGGAACCCAAAAGACCTGTCTGTTCTATCACCTATAATGCATATTTTCTTTGGAAAATCATGATCCTCCTTGTGACCTAGCCGCTACAATACCAAGGAAATACTTTAAGGGACCCAAGTCCTTGATTTTAAACAACTGGTGCAAGGCTTTCTTTAGGTTATGAATCAATGAGAGGAAATTGCTATCTTATAATGATGTCTTCCACATACACCAAAATGACTATAGAAATGTCTCATGTGTGTCAGATGAACATTGGATAATCATCTTGGACTGAGAATAGCCTCAACCAACAAGAAATTTGGTAAGTTTAGTGATCCATTCTCTGCTTGCTCGTTTTAGGCCATAGAGGGACTTATGAAGTTTACACACCATATTGCTTGCAGAAGCATTGATTCCTTCAGGTAAGGTCATGTATATTTCTTGGCTTAGGTCACCATGTAGAAATGCATTGTTTACATCTAATTGATGTACATGCCACTATTTGAGGGAAGATACTACAAGGAGTAGTCTGACTGTAGTTAACTTGGCAACAGGTAAGAAGGTACCTATGTAGTCAACACCTAATTGCTGTGTAAATCCCTTTGCCACAATTCTGGCTTTGTATCTCTCTATGCTCCCATCAGAGTTATGTTTAACCTTGTATACCTACTTGCAACCAATAGGCTTCTTTCCATCGACAATGGAACCAAGACCATGTATGTTTGGCCTCAAGTGCAGCTAACTCTAGTTACATTGCCTTCTACCAGTGAACAGATTTGACTACTTCTTGATAAGATGTTGGTTCCTGTAGCACACTAATATTAAGAGCATAGGATCTAAATTAGGAGTTAGTGAATCAAAATACATGTAATCCTCAATAGGGTAAAGAGTGGATATAGAAGATGCAAGATCAGAAGATAGAAGGTGAGTAGCAGTCTTAAAGATAGCTAGGGGTTGTTTAATTCTAGCAGACCTAGAGAATTCAGGTTTATCAGTCTGGGATACAGGTAAGTGCTCAATCTAGTACAAGGATGAGTGTCAGGCTGAGGTGTGGTAGATTGAAGAGAGTTGGATTCATATGAGGTTGCTTCTGATGCATTGAGACCCTCATGATGTGAAGAATGGCTAGGTAATGGTGCAGATAAATCATCTGATGGAAGACTCATAGGATTAGGAATATTATCTAGAGATATGGTAATGTTATGATTTGTAGTTGTAGACGAAGTTGGGGTGATATATTTGAGAAGGAATCAGTGATAAATGGAAAGGTATTCTCATGAAAGTGAACATCCCTAGAAATGAAGATGGTCTTGTAGCAATGTTCAACATGAGATAACATTTCGTATGATAAGGTAATCCAAGATAAAGGGATGGAATACATCTTGGCTCAAACTTAGCTTTGCATGAAGAAGTACTGCTCGCAAATGCAAAGCAGCCAAAGGCCCTGAGATTCTGATATAATGGTATATTCTTAAAAAAGAGTTGATGAGGTATTTGTTGATGTAATGGTGTGGGTCGAATGCTAATGAGATAGACTGCATATTGGACACAAAATCCCCAAAAGCAGATAGGTAGTTTGCCTGAAATTTAAGGGCTCTTATTGTATTGAGTATATGTTGGTGCTTGCATTCAATAATGCCATTTTGTTGTGCAGTGTCGACACAACTGGTTTGGTCTATAATTCCTTTGTCATAAAGAAATGGTCCATCTTAAACTCCTGTCCATTATCAGTTCTTATGCACTTGATGCATTTGTTAAACTTAGTAGAAAAATATTGGCAAAAACTTTCAACAATGTGTCTGGTTTCTGATTTTTGTTTCAGCAAATACAGCAACTATATCTTGTATGATCATCAACAACGGTAAAAAAATAACGTTGACCGTACACAGTGAAGTGTTTATAAGGACCCCAATATCAATGTGCACAAGGTCAAAGGAAGATTCATAGAATGATTTAGACACAGGAAAAGGATTTCTTTTCATTTTGGCCAAAAGGCATACATTACATTTATGTGATACTTCATGAGCATAAACACAACTGTCAAGCTTTTGCATTCTTTTATTCTGGGCATGATGCATGACCTGGTCTATATGCCACAACTAAGAAGAGTATGAAAGTTGAGCAGCAACTGACAAACAACTAGAAGAAGTGGTTGCTTGTTTAAGAACACCATGGAGATAGTATAGACCTTTGTGTTGTTCACCTTTTTAGTATGTTCTGGTGCGAGCAAGGCTGCTTGATATGACTTAATGTCTTGATCCATTTGTGCAGACTCAAGCTCTCCATTCACGGCCTCAGTCGAATTCACTTGGCTTTTAGGCTTAAAACTTGGTGGGTATCTATGTTTTCTGTAACATCTTTGTTCAACATGTTCAATCATACCATAGTGTGTACACAGTGGTCTCTTATAATCATCAGGGAAAAACCTACCACTCTCCCTTCTATAGTTATTGTCTCCACCTCTACTAACATATGCATTAGCACTTGCAGCCATACTTTCAAAACATTCTGTCATAAGTGCCATTGGATTATTACTAAAAGAACCTTGAGAATTCAAACCATTCAACTTCCTCTCACACTTCAAGGCCATTTCAAACACAACATCAATTTTATGCAACGAAGTCATGACAAAAACTTGAGATTTTACATGATCAAATTCTTTATTTAGAACTTTCAAGAATTTTATAACGTAATCACTCTCCACAATTCATGTATTTTAGTCCACACATCACATCTACAACCACGACAGGTATGTAGGATCTGCAAGGCACCACTAGAAGGGGGGTTGAATAGGTGGTGCGGAAAGTGTGGTTTTTAAAATTTGTTTAAAACTAAACAACTCAACTTCTGAAAACAGTTTCTGTTTTCAGGACCAGTTTTAAAACGTTTCTAAAACCAGGTTATAGGTCTCCAAAAATTCTGAAATTTTGAGAGAACTTATCCTCAGATGTTATGAGGGTCCCCTAAAAATTTCAAATTAAAATTCAACCTTTAACTCCTTCCAAAACCGTTGGTGATCAGATTGCGCGAATATGCCAGAAACGGTAGACGGTTTTGAAAATTTATTCCTATTTGTGTGTAAGTCCAAATGCTCTGAATATTTAACCACTAACTCCTTATATACTATATTTAAGTGGGTTGAAACAGTTTTGCAAAATTCTTTTGGGAAGTAGGTCAATTACAATCAAAGTCTCAACATTTGCAAGTCTGAAAATCAGACTGTACTAGTCTCAGAACTTTTGATGTTTGATCAACTTATACTTATCCAAAAGGGTTGAAACTTGTGCCAAATTAACCCTAGAACGTATGGTTATGTTTCTGGAAATGTTTGTGATTTTTGAAATTCGTTTACTATTTTTACGAAAGCCAACAAAAAGAGTAACTGTGCAGTAACAGAAAGTAAATGCTGAAAGTAAATGGCACCAAGAATTTTATACTGGTTCGGTTATAAACAACATACTCCAGTCTTCAAGGAACACCTTCCTTGGTTCACACTAATCACACACATGCAATAAACCTTACCACAGGGTTGATAGAGTTACACACTAACTCCTTTACAAACCTTGTACGATGAATACAATTCGCACGAACACCACCACCTCGCAAGAATGAAGATTGATCACACCTTAATCAATCTTTTACAAAGATATGGAATATGTGGTGGTCTATATCCAGCCTATTCAAGATTGAAAAATATGAATACAATAGGCTTTCAAGAAGAAAGAAAGAAAGAGAATGTAGAAGAAGAGGCTAGGCGTTTTATCACTTTGATTTTGCAATGCTTGTGCTTGTCTTGTTTTTGCTCATCTTCTTTCCTTTTATTGCCATGTAGCCGTCCCCCCTTGTACTATCCCCCTCTTGAAAATTATTTTCTAAGTCCATGGAAGAATGTAAGACATCATTGTGACATGGTCTTGCTTACTTGGCATCTTCTTATTGGATGATCATTTAAGCTTTGCTTACTTGGCACTTCATGATTGGTTGGATGTTGTCATCATTTGATGACTTGGAAAATCTGAATATATCACTCAAACATGTGCCAAAATCAATCATAAAATTAATTCCATAATACACAAGATTGTCACATAAATGTTGCAAGAAAAAATTTCTCCCACACTAGGAATGAAAATCGGCCATAATGAGAATTTGCCATGCTGAATTTTCAGCATGTGTTACATGGTTGTACAATTCAAAATAATTCCATTTTTCTTTGATTTTTCTAATTAAAATGAATCACCAATTGATGAAAAATATCCTTATCACATTAGAAATGAATTTGGACAACTTTATGCCCATGAATTCGGCCATGACACCTTTCACACATGCTGAAAAATTTTCAGCATGTGTGATATATAAAATATCACAATTTAAGACTTTGACAAATATTCAAATTTCTTCCATTTCTTCTTCCAATCAATCACATAATTCAAGATGATAAAATATAGCCCTTTTAATGTGAAAATTCGGCCACCATACTTACACATGCTGAATTTTCAGCATGTGTTATAAGTGAGACAAAGTTTGAAATCTTACCAATTGTAGCTTCTTTCTTTAATTCACCAACATTGCATGGTTGATTCTTGACCAATCAATATGTCAACAAGGCTCCAAATAAGCTTCTTCTCAGCTGTAGGGGCGTTAAATAGTGTATGTGCATGTGCTGAAATTTATTTTTGCTAACTTTGTAAAATAGTGCACATTTAATAATACACACATGTTATATTCCAATCAGCCCTTAATTTAATTTTCTAGAACACTTTAAGATGTATGACATATGTAAAAAGTGTCTAGATACGTGTCGTATGATATGCCAAAAATGTTCCATGTATTGTGTGCGTAGAAAACCGAATTTTCGATATTTATCGATTACCTGATTTTTCTCTAATTAAATTCCAACTTCTTGCCCATGTTATATATATTATGTTACACATAATATATATAATATTATGTTATATATATTATGGCAAGTACGTGACACGTTAGCGAAGTTTCGGTATTCGCCCGATACGACAATTTTGGGTTTAGAACCTTTTAACGTGTCGTATTTAATTTGTCATCACCATGTCTTATATCATATGATATAAGACCTGAATATACTCATAAATATGAGTTAAGTATAGTGGTGTGACGCTAACGTATGTACGTAAAATATATAACGTGTCGGTAGTACGTTGGAATACATGTGCATGTGCCTTTTTCAAAAAATCTGAAAATATATGTATTATATATGTATATGGAGTGTATATATTAATGAGGGGAGGAGGAGAAAAACTTTCTTTCCTTAGTCTTGTTGCCTTTGTGCCTTTTCCAAGTGTGGCTTCCTTTAATGAACTACTTAGTTGTATTAACTAAGTACTTCACTTAATGAACTAGTTTAGTTCATTAATGGTGGCACCTGAAAATAGTATAAACACAGCAAATGTTTGCCATTTGATGTAAGCTTTGTAGCTTCATGGCTCGTTAGTACGGCAACATAATATATGAACTATATAAGGCAAGTAATAAGCAATATCATGCACATTTATCTTATGCTCGTTTTTATGCACATTTAAATCATGTATTTGAAAATCACTCAAGCCCCTTTTTCTCTACAATCTCCCCCTTTTGATGATTTTCAAAATAACCTATACTCATGATTTAAATCCTATCGCTCCCCCTTCAATCATGCATAAAATCAAAACTTGAATTTTAAATTCCGAGTCGCTCCCCCTTAATTTATGCAATTAGTATCTCTCTCCCCTTTAAATCATGCTTTCTCTCCCCCTTTATTTTGGAAAGCAAATCAAAAGATGCCTGTAAAGATGAAAAAAATCTTGCATTTTATATATGTGCGTTCGTAAGGGTTATTTATTCAACCTTTTGAAAATGTCCCTTTTGGTACCCACATTTGGGTGACCTTTATAGGTCTTCCAAGAGGTGAGAAAGATGATGAGAACGCAACATAATAAACTTTTGGTGCAACTGTATCTGGCCTTTGGCCAAGAACTCCTTTATATGCATTATATGTAGGACGTTTTTTATATGTCCTTGTGTTTGTATGCGTAGTGCGTGGATGGAATGAATGTCGTGTATGCATTACTCTTTTCTTTTCATATCTATGTGGTACAAAGTTGTATTTCACATGACGTGAAGAGGAAGTGGGGCGTGATGAGGAAATAGGCAATTTTTGCGTCATCTTAGACGCCATTTGAGGCTTTGGCGTGTCTACTTTCTTAGACACAACAAACTTAGTTTGTTTGGTGGATACTTCATTAGTATCAACGTATCCTAACCTCGTTTTGTCATTATCATGCTTTTGTGAAGAAATGATGTGATCTAGCATGTTTGTTCCCGTGTCAAATTGTTTCACCTTTTTCTCTACATCCGCATTCCTTGATTTCAAGTTTGAAATCTCGGATTTCAATTTAGTATTCTCGGATGTCAATGATGAAATTTCAAACTTTAACGAATCTATAATGCACGACGACTCTTCTTTTGAATCGTTTAATTGAGACACAAGATCTTTGTTAGAAGATTCTAACAATTTCTTGTCTTCAATTAATCGCTTCTTTTCTTTTGCAAGAGTCTTTGAAAACTTATGCACTTCTAAACATTGACTAAGTAAATCATCATATGAACATTCAGAGTCAGAATCAGAGTCGGAAGATACCTCATTTGATGCTTTAGATGTAAAGCATACTTGTGCCTTGTGTTCTTCCGTATCATCAGTCTCAGAGTCGGATGTGTCACTCCAAGTGGAGGCTTTGAATGCTCTTCTCCTTTGCTTAGGTTCTGAGATGAGTCTATTCTTGTTCCGATCCTTGTCAGGGTATTTGTTTGTTTGTTTTTCTTTATTAGGGCAGTCATATGATAGATGTCCAAGTTTGCCGCATTCATAGCGCTTTATTTCCTTATTTTTATTTTTATGATCCTTAGATGAGGTAGACTTATGTTTAATCGATTTTCTCAATATTTTTCTTAATCTTTTAGCCATTGTGATCAAGTCCTCATCATCGGAGTCTGTGTCACTATCATCTACGACGTATTCATTTGATTTAAATGCTATAGCCCTATCATTATTTGAAATGGACTCAGAATGTCTTAAAGCAAGTTTGTTTTCATATACCTTAAGTGATCCGATTAGTTCTTCCATTTTAATCGATTTGGTCTCTTTGCTTTCTTCTATGGCCGTTACTTTAGGATCCCACTCGGATGGAAGGCTTCGCAAGACCTTTTGTACCTTTTCCTGCATAATGAAGGCTTTGCCAAGAGACTCAAGAGAATTGTAAATGTTAGTCAAGCGTAAATCCATTTCAACAATAGACTCATTTGGCAATAATTTAAAGGACTCAAGTGTGGACATAAGCATATTGATTTTGGACTCCTTTACTTGGCTAGTCCCTTCATGTTTCATTTCAAGAATATGCCACATCTCTTGAGCACCAGAGCAATTTGACACATAACTAGCCTCACTTTTACTTAGGCCGTTTAATAGTAGTTGCGTGGCTTTAGCATTCATACTCAACTTCTTTTTGTCATCACTAGTGTATTCTTGTTTTGTTTTTGTAACCTCTAGTGTGACACCATCAATAATTGACGTCTTAGTAGGAACAAATGGACCGTCTTCTATGATGGACCATAGATCAATATCAATAGCCATAAGAAAAAGTTTCATTCTTAATTTCCATTGAATAAAAGACTCACCGTCGAAAAGAGGAGACCTTACAGTTGACATTCCTTCTTGCACGGTTGTGGTTGCCATCTCACTGAATCGTTGGATTCTTTGAAGTGAGTGTTCCTGTGCTCTGATACCAATTTTAGGATCTGCAGGCACCACTAGAAGGGGGGGGGGGGTTAAATAGTGGGTGCGGAAAATGTGGTTTTTAAAATTAGTTTGAACCAAAAACCCAACTTCTGAAAACAGTTTCTGTTTTCAGGACCAGTTTTAAAACGTTTTGAAAACTAGGTTTCAGGTCTTCAAAAATTTTGAAATTTGGAGAGAACTTAGAATCAGATGTTATGAGTATCTCCTAAAAATTGCAGATTAAAACTCAGCCTCTAACCCCTTTAAAAATCGTTGGTGGTCAGATTGTGCAAATCTGCCAGGACCGATACACTGATTTGAAAAATTAATTCCTATTTGTACACAACTCCAAATGCTCTGAAAATTTAACCACTAACCCCTTATATGTTATATTTAAATGGGTTGAAACAGTTTTGAAAACTTCTTTTGGGCAGTTAGTCAAATACGATCAAAGTCTCAACCTTTGCAAGCCTGAAAATCAGACTGCACTAGTCTCAGAACTTTGGACGTTTGAATGCCTTATACATGTCCAAAAAGGTTGAAACTTGCGCCAAAAGAACCCTAGAACGTGTGGTTATATTTTTTGAAAGTTTCGTGATTTTTGAAATTCGTTTACTATTTTTACGAACGTAATTAAAAACAATAAACAGTGCTGAAACAGAAAATCAGTGCTGAGAGTAAATGACACCAAGAATTTTATACTGGTTCGGTTATCAACAACCTACTCCAGTCTTCAAGGAACACCTTCCTTGGTTCACACTAATCACACAATTCAAAAACACCTTACCACAGGGTTGATGGAGTTACACACCAACTCCAACGCTTTACAAACCTTGTACGTGCAATACAATATGCACGAACACCACCACTTCGCAAGAATGAAGATTGATCACACCTTGATCAATCTTGTAAAAAGATATGGAGTATGTGGTGATATGATACAAGCCTATTCAAGAATGAGAATATAAGTACAATAGGCTTTCAAGAAGAAGAAAGAAAGAGAATGTAGAAGAAGAAGGCTAGAACACTTTTTGATCTTTGATTTTGCAACTCTTGTTCTTGTTCTTGTTTTGCTCTTCTTTCTCTCCTTTTAATTTGCTTTGGCCGCCCCCTAGAGTGTAGTCTCCCTCTTGAAAATTATCTTCTAAGTCCTTGGGAGGATGTAAGACATCATTGTGACATGGCCTTGCTTACTTGTCATCTTCTTATTGGATGATCATTTAAGCTTCGCTTACTTGGCACTTCATGATTGGTTGAATGTTGTCATCATTGATGACTTGGAAAAATCTGAGAATAACACTTAAACATATGCCAAAATCATCACAAAATAATTACCATAATTCATAAGATTGTCACATAAAGTTAAGGAAGATAATATCTCACAAAATTGGGTAAGAAATTCGGCCATAAACATGTCTTGCACATGCTGAAATTTCAGCATGTGTAACATCCACTCTTTCTTCAAAATGTTGCCTATTTTGCATTGTTTCAATTCAAGAATTCAATCAACATTTAGTGTACAATATTCTCATCATGTATGGAATAAAATTTGACAACCATGTGGCCTATATTTCGGCCATATACATTACACACATGCTGAATTTTTCAGCATGTGATATTCAAAAATATCACTTTTTTTATTCCATAAAATATTCAAAACACTTCCAAATTATCTTCCAATTAATTCACTTAATTCAACAAGTAAAATATGCCTCATTTACTTGATAAAATTCGGCCACCTTTAAACTCACATGCTGAAATTTTCAGCATGTGTTTCAAATGAGACAAGGTTTGAAATCTTACCATTTGTAGCTTCTCTCTTTAATTCACCAACATTGTATGATTGATCCTTGACCAATCAATATGCCAACAAGGCTCCAAATAAGCTCCATCTCAGCTGTAGGTGGCGTTGGATATGTATGTACATGTGCTGAAATTTATTTTTGCTAACTTTGTGAAATAATGCACATTTAATAATGCACACATGTTATATTCCAATCAGCCCTTAATTTAATTTTCTAGAATACTTTAAGATGTATATTATATGTAAAAAGTGTCTAGATACGTGTCACATGATGTACCAAAAACGTTCCATGTGTTGTGTGCGTAGAAAACCGAATTTTCGATATTTATCGATTACCCGATTTTTCTCTAATTTAAATTCCCACTTTTGCACATGTTATATATATTATGTTATACATAACACATATATTATATACTTTAAATCTCAGCACTTGGCTGGTCTAAAGTGGTACCATTAACATGTGACAAAATTAAACTTGGAATCTTCACATTTTGGCCTTAATGTGGGGTGCTTTGTGTGTGCCAACATGGAAAGAGTTTTTGGCTGAAAATATTCTCAAACCCACGAAATTTTTGAGGATTTTTGAGATGTAGGGGCTGGCCATCTATTTATGGCAAGTACGTGACACGTTGGCGAAGTTTCGGTATTCGCCCGATACGACAATTTTGGGTTTCGAACCTTTTAACGTGTCGTATTTAATTTGTCATCACCATGTCTTATATCATATGATATAAGACCTGAATATACTCATAAATATGAGTTAAGTATAGTGGTGTGACGCTAACGTATGTACGTAAAATATATAACGTGTCGGTAGTACGTTGGAATACATGTGCATGTGCCTTTTTCAAAAAATCTGAAAATACATGTATTATATATGTATATGGCGTGTATATATTAATGAGGGGAGGAGGAGAAAACTTTCTTTCCTTAGCCTTGTTGCCTTTGTGCCTTTTCCAAGTGTGGCTTCCTTTAATGAACTACTTAGTTGTATTAACTAATTACTTCACTTAATGAACTAGTTTAGTTCATTAATGGTGGCACCTGAAAATAGTATAAACACAACAAATGTTTGCCATTTGATGTAAGCTTTGTAGCTTCATGGCTCGTTAGTATGGCAACATAATATATGAACTATATAAGGCAAGTAATAAGCAATATCATGCACATTTATCTTATGCTCGTTTTTGTGCACATTTAAATCATGTATTTGAAAATCACTCAAACCCTTTTTCTCTACATCTATTGCCATAAAGAAAAGTTTCATTCGTACCTTCCATTGAACGAAAGACTCACCGTCAAAGAGAGGAGGCCTTATGGTTGACATTCCTTCTTGCACGGTGCTATAACTAGTGGATGCCATGTCACTGAATCGTTGGATCCTTTGTAGTGAGTGTTCCTGCCCTCTGATACCACTTGTAGGATCTTCAAGGCACCACTAGAAGGGGGGCTTGAATAGGTGGTGCGGAAAGTGTGGTTTTTAAAATTTGTTTAAACCTAAACAACTCAACTTCTAAAAACAGTTTCTGTTTTTAGGACCAATTTTAAAACGTTTTTAAAACCAGGTTATAGGTCTCCAAAAATTTTGAAATTTTGAGAGAACTTAGCTTCAGATGTTATTAGGGTCCCCTAAAAATTTCAAATTAAAATTCAACCTTTAACCCCTTCAAAAACCGTTGGTGATCAGGTTGCGCGAATATGCCAGAAACGGTAGACGGTTTTGAAAAATTTATTCCTATTTGTGTGTAAGTCCAAATGCTCTGACAATTTAACCACTAACTCCTTATATACTATATTTAAGTGGGTTGAAACAGTTTTGCAAAATTCTTTTGGGAAGTAGGTCAATTACAATCAAAGTCTCAACCTTTGCAAGTCTGAAAATCAGACTGCACTAGTCTCAGAACTTTTGATGTTTGATCGACTTATACTTATCCAAAAGGGTTGAAACTTGTGCCAAATTAACCCTAGAACGTATGTCTATGTTTCTGGAAATGTTTTTGATTTTTGAAAGTCGTTTACTATTTTTACAAACGCCAACAAAAAGAGTAAACGGTGCAGTAACAGAAAGTAAATGCTGAAAGTAAATGGCACCAGGAATTTTATACTGGTTCGGTTACAAACAACCTACTCCAGTCTTCAAGGAACACCTTCCTTGGTTCACACTAATCACACACACGCAATACACCTTACCACAGGGTCGATAGAGTTACACACTAACTCCAACCCTTTACAAACCTTGTACGATCAATACAATTCGCACGAACACCACCACCTCGCAAGAATGAAGATTGATCACACCTTGATCAATCTTTTACAAAGATATGGAATATGTGGTGGTCTATATCCAGCCTATTCAAGATTGAAAAATATAAATACAATAGGCTATCAAGAAGAAAGAAAGAAAGAAAGAGAATGTAGAAGAAGAGGCTAGGCGTTTTATCACTTTGATTTTGCAATGCTTGTGCTTGTCTTGTTTTTGCTCATCTTCTTTCCTTTTATTGCCATGTAGCCGTCCCCCCTTGTGCTATCCCCCTCTTGAAAATTATCTTCTAAGTCCATGGGAGAATGTAAGACATCATTGTGACATGGTCTTGCTTACTTGGCATCTTCTTATTGGATGATCATTTAAGCTTTGCTTACTTGGCACTTCATGATTGGTTGGATGTTGTCATCATTTGATGACTTGGAAAATCTGAATATATCACTCAAACATGTGCCAAAATCAATCATAAAATTAATTCTATAATACACAAGATTGTTACATAAATGTTGCAAGACAAAATTTCTCCCACACTAGGAATGAAAATCGGCCATAATGAGAATTTGCCATGCTGAATTTTCAGCATGTGTTACATGGTTGTACAATTCAAAATAATTCCATTTTCTTTGATTTTTCTAATTAAAATGAATCACCAATTGATGGAAAATATCCTTATCACATTACAAATGAATTTGGACAACTTTATGCCCATGAATTCGGCCATGACACCTTTCACACATGCTGAAAAATTTTCTGCATGTGTGATATATAAAATATCACAATTTAAGACTTTTAAAAATATTCAAATTTCTTTCATTTCTTCTTCCAATCAATCACATAATTCAAGATGATAAAATATAGCCCTTTTAATGTGAAAATTAAGCCACCATACTTACACATGCTGAAATTTTCAGCATGTGTTATAAGTGAGACAAAGTTTGAAATCTTACCATTTGTAGCTTCTTTCTTTAATTCACCAACATTGCATGGTTGATTCTTGACCAATCAATATGTCAACAAGGCTCCAAATAAGCTCCGCCTCAGCTGTAGGGGCGTTAGATAGTGTATGTGCATGTGCTGAAATTTATTTTTGCTAACTTTGTAAAATAGTGCACATTTAATAATACACACATGTTATATTCCAATCAGCCCTTAATTTAATTTTCTAGAACACTTTAAGATGTATGAAATATGTAAAAGTGTCTAGATACGTGTCGTATGATGTGTCAAAAATGTTCCATGTATTGTGTGCGTAGAAAACCGAATTTTCGATATTTATCGATTACCCGATTTTTCTCTAATTAAATTCCAACTTCTTGCACATGTTATATATATTATGTTACACATAATATATATAATATATACTTTAAATCTCAGCACTTGGCTGGTCTAAAGTGGCGCAATTAACATGTGACAAAATTAAAATTGGAATCTTCACATTTTGGCCTTAATGTGGGGTGATTTGTGTGTGCCAACATGGAAAGAATTTTTCCTAAAAAAATTCTCAAACCCACGGAATTTTTCATGATTTTTGAGATGCAGGGGCTGGCCATCTATTTATGGCAAGTACGTGACACGGTGGCGAAGTTTCGGTATTCGCCCGATACGACAATTTTAGGTTTAGAACCTTTTAACGTGTCGTATTTAATTTGTCATCACCATGACTTATATCATATGATATAAGACCTGAATATACTCATAAATATGAGTTAGTATAGTGGTGTGATGTTAACGTACGTACGTAAAATATATAACGTGTCGGTAGTACATTGGAATACATGTGTATGTGCCTTTAAAAAAATCTGAAAATATATGTATATATATGTGTGTGTGTGTATGGCGTGTATATATATTAATGAGGGAAGGAGGAGAAAACTTTCCTTCCTTAGCCTTGTTGCCTTTGTGTCTTTTCCAAATGTGGCTTCCTTTAATGAACTACTTAGTTTTATAAACTAAGTACTTCACTTAATGAACTAGTTTAGTTCATTAATGGTGGCACCTGAAAATAGTATAAACACAACAAATGTTTGCCATATGATGTAAGCTTTAACGCTTCATGGCTTGTTAGTACGGAAACATTATATTCAAGCTAAATAAGGCAAGTAGTAAGCAACGTATCATGCATACATGTATATCATGCACACGTTTTACGTCATTCATTTAAATCACATATTTTGAAATCATTCAAACCCCTTTTTCTCTACAAGGTACACATTGGAACATGCTTCAGTGCCACCATTTTTTTCCACACTACCTTCAACTTAGTAAAATAGTCATTTACAGAATCACTTTCTTTCTTAACTGCATAAAAATTCTCCAACAAATCTGAGAGCCTAAAAGCATCCCCGGTACCACACCTATGCTTTAAATCATTCCTGTTGAGAAACCGGCGTTTGAGTGATTTCAAAATACATGTTTTAAATGTTACGTGTTTTCAAAATGCATGATTTAAGTATTACATGACATGCGTACTTGATAAATATGCTTTACATGTTTATATATATTGTTGTTGTACTAACATGCCATGAAACGTTAAGGCTTACATCAAATGGCAAAATTCTTTTTGTCTTGATACTATTTTCAGGTGCCATGTTAAATGAACTAAACTAGTTCATTTAATAAAGTGCTTAAGGAGATGAACTAACTAGTTCTTAAATGAAGAGATTAAAGGGATATATTTGGAGATAGCTACTTGACAACAAATTTGGAATGGAAAGTCCTCTTGTTACTCTTACACACACGACACCTATATATATGTGATATATATATATATATGTATATATATTTTACAACGACGAACTATACATTTCTATCCCGACGTTTCACCGACACGTGATACACATCATAAACGTACGTCGTCATCACACTACCATATACACATTATATTTGTGAGTATATACAGGTTCCATATCATACATTATAGTACATGTAAAATTATGCGGACATGTCATGAGTCCATAAACCGAAAATTGCTACATCGGGTGACTACCGAACCATCACCGATATGTCACATACTTACCATATAACAATGGCCAGCCTATACACTCCAAACACTCAAAATTTTCATGCACCACATGTCTACATCAACCCCTAAGTCATACCATGTTTACACATATCAATTACCTAGAATTTGCCTTGATTTGTTAGAAATTCAAATTCAAAGTTTTTCATCACATCGACCGTTTTTGTTCTCAGCTTTTGGAGCTAAAAATACACTTTATATTAGGTATATTACGTGTGACATAACATATTTTACATGTCCAAGATGTTTGAAACTAATTGGAGAAAAATTGCGTAATCGACGAAAGTCGAAAATTTGGTTTTCCACACTTATCTTACACAGGACGTTTTTCATTCTGTGTAACATGTATCTAGACACTTTTTACACATCTAAGACACATTGGAGTATTCTATAAAACAATTAAGGGTTGATTGAGATTTACCATATTTAAGAAGATATTGCACCATTATTTGACAAATTTCATAAAAGAATTTCAGCACATGGGAGCTGATCACATACACGCCATTTTCAGTTTGACACTTTGATTGGTGGAGGATGAGCCTCAAGTGCTTGGTGACATTGAAAAAGGCCAAGATACACCAGGAAAGAATTCAATATCAAACAAAATGCTGAAGGTTTCAGCGCATGCTAACATGGCCATTTTTTGTCTCAATTTGCTTTAAATTTCTTCCAAAGCTGAGGGGCAATCACATCTTGATTGATTGACAATTAACATATTTGATTTTTTACATGTGCTTCAGATTTTGTTTGACAAATTTCTAAGTCATATTATTAAGTACCAAGGTGGAAAATCATGGCCCTATCATGGAGAGACAACTAGACGAAGGCACATCTTTTGTCTAATCACATTTGGCCAAGTAAGGAAGGATGTGTCACAAAATTATACAAGGCATTTTCCAAGGGTATTCAAGACAGATTTTCAAGGGAGAGCTCAGCCAAGGGGGTGTGTTTGTAGCGCCCCGCTCGAAACCAGGGTTCCGGCTCAGTGCACCCGCCGTACTCTACTCCAAAGAGTACAAAACGTCGATACTATACATGTGCATTTCAACATGAATAATGAATCGATAAGCAGAAGAAACATAATATAAACAAATCATAATCGACATACAACATAGTATATCATCATCTGTACTAGTCAATAATATACAGAATACTGAAATCTTCTGAATACATCATAAATCAAGACATAACACCTTCGAAGCAAATCTCTCGGTATGTTTCTTCGTTATCAATGGTCTGTCTAGCCTGTCCTCAACAAGCCTATATAGTCATACCTGTTATACGGAAAGTGATAGACAAGTCAAGTGTGAGCGATGGCCAACTTTTAATCGCTCAGCAAGTAGTCTTACTAGATACGACATATGGATTATACATGGAGAGACGGGGTGACAAAATATAATAACCATGAATATCGAATATAATAATCATGTCTCTATTTAAATCAGTATAGCATAACTGTAAACTAAAAGCAGGTAAATAAGGAAAATTTCACAACATACATAACATCATCATGTGCTACTTAATCCGTAACACCATATAGCATTCATACTTAGCTTCTAATCCATAACTTATACTATCCTCGCATATCTTACATGTACTACTCTTTCATGCGTAAACATTACATTGACCATTGTAGTGCCATCATAGACTTAAGGAATTCTTAATCATAAGCCTAAGGTGACATGATCATGACATGATGCATAAAACATCATCATCATCGTCTCCGGACCCAGTATATCCCAACGACAGCAAAAGCTATCGTTAGGGTCTGGGGAAGGTAAGTGGTAAGTGGTAAGCTATCATAAAACATGACTTTTCATAAACATGATGTGCTTTTCATAGCTTGCATAACATGACATTTTCATAACATGAAGACATAACATTTTCATAATTGGCTATAGCACTTTTCATTAGAATAATAATACACGACATATCGATTGATTCCCCATATAGTACATGTATGACATAAAACATCATAAACATATGTACTAGACTAACGGTAACACGCTATGACGGAGATCTCATGTCCCAGACCCGGTGTTACACTCGACCATAAATGCAATCAGACGGAGATCCCTTCTCCCAGACCTGGTGTTACACTCAGCCTGAACATAATCATATGCCCCTAACACCTACCACCCCGGTACCTATGTCACACTGACGAACATAACATAACATATCGTGTGTCGATGGAATCAATCGTCTCGCGTTTATTATTCACATACATATGAACTTTTAAACATGGAATGCGATAAAATCACTTTTAAAACTTTCATTTCATGCAACGTGAGACTCGATCATATGAGGATACTTTGGTCATTCTACATCTTGTAACATCATCATTTACTTATTTTCATTCTACATATGATAACTTAAAGAAATACCATAACCATACTTCCTTCATATCAATCTACACATGTATTTCATAATTCATAACTTAAGTACATAGAACATATAATTCCTATTTTCTTTAACATACCATCTAGGAATTTCATAACTTATATCTTGACTTACACATAATCATTTATTACACATATGAATATAAATAACATGAAATAAACTCGTTAACATCATAACATCGTATTTGAACATGTATATATGGATATTTGTATGTACAATATATACTTCCATACATATGAGTATTCTTTAAGTGTATATAGGTACAATAAAATATATGTATTGTCATATTTCATAAATAGATGCATAAGTCATAATAAGGTCATTCTTTTCATACTCTTAATATTTATTTTATACGTATGTACACAAACATAAAATATAATAAAATCATTTAATCATATAGGCCTAATGGCCGATTTATATATGTGGTATGTACATATTTTAAAAGTCATTTTTTTTTGATATATTATATAATATCTAAAACTTATTCATTTTCAAATCTTAACATATATATGTGTATATAAATATTTTAAAATCATTTTAATATTTAATACTTTATCAACAAAAATGTATATGTATACTTATATTTATACACTTCTTTTTTGTATTGTTTAGTATACATATCTTGGTCACTTTTATACATTACTTTATGTACAACACGTATTTATCTTCATAAAGTGAGTTTAAACTATTTTAATCAAATAAAGGCATTATGGCAGAAAATATGTATAATTTTATACATCCATATAAAATCATTTATGGCATATTTTATAATATCCAAAACTTATTTATCTTCATATTGTAACATATATACGTGTATACAAATATTTTAAAATCATTTCTACCCTAAGAGGCCCTATGGCCGAATTATATATATAGGCATGTATGCCTATATATATCTAACCTTTATGACCAATTATATAATATACATAATTAGTTATTTTGTTCTATATCTTTACAAATACTACGTACTTGTATATGTATATATTATAATTAAAACAATTTTAACAAAAGTATAAACATTTGGCCAAAATTATACACACACACACACATATTTTTTTTTATATTTTTTTAAAACAAAATTTATTTATTCATGGAAAGCCTCACTTTTGGCGGAGGAAAACCATATTACATTGTCAGAGTACTCGAAATAATGAAATAACGAATCAAGAATGACATATCTCCAGTCATATATGATATGCCGCATTAAAACCTTGCCAAGAAAAACCACCCTTGTGGATAAAACCTTGGCGAAGGAAAAAGCGTACATATTTATATGACTGTCATTGATATGATTAGTATATAGTATGTGGTACAAATCCTTGAATGTCTTCGGCATGAAAAGTAAAAAGCTGATGAAGTTGAGGCGGCCGCATCTTTGTCGTGCAATATGCTCGAGAATCCATACCTCAGAAGACGGGCAGAAAGAGAAGCGGTCAATGTAAGTACAAAACTGAGCAACCAGAGATTGGAAGAGCAAACACGTACCGAAGTCACCTTGGCATTTGAAGTGCCAAGGCGACAATGAAGAAATAAGAGCCATGACTGTCCACGTCTTGACGTCCGCAAATGCAGGATCCACATCCGAAATAAGGCTCACCATTTTGATGTGAAACTCGCACAAACATGAATAGGACATGAATAGAGCAATAGTGGCCAAAAGCAGAAATATCAACATAGTGTGAAAATGCATACCCGAGTCGCCTTGACCAAGGGGCCAAGGCGACAATGGTAAAAATCTCGCCACACACACACACACACACACACACACACACATATATATATATATATATATATATATATATATATATATATATATATTCAAAACTTACTCATTTTCCTATAATAGCATATATATGTGTATATAATTATTTTAAAATCATTCTAGCCCTAATTATCTTTTTGACCGAAAATATAATATATTTTATTTTAACATATACACACAAGTGGATATATATCTATATGCGCATGTATATATATATATATATATATATATATATATATATACCTACTTAAAATCATTTTATTGTCAAACAAAATATGGGTCCGTTTGTATATGTAAGTATGTATTCAATGCATACCTAATTATATTACATATCTTACTATATATTATACATCTATATATACATATATACTTATATAACTTATACTAAAAAAGTTTATTTCCATTGAATAGGCCTAATTTTGTAAGTATAATATGTATATGTATATAAAGATAGCTTCATATATATCCTTCTATATCATTATATATATATATATATATATATATATATATATACATATGCGTTTATATATACATATACATATATATATACACACAATGCCATTTTCTTGTCACTACTACTTAAGGTCGTAAGTACATTTATATGGCATATATACGTATAGATACATGTATATATATATATATCATATAAAACTTAGATTTTTACATATTCTTTGAGGAAAACTCTTGAATATACTACATGATGATCCAACTTTGATATAAACATATATACTAAACATTTGAAAATCCATGTAGGATCTAGGAAGAGTACTTGCCTTTACCACTTTTCTTACACTTTAAAGTGAAGATTTCTTCACTTGAGTTGGAAGAAAACTCCTCCTCCTTTGCCTAAGTGACTCATGGTTTTACCAACAAAAATAGAGAGTTAGTGTACAACTTATGAAAATAGATAAATGGAAGAAGATTAGTTGAACTTATGTGATGTTTTTACCTTGCTACATCTTGGATTTTTAAACCCAAAAATTCAGCCATGATGTTGGAAATAAAGGAGAATGTTGTAGCTATGGTTTTCGAGGTGTGTATGAGATGAAGAAAAGAAAATCACTCTTTGTTCATTTATTGTAACTCACGCCCATGTGTAAAAATGGAGGTTGGAAGACTTTTTTTTTCTTTTTTGGAGAGGGAAGAAAAGGTTGATTGGAAGATAAATAATTGTTGAAGTGTTGTATGGAAGAAATGAAAGAGTATTTGAACTTAACCTTGAAGATGTGTATGTGAGATGAAATGAAGAAAATTTTTCCTTCTTGCCTTTGTTTTTCTCGACAATGGTGAAGAGAAAAAGTAGTTTTGGAAGTTTGAGTTGTTTGGAAGAGAGAGAAGAGAGGATTTTTGGTGGAAGAAGATGGGTCGGAATGTAAGATATTGGAGTGTGTAGTGGAAAGGAAAAGAAGAGGGCTTCTCCTCTTTGTTGGTCACGTATGAAATGTGAGGGGGAGGAGAGAGGAAGGTGAAAACTGAATGGAGAAGGTTGGAAGAAAGTGGGAGGAATGATGGTGATTGGAAATGTGTAAGAAAGTGGAGTGGGAAATGGATAAAAAGAGAAAAGGTTACCCTTTTCTCGAGCCTTCAACCGTGAGTAGGGATGGGGCGGGAGAGAAGATATTTTGTTAGGGAGAAATGATAAGAATGTAGGGTAATAAATGTGAAAGGAAAATGTGTAAGAAAAGGTGTAAGCAAAAGAAGAAGAGATGGTGACATTTGAATAGTAAGGGGGGCGGCCCATAGGTTTTGAGGAGGGGAGAAAAGTTTCTCTTTAGTGAAATGTAGGATACAGTGGGAGAAAATGTGACAAAAGTGTGTATTGGAATTTTCGTATCGGGTATTTTTATTTGGTTTAATTTATATCTACCGACTTAGGTTGCTACCAACCAATTTATTTAAACCGTATCGTATGTCCAAAACGTTCGTTATCTAGTCCCGTCAAGTCTTGCTATATCTGTTAACGTATCGTTTGGTTATTTTACCGAGCGTTTCTAATTCCGATATTTAATATCAATGTCTTTATTAATCATAAATAAAATTTAAATTCCATTGAAATTTTATCAACATTGCCCATTCGCGTTCCATTTTTCATTGTATTATTTCATTTCCATTGATCCGGAATTTCGGGTAGTAACATTCTTTCTCCCTTACAAAAAGTTTTGTCCTCAAAACTTAGGGTTGTTTCGATTTCATACTTAGAGATTTAAACACTTAATTTCTAGCGTCATCTCTTAATTGCCTATTATTCAACTTAATATTAACCGACTTATGATCAAATTTTTCTTAATTTACTATTTTCGTATGCCTCCTATTAATCCGCTTAAGTATTCTACAATCTCATATTTCTGCGTGTTACAGTAACATTTATACTTACCAATTTCAGCCGCTAATCCTCTTGTTGTACCCATCGTAAACTATTTTGTACCCCCGATGTACATGAAGTGGCTTAATAAAAAGTCCTATTTCTCAATTTAAATTTTCTACATTTCAATTATTTTCTTTCTTTTATAGATCCCTTAAGATAAATAATATTCTATAAGTAAATACTTAAATTATAAGTATGGATAATGCTTCATGGTGAAATACCAATTATGCCCTGACAACATTTCAAAAAAAGAGAGGGAAAGAAAATCGGCCATGCCTAAGAGGATCTAGAACCATCCTCTTTTAATAACTTAACTAACCCACTAAAAAGATTTTTTTAAAACCAACCCTCAAAACCTTCAACTACAATTAAGTAGCCAGCATCCATTACTTCCCTCTCATGATTGTGTTTCAAGACAAGTGAAGAGTCTCCCTTTTCCCTCCCTTTTTACATTCGACCAGCAACCCCCCTTGAAACCTCCATGGATTCTTCTTCAACCTCATAACAAACAAGATACATTTCATCCACATTCCATCCACTAAATTCCTCTTAAGGCAATATACAAACACTTCAAGAGATTCAAGTACTCAAGAAACCTCTTGAGCAAAGGTGTTCTTAGAAGTACTCCAAGACCATCTCCTTCAACTCTCAAGCTTCAATCTAGGTAAATAAGTCTCCTAAACATCTCCTTTAATCCTAAGATATCAACTTATGAAGCTCACTTTGTTCTCCATTCCTCCCCAAAAACCCGTGGCCTTGCATGTGCCTCTAGGTGAGGAATCTTCAAGCTCCTTGGTGTAGGAGTCCTTCAAGTGAGCCATTCCAACACAAGTTCCATATTGGTAAGGATTTTAAACCTATATATGTCCATTCTAACTCCCCATGAAGCTTAAAAAACTGATGTTCCCTAACCTCCCATAAACCGTGAGTCTTAGGAAGAAAAAGGGAGGTGGTATCTTCAAGCTCTCAAGAAGTGGTGATAGTTGGTGGCTAGGTTGCAACACTAAGATATTTTGGTAAGAAACTCTATCTTGAATATATTTCATTTACCTTTGGATTTAAGGATAATGCTAACCTCCATCTTTGACTTCAAAACCGTGTACACGACGGTGAAGTAGGGAGATTTCAAGCTATTTGATCGACTCTAAGCTAAGAAGAATTTCGGACTCAACAAAAGGCAAGTATACTTAAGAATTTCATGATTCATTTAAGGATTTAATGACTTGAATGTTTAGTCATAGTAGGGTATGATTTTTAGATGACATGGTAAGCATGAAATAGTAAAGTTTACAAACCTCGATGAATCATTAGTATGAAAGCTTACCCGTTTGATTGTGTTACTTGATGGACATGTTAAGACCCCTCTTATTAGTATGTAGAGAATTGTATAATTCTTATATTCGGGCTGCAATAGTAACATAACAAGGAATGGTAGGAATCTTGTATGTTTCGTGCTCCATGATGCGTGTAATAGCCAAAATGCCAAGATAAGTGGACTGTTTTGGAATTCTTGGAAAATCAGCCTTAGAAGACATTTGAAGGTACTAATGGGCGTTAAAATAAGGTACTATGGTCCATAAGAATGTTGGTCTAATCACCCTTGATGAAGTATGTTGATAATGGTGTTAAATCATGAGTTTTGGATGAGTATGTTGGTGTTTGCTAGTTCGGCCTTAATAAGGTCTAATAGGAAATGGATAGTGTTTATTTTTCCTCATTTAGGAGCATGTTTAGGACTTATTCTCATAAGGATTTATGGATGGAAAATTTGGATAATAAGTACTAAGTAAAGTCAATGTGTTCCAAATTGTGCTATAGAAGTTAAAAATGAAATTAGTCATGGCGTTGGTATTGGTGAGGTTGCTTGGTTTCATCACCGTGTGTGTCTAAATAATAACCTTATAATCTGAGAATAAAGGTTTTTGGCTATGTGATATTGTGTTTAACACGTAGGATCAAAGGATGAAGGGGTAAATAATGCGTATGACAAGAGACAAGGAGTGGTTTAAGAAAAATTCCAGAAACAGAACTGTTTTGAGTGTCATAACGATTAGCCTTGAAATGAACCTTGTGATTATGCAAATAACTTCAAATTTGGTGTACTAGTAGGACATTATGTAAATTAATTGTGTGTGGTGGTGGATTGATAAAAAGACTAGTTCTATAATCTTAAAGGAACCTTAAGATGAACCTGTGCAAAACAGAATTCTGGGCGTATATGTTCTGGAAAAATAATTGTTTAACCACTTTAAAGGTCTTGGATTGCCTTGCAATTTTTATGGGAGTCACTTAAAACATTGGGTCAGATGTATATGTAAAGAAATTGGCTAAAAGTATCCATTTAAGGGGCTAACAACTAAATAGAAGTCGGATGAACGTTTCTAGAAATCTGGGCAGAATGTTGGGTCATAATGTCTGGGCTTATCCTTAATTGTTTAGGCGTGATGATGGTGTTTGGGCTTAAGAAAATTATTCCCCAGTATGCTAACTTTATTTTCCAGGTGGCATATGAGAATAATTGATGATTTAAGGGTCATGAAAATTGAATGGAACAGGTACTACACAGCAGAAAGTTTGGTTGTGCCATGTTATGTTGGAACCCGAATTTGAACCCCTTATGTTTATTGGATTGCTACAAAATTTTTATGATTGATAGCTAGGACCCTAACGTGCATGCCGTATAAAAAGGGTCAGGGAATAAGTTGTCTAAGTTGCATTTTGAGCCAAGGAAAATGGGTGCGATTTTCTGGAAAGTTATTTTCAGCCTATGGGATTTTACCTACGTCATGACCTAAGGGATTTTTAAGATGATTCATGCCATGACTCTCATTGCATTTCATCCCATGTATCATGCATGACCATGTGCATTACGAATCTGATTTTTCTATAATTTTCCTTATGCAAGCAAGTTCTTTTCAAGTAAGCAAGTTTTCTTTATACAAGTCAGTTATTTATGGTCCTATGATTTTCAAAAGAAATGCTCCATGACTTCCTTGCCAGCTAAGCATGCTCACAACCCGAGCCAGACCCGGGGTTAATAGGTCTGATGACATGATATGTTCTGGACCCGTTCCGGACCCAGGGTTAATTGGTAAGATGATATGTTCTGGACCCGACCCAGGTTCGGGGTTAATCGGCCTGATAACACGTTCTGGACCCGTCCCAGACCCAGGGTTAATTGGTCTGACGTCATGTTCTAGACCCGCTCAGATCTGGGATTAATTGATCTGACACTCTGTTTTCTTTTATACTTGCTTTATGGGACTGAATGATGATTTTGCCACGATATGACATCATGCATTGCATCTTGCATATTTCATGTGCACCTTGCATGATTAGAACGGTTAAGTTAGGAGGTGATATGATAATGCCAGAATAGTATTATTCGAGTTATGATTAGGTTATATCTTCTGCGGATCAAGGATTAAAGGCCACGTATGAATTAATGTTGGTTCGCAGGGTTTGCGTTCATGCTATGATTCTTTATTTATTTCATGATGGTTTATTGTATGCTTGCTGAGTGATTTTATCACTCATACCTTTATTTTTCCCCCAGAGCCCGAGAATGCCAATGTTGAGTGGATCGATGATGAACCGAGAGTACCATACCCATAATCAAGAAGCCGAGAGAAGACAATGCTTAAGGACTTTTGTGCTGACATGATATTTGTACTATGGACTATGTGTGGAACTTTTGGGATTTCGGTTTTATTTATTTTGTTGGACCGATGTTCTGGACCTAATAATTTCGTCAAGCATGTTTATTTCGAAGTTTTTAATTCTGCCTAAATTTTGCTACTCTGTTAAATGTTAACATGGTAGTCCATGACTAGTTATGGTTTTTCACATGTTATGCATTACGCTTTGTACTCTCTGTAGTGAAGTACGGCAGGTGCACCGCATTCGGACGAGGTCCGGTGCGGGTCGCTACAAGTGGTATCAGAGGCCAGGCTCTGGATTTCGGACAGAACGTAGAACTAAGTTATGATCTTAGAAATCTAATTTTGATCTTAGATCTAAGCCATGATTTTAGATGAGTGATGGCCTTAGACTAGGACAACGTAGACCGGATTTAGGATTTAATTCAAAAATTAATCCTGACCCATAGAATCTGGATCTCTATACTAAGATATGTCTTTCCTCTTCCTCATTTAAATTTCTTCTGAGAATTATGATCTTTAGCCAAAATCATTTTGTTTTATCCTAACATTTATATAAATTTTGACACTCCGTAGTGCAGATGGCTCGACCTCGTGGCAGACCTCCTAGGGCTCGACCAGATGCACAGGAGCCAGTCCCTCCTCTGCCACAAGACCCTGTTCCTCCTCCACCAGCTCAAGTCCCGCCGCCACCACCACAGTATCAGAATCCTCCTGTTCAGAATAATCCACCTCCACCACCGCAAGCACCTATTCCTCCGGTGATTCCTGATGTTAACACCTTTTAGGCCTTTTGCCAGGTGGTCACATAGATAGGTCAAGGCCTAATCCATCAGAATGCTCCGCCCCAGCCACGTGAGCCAGTGAGAGATGCTCAGTATTATTTCGAGAAGCTAAAAAGGGCTAATGTACCACCATTTGAGGGAAAGCCAGATCTGGACATAGCTGAGAAGTGGTTAGATGAAGTCGAGAACTGTTTTGAGCTAATCCAAGCCCCTGATGAGATGAAAAGCTCAAACCGTGAGGCCCTTTCTGTTAAGTGAAGCGAATCAATGGTGGAAGACTAACTTGCACCCCTTGCCAAGACCAATTGCCTGAGAAAGATTCCTGCAAGAATTCCATAAGTTCTACATTCCTCCGTCGGTGAAGTTGCAGAAGAGGCATGAGTTTGAATCACTGAAGCAAGAGCCCAGTATGGCCGTTGCAGATTATGCCAATAAGTTCATTGCACTGGGAAGATTTCAGCCATCTACTATGAATGATGAAGAGGTAAAAATGTTGAAATTTGAAAGAGGGTTGAACCCAAGGATTAGAACATGGTTGGTAAATGGAAATCCTGCAAATTTTAGAGCCCTTTTGGATGCCTGTTATAGGATAGAGAGAGATATCATCCGTCGAGACGATGTGGGACTAAAAAGAGAAAGGCAAGTGACTGGAAATGAGAAGTTGAGGAAGGTAGCCAAGAAGAATTTCAGAGGATCTGTTCGTCAAGGGAGATTACAGGGTCAGAATCAGCACCGCCAGCAGCATCAAGCTAATCAACAAAAGAATCAAGCTCCACTACAGCAGCCTCAGTGTGCCCTCAGTGCCAGAAGAGACATATGAGTGGGTGTCGATGGAAGACTGGACAGTGTTTTGGATGCGGTAAGGATGGCCACCTGATCAAAGATTTTCCAGACAGAGGAGCCCAACAGCATCAGCAACAGCTAAGGAACCAACGACTGTGTGCAAATGCAAAGGTGCATGTTATGACAGATGCAGATGTTGAGGAGATGGCAGACATAGTGACTGGTATGGTTTAAAGTTTTACGCCTTAAATATGTTTTGCTTACGCATGCCTATGCTGTTACTTAGTTAAATATGCATGATTCAGGAGCTATCTTAGTATGTAACATACCCGCGAATGTATTATTCGACAGAGGCGCCAGCTACTCATTTATCTCCAGAAAGTTTGCTAAGAATATCGATCATAACCCAGTCCGGTTAGAATCACCCTATAGAGTACAAGCAGCCGGCGATCAGGTGCTTGCCTCTCATCATATCTTTAGAAATTACGCGCTCAAGTTTGATGATCAACGGTCTGAAGCCGATTTAATTCCCATATCCGTGAGTGATTTTGATGTAATTCATGGAATGGATTGGCTCTCGAAGAACCATGCCCACATTGATTGCCGAAGTAGGCTAGTTATAATCAAGGACCTAGCTCGAGATGAAGTATTATTCCGGAGGAGCAAAGTTGAAAAAACCATCCAAGAAGGTCTATGTTAATGCGGTTCGTTCCAGCCGAGCATTGAAGAAAGACCATGAAGGATTCTTTGTTTATATCCTAAGTGCTGAGCAAGTGGGTCCCATCCTTTCTCAAGTTCCTGTTGTTAACGAATACCCCGATGTTTTCCCAGATGAATTACCCGGGTTACCTCCCAACCATGAAATTTCCTTCAAAATAAACATTGTTTTAGGATCAGAACCTATATCGAAAGCCCCATATTGGATGGCACCTGCGGAACTGAAAGAACTAAAGGAGCAGTTGCACGAGCTGTTAGATATAAAGCTTATTCGCCCCAGTGTTTTGCCTTGGGGTGCCCCTGTGCTATTCGTAAAGAAGAAAGATGGAGGCATGCGTTTATGCATCGATTACCGGGAACTTAACAAAATCACCATAAACAATAAGTACCCACTGGCCCGGATCGACGATTTATTCAATCAACTCAGGGTACGTAATTAACAAGTCTTATTTCAACTAAAGTTTAAATTTTCCAAAACTCTGTCTAAAGTATCTTAAATGCAGGGATCTTGGTTTTTCAGTAACATAGACTTGCGATCTGGATATTTCCAACGGAAGATTAAGGCTGAAGACATTCCTAAGACTGCTTTCAGAACAAGCCATGGACACTACGAATTCCTTGTCATGCCATTCGGTTTGACCAATGCTCTTGCCGCTTTTATGGACCTTATGAATCGAGTATTTCAGGATCAGTTAGACAAATTTGTAGTGGTCTTCATAGATGATATCTTGATCTATTCACCAGATGAAGAAACCCATGCATCCCATTTGAGGACGGTTTTGAACATTTTAAGAGACAGACGCTTATATGCAAAATTTAGCAAATGCGACATCTGGCTGCATAGTGTATCATTTCTTGGCCATGTCATATCAAAAGATGGGATTTCCGTGGATCCCAAGAAAATTGAGGCCATTACGGAATGGCCCAGACCAACTAATGTTACATAAGTGAGAAGCTTCCTTGGACTGGCAGGGTATTATCGAAAGTTTGTCGAAGGATTTTCAAGGATAGATGTTCCTCTCACCAGTTGACACAGAAGAAAACAAACTTTGAGTGGAACGCTGATTGTGAAAAGAGCTTTTCAGAGTTAAAAGCGAAGTTGACATCTGCCCCTGTTTTGGCTCAGCCCATTCCTGGCAAAAAATATGTTGTGTATAGTGATGCCTCAAAGGACGGTCTCGGATGTGTTCTTATGCAGAAGGATAGAGTAATAGTATATGCATCCCGACAGTTGAAGCCATTTGAGCAAAACTACCCCATTCATGATCTTGAGCTTTCCGCAGTGGTATTTGCTTTAAAGATATGGAGGCATTACTTCTATAGTAAGAAATGTGAGATCTTTACGGATCACAAAAGCCTAAAGTGTCTCTTTACACAGAAAGAATTGAATATGTGGCAGCGCAGATGGCTTGAGTTCATCAAAGATTATGACCTCTCAATTCAATATCACCCTGGGAAAGCTAATAAAGTTGCTAATGCATTGAGTCGGAAGACAAGACACCCACGTCAACCACCTCTTCAACGAGACATGGAAGAATTTGGCCTTGAAGAAGTTGATTTCGTGGATGAAGTTCTCGCCAAATTGGTTCTCATTCCTTCATTGATTGACAGGATCAAAGAAGCTCAAGGAAATGATGAAGCTTTGAGGAAGACCAAGGATAGGATGAAAGATAAGCCATCGAATGATTTTGAAGTTCGTAGTGATGGCAGTTTATGGTTCAGAGGACGGTTATGTGTACCTGAGGATGATAAGATTAGGGATGAAGTCTTGACGGAAGCTCATAACCGCGCATATCTATTCACCCTGGAGCTAACAAGATGTATCAGGACCTCAAGCAAAAGTTTTGGTGGCACGGGATGAAGAACCGATAGCTAAATTCGTTGAACGATGCCTTGTTTGTCAAAGGACAAAAGATGGGCACCAAATACCCGTCAGGTTATTACAACCTCTAGAAGTTCCTGAACGGAAGTGGGATCACGTCGTCGTAGACTTCGTTACTAATCTACCAAGGACAAAGTATGAAAATGGTGCTATATGGGTCGTTGTGGACCGTCTGACCAAGTCCGCTCATTTCATGGTCATGTCGATTAAAGCATCTATAGAGAACTTAGCTTCTATGTATATTGATCAGATTGTCTGCTTGCATGGTGTACCCATAAGCATTGTTTGTGATCGTGACCCCTGTTTTACCTCTAGATTTTAGACAGCCTTTCAAAAGGCAATGGGCACTAAAATTAGGATGACTTCTGCTTTCCATCCTCAGACTGATGGCCAATCAGAAAGGACGATCCAAACACTTGAAGACATGCTTCGTGCTTGCATTCTTGATTTCGGAGGAAGCTGGGATAAGAGTCTTAAGCTAGTTGAGTTTTCCTACAATAACAGCTTCCATAGATCTATTTGGATGGCACCCTATGAAGCGTTGTATGGGAGGAAATGTCGGTCCTCACTCTACTGGGACGAAATTAGAGACAAGATATATGCAGGACCCGACCTTGTAGAGCAAACTCGAGAAAAGGTAAAGATCGTTAAGCAAAGATTGAAGGCGGCTCAAGATAGAAGTAAAATTTGGGCTGATGAAAGACGTAGACCCTTAGAATTTCAAGAAGGAGAAAAAGTTTTCTTAAAGGTTTCTCCATCTAAGGGAGTTAAGAGATTTGGAATTAAAGGGAAGTTGAGCCCAAGATTCATTTGACCATATGAAATTCTGGAGAAAGTTGGTGAAGTTGTGTATTGCTTGGCGTTGTCCCCATCACAATCCCAGTTGCATGATGTGTTCCACGTCTCCCAACTTCGTCGGTATATTTATGATCCAAGCCACATTCTTGAAGATCAGCAGCTGAAGATTGAAGAAGATACATCTTATGTAGAGGGGCCCTTAAAGATCATTGATTAGAAAGAGAAAAAGTTGAGGAGAAGATCCATACCTATTGTGAAAGTCCAGTGGAAACATCATTCTGGAGAAGAAGCCACTTGGGAGACTGAGGAAGGCATGAGGAATCAATACCCACATCTTTTTGACTAGTTCGCTTAAGTTTATGTTAAGAAGGGAGGACGTTTTACCCATTGTAAAACTATTATGTACCCCCGATGTACTTGAAGTGGCTTAATAAAAAGTCATGTTTCTCAATTTCAATTTTCTACATTCCAATTATTTTCTTTCTTTTATAGATCCATTAAGATAAATAATATTCTATAAGTAAATATCTAAATTATAAGTATGGATAATGCTTCATGGTGAAATACCAATTATCCCTCACAACATTTCGAAAAAAAGAGGGAAAGAAAATCGGCCATGCCTAAGAGGATCTAGAACCATCCTCTTTTAATAACTTAACTAACCCACTAAAAAGATTTTTTTAAAACCAACCCTCAAAAGCTTCAACTACAATTAAGTAGCCAACATCCATTACTTCCCTCTCATGATTGTGTTTTAAGGCAAGTGAAGAGTCTCCCTTTTCCCTCCCTCTTTACATTCGGTCGGCAGCCTCCCTTGAAGCCTCAATGGATTCTTCTTCAACCTCATAACAAACAAGCTACATTCCATCCACTAAATTCCTCTTAAGGCAATATACAAACACTTCAAGAGATTCAAGTACTCAAGAAACCTCTTGAGCAATGGTGTTCTTAGAAGTACTCCAAGACCATCTCCTTCAACTCTCAAGCTTCAAGCTAGGTAAGAAAGTCTCCTAAACATCTCCTTTAATCCTAAGATATCAACTTATGAATCTCACTTTGTTCTCCATTCCTCCCCAAAAACCCGTGGCCTTGCATGTGCCTCTAGGTGAGGAATCTTCAAGCTCCTTGTCGTAGGAGTCCTTCAAGTAAGCCATTCCAACACAAGTTCCATATTGGTAAGGATTTTAAACCTCTATATGTCCATTCTAACTCCCCATGAAGCTTAAAAAATGGATGTTCCCTAACCTTCCATAAACCGTGAGTCTTAGGAAGAAGAAGGGAGGTGGTATCTTCAAGCTCTCAAGAAGTGGTGGTTGGCGGCTAGGTTGCAACACTAAGCTATTTTGGTAAGAAACTCTATCTTGAATATATTTCATTTACCTTTGGATTTAAGGATAATGCTAACCTCCATCTTTGACTTCAAAACCGTGTACACGACGGTGAAGTAGGGGAGATTTCAAGCTATTTGATCCACTCTAAGCTAAGAAGAATTTCGGACTCAACAAATGGCAAGTATAATTAAGAATTTCATGATTTATTTAAGGAGTTAATGACTTGAATGTTTAGTCATAGTACGGTATGATTTTTAGATGACATGGTAAGCATGAAATAGTAAAGTTTACGAACCTCGATGAATCATTAGTATGAAAGCTTACCCGTTTGATTGTGTTACTTGATGGACATGTTAAGACCCCTCTTATTAGTATGTAGAGCATTTTATAATTCTTATATTCGGGCTGCAATAGTAACATAACAAGGAATGGTAGGAATCTTGTATGTTTCGTGCTCCATGATGCGTATAATAGCCAAAATGCCAAGATAAGTGGACTGTTTTGGAATTCTTGGAAAATCAGCCTTAGAAGACATTTGAAGGTACTAATGGGCGTTAAAATAAGGTACTATGGTCCATAAGAATGTTGTTCTAATCACCCTTGATGAAGTATGTTGATAATGGTGTTAAATCATGAGTTTTGGATGAGTATGTTGGTGTGTGCTAGTTCGGCCTTAATAAGGTCTAATAGGAAATGGATGGTGTATATTTTTCCTCATTTAGGAGCATGTTTAGGACTTATTCTCATAAGGATTTATGTCTGGAAAATTTGGATATCAAGTACTAAGTAAAGTCTATGTGTTCCAAGTTGTGCTATGGAAGTTAAAAGCGAAATTAGTCATGGCGTTGGTATTGGTGAGGTTGCTTGGTTTCATCACCGTGTGTGTCTAAATAATAACCTTATAATATGAGAATAAAGGTTTTTGGATATGTGATATTGTGGTTAACACATAGTATTAAAGGATGAAGGGGTAAATAATGCGCGTGACAAGAGACAAGGAGTGGTTTAAGAAAAATTCCAGAAATAGAACTTTTTTGAGTGTCATAACGATTAGCCTTGAAATGAACCTTGTGATCGTGCAAAAAGCCTCAAGTTTGGTGTACTGGTAGGCCTTTATGTATATTAAGTGTGTGTGGTGGTGGATTAATAAAAAGACTAGTTCTATAATCTTAAAGGTACCTTAAGGTGAGCCTGTGCAAAACAGAATTATGGGAATATATGTTCTGGAAAAATAATTGTTTAACCACTTTAAAGGTCTTGGATTGCCTTGAAATTATTATATCAGTCACTTAAAGCATTGGGTCAGATGCCTATGTAAAGAAATTGGCTAAAAGTATCCATTTAAGGGGTTAACAACTAAAGAGAAGTCGGATGAACATTTCTGGATATCTGGGCAGAATGTTGGGTCATAATGTTTGGGCTTATCCTTAATTGTTTAGGCGTGATGATGGTGTTTGGGCTTAAGAAAATTATTCTCCAGTATGTTAACTTTATTTTCCAGGTGGCATATGTGAATAATTGATGATTTGAGGGTCATGAAAACGGAATGGAACAGGTACTACACGGCAGAAAGTTTGGCTGTGCCATGTTATGTTGGAACCCGAATTTGAACCCCTTATGTTTATTGGATTGTTACGAAATTTTTATCATTGATAGTTAGGACCCTAATGTGCATGTCGTATAAAAAGGGTCAGGGAGTAAGTTGTCTAAGTTGCATTTTGAGCCAAGGAAAATGGGTGCGATCTTCTGGAAAGTTATGTTCAGCATATGGGATTGTACCTACGTCATGACCTAAGGGATTTTTAAGATGATTCATGCTATGACTCTCATTGCATTTCATCCCATGTATAATGCATGACCATGTGCATTACGAATCTGATTTTTCTCTAATTTTCCTTATGCAAGCAAGTTCTTTTCAAGTAAGCAAGTTTTCTTTATGCAAGTAACTTATTTATGGTCCCATGATTTTCAAAAGAAATTCTCTATGACTTCCTTGCCGGCTAAGCATGCTCACAACCCGAGCTAGACCCGGGGTTAATAGATCTGATGACATGATATGTTCTGGACCCGTTCCGGACCCGGGGTTAATTGGTCTGATGGTATGTTCTGGACCCAACCCAGGCCCAGGGTTAATCGGCCTGACAATACATTCTCATCCGAGACCCGGGGTTAATTTGTCTGACGACATGTTCTGGACCCGCTCAAATCCGGGGTTAATTGATATGTCACTATGTTTTCTTTTATACTTGCTTTATGGGGCTGAATGATGATTTTGCCACGACATGACATCATGCATTGCATCTTGAATATTTCATGTGCACCTTGCATGATTAGAACGGTTAAGTTAGGAGGTGACATGATAATGCCAGAATAGGATTATTCGAGTTATGATTAGGTTTTATCTTCTGCGGATCAAGGATTAAAGGCCAGGTATGAATTAATGTTGGTTCGTGGGGTTTGCATTCACGTTATGATTCTTTATTTATTTCATGATGGTTTATTGTATGCTTGATGGGTGATTTTATCACTCATACCTTTATTTTTGCCCCAGAGCCCGAGAATGCCAATGTTGAGTGGATCGATGATGAACCGAGAGTGCCATACCCATAATCAAGAAGCCGAGAGAAGACAATGATTAAGAACTTTTGTGCTGACATGATATTTATACTATGGACTATGTGTGGAACTTTTGGGATTTCGGTTTTACTTCATTTTGTTGGACCGATGTTTTGGACCTAATATTTTTGGCAAGCATGTTTCTTTCGAAGTTTTTAATTCTGCCTAAATTTTGCTACTCTGTTAAATGTTAACATGGTAGTCCATGACTTAGTTGTGGATTTTCACATGTTATGCATGACGCTTTGTACTCTCCGTAGTGAAGTATGGCGGGTGCACCGCATTCGGACAAGGTCCAGTGCAGGGCGCTACACCTCATCCAATTAAATCTTATATCATCTCCAATCTAGTCATGCTTACTAAGATTCAAGTTATGCACACTTCTCTAATTCAGGTAATCCAATGTCCTTCAGAATTCATAATTTAACTCCCGATATGCCATGACTCATTATAGTCTTATCTCTATTTATATAATCGTACTCTTATCACTACGAATTTACATCCCTAATGCGACTAACATCTTTGACCTCTTATAAAATTTCTAATTTCATCTTCTTAATCATACTCATACTATTTGTGCAATGCATTTACAAAACCTTAATCGTCATGTTTCTTATAAATCACTCCGTATAGTTCTACTACATATCATATCTTAATCAGTCTACGAAATTCTATCACTATCTCCAAATATTTTCTCAAATAGAGATGAACATAAAATTGTAGAAATTTCATTTTTATGACTACAATATTACTAACAGGAAAAATAGAATTGAGGTATTCTAGTGACTTTACCTGTATAAATGTCGGAGAGCCTAAACAAGCTACTTATACTCCTATTCAGTTATACTCTCTGGTTTTTCTTCAGCGATACACTAAACCTTATCAACTTTCCAAAGATCTTTCCTAGTGGGGAAATCATAGCAAACTACAAGAGAGGATGATTTCTTTGACCAATGAGTGTTCTACTATCAACTCTTAACTTCTTATGCCACAATTCATATATGCCTAATACCGTTCTATTTTTCTTATACTAAGGCTGTCAGTTTCATCTAAGATCGTTTCTTACATCTATGATCATTTCTTAAATTCTAATATCACTTCTTAAATTCATGTCGTTGTTTACTTATGTGTCTGCAGTGGATCTGGATCCTTTGCTCTGATACTAACTGTAGCGCCCCGTCTGAAACCAGGGTTCCGACTCAGTGCACCTGTCGTACTCTACTCCAAAGAGTACAAGGCGTCGATACTATACGTGTTCATGTCAACATGAATGATGAATCGATAAGCGGAAGCAATATAATATAAACAAATAATAATCGACATGCAATGTACTACATCATAATCTATACCAGTCATAATATATAGACTGAAATCTTCTGAAATACATCATAAACCAAGACCTAACGCCTTCGAAACAAATCTCTTGGTATGTTTCTTCGTTATCAATGGTCTATCTATCGTGTCCTCAACAAGCCTGTATAGTCATACCTGTTATCTGGAAAGTGATAAATAAGGCAAGTATGAGCGATAGCCAACTTTTAATCGCTTAGCAAGTAGTCTTACTAGATACGACATGTGGATCATACATGGAGAGACGGGGTGATAAAATATAATAACCATGAATATCGAATATAATAATCACGTCTCCTTTTGAATCAGTATAGCATAACTGTAAACTAAAAGGAGGTAAATAAGGAAATTTTCACAACATACATAACATCATCATGTGCTACTTAATCCGTAACACCATATAGCATCCATACTTAGTTTCTAATCCATAACTTATACTATCTGCGCATATCTTACATGTACCACCCTTTCATACGTAAATACTACATTGACCATTGTAGTGCCATCATAGACTTGAGGAATTCTTAATCATAACCATAAGGTGACATGATCATGACATGATGCATAAAACATAGCTTTTCATAAACATGACGTGCTTTTCATAACTTGCATAACATGAAATTTTCATAACATGAAGACATAACATTTTCATAATTGGCTATAGCACTTTTCATTAGAATAATAACACACGACGTACCGATTGATTCCCCATATAATACATGTATGACATAAAACATCATAAATATATGTACATGTCCTAACGGTAACACGCTATGATGGAGATCTCGTGTCCTAGACCCGGTGTTACACTCGACCATAAACGCAATCAGACAGAGATCCCGTGTCCCAGACCCGGTGTTACACTTGGCCTGAACATAATCATATGCCCCTGACACCTACCACCTCGGTACTGATGTCACACTGGCGAACATAACATAACATATCGTGTGTCGATGGAATCAATTGTCTCGTGTTTATTATTCACATACATATGAACTTTTAAACATGGAATGCGATAAAATCACTTTTCAAACTTTCATTTCATGCAACGTGAGACTCGATCATATGGGGATACTTTGGTCATTCTACATCTTGTAACACCATCATTTACTTATTTTCATTCTACATATCATAACTTAAAGAAATACCATAACCATACTTCTTTAATATCAGTCTACACATGTATTTCATAATTCATAAATTAAGTACATAGAACATATAATTCCTATTTTCTTTAACATACTATCTAGGAATTTCATAACTTGATAAATATAAATAACATAAAATAAACTCGTTAACCTCATAACATCGTATTTGAACATGTATATATGTATATTTGTATGCAGTATATACTTCCATACACATGAGTATTCTTTAAGTGTGTATAGGTACAATAAAATATATATATTATCATATTTCATAAATAGATACATAAATCATAATAAGGACATTCTTTTCATACTCTTAATATTTACTTTATACATATGTACACAAACATAAAATATAATAAAATCATTTAATCATAATAGACCTAATGGCCGATTTAAATATATGGTATATACATATTTAAAAGTCATTCTTTTGATATATTATATAATATCTCATAATTATTCATTTTTATATCTTAACATGTATATGTGTACATAAATATTTCAAAATCATTTTAATATTTAATACTTTATAGCCTAAAATGTATATGCATACTTATATTTATACACTTCCTTTTCGTATTATTTAGTATACATATCTTGGTCACTTTTATACATTAGTTTATTTACACTACATATTATCTTCATAAAGTGGGTTTAATATTTTTATCAAATAATGGCCTTATGACCGATAATATGTATAATTTTATACATATATATAAAATCATTTATGATATATTGTATAATATCCAAAACTTATTTATTGTCATATTGTAACATATATACGTGTATACAAATATTTTAAAATCATTTCCACCCTAAGAGGCCCTATGGCCGAATTATATATGTAAGTATGTATGCCTATATATATCTAACCTTTATGACCAATTGTATAATATACATAATTAGTTATTCTGTTTTATATCCTTACAAATACAACGTACTTGTATATGTATACATTATACTTAAAACAATTTTAACAAAAGTATGAACATTTGGCCAAAATTATATATATATATATATATATATATATATATATATTCAAAACTTACTCGTCTTCCTATATTACCATATATATGTGTATATAATTATTTTAAAATCATTTTAGCCCTAATTATCTTTTTGACCGAAAATATAATATATTTTATTTTAACATATACACACAAGTGGATATATATCTATATGTGCATGCATATATATATCTATACCTACTTAAAATCATTTTATTGTCAAACAAAATATGGGGCCGTTTGTATATGTAAGTATGTATTCAATGCATGCCTAATTATATTACATATCTTACTATATATTATACATATATATACTTATATACTTATATAACTTATACTAAAACCATTTATTTCCATTGAATAGGCCTAATGCCGTAAGTATAATATGTATATGTATATGAAGATTGTTTCATATATATCCTTCTATATCATTATGTATATATATATATATGCATTTATATATACATATATATATATCCCTGTCCCTCCTAATCTGCCGTCACAATGCTAGGGTTCCAGCTTCTTGTTTTCGTCTCTTTCGATCACTATGGCGGATGTGGAGACCGATGTCGCGACAGGGCACCCGAAGAAGAGAACGTTCAAGAAGTTCAGCATCAGAGGTGTGGATCTCGATGCTCTACTTGATATGTCCACTGATGAGCTCGTCAAGCTCTTTACTGCTCGCGCTCGCAGAAGGTTCCAGAGAGGTTTGAAGAGGAAGCCCATGGCTCTGATCAAGAAGCTCCGTAAAGCTAAGCGTGAAGCTCCCCCTGGTGAGAAGCCAAACCCTGTGAAGGCCCATCTGCGGAACATGATCATTGTACCTGAGACGATTGGAAGTGTTATTGGTGTTTACAATGGAAAAACATTCAATACCATTGAGATCAAGCCTGAGATGATCAGACACTATTTGGTTGAGTTCTCCATTTCATACAACCCAGTCAAGCATGGTAGGCCTGGTATTGGTGCTACCCACTCTTCAAGGTTTATTCCTCTGAAGTGATGGACAAGCATTGAGATTTTTGTAGTGGAGACTAGTCCTCTGTTGTTTACTAGTCTTTTCTTCATTTATCATTACGAGATACTATATAGACGTGCTTTGCATCAAAATGCGGTGTTTGATAAATCGCTGAAGGATTGAATTATTTGTTTCTGAAGTAAGATTTGCTTTCAAAAAAATACATACATATATATATATATACAATGTCATTTTCTTGTCATTACTACTTAAGGCCGTAAGTATATGTATATTATATATACCTATAGATACATATTTATATATATGTATATATATATCATATAAAACCTAGATTTTTACATATTCTTTGAGGAAAAAATATTGAATATACTACATGATGATCCAACTTTGATATAAACATATATACTAAAAATTTGAAAATCCTTGTAGGATCTAGGAAGAGTACTTGTCTTTACCACTTTCTTACACATTAAAGTGAAGATTTCTTCACTTGAGTTGGAAGAAAACTCCTCTTCCTTTGGCTAAGTGACTCACGGTTTTACCAACAAAAATAGAGAGTTAGTGAACAACTTATGAAAATAGATAAATGGAAGAAGATTAGTTGAACTTATGTGATGTTTTTACCTTGCTACATCTTGGATTTTTAAACCCAAAAATTCAGCCTTGATGTTGGAAATAAAGGAGAATGTTGTAGCTATGGTTTTCGAGGTGTGTATGAGATGAAGAAAAGAAAATCACTCTTTGTTCATTTATTGTAACTCACGCCCATGTGTAAAAATGAAGGTTGGAAGACTTTTTTTTTCTTTTTTAGAGAGGTAAGAAAAGGTTGATTGGAAGATAAATAATTGTTGAAGTGTTGTATGGAAGAAATGAAAGAGTATTTGAACTTAACCTTGAAGATGTGTATATGAGATGAAATGAAGAAAATTTTTCCTTCTTGCCTTTGTTGTTCTCGGCCATGGTGAAGAGAAAAAGAAGTTTTGGAAGTTTAACTTGTTTGGAAGAGAGAGAAGATAGGATTGTTGATGGAAGAAGATGGGTCGGAATGTAAGATATTGAGTGTGTAGTGGAAAGAAAAAGAAGAGGGTTTCTCCTCTTTGTTGGTCACGTATGAAATGTGATGGGGAGGAGAGAGGAAAGTGAAAAATGAATGGAGAAGGTTGGAAGAAAGTGGGAGGAATGATGGTGATTGGAAGTGTAAGAAAGTGGAGTGGAAAATGGATAAAAAGAGAAAAGGTTTCCTTTTCTTGAACCTTCAACCGTGAGTAGGGATGGGGAGGCAGAGAAGATATTTTGTTGGGGAGAAATGATAAGAATATAAGGTAATAAATGTGAAAGGAAAATGTGTAAGAAAAGGTGTAAGAAAAAGAAGAAGAGATGGTGACATATGAATAGTAAGGGGGGCCCATAGTGTAGAGAAAAGTGGGGTTTGAGTGATTTCAAAATATATGATTTAAATATGCTTAAAAACGTGCATGATATAAATGTGCATGACATATTGCATATAACCTGCCTTGTATAGTTCATATATGATGTTGCCGTACTAACGAGCCATGAAGCGTTAAAGCTTACATCAAATGGCAAACATTTGTTGTGTTTATACTATTTTAAGGTGCCACCATTAATGAACTAAACTAGTTCATTATGTGAAGTACTTAGTTAATTAAATTAAGTAGTTCATTAAAGGAAGCAACATTTGGACAAGGCACAAAGGCAACAAGACTAAGAAAGGAAAGTCTCCTCCTCCTCTCATCATACATATATACACGCATATATATATATATATATATATATATTCAGATTTTTCGAAAAAGGCACATACACATGTATTCCAACGTACTACCGACACGTTATATATTTTACGTACGTACGTTAACGTCACACCGTCATACTTAACTCATATTTATGAGTATATTCAGGTCTTATATCATATGATACAAGTCATGGTGATGACAAATTAAATACGACACGTTAAAAGGTTCTAAACCAAAAATTGTCGTATCGGACGAATACCGAAACTTCGCCAACTTGTCACGTACTTGCCATAAATAGATGGCCAGCCCCTACACCTCAAAAATCTTTATAATTTTCATGGGTATGATGATAATTCCAGCCACAAAATCATTCCATGTTGGCACACACAAATCACCCCACATTAAGGCCAAATTGTGGAGATTCCAATTTCAATTTTGTCACATGTTAATGGCGCCACTTTAAGACCAGACAAGTGCTGAATATTAAAGTTTATATTATGTATATTATGTGTAACATAATATATATAACATGTGCAACAAGTCGGAATTTGATTAGAGAAAAATCGGGTAATCGCTAAACATCGAAAATTCGGTTTTCTACACACACAACACATGGAACGTTTTTGGCACACCATACGATATGTATCTAGAAACTTTTTACATATGTCATACATCTTAAAGTGTTCTAGAAAATTAAATTAAGGGCTTATTGGAATATGTCATGCATGTATTATTAAATGTGCACTATTTTACAAAGCTTGTAAAAATAAAATTCAGCACATGCATGCATATCATACACGCCTATTCCAGCTGAAATGGAGTCTATTTGGAGCCTTGTTGTCATATTGATTGGTCATGAATCAAGCATAAAAGATTGGTGACTTAAATAAAGAAGCTACAAAAGGTAATGTTTCAAACTTTATCTCATTTGTAACACATGCTGAAAATTTCAGCATGTGCACTAAGAGCTGGCCGATTTTCTTCTCCAAATGAGCTATATTTTGTGTCTTGAAATATGTGGTTAATTGAAGGAGAATTGGAAGTAATTTGAATAAGATATGAATTCATAAATTGTGATATTTTGAATATCACACATGCTGAAAATTTCAACATGTGTGTAAATGTATCTTGGCCGAAATATTGGCCATGTTAGTGCCCGAGTTCATTTCCAAAATTGATAAGAATATTGTCTACTGATTGGTGATTTATTTTTAAGAGAAAAATCAAAGAAAAGTTGGTAGTAATTTCAATTGAGGAGCCATGTATCACATGCTGAAATTTTAGCATGTCAAGTCCTCATTATGGCCGATTTTCTCACTATGTTTGGAGAAATATCATCTTGCTTGATTTGGGTGATAATATTTTGAGTTATGGCAACTATTCTATGTTGATTTTGGTACATGTTTTTAGTGGAATTCTCATATTTTCCAAGTCATCAAATGATGACAACATTCAACCAATCAATGAGTGCCAAGTAAGCAAAAGTTAAATGATCATCCAATGAGGAGGTGCCAAGTAAGCAAGATCATGTCACAATGATGCCACACATTCTCCCAAGGACTTAGAAGATAATTTTCAAGGGGGGAGAGCACCAAGGGGGGACGGCTATGATGTTAAAAAGGGAAGGAAGAAGAACAAAACAAGAACAAGAAAAAGTCTTGCATATCAAGTGCTCAAAAACGCCTATAGCCTTCTACACTCTCTTTCTTTCTTATTCCTAAAAGCCTATTGTACTTACTTTCATATTCTTGAATAGGATTATCTTAGACCACCACACATTCTTTATCTTTGTAAAAGATTGATCAAGGTGTGATCAATCTTCAATCTTGCAAGGTGGTGGTGTTCATGCGTATTGTATTCATCATACAAGGTTTGTAAAGGGTTGGAGTTGGTGTGTAACTCCATCAACCCTGTGGTAAGGTGTATTTGTGTTGTGTGATTAGTGTGAACCAAGAAAGGTGTTCCTCGAAGACTGGAGTAGGTTGTTTATAACCGAACCAGTATAAAATTCTTGGTGTCATTTACTTTCTGCACTTATATTCTGTTTCAGTGCTGTTTACACTTTTTGATTACGTTAGTAAAAATAGTAAATGTTTTTCAAAAATTACGAAACTTTCCATAATCCTACCACACGTCTTAAGGTTAATTTGGCGCAAGTTTCAACCCTTTTGGACAAGTATAAGTCAATCAAACGTCCAAAGTTCTGAGACTAGTGCAGTCTGATTTTCAGGCTTGCAAAGGTTGAGACTTTGAGTGTATTTGACTAACTTCCCGAAAGAATTTTTCAAAACTGTTTCAACCCATTTTAACATATAAGGGGTTAGTGGTTAAAATTTCAGAGCATTTGGAGTTACGTAAAAATAGGAATAAAGTTTTCAATACAGTCTACCGTTTCTGGCAGATTCACGCAATCTCACCACCAACGATTTTTGAAGGGGTTAAAGGTTGAATTTAAATCTGAAATTTTTAGGAGACACTCATAACATCGGAGGCTAAGTTCTCTCAAAATGTCAGAATTTTTGAAGACCTACAACCTGGTTTTAAAAACTTTTTAAATCTGGTCCTGAAAACAGAAACTGTTTTCAGAAGTTGGGTTCTTGAGTCAAAACAATTTTAAAAACCACACTTTCCGCACCAACTATTCAACCCCCCCCCCTTCTAGTGGTGCCTTACAGATCCTACAAGTGGTATTAGAGAGCAGGTTCACTCACTTCAAAGGATCCAATGATTCAATGAGATGGCAACCACAAATCTCAAAACCGAGCAAGAAGGTATGTCGAGACAAAGGCCTCCTATTTTTGACGGTGAGTCGTTTATTCAATGGAAACTAAGAATGAAGCTTTTTCTTATGGCAATAGATATTGATCTTTGGTCGATTATAGAAGATGGTCCTTCTGTTCCATCTAAGTTATCCACCATAGACGGAGTCACACTAGAAGTTGTTAAACCTAGACAAGAATATACAAGTGAGGAAAAAAAGCAACTTAGCATGAATGCTAGGGCTATGCAATTACTCTTAAATGGATTAAGTAAGAGTGAGTCTAGTTATGTCTCAAACTGTTTTAGTGCACAAGAAATGTGGAAAATACTCGAAATGAAACACGAAGGCACTAGTCAAGTAAAAGAGTCAAAGATAAACATGCTTATGTCCACACTTGAGTCGTTTAAATTATTGCCTAATGAATCTATTGTTGATATGGATCTTCGTTTGACTAACATCTACAATTCTCTTGAGTCTCTTGGTAAAGCCTTTACCATGCAGGAAAAGGTACAGAAAGTCTTGCGAAGCCTTCCATCCAAGTGGGACCCTAAAGTAACCGCAATAGAAGAAAGCAAAGAAACGAACTCAATAAAGATGGAAGAGTTGATTGGATCACTTAAGCTTTATGAGAATAAACTCACCATATGGAAATCGGAATCATCTAAACAAGGTAAAGCTATTGCTTTTAAATCAAATGAATACGTCTCTACGTCTTTCGATCACGTAGAAGATTGTGATTCTGAATCGGATAATGATGACCTAATTATATTGGGTAAAGGTTTAAGAAAATTTACGAGAAAGTCATTTAGAAACAAAAATAAGGGCACTTCGACTAAAAGAAATAAGAACAAGACAAATGATAAGGATGTTAAATGTTATGAATGCGGCAAACTTGGACATTTATCATATGACTGACCTAATAAGGAAAAACAAACAAATAAATACCCTAACAAGGAACGAAACAAGAATAGACTCGTCTCAGAACCCAAGCAAAGGAAACGTGCTCTCAAAGCCTCCACTTGGAGTGATACATCGGATTCCGAGACTGAAACCGAAGAGGAGACTACACAAGTATGCTTTGTCTCCAAAGCATCTAATGTGGTATCATCTGATTCTGATTCTGAATCTGAGCCTTCTTATGATGATCTTTTTAGTCAGTACTTAGAACTGCATAAATTCACTAAGACTCTCGCGAAAGAAAAGAGGCGATTAATTGAAGACAAGAAACTGTTAGAATCTTCTAACGAGAATCTTGTCGCTTAATTAAACGATTCAAAGAAAGAGTCATCATGCATCATTACTGCATTAAAGACAGAGATTTCATCATTGACCATGCAAAATAATGAAATGAAATCTGAGATTTCAAGTTTGAAATCAAGGAATACAGAGTTAGAGAAAATGATGAAACAGTTTGATACGGGATCTAACATGCTGCATCGTATTATCTTATCACAAAAGCATGATAGTGATAAAACGGGTTTGAGATACGTTGAGACAAATGAAGTATCCACCAAACCAACTAAGTTCGTTGTATCTGAGAAAATAGACACCCCAAAGCCAAAAACGGCGTCTAAGATGACGCAAAGACCTCTCCCTTCCTCACGCCCCACCTCCTCCTTATATCATTCGAAATACAATTTTGTGCCATATAGATATGAGAAGAAACAAGTAATGCATACACGTCATCCATTTCATTCATCTAGATTATGCACTACGCACACAAACACAAGGACATATCAAAAACGTCCTACATACAATGAGTATAAAGGAGTTCTTGGCCAAAGGCCCAAAGTGCATTCACCACATGTTTATTACATTGCACCTTCATCTACATTCTTGCCATTTGCTAGACCGAAAAGGATCACCCAAGTATGGGTACCAAAAGGTACCTTTACCAAAAGGTGATTAACTAACTCGCAAGGACTCAAAGTTACAAGGGTACATAAATCATTTTTGCACATTGCAGGGAGCCCACACATCAAAAGATACATCTATAAAGTGGTTCCTTGACAGTGGCTGCTCGAGGCACGTGACGGGTGACCCGAGCTTGTTCAAGAAATTAAAGAAGGTCACAAAAGACGGATCCATGACCTTTGAAGACAACAACAAAGGCAAGATCATCGGAAAAGGTACAATCGGAAACCCAAGCACTCTTCAAATCTCCAACGTATTTTTGGTAAGCAACTTATCCTATAATCTTCTTAGTATTTCTCAATTTATTGATAATGGCTTTGATGTATGTTTCACTCACCCTTATTGCAATATAATAAATAAAAATGGAGAAACCGTTTTAAAAGGAAAACGAGAAGGGAACATCTTTACACTTTCTATGGATGATATGGTAGACGCTAAAGTTAAGTGTTTTATGTCAAATGAATCTAGTGTAAATTTGTGGTATAGACGTTTAGGACACATTGGCATTTCCACACTAGAAAAACTCCAACGAAAGAACCTAGTACGAGGATTGCCTACACCTGATTTAGACAACTTTCAGTTGTGTGAATCTTGCATAAAAGGCAAACAAACACGCGAGTCACTTAAGACTAAGAATGAAATAAGCACGACTAGAGTCTTAGAACTATTACACATTGATTTGTTTGGTCCTCGTCGCACTACAAGCCTTGGTGGGCGCCACCATGCATGCGTGATTGTTGATGATTTCTCTCGTTATACTTGGACTTTATTTCTTGCACATAAGGATGATAGTGCCATTGAGATTGCAAAATTAATCAAACAACTTGAAAATCAATACGGTGTCAATGTGAAAAAGATAAGAAGCGATAGAGGCAGTGAATTTAAAAACAAGGATATGATTTCATTTTGCCAAGAAAAAGGAATCAAGCATGAGTTTTCGCCACCTAGAACTCCACAATTAAATGGAGTAGAAGAAAGAAAGAATCGAACATTACAAGAAATCGCTAGGACTATGTTATGCGAAAATAAATTGCCTAGATTTCTATGGGCGGAAGCCGTAAATTGTGCATGCTACATAGTAAATCGCTTATCTATTAGAAAGAAAATAAACAAGATGCCTTATGAGATATTGAATGATCGCATGCCTAAGATTGACTATTTTTGTGTGTTTGAATGCAAATGTTTTGTTTTAAATACAAAAGATAATTTAGATAAATTTGAATCCAAATCAATTGAATGCATTTTTGTTGGATATTCAATAAATTCAAAGGCATATAGATGTTATGATCCTCTCACTAGACAAATCATAGAATCTATTCACGTGAAGCTCAATGAATTTGGTGAGATTGATAAAGATAAAGAATATGATGATGATTTTGAATTGAAACCCGTGTTGAATGAAGATGGTGGCACGTTTGATATGCATGATATGCATGATACACTAGAAATGCATGATCACTTAGAAGTGCATGATAACATAGAAAATAATCAACCAAGATGGGATAGAGATCACCCACATGATCTCATCATAGGCGACATCACTCACGGTGTGCGACCACGTAGAAGAATAACTTCGGATGAAATAAATCAATTCCATGCTATGATTTCTGAAATTGAACCCAAAAATGTGCATGATGCTTTGAGTGATTCTTCTTGGATTGATGCTATGCATGATGAGCTTAATCAATTTGTTAGAAATGATGTATGGGATTTAGTGCCACGACTACAAGATAAGACCATAATAGGCACAAAGTGGGTATTTAGAAATAAAATGAATGAAGAAGGAAATGTCATTAGAAATAAAGCTAGACTTGTAGCACAAGGCTATAATCAAGAGGAAGGAATTGACTATGATGAAACATTTGCACCCGTAGCACGTTTAGAAGCTATACGACTTTTACTTGTCATTGCTTGCATGAAAGATTTCAAATTGTATCAAATGGACGTAAAAAGTGCATTCTAAATGGATTTATAGAAGAAGAGGTATATGTGAAGCAACCACCTGGTTTTGAAGATTTGAAACATCCCGATCACGTGTACAAACTAAAGAAGGCACTATACGGACTAAAGCAAGCACCTAGAGCATGGTATGATCGTTTTGCTACTTTCCTTTTAGAAAATGGTTTTAAACGAGGTACTATAGATAGTACATTATTTTTGAAACAAGATAAATCGGATTTACTTCTTATTCAAATCTACATTGATGACATTATTTTCGGTTTTACCTCACATAAACTTGTTGAAGATTTTGAAAATTGCATGAAATCCGAATTTGAAATGTCTATGGTTTGTGAACTTAACTATTTTCTTGGCTTGCAGATTAAGGAAACGAGTAAAGGCATTCACATAAGTCAAGCTAAATATGTAAATGATATGATTAAAAAGTTCAACTTTGAAAATTTGAAACCATCCCCCACCCCTATGAGTGTCACTACTAAATTGGATAAAGATGAACATGATAAAGATTTTGATAATGCCTTATATAGATCTATGATTGGTTCTTTGCTATATCTTACTGCTAGTAGGCCTGACATCATGTTCAGTGTATGCATGTGTGCACGTTTTCAAAGTCAACCTAAGGTGTCTCACTATAATGCGGTAAAAAGAATATTCCGCTATATTAAGCACACGTCCACCTTAGGTATTTGGTACGATAAAGATTCCGAATTTAATTTACATGCTTATACTGATGCAGATTACGATGGCTGTAAAATAGATAGGAAGAGCACGAGTGGCACTTGCCAATTTATAGGAAACTCACTCATTTCATGGTTTTCCAAAAAGCAAGCAAGCGTTGCTTTGTCCACTACTGAGGCTGAGTACATGGCACTTAGCCTTTGCTGCACACAGTTGTTATGGATAAAACAACAACTCTCGGACTTTGGAATTACCGTAAACAGAATCCCTATATATTGTGATAGTATGAGTGCAATCAATCTATCTAAGAACCTCGTATTACACTCTAAGGCCAAGCATATAGAAGTACGCTATCACTTTCTTCGTGATCATGTAAATAATGGTGATATCGTCATAGATCACGTACGCACAGAAGCACAAGTAGCGGATATCTTTACAAAAGCCTTAAATCAAGCCACGTACGAAAATCTTCGTTCTAAATTAGGCATGATTTCTGCTGATGTGATTTGATTTGATTGTCTTTCCTTATTTACAGGCATCTTTTGATTTACTTTCCAAAATAAAAGGGGAGAGAAAGCATGATTTAAGGGGGAGAGAGATGCTAATTGCATAAATAAAGGGGGAGAGAGATGCTGATTGCATAAATCAAGGGAGAGCGGTTTGAAATCTAAAATTCAAATTTTGAATCTGTGAATGTTTGAAGGGGGAGCGATAGGATTTAAATCATGAGTATAAGTTATTTTGAAAATCATCAAAAGGGGGAGACTGTAGAGAAAAAGAGGGTTTGAGTGATTTCAAAATACATGATTTAAATGTGCTTAAAAAACGTGCATGATATAAATGTGCATGACATATTGCATATAACCTGCCTTATATAGTTCATATATAATGTTGCCGTACTAACGAGCCATGAAACGTTAAAGCCTACATCAAATGGCAAACATTTGTTGTGTTTATACTATTTTCAGGTGACACCATTAATGAACTAAACTAGTTCATTATGTGAAGTACTTAGTTAATTAAACTAAGTAGTCATTAAAGGAAGCAACATTTGGACAAGGCACAAAGGCAACAAGACTAAGAGAGGAAAGTCTCCTTCTCCTCTCATCATACATATATATATATATATATATATATATATATATATATATATATTCAGATTTTTCGAAAAAGGCACATACACATGTATTCCAACGTACTACCGACACGTTATATATTTTACGTACGTACGTTAACGTCACACCGTCATACTTAACTCATATTTATGAGTATATTCAGGTCTTATATCATATGATACAAGTCATGGTGATGACAAATTAAATACGACACATTAAAAGGTTCTAAACCAAAAATTGTCGTATCGGGCGAATACCGAAACTTCGCCAACGTATCACGTACTTGCCATAAATATATGGTCAGCCCCTACACCTCAAAAATCTTTATAATTTTCATGGGTATGATGATAATTCCAGCCACAAAATCATTCCATGTTGGCACACACAAATCACCCCACATTAAGGCCAAATTGTGGAGATTCCAATTTCAATTTTGTCACATGTTAATGGCGCCACTTTAAGACCAGCCAAGTGCTGAATATTAAAGTTTATATTATGTATATTATGTGTAACATAATATATATAACATGTGCAAAAGGTCGGAATTTGATTAGAGAAAAATCGGGTAATCGATAAACATCGAAAATTCGGTTTTCTACACACACAACACATGGAACGTTTTTGGCACATCATACGACTTGTTTCCAGACACTTTTTACATATGTCATACATCTTAAAGTGTTATAGAAAATTAAATTAAGGGCTTATTGGAATATGCCATGTATGTATTATTAAATGTGCACTATAAAAAAATGTGCACTATTTTACAAAGCATACAAAAATAAAATTCAGCACATGCATACATATCATACACGCCTATTCCAGCTGAAATGGAGTCTATGTGGAGCCTTGTTGGCATATTGATTGGTCAAGAATCAAGCATACAAAATTGGTGACTGAAATAAAGAAGCTACAAAAGGTAATGTTTCAAACTTTATCTCATTTGTAACACATGCTGAAAATTTCAGCATGTGCACTAAGAGCTGGCCGATTTTCTTCTACAAATGAGCTATATTTTGTGTCTTGAAATATGTGATTAATTGAAGGAGAATTGGAAGTAATTTGAATAAGATATGAATTCATAAATTGTGATATTTTGAATATCACACATGCTGAAAATTTCAGCATGTGCGTAAATGTATCTTGGCCGAAATATTGGTCATGTTAGTGCCCAAGTTCATTTCCCAAATTGATAAGAATATTGTCTACTAATTGGTGATTTATTTTTAAGAGAAAAATCAAAGAAAATTTGGTAGTAATTTGAATTGAGGAGCCATGTATCACATGCTGAAATTTCAGCATGTCAAGTCCTCATTATGGCCGATTTTCTCACTATGTTTGGAGAAATATTATCTTGCTTGATTTGGGTGATAATCTTTTGAGTTATGGCAGTTATTCCATGTTGATTTTGGCACATGTTTTTAGTGGAATTCTCATATTTTCCAAGTCATCAAATGATGACAACATTCAACCAATCAATGAGTGCCAAGTAAGCAAAAGTTAAATGATCATCCAATGAGGAGGTGCCATGTATGCAAGATCATGTCACAATGATGCCACACATTCTCCCAAGGACTTAGAAGACAATTTTCAAGAGGGGGAGAACACCAAGGGGGATGGCTATGATGTTAAAAAGGGCATGAAGAAGAACTAAACAAGAACAAGAAAAAGTCTTGCAAATCAAGTGATCAAAAACGCCTATAGCCTTCTACACTCTCTTTCTTTCTTATTCCTAAAAGCCTATTGTACTTACTTTCATATTCTTGAATAGGATTATCTTAGACCACCACACATTCTTTATCTTTGTAAAAGATTGATCAAGGTGTGATCAATCTTCAATCTTGCAAGGTGGTGGTATTCGTGTGTATTGTATTCATCATACAAGGTTTGTAAAGGGTTGGAGTTGGTGTGTAACTCCATCAACCCTATGGTATGGTATATTTGTGTTGTTTGATTAGTGTGAACCGAGAAAGGTGTTCCTCGAAGACTGGAGTAGGTTGTTTATAACCGAACCAGTATAAAATTCTTGGTGTCATTTACTTTCAGCACTTGTATTCTGTTTCAGCACTGTTTACACTTTTTGATTACGTTAGTAAAAATAGTAAACGTTTTTCCAAAATCATGAAACTTTCCAGAATCATACCAAAACATCTTAAGGTTAATTTGGCACACGTTGCAACCCTTTTGGACAAGTATACATCAATCAAACGTCCAATGTTCTGAGAATAGTGCAGTCTGATTTTCAGGCTTGCAAAGGTTGAGACTTTGAGTGTATTTGACTAAATTCCCGAAAGAATTTTTATAAACTGTTTCAACCCATTTAAATATAACATATAAGGGGTTAGTGGTTAAAATTTCAGAGCATTTGGAGTTACGTACAAATAGGAATAAAGTTTTCAAAACAGTCTACCGTTTCTGGCAGATTCACGCAATCTCACCACCAACGATTTTTGAAGGGGTTAAAGGTTGAATTTAAATCTAAAATTTTTAGGAGACACTCATAACATCTGAGGCTAAGTTCTTTCAAAATTTCAGAATTTTTAAAGACCTACAACCTGGTTTTAAAAACGTTTTAAAACTGGTCCTAAAAACAGAAACTGTTTTCAGAAGTTGGGTTCTTGAGTCAAAACAATTTTAAAAACCACACTTTCCGCACCAACTATTCAACCCCCTCCCCCTTCTAGTGGTGCCTTGCAGATCCTACAAGTGGTATCAGAGAGCAGGTTCACTCACTTCAAAGGATCCAACGATTCAGTGAGATGGCAACCACAAATCTCAAAACCGAGCAAGAAGGTATGTCGAGCCAAAGGCCTCCTATTTTTGACGGTGAGTCGTTTATTCAATGGAAACTAAGAATGAAGCTTTTTCTTATGGCAATAGATATTGATCTTTGGTCGATTATAGAAGATGGTCCTTTTGTTCCATCTAAGTTATCCACCATAGACGGAGTCACACTAGAAGTTGTTAAACCTAGACAAGAATATACAAGTGAAGATAAAAAGAAACTTAGCATGAATGCTAGGGCTATGCAATTACTCTTAAATGGATTAAGTAAGAGTGAGTCTAGTTATGTCTCAAACTGTTTTAGTGCACAAGAAATGTGGAGAATACTCGAAATGAAACACGAAGGCACTAGTCAAGTAAAAGAGTCAAAGATAAACATGCTTATGTCCACAGTTGAGTCGTTTTAATTATTTCCTAATGAATCTATTGTTGATATGGATCTTCGTTTGACTAACATCTACACTTCTCTTGAGTCTCTTGGTAAAGCCTTTACCATGCAGGAAAAGGTACAGAAAGTCTTGCGAAGCCTCCCATCCGAGTGGGACCCTAAAGTAACCGCAATAGAAGAAAGCAAAGAAACGAACTCAATAAAGATGGAAGAGTTAATTGGATAACTTAAGGTTTATGAGAATAAACTCATCATACGGAAATCGGAATCATCTAAACAAGGTAAAGCTATTGCTTTTAAATCAAATGAATACATCTCTACGTCTTCCGATCACTTAGATGATAGTGATTCTGAATCGGATAACGATGACCTAATTCTATTGGGTAAAGGTTTAAGAAAATTTACGAGAAAGTCATTTAGAAACAAAAATAAGGGCACTTCGACTAAAAGAAATAAGAACAAGACAAATAATAAGGATGTTAAATTTTATGAATGCGGCAAACTTGGATATTTATCATATGACTGCCCTAATAAGGAAAAACAAACCAATAAATACCCTGACAAGGAACGGAACAAGAATAGACTCGACTCAGAACCCAAGCAAAGGAAACGTGCTCTCAAAGCCTCCACTTGGAGTGATACACGGATTCCGAGACTGAAACCGAAGAGGAGACTGCACAAGTATGCTTTGTCTCCAAAGAATCTAATGAGGTATCATCTGATTCTGATTCTGATTCTGACTCTGAGCCTTCTTATGATGATCTTTTTAGTCAGTACTTAGAACTGCATAAATTCACTAAGACTCTCGCTAAAGAAAATAAGCAATTAATTGAAGACAAGAAACTGTTAGAATCTTCTAACGAGAATCTTGTCGCTCAATTAAACGATTCAAAGAAAGAGTCATCATGCATCATTACTGCATTAAAGACAGAGATTTCATCCTTGACCATGCAAAATAATGAAATGAAATCCGAGATTTCAAGTTTGAAATCAAGGAATACAGACTTAGAGAAAATGATGAAACAGTTTGATACGGGATCGAACATGATGCATCGTATTATCTTATCACAAAAGCATGATAGTGATAAAACGGGTTTGGGATACGTTGAGACAAATGAAGTATCCACCAAACCAACTAAGTTCGTTGTGTCTAAGAAAATAGACATCCCAAAGCCAAAAACGGCGTCTAAGATGACGCAAAGACATCTCCCTTCCTCACGCCCCACCTCCTCCTCATATCATGCGAAATACAATTTTGTGCCATATATATATGAGAAGAAACAAGTAACGCATACACGTCATCCATTTCATTCATCTAGATTATGCACTACGCACACAAACACAAGGACATATCAAAAACGTCCTACATACAATGAGTATAAAGGAGTTCTTGGCCAAAGGCCCAAAGTGCATTCACCACATGTTTATTACATTGCACCTTCATCTACATTCTTGCCATTTGCTAGACCGAGAAGGATCACCCAAGTATGGGTATCGAAATGTACCTTTACCAAAAGATGATTAACTAACTCGCAAGGACCCAAAGTTAAAAGGGTACCTAAAGCATTTTTGCACATTGCAGGGAGCCCATACATCAAAAGATACATCTATAAAGTGGTTCCTTGACAGTGGCTGCTCGAGGCACGTGACGGGTGACCCGAGCTTGTTCAAGAAATTAAAGAAGGTCACAAAAGATGGATCCATGACCTTTGAAGACAACAACAAAGACAAGATCATCGGAAAAGGTACAATCGGAAACCCAAGCACTCTTCAAATCTCCAACGTCTTTTTGGTAAGCAACTTATCCTATAATCTTCTTAGTATTTCTCAATTTATTGATAATGGCTTTGATGTGTGTTTCACTCACCCTTATTGCAATATAATAAATAAAAATGAAGAAACCATTTTAAAAGGAAAACGAGAAGGGAACATCTTTACGCTTTCTATGGATGATATGGTAGACGCTAAAGTTAAGTGTTTTATGTCAAACGAACCTAGTGTAAATTTGTGGCATAGAAGTTTAGGACACATTGGCATTTCCACACTAGAAAAACTCCAACGAAAGAACCTAGTACGAGGATTGCCTACACATGATTTAGACAACTTTCAGTTGTGTGAATCTTGCATAAAAGGCAAACAAACACGCGAGTCACTTAGGCCTAAGAATGAAATAAGCATGACTAGAGTCTTAGAACTATTACACATTGATTTGTTTGGTCATAGTCGCACTACAAGCCTTGGTGGGCGCCACTATACATGCGTGATTGTTGATGATTTCTCTCGTTATACTTGGACTTTATTTCTTGCACATAAGGATGATAGTGCCATTGAGATTGCAAAATTAATCAAACAACTTGAAAATCAATACGGTGTCAATGTGAAAAAGATAAGAAGCGATAGAGGGGGTGAATTTAAAAACAAGGATATGATTTCATGTTGCAAAGAAAAAGGACTCAAGCATGAGTTTTCGCCACCTAGAACTCCACAATTAAATGGAGTACTAGAAAGAAAGAATCGAACATTACAAGAAATCGCTAGGACTATGTTATGCGAAAATAAATTGCCTAGATTTCTGTGGGCAGAAGTCGTAAATTGTGCATGCTACATAGTAAATCGCTTATCTATTAGAAAGAAAATAAACAAGACGCCTTATGAGATATTGAATGATCACATGCCTAAGATTGACTATGTTCATATGTTTGGATGCAAATGTTTTGTTTTAAATACAAAAGATAATTTAGATAAATTTGATTCCAAATCAATTGAATGCATTTTTGTTGGATATTCGGTAAATTCAAAGGCATATAGATGTTATGATCCTCTCAATAGACAAATCATAGAATCTATTCATGTGAAGCTCAATGAATTTGGTGAGATTGATAAAGATAAAGAATATGATGATGATTTTGAATTGAAACCCGTGTTGAATGAAGATGATGGCACGTTTGATATGCATGATATGCATGATACACTAGAAATGCATGATCACTTAGAAGTGCATGATAACATAGAAAATAATCAACCAAGATGGCATAGAGATCACCCACATGATCTCATCATTGGCGACATCACTCACGGTGTGCGACCACGTAGAAGAATAACTTCGGATGAAATAAATCAATTCCATGCTATGATTTCTGAAATTGAACCCAAAAATGTGCATGATGCTTTGAGAGATTCTTCTTGGATTGATGCTATACATGATGAGCTTAATAAATTTGTTAGAAATGATGTATGGGATTAAATGCCACGACCACAAGATAAGACTATAATAGGCACAAAGTGGGTATTTAGAAATAAAATGAATGAAGAAGGAAATGTCGTTAGAAATAAAGCTAGACTTGTAGCACAAGGCTATAATCAAGAGGAAGGAATTGACTATGATGAAACATTTGCACCCGTAGCACATTTAGAAGCTATACGCTTTTACTTGCCATTGCTTGCATGAAAGATTCAAATTGTATCAAATGGACGTAAAAAGTGCATTCCTAAATGGATTTATACAAGAAGAGGTATATGTGAAGCAACCACCCGGTTTTGAAGATTTGAAACATCCCGATCATGTGTACAAACTAAAGACGGCACAACACGGACTAAAGCAAGCACTTAGAGCATGGTATGATCGTTTTGCTACTTTCCTTTTAGAAAATGGTTTTAAAACGAGGTACTATAGATAGTACATTATTTTTTAAACAAGATAAATCGGATTTACTTATTATTCAAATCTACGTTGATGACATTATTTTCGGTTCTACTTCACATAAACTTGTTGAAGATTTTGAAAATTGCATGAAATCCGAATTTGAAATGTCTATGGTTGGTGAACTTAACTATTTTCTTGGCTTGTAGATTAAGCAAACGAGTAAAGGCATTCACATAAGTCAAGCTAAGTATGTAAATGATATGATTTAAAAGTTCAACTTTGAAAATTTGAAATCATCCCCCACCCCTATGAGTGTCACTACTAAATTGGATAAAGATGAACATGGTAAAGTTTTTGATAATGCCTTATATAGATCTATGATTGGTTCTTTGCTATATCTTACTGCTAGTAGGCCTGACATCATGTTCAGTGTATGCATGTGTTCACGTTTTCAAAGTCAACCTAAGGTGTCTCACTATAATGCAGTAAAAAGAATATTCCGCTATATTAAGCACACGCCCACCTTAGGTGTTTGGTACGATAAAGATTCCGAATTTAATTTACATGCTTATACTGATGCAGATTACGGTGGCTGTAAAGTAGATAGGAAGAGCACGAGTGACACTTGCCAATTTATAGGAAACTCACTCATTTTTTGGTTTTCCAAAAAGCAAGCAAGCGTTGCTTTGTCCACTATTGAGGCTGAGTACATGGCACTTAGCCTTTGCTGCACACAGGTGATATGGATAAAACAACAACTCTTGGACTTTGGAAGTACCGTAAACAGAATCCTTATATATTACGATAGTATGAGTGCAATCAATCTATCTAAGAACCCCGTATTACACTCTAAGGCCAAGCATATAGAAGTACGCTATCACTTTCTTCGTGATCATGTAAATAATGGTGATATCCTCAAAGATCACGTACGCAGAGAAGCACAAGTAGCGGATATCTTTACAAAAGCCTTAAATCAAGCCACGTACGAAAATCTTCGTTCTAAATTAGGCATGATTTCTGCTGATGTGATTTGATTTGATTCTCTTTCCTTATTTACAGACATCTTTTGATTTACTTTCCAAAATAAAGGGGGAGAGAAAGCATGATTTAAGGAGGAGAGAGATGCTGATTGCATAAATCAAGGGGGAGAGAGATGCTGATTGCATAAATCAATGGGGAGCGGTTTGAAATCTAAAATTCAAATTTTGAATCTGTGTATGATTGAAGGGGAGCGATAGGATTTAAATCATGAGTATAAGTTAATTTGAAAATCGTCAAAAGGGGGAGATTGTAGAGAAAAAGGGGGTTTGGGTGATTTCAAAATACATGATTTAAATGTGCTTAAAAACGTGCATGATATAAATGTGCATGACATATTACATATAACCTGCCTTATATAGTTCATATATAATGTTGCCGTACTAACGAGCCATGAAGCGTTAAAGCTTACATCAAATGGCAAACATTTGTTGTGTTTATACTATTTTCAGGTGCCACCATTAATGAACTAAACTAGTTCATTATGTGAAGTACTTAGTTAATTAAACTAAGTAGTTCATTAAAGGAAGCAACATTTGGACAAGGCACAAAGGCAACAAGACTAAGAAAGGAAAGTCTCCTCCTCCTCTCATCATACATATACACACACACACACACACATATATATATATATATATATATATTTTCAGATTTTTTGAAAAAGGCACATACACATGTATTTCAACGTACTACCGACACGTTATATATTTTACGTACGTACGTTAACGTCACACCATCATACTTAACTCATATTTATGAGTATATTCAGGTCTTATATCATATGATACAAGTCATGGTGATGACAAATTAAATACGACACGTTAAAAGGTTCTAAACCAAAAATTGTCGTATCGGGCGAATACCGAAACTTCGCCAACGTGTCACGTACTTGCCATAAATAGATGGCCAGCCCCTACACCTCAAAAATCTTTATAATTTTCATGGGTATGATGGTAATTCCAGCCACAAAATCATTCCATGTTGGCACACACAAATCACCCCACATTAAGGCCAAATTGTGGAGATTCCAATTTCAATTTTGTCACATGTTAATGGCGCCACTTTAAGACCAGCCAAGTGCCGAATATTAAAGTTTATATTATGTATATTATGTGTAACATAATATATATATAACATGTGCAAAAGGTCGGAATTTGATTAGAGAAAAATAAGGTAATCGATAAACAACGAAAATTCAGTTTTCTACACACACAACACATGGAACGTTTTTGGCACATCATACGACATGTATCTAGACACTTTTTACATATGTCATACATCTTAAAGTGTTCTAGAAAATTAAATTAAGGGCTTATTGGAATATGCCATGTATGTATTATTAAATATGCACTATTTTACAAAGCTTGCAAAAATAAAATTCAGCACATGCATACATATCATACACGCCTATTCCAGCTGAAATGGAGTCTATGTGGAGCCTTGTTGGAATATTGATTGGTCAAGAATCAAGCATACAAGATTGGTGACTTAAATAAAGAAGCTACAAAAGGTAATGTTTCAAACTTTCTCATTTGTAACACATGCTGAAAATTTCAGCATGTGCACTAAGAGCTGGCCGATTTTCTTCTCCAAATGAGCTATATTTTGTGTCTTGAAATATGTGATTAATTGAAGGAGAATTGGAAGTAATTTGAATAAGATATGAATTCATAAATTGTGATATTTTGAATATCACACATGCTGAAAATTTCAGCATGTGTGTAAATGTATCTTGGCCGAAATATTGGCCATGTTAGTGCCCGAGTTCATTTCCAAAATTGATAAGAATATTGTCTACTAATTGGTGATTTATTTTTAAGAGAAAAATCAAAGAAAATTTGGTAGTAATTTGAATTGAGGAGCCATGTATCACATGCTGAAATTTCAGCATGTCAAGTCCTCATTATGGCAGATTTTGTCACTATGTTTGGAGAAATATTATCTTGCTTGATTTGGGTGATAATCTTTTGAGTTATGACAACTGTTCTATGTTGATTTTGGCACATGTTTTTAGTGGAATTCTCATATTTTCCAAGTCATCAAATGATGACAACATTCAACCAATCAATGAGTGCCAAGTAAGCAAAAGTTAAATGATCATCCAATGAGGAGTTGCCAAATAAGCAAGATCATGTCATAATGATGCCACACATTCTCCCAAGGACTTAGAAGACAATTTTCAAGAGGGGGAGAGCACCAATGGGGGACGGCTATGATGTTAAAAAGGGAAGGAAGAAGAACAAAACAAGAACAAGAAAAAGTCTTGCAAATCAAGTGATCAAAAACGCCTATAGCCTTCAACACTCTCTTTCTTTCTTATTCCTAAAAGCCTATTGTACTTACTTTCATATTCTTGAATAGGATTATCTTAGACCACCACACATTCTTTATCTTTGTAAAAGATTGATCAAGGTGTGATCAATCTTCAAACTTGCAAGGTAGTGGTGTTCGTGCGTATTGTATTCATCATACAAGGTTTGTAAAGGGTTGGAGTTGGTGTGTAACTCCATCAACCCTGTGGTAAGGTGTATTTGTGTTGTGTGATTAGTGTGAACTGAGGAAGGTGTTCCTCGAAGACTGGAGTAGGTTGTTTATAACCGAACCAGTATAAAATTCTTGGTGTCATTTACTTTCAGCACTTATATTCTGTTTCAGCACTGTTTACACTTTTGGATTACGTTAGTAAAAATAGTAAACGTTTTTTAAAAATTACGAAACTTTCCAGAATCATATCCACACGTCTTAAGGTTAATTTGGCGCAAGTTTCAACCCTTTTGGACAAGTATAAGTCAATCAAAAGTCCAAAGGTCTGAGACTAGTGCAGTCTGATTTTTAGGCTTGAAAAAGTTGAGACTTTGAGTGTATTGGACTGACTTTCCGAAAGAATTTTTTAAAACTGTTTCAAATCTTTTAAATATGACATATAAGGGGTTAGTGGTTAAAATTTCAGAGCATTTGGAGTTACGTACAAATAGGAATAAAGTTTTCAAAACAGTCTACCGTTTCTGGCAGATTCGTGCAATCTGACCTCCAACAATTTTTGAAGGGGTTAAAGGTTGAATTTAAATATGAAATTTTTAGGAGACACTCATAACATCTGAGGCTAAAGTCTCTCAAAATTTCAGAATTTTTGAAGGCCTACAACCTGGTTTTAAAAACGTTGTGAAACTGGTCCTGAAAACATAAACTGTTTTCAGAAGTTGGGTTCTTGAGTCAAAACAATTTTAAAAACCACACTTTCTGCACTAACTATTCAACCCCCCCCTCCTTCTAGTGGTGCCTTGCAGATCCTACACATAGGTTTCGTGGAGGGGAGAAAAGTTTGTCTTTAGTGAAATGTAGGATAGAGTGGAAGAAAATGTGATAAAAGTGTGTATTGGAATTATCGCATTGGGTATTTTTATTTGGTTTAATTTATATCTACCGACTTAGGTTGCTACCGACTAATTTATTTAAACCGTATCATATGTCTGAAACGTTCGTTATCTAGTCCCGTCAAGTCTTGCTATATCCGTTAACTTATCATTTGGTTATTTTACTGAGCGTTTCTAACCCCGATATTTAATGTCGATGTCTTTATTAATCCTAAAAAAATTTAAATTCCATCGAAATTTTATCGACATCGCATTCACGTTTCATTTTTCATTGTATTATTTCATTCCCACTGGTCCGGAATTTTGGGTCGTAACAGTGTTCTTCACCTATAAAAAGGGGCAAAGTGTGCAAGACAAAGCAAGCCTCATTTCATATTCAAGTAAGTTCAAGCAAGACCTCTCTTCTTCTCCTATTCTCTTCTCTTTCTCATAGCCTCAAGCCTATCACATTTACATTCTAAATTCTGTATAGTCTTTGATTTTACCACCCATATACATCTCGTTCTTGTACAAGGTTGATCAAGATCTGATCAAACCTTCATTTGTGCGGTGGTGTTATTTGTGTTGATTGTTTTTGTTCATTGTAAGAAGGGTGGATATTGAAGGAGTTAGTGTATAACTCCAGCCATCCTTGTCTTAAGGTGTTTTTGGTGTTTAATGAATACCAAGAAAGGTGTCCTAGAAGACTGCGGTAGGTCGATTTGATTGAACCAGTATAAAAATCTCGGTGTTATTTCTTTTCAGCACTTTTACTTTCATTTCCTGTCTTCTGTATTTTTTTCATAGCCACGGTAAAAATAGCGTTTTCAAAAAATCCTCAAACTTTGCATAAACATAGCCAAAGGGTTTAGGTTTCATTTGAGACAAGTTTCATTGAATTTGGATAAGTATAAGTCATCCAAACGTTTATAATTCTGAGACTAATACAATCTGATTTTCAGATATGCAAAGGTTGAGATCATCATCGTGGTTGATATACTTACCAAAGGAATTTTGAAAAACCGTTTCAACACTTTAAAGTATACATGTTAAGGGTCATTCCATAAAACTTTCAGAGCATTTAGAGTTGTCATTAAATATGAATTAACTTTTCATTTTAAGGAACAGTTTCTAGTAAATTGACAGAGTCCAGGTAGAAACGGTTTTTCAAGGCTTTACACTTTCAATTTTCATCTGAAATTTTTATGACACATTCATAACATATGAGAGTACAGTTTTACCAAATTTCACATTTGGAGGCCTACAACTTGATCATTCAGTTAATCGAAAACCAAGTCTGAAAACAGAATCTGTTTTCAGAAGTGAGTAATTGGTAACAAAAAGTTTTAAAAACTAATTTTTCTGCACTCACTATTCAACCCTCTTCTAGTGGTGCTATACAGGTCCTACAAGTTGTATCAGAGCGAGATACACTCACTACAAGAAGATATAACAATCTTTATGAGATGGCATCCACTAGTCACAAAACCGAGCAAGAAGTAATACCAAGCCAAAGGCCTCCCCTTTTCGACGGTGAGTCTTTTATTCAATGGAAACTTCACATGAAACTTTTTCTTATCGCTATTTATATAGACTTATGGTCCATCATAGAAGACGGTCCATTTGTCCTATATAAGATATCCACGGCTGATGGTGTTACTTTAGAAGTCATATAACCAAAGCAAGAATATACTAGTGATGACAAAAAGAAATTAACTATGAATGCTAAAGCCATGCAACTCCTCCTAAATGGTTTAAGTAAAAGTGAATCGAGTTATATATCAAATTGTTCTAGTGTCCAAGAAATGTGGAGATGTCTTGAAATGAAACATGAAGGTACTAGTCAAGTTAAAGAGTTTAAGATAAATATGCTTATGTCTGCTCTTGAATCCTTCAAATTATTACCGAATGAATCTATTGTCCATATAGATTTAAGATTGACTAACATCTACAATTCTCTTAAGTCTCTTGGCAATGTATTTTCTTCACAGGAAAAGGTGCAAAAGGTATTAAAAAGCCTCCCATCTGAATGGGATCCCAAAGTCACCGCAATTGAAGAAAGTAAGGAAACCAAGTCAATAAAAATGGAAGAATTGATCGGATAACTAAAGGTATATGAAAACAAACTCACTTTAAGGAACAGGGAATCAACTTCTAAACAAGGTAAGACTATAGCATTTAAATTAAACGAATACGTCGCTATCTCTTTTGATCGCGTACATGATAGTGACACTAATTCTAAAATTAATATTTAACCGAGTTGGCTAGAGAATTAAGAAAGATCATGAGAAAGACTTTTAAAAACAAACATAAGCCTACTTCATCTAAGAACCATAAAAATAAAATTATGATAAAGGTATTAAATGTTATTATTGTGGAAGACTTGGACATATTTCTTATGAGTGTCCGAACAAGGACAAAACAATAGACAAAAACCGTGACAAGGAATGGGCAAAAACTAAACCCGTCTCAAAGCCTAAGGAAAGGAGTAAAAGAAGATCCTTCAAAGCATCCACATGGACTGACTCATCTGATTCTGAGAATGAAGAAACCGAAGAAGAAACAGCTCAAGTATGCTTTGCATTTAAGGCATCTAACGAGGTACATTCTGACTCTGATTCTGATTCTGAACCCGCATATGATGATTTATTTAGTCAATATCTTAAGTTGCACAAATTCACTAAGACTCTTGCAAAAGAAAAAAAATGTTTAATTGAAGACAAGAAATTTTTAGAATCTTCTAACACAAATCATATATCTCAATTAAATGATTCAAAAGAGGAGTCGTCTTACATGATCAATTCATTAAAATCTGAAATTTCATCCTTAACATCCGAGAATAATGAGATAAAAGCCGAGATTTCAAATTTGAAATCAATAAATGCAAACTTAGAAAAGACGACAAAACAATTCGATACAGATACTTGCATGTTAGATGGTCTTATTTCTTCTCAAAAGCATGAAAATGATAAAACCGGATTAGAGTATGTTGAAGATAATAGGTTACAAAACAAGTCTACGAACTTTATTCTATCTTCATCTAAACAACCACATGCATTTAAGACGGTTGTACAGTCTAAGAAGACAACTAGAATGCCACCTGTTATATCTCATCCCAATCCTTCTTTTTTCATCACATACAAAGTATAATCATGTACCATATAGATATGGAAGAAAATCTTTGATGTATATGCGATATTCATACCATACCAATGCATCTAGATCACGCACCATGCATATTAACATAAATGCATATCAAAGACCATATTATGGTGGATTCAGTCATAGGGCACATAGGATTGATCATAACACATATTATATTGCTTCTTAATCTTTCTTCTCACCCTTTGTAAGACCAAGAAAGGTCATCTAAGTTTGGGTACCAAAAGTTACTCTTACAAAGTGTGGAATCAATAACCCTTAAAGGATGCAGTAGAAATACATAATGAGCATAACATACTAGAAATCCATGATTCTTTGTATAAATTGCTCTTTCTTTCCATGGCTACTAACTCTTTTGATATGATTTACCAAATAAAGAGGAGAGAAAAGCATGATTTAAGAGGGAGCACACTAACAAAAAATTTATCCATGATTGTAGGAGGAGCGATCATGACACATTTAAATCATGAATAGAGGTTATTTTGCAATCATCAACAGGGGGAGATTGTTGAGAAACCGGGGTTTGAGTGATTTGAAAATGCATGATTTAAATGTTACGTGTTTTTTGAAATGCATGATTTAAGTATTACATGACATGTGTATGTGATAAATATGTTTCACATGTTTATATATATTGTTGTCGTACTAACATGCTAGGAAGCGTTAAGGCTTACATCAAATGACAAACATTTGTTGTCTTTATACTATTTTCAGGTGCCATGTTAAATGAACTAAACTAGTTCATTTAATAAAGTGCTTAAGGAGATGAACTAACTACTTCATTAAATGAAGAGCTTAAAGGGATATATTTGGAGATAGCTACTTGGCAACAAATTTTGGAATGAAAATTCCTCTCCTCATTCTTACACACACGGCACATATGTATGTGATGTATATAAATTCTTTTTATGACAACGAACTATACATTTCTATCCTGACGTTTCACTGACACGTCATACACACCATAAACGTACGTCGACATCATACTACCATATACACATCATATTTGTGAGTATATACATGTTCCATATCATGCATTACATGTCATCAAGTTACCAAAATTATGCCGATATGTCACGAGTTCATACACCAAAAATTGCTTAATCGGGTGACTACCTATCCATCACTAACATGTCACATACTTACTATATAACAATGGCAAGCCTATATACACTCCAAACACTCTAAAATTTCGTGCACCACATGTCTATATCATCCCCAAAGTCATAACATGTTTATACAGATCAATTACCTACAATTTGTCTTGATTTGTTGGAAATTCAAATTCAAAGTTTTTCATCACATGGGCTGTTTTTGTTTTCAGCTTGTGGAGCTGAAAATACACTTTATATTATATTATGTGTGAAATAACATATTTTACATGTCTAAGATGTTTGAAACTAATTGGAGAAAAATCTTGTAATCGACAAAAGTCAAAAATTTGGTTTTCTACACTTATCTTACATAGGACATTTTTGATTGTGTGTAATATGTATCTACAAACATTTTATACATCTAAGACACATTGGAGTATTCTAGAAAAACAATTAACCGTTGATTGAGATTTACCATATATGTGAATATATTGCACCATTATTTGACAAATTTCATAAAAGAATTTCAGCACATCGGAGCTGAACATATACACGCCATTTTCGGCTTACATGGAGCTTAGGTGAAACTTGTTTGACACTTTGATTGGTGGAGGATGAGCCACAAGTGATTGGTGACATTAAAGAAAGCCAAGACACATAAGGAAAGAATTCAAAATCAAACAAAGTGCTGAAGTTAGTGTATAACTTCAGTCACCTTTCTCTTAAGGTGTTTTTGGTGTTTATTGAATACCGAGGAAGGTGCAGTAGGTTGATTTGACCGAACCAGTATAAAAATCTTGGTGTTATTGCATTTCAGCACTTTTACTTTCAGTTCCTGTTTTATGCATCGCTTTCATAACCACGGTAAAAAGAGCAAACATTTGTCAAAAATCCTCAAACTTTGTAGAAACATAACTAAAGGTCTTAGGTTTCATTTGAGACAAGTTTCACTGAATTTGGATGAGTATAATTCATCCAAACGTTCATAGATCTGATACTAGTGTAATCTGATTTTCAGATATGTAAAGGTTGAGTACATCAACGTGATTGATATACTTACCAAATGAATTTTCAAAAACAGTTTCAACCCTTTAAAGTATATATCTTGAGGGTCATTTTCAGAGCTTCTGGAGTTGTCATTCAATAGGAATTAGCTTTTCATTTCAAGGAACAGTTTCTGGCAGATTGACAGAGTCTAGGTAGAAACGGTTTTTCAAGGCCTTACACTCTGAATTTCGATCTGAAATTTTTACAAAACATATATAATATCCGATAGTATATTTTTGCCAAATTTCACACTTTTTGGAGGTCTACAATTTGATCAATCAGTTAATCAAAAACCGGGTGTGAAAACGAAATCTGTTTTCAGAAGTGAGTAATTGGTAACAAAAAGTTTTAAAAATCAATTTTTACGCACTCACTAATCAACCCCTCCCCCTTCTAGTGGTGCTATACAGGTCTTACTATTCCAAACTTCTATTGAGCTATCATATCACATAACACTATGTGCAATAGAAGTATTACACTATTCATAATCCATAAATGCACTATAGAATTTACCTGCCTCCATGCTGAATACTGCGGATAATTTAACGCAGATTGTTGAATATATCCATCTATAAAACCAATCTTATTCTTAAAAATCAGTGCCACTTGAAACATCCTCTTCCATGAATGAAAACTGTGAGGATTCAAAGGAGGTTGTGCAAGAATTATAACTGTACTATCATTCAGGTGGAGGTAAAATGGATTGCTGATAGGATTCTCTGGTGTCTGTGAACCACCAGTTGTTTGAGTATTTGATGTAGAAGCCATGCTGATATCGAAGTGTAACGGATCACCATCAAGCAAAATAAATTAAGTTCTATTCTCAGTAGCAGACGTGGCTCTGATACCATGCGAAAATAACTATTCTAATCACAAATTCAAGAATCAAGGATGAAATTGAAACAAAAACAAGAGATTTTGATAGAGAGAATGAGAAGAAAATCGTTGGATATCATATCGGGTCATTCTGCATACCCGAAGTCCATACATGCATTCGAATTGAGAGGGAAGAAATAAATATAAAATGATTATTCTACCCTTACTGACTGTCAGCCTATAAGCGAAATACAAAGGACAAAAATGACATTTCACATGTTTAAATCTTTCTACCGCCGTCATTTTTTCTTCTCCGGGCAATCTTTCCTTCTCCGACGTGCTCTCACCCCGCAAACTTCAGAATGCCGAAGTGACACATATCAAAAGCCTCCACACGGATTGCCAACTCATCATCTCATCATCCTGGCCATCGATCCACTATTTGATCTAACGTCAAACACTCAATCGATGCTACTCTTCGCTGGATTGTACTTTTTCTGGTTTTCCTTTCTTAACATCCACTGCAAGCGTTACTGAACAGATATATACTATATGTTTATGTCGGTGACTGCATATGAACGAAGGATAAATTGTAGTTGTTGACAATATAAAGGTTAACAAGAAAATCGGTTCCTTTTTTCATTTCTAATTTTTTTTGGTTTCATGCAAATATTTATTCACTCTTGTGATGATGCCGTCTGTGTTACTCTCCCTTGCCGATACATCTGTATTATAAAACGGAATTTTTTTTTGTATCGCAAAGATTGTTGGTCAGCCTTTTAGGTCGACGACCGAACTGTCCACCTCACTCGTCCTACCTTGGCACGTATATACCTCGTTATTGATGTATCTCAACCGCTTGTTGAATCCGCATAGATGTGAGAGTATATGACTTGGTCAAAATATTGTAGCTATTGCTTTCAAGTTGGTCATGAAAAAAAAAATATAGGTGTTTGAGCCCCGTCATCGGTTCATTATACCAAAGCGAGTTTGGACTCAGACACTTTATGGACACCAAATCTTAGACGTCTTGCTTAAAAATCTGTTGAGTGATCTGATTTACATATTATACGAAGCTCTTTAAGACTAAGATGGTGGAAAACTCGGAATAAAGATACGACCTTTTTTCATCTAGGTAACGACCACTACCAGAAAATAAGGATGTATGGACACATTTATGCATGCGTTCATGGAAAAATGGGCATTTACATGTTTGTGTAGGCGCCAGCAACTTTCCATCACATGAACTGGGAAGTAATATAATTGTTGTGCTGGAAATGTAATATCAGGCATTGTGATGGTCAGATAGATTAACTTTCTAACCAAGCTCCTATATTCAGAGGTTCCATGGAGCATTGTTGAATCCTTATAAGACAGTTTAATGTTACTCTCCATTGGACTTTTACATGAACAAAAATCAATTTGTTTTAGCAACTCCATAATATACTTTCTTTGATTGACAAGTAGCCCCTCCTGTGACCTAATTATTTCAATTCTTAAAAATTATCTAAGATCACCTAAGTCTTTAGTGTAAAATGTAAAATGTAAAGCAATCTTAAGATCTTGAATGGCCTGAAGATTAGCGCTGGTATTTAAGATATCATCCATATAAACCAACAAAATTAGCAGTGAATCTTCAACTTGTTTCATGAACGGTGTGTAATCATTCCTGGATTAAGTAAAACTTTGAGAGATCAAGAACTTTATAAGTTTAACATTCTATTTTATACTAGCTTGTTTTAGACCATATGGTGACTTCTATAGCTTGCAAACCAGATTAGGTTTGAAAAGTTTCAAAACCTAGGGGTGGCACCATTTAAATGTCTTCATGTAGATCGTCATGAAGGAAAGCATTATTCACATCCAACTATTGAATCAGCCATCATGCCTTGCAACCATTGCTAAGATTATCCTGACTGTGGTCATCTTTGCAACTAGAGAGAAAACATTTTGATAATCAACCCTATATTGTTGAGTGTATCCTTTTTCCAGTAAACTAGATTTATATCTTTTCACGATCCCATCAGGTTTGAATTTGACCTTATAAATCCATTTACAACCAATGGGTTGCTTGTCAGTAAGCAATGTTTCAAGTTTCCCATTATGATTAGCTTCTAAGGCTGCTATTTGAGTTTGCATTACTTGCTGCCAAACTGAGGAACGTACTGCCTCTATATAACAAAAGGGTTCTGTATACATGCCAATACTTAAAGTATATGATTTGTATTTTGGAGCTAAAGAATGGAATGTAAAAGATTTGTCAATTGAGTGAGGACTAGAAATATGCTTGTATGCGTGAGGTGGAGAGGATTTAAAGGCTTGATTTTAGTAATATTACCGTAGGTATGATTGTGGTTTTCTGGTTTCTCGAGATTTGGAATTCTCAATGTGTGTAATGGAGGATGGATGGATATAGGAGAGGTTGAGGTCAATATGTGATCATGTATAGATGTTTCAGATGAAGATGTTACATCATTGACACTAGGATCAGGTGCTTGGCTGTCGGGAGAAATGATAGAGTTTATGTTATTGGCAGAAGATTATTCAAGGAGGTTAGGCATAGAATCTATGAAAAAATCAAAGCATCAAGGGGATGCAACCCATACAATAGCCTAGAGAAACCAAAGCATTGAGGGGATGCAACCCATACAATAGCTTTACTCGTAGGCCATTAGGCTTGCCTATGCGTTCTAATAAAAAATATAAAGCAATCTTAAACAATAGGTAACATAGCACCTATGTCTAAGAGATGTGGTATAACTTATACATAACTCTATATACATGCATGCATATTCTATGTGCTACATCTCTAAATACAAATAATGCTCCTTCAGAGATGCCTCTGTTCTTAGCTTGCCAGATGTAGTAAACCATTGCAGCCAAGGCAATTTTTGTCGCTTTGGCTTTCAGAGCTTTTTCTTTGAGCATGCACAATCCCCAAGCCAATAATCTATTGAGAAAGCAAAGTCCATGTGGCAGAGCTAGCTATACCAAAATGGATGTTAGTGGCATAATCTAACTAACATAAAATGCTCAAATTGTTGATAACTGGGAGATTCATTATACCAATAATTTATATGGTGTTTTATTCATAAGAATGGGAGAAGACTGTTAGGTCCGAAATACACTATAGAGGGGGGGTGAATAGAGTGTTTGGCTCTTTTGTGGAATTTTCTCGTTTGTCTCAACTCAAAAAGGATATTCAAAATCAGAGCAAGAATTGGAGATGAGAGATAATGAATGAATACACCGGATATAGAGTGGTTCGAATCGTAAATGATTCTACTCCACTACCACTTTGTTTCCAAAGTGGATTTTCAACAACTACTCTTCTTATTATGAACAATAAGAACAACCACAGCAACACTTACACTAACACTTTAGTGTAAGCAACAACAACAGCAACTTCTTGCACAAAACACACTTGTGCAACTACAGCAACTACAACTCTTAGCAAGAACAACTTCTTGCTTCCTCATTACTTCAACAAAAGTTCCCTCAAGAACTTCTCACAGTGGGTTGAAGAAATATAGTAAGGTTCACACTTTCTCACAAGTCTAAGCACAAGCAAGAGATCAAATATTTATGGTTCCTCTTGTGCTTGACTCTCTTTCTCTCAATATACAATAATGAAGATCAAAGAAAAGTTAGACAAGCTTTTAAACAAATTTACAAGTATGAGAGAAATATACAACAATGGAAAATGAAGCTAGATGATGTTGAAAGTGTGTCTTTGCTTCATCCAAGCCTTCTCTATTTATAGATGAAGTTCACCACGTTTTTGAAGCTCTCCACCAAGTCTTCATCTTCAAAAATGTCAAGATAATGCGCAAATAGTCTCTAGCCACCCTATGGAGTGATTTGATCTTGGATAGCCACCCTAGAGAATCTTAGACATGTATACAATAGTCAAGGAAGCATGTAATCAGTTGAGTTAAAATCCACAAGAAGTTTGAAATAGATTGGAAAGAGAAAACCTTAAAAATCTGCCTTGGATTTTGTTCTAACGTTCAGAGAATTTGAATTCTGGAGGACATCGATCGATCGAAGTCCCTGGAAGGGAGAGATCGATGTCCTCAGAAGATTGCAGAATTTTAAACTGCCTGACATCGATCGATGTCAGGGTCTGAAGTGACATCGATCGATCGATGTCACCTGGTTTAGAGATCGATGTATTCTGTTCAATATCGATCGATCGATGTCAGGGGCTGAAGTGACATCGATCGATCGATGTCCTTGTGGTTGAGGGTTCGATGCTCTCAGATTGACATCGATCGATCGATGTCAGGGGCTGAAGTGACATCGATCCATCGATGTCCCCAGCTTGAGAGATCTATGTCAACCAGTGAGTTCCAATCTCAACCATCTTTGGACATAATGTGTTTTCCCCATCTTGCATCAAATATCAATCACAAATTTAACTCATTCAAAACATCTTTTCATCATCAAAACGTTTTTACAACTTAACAATCTCCCCCTTTTTGATGATTTCAAAACCACAATTCAAAAGATGTTTTTACATGATAATTTTTCAACTAAACTTGATATTTTTACAACTCCCCCTTAGTTCATGCTCCCTTATCATATGAACATCAATCTACCCAACATGCTCCCCCTCAAACTATGCATCAAGTATTGTATTTTCATCATTTCAATATGTAAAGCATATCAAGAGACTTCATGTCATGCTATACCAAATTCAACTTCTCAAACAAAATTATGTGATGAAAAACAACCAATCTAAGTTTAGCCATTTGAATACCCATGCTTATCCAAATCATGCTAACATGTCCAACCAAATATGCCAAAACATACCATACACATGCTAATGCCCAATCATGCTTGCCAACAAAACATCATGCCAACAACAATATCAAACCATCAACTAGAACCAACTTATCAACTTAGATATGCATAAAGCAATATCAAACAAAGCCAAAACAAGTCGTGCCAAAACCATATCAAGTTATCAACTAGCATGCCAAAACTATATCAAGCCATCAAATATAACATATCAAGCCATCTAGCATGCCAAAACTATAAGCCATCAAATATATCATATCAAGCCATCTAGCATTAAATATGTCATATCAAGCCATCTAGCATACTTCTCCCCCTTTTTTGAAAGCATCAAAAAAATATCAAATGAAGGATAAAAATAAGTAGGAAATATCAAGTTTTGAGATACATAGATAAACTCAAACTTGCAAAAACTATGCATAAGTACGAGGGAATGGGGAATCATAAAGGACTACTCCTCATCGGAGGAAAATGCTAAGCCAGGAAGGCACGCCTTAAGCTTTTTCTTGAGGCTCTTATATTTCTTCTCGATGGTTGAAACCCGTTTCTTGAGACTTGCATTCTCTTTCTCAAGCTCATCAATGCGTACAGCTTCCGTAGTCAATTCTTCACCCCATTGACCAAGAGTGCGTTGGATGTCATTAATCTCGGCTTCAACATCGAAATCATCCCCGGAGTCACTGTCCTCCTCCATTGGAGCTTTGCCTTTGTCTACTCGGGAGGTAGGACTTGGAGGGTTAGGTTGGGGTTCAACGGTTGGCTCAGTGGGATGTGGTGGAAGTATCGGCTCATTCTCAGCTTCATCTTCCTCAGGGTCTTGAGCACCACCCCGTCGTTGCGCTTCCTTTCTTGACTTAAGGATTTGCTGGATGTTAGCCTTTGAGTAATAATCCTTATTTGTAATGGCCTCTTCGTATTCGTCATCCAGTACTAAATTAGCGTTTCTCAATAATCTATATATCAGATTACTGTAGGGAAGTGCCTTTGATTTCTTGGTAACTGCCTCCAACACATTTTCAAAGAATACTTCCCCAAAGTTTACTTTCTCTCTCATGGCTATGCGGTAGGTAATATAGAAGTCTAGGTTGCTAGGAAGTTTTGCCGATTTTCCATTACACAGAAAGTAACTATGGCAAGAAAAACTCGGTAAATCAAAGGCATGTCATTTGTGTTTTTCGTAGGGTGAAAGCCAAGAAAGGTTTTAACTTCATTCTCGGTCACTTGGTTTTTGCAAAAATCCCACTTCCAAGGATCGAAATCTTTGACTCCCTCATCAGGTGCACCAAGAATATCATTAATTTGTTTGGTGTGAAATGAGACTACTTGACCATCAATAACCGAATTTAGAGAAAACAGATTCCATTTAGATAGTCATCCAAAGGTTTGCGTAAACATCCGTGTATAACGAGTAGACATTGAACCCATCTCAGAGGAATCCCATAAAAACATCCATTTTTGAGCATAGAACAAATCAATGATTGGTTTCAATTCCTGCACTGCTCAAAATGTCCTCAATTTTGAGTAGTTTCAATAGAATAGTAGACCTATTGCTAATTTCCCATTCTGCAAATAATAATTGAGCTCTTTGAGATATATGAATGTATATACCTGATCCTAGGGGTGCAGCCAGTGCATTCTCATATTCTCCAGTTTTAAGCCAAGGGAAATTTCGATACCAAGGCTTTCTCTGACTTCACGGATTAGATTGTCTTGGGATGGCTCCGGTTGCTTCCGTAGTCCTGCTGTCCTAGAACCCGTTGGAGTGTGTTGTTGTGAAGTTCTTTGTCTTTTTGGATGATTCTTGGTTCTTGGTGCCATTTGAGAGAATTAGGTTACGAAATTCCTGAGTCTAGTGATGGAATATGAGGAATATAGGTGGATGTAGATAGTGTTCAAGAGAAAAATGAGGCTATGAGCAAGGAGTTTGCAGTTTGGGGGATCGAAGTAGGTGTTTTTCGCACTGAGAAAAAATTAGGGTTTGATGTGTGGAAAGAAGAAATGAGCGTCTTCGCAGTTTTATAGACCCTGTCCGCTGACATCGATCGATCGATGTCCTGGGACTTCGATCGATCGATGTCCTGAAAATCGATCGATCGAGTCTAAGAGACATCAGTCTCTGAGATTTCCACATAGATCGATCTATGTATGCAGACTTTTTACATTTGATATTTTTAACCCTTTAACCATTGTTTATCATTCCTAATCTTGTTCTAATTGATTCGAATGTTTCAATTGGAAGGGATTTGGTGAATTATCAGCTAGTTGATCATTTGGTTGGAACAAATTCAATGCATACCCAATCCCTTTTGGATGCAATCTCTTATAAAATGATGCCTTACTTCAATGTGTTTTGTCCTACTATGATGAACTGGATTTTGTGCTATACTTATGGCTGATGTGTTGTCACATAAGATGGGAACTTTATCAAACTTAAACATTATAATCGTTCAGGGTGTTGATCATCCAAAGTAATTGTGCACAACACGAAGCGGTCGATACATATTCGGATTCCGCCGTGGAAAGTGACACACTATGTTTGTTTCTTGGAGAACCCAAGAAACTAAGCAATCTCCAAGGAATTGACATGTCCCGGAGGTGCTTTTCCTATCAATAAGATTTCCGGCATAGTCGGAGTCACTATATCCTCTTAGATCAAAACAACCATTTTTGGGATAAAACAATCCAAAGTTCAAAGTTCCTTTTAAATACCTAAAAATTTGTTTAATAGCAACTAAATGCGATTCCTTAGGCATACTTTGAAATCTAGCACATAAGCACACTGCATGCAAAATATCTGGCCTACTAGCGGTCAAATAAAGTAAACTACCAATCATACCCCTATAATTTGTTACCTCAACTGGCTTTCCTTTTCCGTCTTTGTCAAGCTTTGTACTTGTGCTCATCGGAGTGCTCACACTTCTTCCATCCTCGAATTTGTACTTCTTGAGAAAATCCTTTGTGTACTTTGTTTGAGATATGTACACTCCATCTTGAGTTTGCTTGATTTGTAGACCAAGAAAGTAGTTGAGTTCACCCATCATGCTCATTTCAAATTCTCCTTCCATCAATTTTGCAAAATGCTGACAAGAGAATCATTAGTTGCACCAAATATAATATCATCCACATAAATTTGAACAAGCAATTGATGGTTTCCTTGTTCTTTAATAAAAAGAGTAGTGTCGACTTTTCCTCTTGAAAACTCATTCTCAAGAAGGAAGTTACTTAATCTATCATACCAAGCCCTAGGAGCTTGTTTAAGTCCATAAAGGGCCTTTTTGAGTCTAAAAACATGATTTGGATAATCATGCTTTCAAACCCCGGAGGTTGAGCTACATAGACCTCTTCTTGAATTATTCCATTCAAGGAACGCGGATTTCACATCCATTTGATATAATTTAAAAACCCTTATAGCATGCATATGCTAATAACATTCTAATAGCTTCTAACCTAGCCACGGGGGCAAAGGTCTCATCATAGTCTATGCCTTCCTCTTGCCTATAGCCTTGGGCTACTAACCTAGCTTTGTTTCTAGTGATGTTTCCTTTATCATCCATTTTGTTTCTAAATACCCATTTAGTGCCAATTACGGGATGATCACTAGGTTTAGCACCTAATTCTCAAACATCACTTCTTTCAAATTGATTTAATTCTTCTTGCATAGCTAATATCCAATCTTCATCATTTATTGCCTCCTTTATATTTTTAGGCTCAACTTGTGAAATGAAAGCATTTTCATTGAATTTTCTCCTAGTCATTATGCCTTGGCTAGTTTCACCTAATATCAACTCTTTAGGGTGATCTTTCCTATACTTATATGAATCCGGTAAATTTGAGGTATCTCCTCCTACTTCTTCATTTTCAACCTTAGGTTCAAGTGGATCAATCCTAAGGTCAATGACAATATTACCTTTTGGATTCTCAAATTTCTCTATATGGCTTACTTCAATTATTTCATCATCATCATCATCATTAATGTTTGATTTGTCCTCATTGAGTTCCCTAAATTTGACATGAATTGATTCTTCAACTTTCATCCTTCTTTTATTATACACTCTAAATGCCTTGCTATTTTGAGCATAGCCCATAAAGATTCCTTCATCCGCTTTGAAGTCGAGTTTATCCAAGTTATCTTTGGTGTTAAGTATAAAGCACTTACAACCAAAAACCTTGAAATAACCAATATTTGGTACTCTACATTTCCAAAGC
>AP025060.1:27517739-27627483 GCA_036186865.1 Eustoma russellianum | reverse complement strand
TCCATAAGCCATTTGGTTCCTTCTTCTTTGGCTACTCCATTTATCTTGAGAGCCTACAAAACCAAAAGATGTATGCATTGGTACCCTTTGATGGTTGGGTCCTTTAGGGTTAGTTTTTCGACCCTTAGGCTTCCAAACATATGTGCTTTCAAATCGAGCTTTACATGCTTTCTTTACATGTCCTAGTTTGTTGCAATAAAAACAAGTGGGTACATGCTTTGGTTTAGAAGATGATGAATTTTGTTGTGTTTTTCTATTTTTTGCCTTTTTCTTTAAGGACTTAGGTTTAATAGAAGAAGATGATGAGTTAAATCCTAAACCGGATTTATCATTTCCAATTCTTTGATTTCCAAGTAGTATGTCTAAGTTGTTTTTACCATTTGTTAGTCTTTGTAAGTCTAACTTTAGTTTCTCACATTCTTTTCTAATTTCTTCATTTTCAAGAGCTACGGTTTTATGCATGGTAAGTATGATATCATGCTCTTGAAACATCAAAATATTTTTGTCATGCAAGCTCTTATTTTCTAAAATGCATTTCTTGAATTCTTTCTTTAAATGCTTATATTTCAAATTTAATTTCTCAAAGTCATCTTGCAAATCTCCTATTTCATCATGCAAATTTGAAGGGTTAGAATTTACTTCAAGGTCATCTTCAATCGCCATAACACAAGTATGTTGAAACATTGGATTGTCAACCATTGCCACAAGTCCAACACCTTGATCTTCACTCTCTTCTCCTTCCGATTCCGAAAGGAGATCATCTCACGTGGTTACCTCCGCATTGAGGGCTTTCTTCTTTTGAGGAAAGACCTTCTTCTCTTGCTTTTGTGGTTCTTTTACGTGGCAATCGGCAATGAAGTGACCGGGTCGACCACATCTATAGCAATTTTCACTTGCTTCCTTTTCTTTAGATGGTTTCTCAAAAAACATTCTTACCTAAGCTTTGTTTCTAGTTGCCATTCTTCTAAATTTTCTTACTAGAAGGGCAACTTCCTCATCCGATTCATCGGACTCTACTACCAATCCTTTGTGTGATGTTTGTGTAGGCTTGATGGGATTCATCCTATTTTGTTCATCAATAAGAATTTCATGAGTAAGAAGATTACCGGATAGCTCATCAAGGGTAAGAGTCTTGAGATTCTTTGATTCGGTGATGGCGGTGACTTTGGGTGTCCATTCTCTTGGCAAAGTGTTGAGGAGTTTTGATTCATTTGAGATTTTCTTGTCAACCATAGAGAGTTGATTCACTATTCGTGTGAATCGATCGATTGTCTCCTCAATCTTCTCACCGCTTTTCATTCCGAACATCTCATACTCCTTCATGAGCATAAGTCGTTTGGCCATTCTTACTTGCTCAGTTCCTTCATGTATCATTTCAAGCCTTTTCTATGCCTCATGAGCTGTTTCAAGACCTTGAAGTCTTATAAGCTCGGTGGTGGTGAGAGCACTTGAGAGAATATCAAATGCTTTGCCATTAATGGCAAATCTTATCTTTTCTTCATCGATGTAGTCATCCTCATCTTTGAATATTGATTTTCCTTTTGAGTTGGTAATCATAGGAACTTCGATTCCTTTTACAACGGCTCTCCATATATCGAATCCACAGCCTTTCAAGTGATTGATCATTCAAAATTTCCACAAGGAATAATTTTGGGCATTAAACATAGGTGCTTTAGTGTTTGATCTGGAAAATAGTGTAGTAGGCTTAGGAGATGAAGAGGTTGAGGTTGAGGTTGAGGTTGCCATGATCTTTAACCTTGCTACTTGCAAAGATAGGCCAAGCAATCAAGGTTAAGCTCTGATACCAATTGTTATGTCCGAAATACACTCTAGAGGGGGGGTGAATAGAGTGTTTGGCTCTTTTGCGGAATTTTCTCGTTTGTCTCAACTCAAAAAGGATATTCAAAATCAGAGCAAGAATTGGAGATGAGAGATAATGAATGAGTACACCGGATATAGAGTGGTTCGAATCGTAAATGATTCTACTCCACTACCACTTTGTTTCCAAAGTGGATTTTCAACAACTACTCTTCTTATTATGAACAATAAGAACAACCACAGAAACACTTACACTAACACTTTAGTGTAAGCAACAACAACAGCAACTTCTTGCACAAAACACACTTGTGCAACTACAGCAACTACAACTCTTAGCAAGAACAACTTCTTGCTTCCTCACTACTTCAACAAAAGTTCCCTCAAGAACTTCTCACAGTGGGTTGAAGAAATATAGTAAGGTTCACACTTTCTCACAAGTCTAAGCACAAGCAAGAGATCAAATATTTATGGTTCCTCTTGTGCTTGACTCTCTTTCTCTCAATATACAATAATGAAGATCAAAGAAAAGTTAGACAAGTTTTAAAGAAATTTACAAGTATGAGAGAAATATACAACAATGGAAAATGAAGCTAGATGATGTTGAAAGTGTGTCTTTGCTTCATCCAAGCCTTCTCTATTTATAGATGAAGTTCACCACGTTTTTGAAGCTCTCCACCAAGTCTTCTTCTTCAAAAATGTCAAGATAATGCCCAAATAGTCTCTAGCCACCCTATGGAGTGATTTGATCTTGGATAGCCACCCTAGAGAATCTTACACATGTATACAATAGTCAAGGAAGCATGTAATCAGTTGAGTTAAAGTCCACAAGAAGTTTGAAATAGATTGGAAAGAGAAAACCTTAAAAATCTGCCTTGGATTTTGTTCTAACATTCAGAAAATTTGAATTCTGGAGGACATCGATCGATCGAAGTCCCTGGAAGGGAGAGATCGATGTCCTCAGAAGATTGCAGAATTTTAAACTGCCTGACATCGATCGATCAATGTCAGGGTCTGAAGTGACATCAATCGATCGATGTCACCTGGTTTAGAGATCGATGTATTCTGTTCAACATCGATCGATCGATGTCAGGGGCTGAAGTGACATCGATCGATCGATGTCCTTGTGGTTGAGGGTTCGATGCTCTCAGATTAACATCGATCGATCGATGTCAGGGGCTGAAGTGACATCGATCGATCGATGTCCCCAGCTTGAGAGGTCTATGTCAACCAGTGAGTTCCAATCTCAACCATCTTTGGACATAATGTGTTTTGCCCATCTTGCATCAAATATCAATCACAAATTTAACTCATTCAAAACATCTTTTCATCATCAAAACGTTTTTACAACTTAACAAAGACGTCATTTTGATCAAATAGACAGTATGTTCTGCACAAAACCTGAAAATATGTGGGTAAATTTGCATGAAATTTCAGAACTCTTGCAATAGGCAGAATGTGTTGTTGTTTTCTTTCAACTACACATTCTATTATGTGGTGTAGACACAAGAAGTTTGATGAATAATACCTTTTGAAGCATAGAAAGGATCTATTTTGAACTCTTGGTCATTATCTGATTGTATGACTTTTACATTGGTATTATATTGGACGTTAAATAGGAACAGAAACTTTGAGGACTGTGTCTAGTTTCTGATTTCATTTTCATCAAGTACACCCAAAAAATTTAACGATATCATCAACTATAGTGAGAAAATATGTCAGTCCATATATTTTTGGGTATTTAAATGGACTCCAAAAATCTACATGGATGAGAGAGAAGGGGGTCAAAGATACGGATGTAGAAATTGCAAAAAGATTTCTCTTTTGTGTATCTAGAGGACAAATTTAACAAGGAAAGGAAGACGGTGGCATTGTCACTTGTGGATCCAGCTTATGAATCTCCTTCATTTTGGAATCAACCATGTGACCTAGCCGGAGTGTCAAAGAAAAGATTGAAAGTGAAGAGTGGTAGAAAAGATGATGATACAAGAGGCTTGAATGAACCATGGAGATAATACAAGTCTTGGATCATTTTAGTTGAATCAATCATCTTTTTGGTTTATTGTTTCTGAATCACCAGGAATAGCAAATGTGGTATTGATATCAGACAAAATATGCAAAAGCAAGATCTGTTACTTTATTGCCTCATACTCTTCATTTAAATCTTTTGGGAACTTGATGACATAGTCATTTTCAACAAACTTAATGACTTGAGCATAGGCATTACAAGTGCATATATTACAAGAATATGTAGGACTTCACCTAAATATCATCAATTCTTCTCAAATTACTTTTAGTTTAGTATAGTATTGTGTAATTGACATGTTTTGTTGCTTTACTTCAAAGAACTACTCTTGCAAATCCAAGAATTTGAAGACATCAGTATTTTCATATCTAAGTCTCAAATCATTCCAGATGTTAACTGCATTATCAATTCACATAATACTTTGTCCAATTGCTGGAATTACAGATTTAGAGTCCATTATGCAACCATATTATTAACTTACGATTATTTTCAGCTGGCTTTAGTATTGCATCATACAGAAAAATGTGCTTTGTTCTTGGCTCCAATGCGCTGCGAAAGGTTCTATTCTAACCATGATAATTCTGAGTCTCAACCAAAGGGTGAACAACTATGAGCGAAGAATTATCGTTAACATGTACATAGAGAAGATTCTCAGTTGGATCTGTTAGGAAAGTGTAATATTCTGTGAGTAAATACTTACCATAGTAGGGTGCAACGAATATTCTGTAAACCATTGAGTGATTGTAGGGATTGATTTGGTTTAATTACCTTACCTTGTATATGTCTAGTTTAGGGTTAAACAGAGGTTGTACTGCACCATTTTTCGTATGAATAAGAAACACATTCATCTATATTCTTGTTTATGCTCTATATCTCTTAACATGGTATCAGAGCAGGAGTAAGCCTACTCAATAATACCGATCAGAGAAAGAGTGTGTTTTATGGTGGAGGCTCAGAAATCACATTCATCATTGCCCCATAACCAACCCGACTTACCTACCAATCTCAGCCTTTCTTGGCCTGAAATATTTGTTCTTTACCCATCTCAGCCTTTTTTTGGCCAGTAAAGTATTGTTCTTACCTGCAAATAAAGAAATCATGTCAAATCCAAAAACTAGTGAGCCAAAAATGCCCAATATCTCTAATTTAGCAATTCAAGTGGCCAATCTTTTGCAACACAGTACAACAAAACCATCGGCACCCACAATACAAAACTCATCCATTCCATTATCCACAGAAAATCTTACCATTGCTGTAAAATTGAATGGTCACAATTATGCTATCTGGGAACCACTTGTGCTATGGGCCATCATTGGGAGGGGTTGGAGACATCACCTCACTAGTGTTCCTCCTCCACCCTTGCCAACGGATCTAGAGTTCCCTGGGTGGGAACAGGCAGACAATGCAGTTTTTACCTGGATAATTCAGACTATCAAGCCCTCTCTGGTGATGAATGTGACACGCTATCCCACTGCAAAAGCCTTGTGGGATGGCTTAGCTTTGACATACGGTTCCGGGACTGACTCCCTCAGAACAATCGATCTTCATAGGAGAGCCAGCCTGGTAAGACAAGGAGGCGGCAATATCGAATCCTGCTAGAATAAATTACAGGATTTATGGACGGCTATTGATGCACAAGAGCCAAATCCAATGACTTGTGCTACAGACATCAACACGCACAACAGGAAGATGGAAGCTCTCAGATTGTACCAGTTCTTGGCTGCTATAGACAAAAAATACACAGCAAAGAAGAATGATTTATTAAAAAGAGATCCTTTGCCTAGCCTAGAGACTGCATATCGTGAAATACGCAGAGCAGATGCTAGATCTGTGGTACTGCAAGGAGAAATCCCCTCAGAAGAATCTCCATCACTGGAAATAGGGCAAGGCCTGGCAACGCAGGCTCTGGCTACCAAAGGCCGAGAAACAGGACTGGGACGGGGTAGAGGCAGAGGTGGACCACCCAGATATAACTCCTCCAGAAGCACAGAAGAGAAAGAAGGGCTGGTCTGCAGCCATTGGGGCCAGAAATGACACACAAAAGAAAACTGCTTCAAAATAATAGGGTATCCTGACTAGTATGAAGGGAAGAGAACTCAGAACACAGGAGGCCGAGGAAAGGGGACAGAAGCCGGAGGAGTAGCCGCTATGGCTAGAGCAGAAGGCCCAGCCGAAGCAGATGAAGTAGGGCTTCCAGTCGCAGAAAAGGAACAAGGAGCAGAACCTTCTGGAGGTAACGGGATTGAGGGTAAATCCCTCAATCCTTATAACTTTCCAATTGACCATTATATCCCTGCTAATATTGCCTCTCAGTCCTTGCAGATTCCACATATTATGGGAGTACCCCCTTCTAATTCTGAAACGACCTTTTTAACCCCACCAGTTCCACACCTCACCAATTCCAGTCCAACAGTTCATGCGAATTCCAAAACCAGCCCATTACTTTGCCCAAACTATAAAACCGCGCTTAGTCTGTCTGTAACACCTGAAAAGCCCCCACAAAATTACCAAAACCGTCCTTGTTGCCAATACAAAAATCCATCTCATCCTTGGATTCTCGATAGTGGTGCCACAGATATGATGACCAATGACCCTAGGGACTTCCAACAATGGACACCACCTACCAAGGCCCATATTGAAACAGCTAATGGCACTCTTTTTCCTGTTACTGGTGGTGGCACTATTCTCGTTAATCTAAATCTACACTTACGCAATTGCCTTTTTGTACCTAGTCTTTCTTCTAAATTACTTTTTATTAGTCAAATTACACGCGAATTACATTGCGTTGTCCTTATGTATCCTTCCTTTTGTATCTTTCAGGATATTCGCTCGAAGATGATCATTGGGCGTGGCATTGAGAAGGGTGGGCTACACTATGTCATGGACGTGGTGCAATAGGGACGGTCTAATCTTGCTACCAGGACCACTGAAGAACGACTTTGGTGCGTCATCTAGGTCACCCTTCCCTAAGCTATATGAAACTGTTATTTCCTACTTTACTTCAGTCAGGACTTACTTTATCATGTGATACTTGTTTGCATAGAAACATCATCGTTCCACGTACAAACCCAATAATACCAGAGTTCAAACATTATTTACTTTAATTCATTATGATGTTTGGGGTCCTGCTCCCTATTCAACTAGTCTTGGATATCGATACTTTGTTACATTCGTGGATGATTGTTCGCGTATGACGTAGGTCTATTTTCTTAAAAATAAATCTGATGTTGTTTCTCAGTTTGTTGCCTTTTTCCACATGATTGACACCCAGTTCCAAAGAAAAATTCAAATTCTTAGGTCGGATAATGGTGGCGAGTACGTCAATACCGGTTTAAGGGATTTCCTTAAAGCACATGGCATCTTACACCAGACTAAATTTTTGAATACACCAGAACAAAATGGTGTTGCCGAACGAAAAAATCGTGTCTTGTTGGAAATGACTCGAGCCATGATGTTGGAATCATGTGTACCTAAATCTTTTTGGCCTGAGGCGATTGCTACATCGGCATACCTCCTTAATCGACTACCCACCAAAATTCTCTCCCGTCATACCCCATTGTCCATACTTGCTACTCACACTTCAATCCCTTCTGTACTCACCCTACTCCCAAAAATATTCGGGTGTGTTGTCTTTGTCCATATTCCGTCTTTCCAACGAACCAAACTTGATGCGTATGCAGATAAGTATGTCTTTATCGGATATGTCATGTCACAAAAGAGATATAGATGCTATAATCCACGCACACGTCGCGTTCACATTACCATAGATTGTACATTCCTTGAGCACGAGTATTACTATTCCACCCAGTCTTGGTCTCAGGAGGAGACATCAGGTGAGACATTCGACTGGTTACACAATCATAGTTCGTTGGAGGAGGTTCCAACACAGAAAGTAGGTGGTGCTGACTGCGCTTTACCCGCCGACACGGCTATACTCATCTCCGGTGAATACACTGCAAGATCAGGTACTTTTTGATACTTCAGATGTCATTTCCTTACCTTCTCCTATAATTAATGATCCTAGTCCTTCTCTCATAATTTGTGAAACTTATCAAAAGAATTAAGGTATTTTAGCAGGGAATGCCAGAGTACTCCCACCTCGACAGAATAGAGGAAAGCCTCCAGCGCGGTATTCTCCGAGTAAATTATCTAAAGGAACAAAATATCCAGTCGAGGGTGCAAAAGGACTTCTTGCTTTTGTATGTGATGATGAGATTCCCCGGACAGTAGACGAGGCACTAAGTCAGCCTAACTGGCGCATGGCAATGAAGGAAGAGATTAATGCGCTTCACAAAAATAACACTTGGGAGAGGGACCAGTTACCGAGAGGAAAACGCCTGGTAGGATGCCGTTGGGTATACATGTGAAATATAAAGCAGACGGAAGCATTGAACGATACAAAACAAGGTTAGTTGCATGGGGATATACAGAGACCTACGGTCGGGCACTTTTTCACCAGTTGCAAAACTTGATACGATAAGAGTTTTATTCTCAGTAGCAGTAACCAAGTCTTGGCCTCTCCAGCAATATGATGTGAAAAATGTGTTTCTTCATATAGAACTAAAGGAAGAAGTGTATATGAGTGCGTCCCCTGAATTCTCAGAAGCATTCGCAGAAAACGAGGTGTGTAGACTATGACGATCACTGTATGGGCTCAAACAATCTCCTAGGGCCTGGCTTGGAAGGTTCACTGTGTTTATGAAGAAACAAGGTTACAAACAAAGTAATGCTGATCATACGTTGTTCATAAAAAGAAAAGGGCCTAAAGTGACTTGCTTAATAATATATGTAGATGATATGATTATTACAGGTGATGACACTGAAGAAATAGCTAGGTTAAAACAACAACTGTTCTCAGAATTTGAAATGAAGGATCTGGGAGATCTAAGATACTTCTTAGGAATTGAAGTACAACACTCTGACGACCGGATCTTTATATCACAGCAGAAGTATATTCTAGACTTACTTGCTGAAGTCGGTGCTGGAGCTCCAATTTTGGTCAACCAAAAGCTAGATTTCAAAGAAGGTAAACCTGGTACAGATCAAGGGTGGTATCAACGACCTGTTGGAAAGCTAATTTACTTGGTACATACTCGTGCGGATATATCGTTTGCGGTAGGCCATGTGAGTCAATTTATGCACCGTCCACAGAATCATCACATGGAGGCTGTGATGAGAATTATTCGGTACTTAAAAGGGAGAGTCGGACGTGGGATTCTTTTTCGAAACAATGGTAATCTGGATGTCAAGGTGTTCACTGACGCAGACTGGCAGGAAGTGTGGTTGATCGTCTATATACTTCTGGGTATTTCGCCTAGTTGGAGGGAATTTGGTCATGTGGAGGAGCAAAAAACAGACAGTAGTGGCCTTATCAAATGCAGAAGCTGAGTTTCGGGGCATTGCTAAGGGAGTCATGGAGGTTCTGTGGCTAAAAAAGCTATTAAGTGATTTAGGTGTGAAAGTTTCACTACCGGCCAGGTTGATGCGCGACAATAAGGCATCTATCAATATTTCTGAAAACCCAATACAGCATGATCGGACAAAGAATATTGAGATAGACCGTCATTTTATTAAGGAAAAGATTGAGGATAAAATTATTGAGCTGCCATTTGTACCATCAGAAGATCAATTAGCAGACATCCTAACAAAAGCCGTTGCTGGAAGGGCGTTTGACGAAACGTTGATCAAGTTGGGCATTGTTGATTCCCCTACTCAACTTGAGGGGGAGTGTTAGGAAAGTGTAATATTCTGTGAGCAAATACTTACCATAGTAGGGTGTAATGAATATTCTATAAACCATTGAGTGATTGTAGGGATTGATTTGGTTTAATTACCTTACCTTGTATATGTCTAGCCTAGTGTATAAACAGAGGTTGTGCTGCACCATTTTTGGTCTGAATAAGAAACACATTCATCTATATTCTTGTTTATGCTCTATATCTCTTAACAGGATCAACCATAGTCGAAGATGAATTAGAAGCCCTCGATGAACTTGATGGTGAAAACTGTTTGGATTTGGATCAATCTACAGAGAATAGATGCTATTGGAATCAGATAAAAGCTCTGATACCTTATGAAATATACAAACACTACACAAGATGATCACAAATGATCAACAACAAAAGCAAAATTCAAATGGAAAGGATCGAGTGCAGAGAGCAGAGCAAACTGTAATGTGTGGAGAAAAATGAAGAATGATTTCATTCGATACATACATCCACTGTACATAAGAGTATATATATACACACATACATACATTACTTCAGCTGTAGCTACCTAATTATTTACAAGAACAAGAAAGTCAACCAACTGTACAAAGGCAAAATGGTAACTCAAGTTCAACAAACTTTCCCGCCTAACTGTTTCTTCCAACGTCACTTCATCTTCCGCTTTCTTCGGTGATCACATGAACATGGCCTTCCTCAGTCGATTGGAGCTGTTGGCGTGGCTAATTTGACTGAAGAAGCTAGCTGCAACTTTGGTGGCCAATCACATTCCTTCTAGCCTTGCAGCCTCACTTTTGTTTTGCTGTTGCTGTCTTCATGTTCAGATGGTACTGCGGAGTTGTAGACTTCAACAGTGAGGAAGCAAATTAAGGTAAGAAATGCAGTAACTAGAAAATTCAGGTGTTCAAATTCTGTGTGCTTTTCTCTTACAGCTAGACATAATACTGCGATTCTATGAGTTAAACCAATGCCTATATGCAAAGAATTGAAAGCTCCACTGTAATTCAAATTTCAATCAGTAAGTTATTTTTTTTTTCGTTGAGAAATAAATGATGTTTATTTCATTGTAAAATGTAAGTTATCATCAGAATGTTGTTAACATTATGATGGTAACATGCTTGCCTTTTTTTTGGGTCTTAGGTCATAAATGATAAACAGTTCGTACTATGTTTTTGCTTACTAAATCCTACTTACAACCATCTTTAATGTTTTGCACTGCATCAGAAGGGAAAGTTTGAGCTACCTCCTGGTATGGAAATGTTTGCTCCGGAAGCGTTGGGGAAAACATAGGTAAATTAGAAGGCACGCGTAAAAGCAAAAACTTTTGATGCTTCTTTTTACAAAAATATTCTTTTTACAGAACTTTTGTAATACTTGTCTTCACATCTAAAAGTATATTTGCTAATCAGAATGATATGGATGAAAAGATTTCAAGACTTCTCCCCCGGTAAATCTGATAAAATTTGCTCCTAATGATATTTTTGCTTAAGCAAGGGGAGGAAAGGAAAGAACGGACCGGTCAGAATGTTAGGAGGAGGTGTTGCCCCATCATACTTATGGGATGTTATTCACAGCCGGAATACTATTTATCGACAATCCATGGAGCGGAAAAAAGCTTATGAAGAGATGAAAAACAAGTACAACGAGACAATTGAACTATTTAATGAAGAAAGGGCTCAAATGGCTCAGTTTCTGGCATCTAATAGTAAGCACAGGGCCAGCGGATCACAACATAATTTAAGTGGTTCTACATTGACTGGCCGTTCTTTTGCACCAAGCACTGTAAGCTTTACGAGTAAGGCAAATATCTACCTTCTTATGTGACTTTTTGATGCACTTATTGATGATGTCTGAATTTACCACCAAGTAATCGTTTGATGTGGTGCCGTTAGAACTCCGTCAGTTGTCCGTAGCGAGTGAGTTGCTGACCTGCGCAAAGAGAAAGGGTCAGAGGACCCGGGATTTATGGCCCCGGGTAATACCCTCCGACGCTCAAGTCAGTCTGGGCCATTTTTCTGGAGAGATTTATATATATGGCGAAGGTTTTAATGAACTGAGATGTTCTCGTAAAACCTGTATTTTCACTGTGGAGAAGATGAGTAAATTCTCTCAATTTGTTGTTACTTGCCCCTCTCTCTCTTGCTGTTCGGCCTTTTTATATGGCGGCTTGGGCCAATGCATGGGCAAAGCTTTGATATTGTGACAGGCAAGGAGGTCAGTCGGATGACTCTTGCTCTTGCATGCTCGCCACGTGGCTCGGTGCTGAGCTGAATAAGCTAGTCTGGGACATCTGGCTGGGAATTTTGCCCGGTAGAATTACCTGGGGTAAACTCCTAGAACCGAGATGAAGTCTTCTAGAAGCACTTTAAAGTGCCCGAGATGGCTGATGGTGTGGGGTCAGCATGCCGAGACGAAAGTGGCCGATTCCAAAGGGCAATGGGAGGCCTTTCGTGATGCTCGTAGCTGACGCCAGTAAGGGTGGTATGAGACCAGTGAGTAGATCAGATCTTAGATCGAGTTCAACTCTTTGGCCGAGATGGGACTGCGGGCCGAAATGAGACCTTGGGACCAAAGATGATTTAGGTCTTTTAACCGAGGTGAATTCCTTAACCCCCTGAGGGTACTGAGACCGTATGGCCGAGATAACCATGAAGTCAGGTGGGCGTGATGGTGATGGGGCCCTATGGCCGAGATGGGTCGCCTGGTCAACCTCCGGGCCGACCCGCCATACTTCGCCATTTCTTACTCTCTACTTAAGTGTTGACCGTTATTGACTAACGAGGGGAACTCTTTGGCTCATCAATTGCCCCCCAGATTAGTCTGGACGTGATGAGCTAAAAGGGCAGGCTAATCTGTTCAGAACTCTCTCGAGTTGTCTTTCCCTCAATGACTTGTCAAGTCTTAATCGGGCCGCTTGACGTATTCATTAGAAGCACAATGTTCGATGCAGTAATGATAACTTTTGGCCGAGCCGATCGGCTAGTTCTGGCTAGATTCCTTGTCACGCTGTCTATTCTGGCACGTGCCTGGTTCTGGTTGGTTCAGCCTGCGCATTTACTGTTTGCGCAGAGCACGAAGTGTCAATTGAACAACTTTTTGTATCCCGCCGTTTCGTGGTCCAACAACCATTTATTTCAGGCGACGTTTGGATTGCCGAGATGATGCCCTATAAATAGGTATTCTGCAAGTTACTTTCACTCTTTATTCGCTCTCATTCCTTTATTCCGGCTTATCTTTTCTTCTCCGACGAACTCTGCAACTTCCGGCGAATTTCCGTCTCCGTCAGCCTTCGTTCCTCCCTCGCGTCTTTTTCCTTCAAAAATTCTGTAAGTTCTTCTTTCGTCTTTCATAATGTCTGCCTCTTCCCGCGATTCTCAAGACCTTTCTGAGGGCGGTTTTTATGCCGCCGGGAGTGGAGAAGACACTGCTTCTCCGACTCCCTCCGGCAGATCTTCTTCCGCCGATGAGTTGCCCATCGGCACTCTTGTTCAGTCCACCAGAGACTCTGCCCAGTCCAGCAGAGCTCTGACTGTGATTAGCTCTTCACCGGATCCTGTGAGGGTTGCCCTCACTCCGGCGTCTGTAAACCCTCCGGCCCCAGCAAGGAACCCTTCTCATTTTTCTGGGGTTATTGAGAGAGGTCGGCCCTCTCCCATGGTTCAGGAAACTGAATCAACTTTGACCGAGGCCGACCTGGAGAGGATCTGCAAAAATTACAAAATTGATAGAGCTCGGTTCCAACCTCTTCTTCCTTTACCGGGTCAGACGGCTTATGACCCGCCGAGAAACTACGAAGCAATCTATGAAGATTATTTTAAGTCGGGTTTCAATCTTCCCGTTCCTGAGCCCGTAACTCGCATTATGCGAGCTTATGGGCTTAGACTTCCCCAAATCCAGCCAAATGGCCTTAAACTTATTTTTTGTTACATTCTTCTCCTCAGACTTATTGACTTTCCTTTCAATACTACTATCTTTCGAGCTCTTTTTGCCTGTCGGTCTTCGCATAGCTGGTATTATTTCAGCAAGCGAAGAACCGATATTGACTTCCCCTTTGCCATCAATATTCCTTCTTCCAACAAAAGGTGGAAGGAGAAATTCTTTTACATTCTTCGTTCTGAGCTGCCAAGCGAGACTATCTGGAAGCATGACCGAATTCACAACAAATGGCCGGGCCAGGAGTACCGCGATGAAGCAGACAGAATTCAGTCTGTTCCAATCATCATTGATTGGCGCAAAGTATATTCTGAGATCTGGGCTGCTGCTGATGTGCCCCACTCAGCTGTTGGTGACAATTTTCGGCCTCCTTCTCCAGACCAGATAACTACCATCCGAGGTGGTCATTGGAGTCCTTTGAATTTGTATTATTTTCAAACTTTTTGTCAGTTTCTAAGTTTTTACTCTGGATGCAGGTGCGATGGTTGGCTCCAGGTCCCGAGCCGAGATAATGTCGGAGAACCAAGCCAGGAAGAGGCTTCGGAGGGAGAGACGACTGGCAACCCTTGCCTCCGGAGGAGCTTCTACTTCAGCTATGCCCCCGGCCCCTAGTGCCGAGGTTGAAGCGGAGCCTGTACTGGGAGAGCCTGAACCAGGTAATGTTCTTTATGTAATATTTTTTCAAGTGTTGTAACTCTAGTTCACTCTTTGACTTATCCTTCTTTTCTTTTGTAGCTCTGCCCATTGTAATTGTTGATGAAGAACCTGAGGCTGAGATCCAGCCTCAAATTTCAGTTACTTCCGACATCCCTGAAGGGATTGAGGATGATACCAGCCTCCGCCCCCGGAAAAGACAACGGGGTGAAGGCTCCAGTAGCCATGATCCAGGGCCTTCTCAGCCCCCGGAAACGGTTGCTGCTGATCCGGTTGAGGAAACCTTGCCTCAACCAGGAAATACCCAGGATCCCATTCTGATCGGATTTAGGGAAGGGGATACAGCTCAGGATCCGGCTATTGCTGAGAAGCTAAACAAAGTAGCCATTCTTCCCGCGGATGCTGAGCTGTGCAGGTCGGTCACATTCCCGACCTTAATCGATTCCTTCATGTCCAACATGGCTCTGGTAAGTAATTTTTCGCGAATACTTAGTTTTTTCCGGGCAACAAGTTTGTTTATTTAACTTTGTCCTTTTAACAGATTCGCAGCCAGGAGATGGAAGTGGTGACCCGCTGTAAGCATTTTCTTGAAGAGTCGGTGACTGCTCGGAGACAACTCGAGAAATCTGAGAGGAAACGAGCCGAGCTGATTCAGAAGACCACTGACCTGGAAGCGGGGATGAGCCAACTCCGGCAAAAGGCTGAGGATGCGGAGATCAGGCTGGCCACCTCCAACTCCAAGGTGGACGAGTTGGAGAATAAGGTGGCTAGCTTAGAGCTGGCCTCCACTCAATCAATTAATGAGACTGAGTTTTTGAAGAAGAGCATGGCCGAGATGACGCAGAAGTTCGAGTCTGAGCAGAAAATGAACAATTTAATGCGCCAAAAATTAATCGACGCTGAGATCAAAGCGATTCAAGACTTCAGGAAGTCCAGCTTTTTTGAAGAGAATCTGCTTCTGATTCAAGGCTCAGCCATGGAGGTCGGCCAGAAGAACGCCATTGAGGCCTGTGCCCAAGTTCATCCTGATCTGAACAGAGAAGACCGTCGTATAGCCGAACTTTTCAACCCTCAAGCAGCTCAAGACTTTGAAGAGTTATTTCAGAGATTCGTAGACGGAGCTGACTTGAGAGATGATGATAAAGACGAGTAGGCTTTAGGACTCTTCTTTGTTTCTTTTTCTAGACCAGGCATTAATGTGTGCTCCAGTGCTCATATCAATGAAAAATCTTCAACTTTTTGGCTCAGATATCTTCTTTGTCTAACGTCTTTACCAAGTTTGTTTTTCAATGCCATTAATGTTAACTTTTTAAGTCAGCCTTAACAAACTTGATAAATTTTATTAGAAAGTAAACTGAGCCTTTAGATAATGAACCTGTCATCTGGGCTGAACCCAATATCTTGGCAAGTTGGAGATAAGCTTCATTTCGTTAAGACCAGGCTTTGCCTTGCTTAACTTTTCTTCAGCAAATTTTGCCTCAGGCACACCAAGGTCTTGTTTTTCATTTAAGCAAGTACCTCTGTCTTACCTAGGTCTTACACTTGTTTTTAACAAGTTTCTGCCTCACATTTGCCGAGGTCTTAATTTGCCACGTAATGGTATTTCATCTCGGACTTGCCGAGGTTTTAATATTCCCTTTAGCGGGCATTTGCTCCGAACCTACGAGGTCTTTTGCCTCGGACCTGCCGAGGTCTTTATGTACCCTTTAGCGGGCATTTGCCTCGAACCTGCGAGGTCTTTTGCCTCGGACCTGCCGAGGTCTTTATGTACCCTTTAGCGGGCATTTGCCTCGAACCTGCGAGGTCTTTTGCCTCGGACCTGCCGAGGTCTTAATGCACCCTTTAGTGGGCATTTGCCTCGAACCTGCGAGGTCTTTTGCCTCGGACCTGCCGAGGTCTTAAAAAGCTTTTCGCTCTACTCAAATCGTGTTCAGACACTTGACTCTTGAAAGTTGTGTCACAAAGAACTTGTATTTATATACAAAGCAGCTGCAGTTTACATCATTGATGTAGAAGTCTGAGATGGGAAACATGCCAGGTCCGTGGAAGAGTTCGCCCTTGCAGAGTTTGTAACTTGTAAGATCCTGTTGGAAATACTTCAACAATGCGATAAGGGCCTTCCCATTTGGAATTAAAGGTTCCTACTGACACAGCATGACTGACTTCGTTGTCTCACATCACTAAGTCTCCCACTCGAAAAGATCTCGGTCGTACCCGGGAGTTGTAATGCTGGGAGATCAGATTCTTGTACTGGGTCATGCGAATGTGAGCTCGGTCCCTCTTCTGCTCAAGTTCATCTAGATTTATCCGCAATTCTTGACTGTTATCTGCAGCAGAGTAATAATCGACTCGTGTTGAGGTGGAGCCTATCTCTGCAGGAATGATAGCTTCTGTGCCGTACACTAGTGAAAAAGGTGTTTCTTTCGTTGAAGTTGAGGGAGTTGTCCGGTATGCCCATAGGACGCTGGGTAATTCTTCGACCCAACTTGTGCCCACTTTATCTAATCGCTTCTTAAGCCCGTCCTTAATAATCCTGTTCGCAAGTTCAACTTGGCCATTTGATTGAGGATGTGCCACTGAGGTAAAGCGTTGCTTAATGTGCAGATCAAGACACCAACTCTTTACCGGATCCTCAGCAAATTGGCGTCCGTTGTCTGAGATCAAGATCTGAGGTAAGCCAAATCGGCAGATAATGTTTTTCCATAAGAACCTTTTGACTTGAGCCCCAGTTATGGTGGCTAATGGTTCAGCCTCTATCCATTTAGTAAAGTAGTCAATTGCTACCAGCAAGAATCTGACCGAGCCAGGAGCTCGAGGTAGAGGCCCCACCAAGTCCATACCCCACTGCACAAACGGCCAAGGACTAGAAATACTAGTCATTTCATGGCTCGGCAAATTAAAAGATGGAGCATGTGCCTGACATGATGAGCACTTTTTGACTAGCTCCTCCGCATCTTTGCGAATTGTGGGCCAGTAATACCCTGCCAAGTAGCACTTACGGGCCAATGAACGTGCTCCAGAATGACTTCCACATATGCCCAAGTGCATTTCTCGGAGAATGTAATCTCCTTCGTCCTCAGGTACGCAGCGCAACCATGGTTGGGAGAATGATTTCCTATATAAGTGGTCATTAAAGAGTGCGTACCTGGATGCCTTCAATCGGAGTCGCCGAGCTCGCAACTTATCCTCAGGTTGAATCTGATGTTGTAGGTAAGTGATTATCTCGTCCATCCAGGTGTTACGATAGTCTTGTTGTAAGACTTCATTTCCATCAAAAGCGCGATGTCTCACCAATTCTACAACAATCCTTTTTCCAATGGTGGCCGAGGTAGATGAAGCTAGCCGTGATAGTGCATCAGCACGCTTGTTTGCCGACCTAGGGATATGCTCAATATTAAAATGCTCAAACATTCCTTTTAGATGCTGAACTTTAGCCAAATACCGCTTCATATTGCCTTCCTTTGCCTCATAGTCTCCATTAATCTGTGACACTATGAGCTGCGAATCACTTCGGGCGATTATCTGCTGTGCCCCCAGTTTCCGAGCTAAGCTCAACCCAGCAATCAGTGCTTCATACTCAGCCTCATTGTTAGTAGCCTCGAAATCAAAACGTAAGGCATACTCGGTCTCCTCCTCGTGAGGATTAACTATTAAGAGACCAGCACCACTTCCTTCCCTTGAAGAGGATCCATCTACATACAAAGTCCAACCCTGCGCTGAGGGAGGATCTTCCTCAACTGATATGCCCTCAGCCAGAAAATCAGCCAAGGCCTGAGCTTTAATCGAGGAACGTGATTTGTAACTGATGTCATACTCGGCAAGTTCCATTGCCCACTTGGCAGCTCCACCTGATGTGTCCGGCCGAGATAGAATCTGCCTTAGGGGCTGATCCGTCACCACAACTATAGGATGAGCTTGAAGGTAGGGACGAAACTTCCTAGCCGCTACCACTAATGCCAGAATGACCTTCTCAGTATTCGGGTATCGCACCTCGGCCCCATGCAAGACTTTACTTGCAAAGTAAATTAGCTTCTGAACTGCATCCTGCTCCCTGAGCAGAACTGCACTCACCGCTTCATGACAGGTGGACAAATATATGTACAATGTTTCTCCTGGAACAGGAGAAGTCAACGTGGGCACCTCAGCCAGGTGTGCCTTTAAGCCATCAAATGCCTCTTGGCATTGTTCATCCCAGAGAAAAGCTGTTCTTTTCTTCAAAATTTGGAAGAAAGGCAACGATCTCTCAGCTGACTTGGAAAGAAACCTGCTCAAGGCTGCAATTCGTCCCGTCAGCCTCTGAACTTCTTTAACGTTCCGAGGTGGGTGCATGTTTTCCAAAGCTTCGATTTTAGCTGGGTTGGCCTGCACTCCTTCTTTAGAGACCATGTACCCCAGAAACTTTCCTGTTCGCACCCCAAAGGTACACTTCTTTGGGTTCAGCCTCATGCAAGACTCTCTTAGGATGACAAATACTTCGCGCAAATTTGAGATATACTGATCAAGGACCTTGCTTTTGATCAGCATATCGTCGATGTAGACTTCCATAATTCGGCCTATTTGGTTTTTGAACAACAAGTTAACCAAACGTTGATAAGTTGCCCCAGCATTCTTTAAACCGAAAGGCATACTGATGTAACAATAAGTGCCCACCTCAGTTATGAAGGAGGTCTTTTCTCGGTCCTCTTTTGCCATCATGATCTGATGGTAACCCTTAAAGGCATCCAAGAAATCAAAGACCTCATACCCCAAAGTAGAGTCTACCAATCTGTCAATTTTCGGTAGGGGGTAACAATCTTTTGGGCAAGCTTTGTTCAAGTCTATATAATCAACGCACATTCTCCAGCTTTTGTCCGGCTTAGGGACCACAACCGGGTTGGCCAACCAGATTGGATACAAGACTTCTTCGATGAACTTTGCCACCAAGAGTTTCTCAACCTCCCCTGCTATCACTTTGTTCCTCTCTGGTGCAAAGTTTCTCTTTTTCTGCTTAATGGGCCTGACCTGAGGATCCACATTAAGATGATGTTCTGCTAATGTGGTCGGGATTCCAGGCATATCTTCTGCCGTCCAAGCAAAAATTTCTGCAAAATCCCTTAGCAGATTCTGAAGCTGAGCCAAAGTCTCGGATGACATCCAGGTCCCAATTTTGATTGTATTCTCTGGCCGACCTGGATCCAAGATGAATTCCTGAACCGCGTCATCGGTTTGTAAGCATTCATCTGTCGGGGGAATGAGATCATCCAGAACAACCTGCTGGACGATCCCACTCCCTTGGGTGGCCACGACGTAACAATTTTGGGCAATAGGAATATCTCCCTGCAAAGTAACTACTCCGCCTGGGGTAGGAATCTTCATGCTAACATGCAAGGGAGATATTACAGCCTCCAACGCTACCAACGCGGGTCGGCCTAAAAGAATGTTGTAAGCCGACCTCTCCTTAACCACCACGAAATCCATCCATAAGCAACGGTAAGCTGGGGGTTTGCCAAAACTGACGCTAAGGGTAATCAGGCCAGCTGGCCGAATGGGCATGCCAGTGAATCCAAATAAAGGGGAAGTTACTGGGGTCATTTGAGAATCCGCCAAACCCAATTCCTTATACACATGATAATACATTACATTCACGGCACTCCCAGTATCCACGTACACTCTCCGTACCTCTACGATTCTATCCAGCGCCATATGAATGCATAATCCAATGACTAACCCCGTATTATTAGAATCAAGCGGGACTAAATCCTCTGGTCCGTATACCAACTCTCGAGCTAATCTCTGTTTTTTCGGGGAAGGCCCAGTGGACGTACCTGACGAACTGGGACCGCTCGGATTTGGCTGTATCGGACCTCCTGAGATGGTGTAAATTATGGAGTTGATTTGAGGCTGAACTGCAGCCTCTTGCTGGTCTCGATCCCCATCATCATCCGACCTGGGATGTGTTGGGGGTGCCTCAGGTCGGCACTTATCCTTCTGCTCATTCTTTCGGAAGCTTAAACGGTTATGAAGCCGAGAACGCGGGTCATAGAACTGCTTTAAGTGTCCCAACTCAATCAACTTCCGAATTGCTTGAGCTAACTGCCGACAATCTTCAGTGTCATGGCCGACATCACGGTGATATCGGCAATACAATTTCGGATCCCTCTTATCCCTAGGACCTGCCAAGGGCTTCGGATCCGTTCTTAAGCCATCTCTTTCCATAACGGCCAAAATCCTATCTTTTAAAGCCAGAAGGGGTAATCCTTCTTGACCTCGCTTGCCTCGGACACCAAGGCGATCAAACGCACTGCGCCGTTCGCGTTGGTCTTCAGGTCGAATTGCTCGGGGGTTGGGCCGAGCCTCCCGCCGGGTACTCTGCTCGGCTTCTTTTTTCAATCGGTTTGCCTCCTCTCCTCGGGCAAACTGATGCGCCTTTTCCAGGCACTCTCTCAAGGTAGTAGGCCCCTCCTCGGCAAGCTGTGAAAAGAGGCGGCCTGCTCTGAGACTGTTAATAAACGCAGCGGCTTTCACTCCTTCGTTCCGGTCACTGACCTGCAGTGACTCGTCAGAAAAACGCCGCATATACTTCAGTATTGATTCCTCCACACCTTGCTTCAGGGTCATAAGGTGCGAAGAATTCTTTATGAATGGCGCACTTGACACAAATTGGGATTTAAATTTTTGTGCCAGCTGTCTGAAGGAATCCACCGACTGGGGTGGGAGCTCCTGAAACCACCTTCTTGCCTTCCCCCACAAGTACATAGGGAAGGTCTTACAGCAAAGTGGATCCGGTGCATTTTTTAAATTCATTGCCGTCTGGAACTGAAAGAGATGATCTGTCGGGTCAGATGTGCCATCATATGTGTCCATCTTTGGCATCTTAAAACTGTCCGGTGCCAAATATTCTGCGATATCCCAGGAAAATGGACTTTCATGGATTACCCTCAAATACTCAGGGTTAAGTTCTTCAGGTCGGCTCCTCGGCCTGCGAGGATCCGCCTCCTGTCGAACGCTTTTAAATGATCTGGGCTTTATACCTAGGCGCTGCCTAGGCATTGGCACCGACTCTACCGTAGTGGCTCTGTCACCGCTGCGCCTAGCGTCTGCCATAAACCCCTGGGGATGGTGAGAAGATTGCAACTGGGTCTTCTCCTTCGGATGAAAGGATGTAAAATCTTCCCCCCTATATCTCGTCTCTGGTCTCTTCCCTTTGAGCCGTTCCACCACGGCCTCGAATACGTCCAAGTTTTCGGCCACATACTTCATGGCCTTGTTTCTCTCATCCGCGGTTATACCCGGGACCTTCTTCCTCTCTGGCTCGGTCCTCCTGGAATCCTGTCCAGGATGAGCCGAGCGGACCTCTTTACGTCGTTGTTGATTAGAGGACTCTCCTAATCCCTCACGGGCCTCTTTACCCATTTGCGCTGACTTGTTTAAATAAAACGGTGTAGTTGAACAAAATTAAGTGACGGAGGTTCAGGGCCCTTCCTCTAGCGCCAAAATGATGATGTCTGAATTTACCACCAAGTAATCGTTTGATGTGGTGCCGTTAGAACTCCGTCAGTTGTCCGTAGCGAGTGAGTTGCTGACCTGCGCAAAGAGAAAGGGTCAGAGGACCCGGGATTTATGGCCCCGGGTAATACCCTCCGACGCTCAAGTCAGTCTGGGCCATTTTTCTGGAGAGATTTATATATATGGCGAAGGTTTTAATGAACTGAGGTGTTCTCGTAAAACCTGTATTTTCACTGTGGAGAAGATGAGTAAATTCTCTCAATTTGTTGTTACTTGCCCCTCTCTCTCTTGCTGTTCGGCCTTTTTATATGGCGGCTTGGGCCAATGCATGGGCAAAGCTTTGATATTGTGACAGGCAAGGAGGTCAGTTGGATGACTCTTGCTCTTGCATGCTCGCCACGTGGCTCGGTGCTGAGCTGAATAAGCTAGTCTGGGACATCTGGCTGGGAATTTTGCCCGGTAGAATTACCTGGGGTAAACTCCTAGAACCGAGATGAAGTCTTCTAGAAGCACCTTAAAGTGCCCGAGATGGCTGATGGTGTGGGGTCAGCATGCCGAGACGAAAGTGGCCGATTCCAAAGGGCAATGGGAGGCCTTTCGTGATGCTCGTAGCTGACGCCAGTAAGGGTGGTATGAGACCAGTGAGTAGATCAGATCTTAGATCGAGTTCAACTCTTTGGCCGAGATGGGACTGCGGGCCGAAATGAGACCTCGGGACCAAAGATGATTTAGGCCTTTTAACCGAGGTGAATTCCTTAACCCCCTGAGGGTACTGAGACCGTATGGCCGAGATAACCATGAAGTCAGGTGGGCGTGATGGTGATGGGGCCCTATGGCCGAGATGGGTCGCCTGGTCAACCTCCGGGCCGACCCGCCATACTTCGCCATTTCTTACTCTCTACTTAAGTGTTGACCGTTATTGACTAACGAGGGGAACTCTTTGGCTCATCACTTATGTTTCTTTTTAGCTCCTCTGTACTTATTTTACCAGTTAGCGACAATTGTTTTGCTTCTATTCATTATTTGTCTATTTCTTGTTTCTCCAACTTGGCTAGCCCCAAAACATTAAGGTCCTTGTCAGCATTTTAGAATTCACACTCCCCGACCAAGATGAAAATTCGAAAGAAAAACAAGAATAAGAGAAAAAAGAGAGAATGAAAAACGTGATTTACGTGATAAAGTCAATGGATAAATTCTACGGCGGTTTTAGCTATTTATATTGACGTCTAGGATTTTTTTATCTATAGAGAACAATGGAGAATAATAAAAGGTATAACCCAAAAATTTAGGTTGGGGCTATGCGTGAATAACATTATTTGACATTATAACAAATAATATCAGGCTCCACAACATAACAATTTTTCCTCTTGGAGAGTAACCTAGTCAACTAAAATAAAAAAAATCTAAGAAAATGTCCTTCGGCATCATCATCATCACACCACCGCAACACCAGTACACGCTATAGTAGACCAATTTAGATTTTGCATAACCTCAATTTACTAACATCAATACATTTTGCCAACATGTCTGCTGGATTCTTTACACCATCTATATTCTCCAAACATATATCACCATATTCCACTTATATGTGAGTGAAATGATACTGTCTTCTGATCTGTTTTATCCTTGAATGATAGACTGGGTTATTCACTGACTACATGACACTCTGACTATCTGTACAAAGAATCTTCTCACACTGCTTCTTGCCTAATTCTTCCAAACAATCTACCAGCCATATCATTTCCTTCTTAACTTCAGCAATCTCCACATACTCAGCCTTAGCAGATGAAAGGGCAACACATTTATGAAGCTTTAACATCCAGCTTACTGCAGTTCTATCTATAGTATAAATATACCCAAAAGTGCTCTTGTTTGAATCCGTATCTCTTAATTAGCATCCACAAAACATCGTAGAATCATTTCGCCCATTTCTATAACAAAGTGAAGTACTGGATGTGCTTTTCACATATCTCAAAAATCACTTAACTGCTTTGCAATGGTCTTTTCCTGAGTTTGACATGTACTTGCTAACAACTCTCACTACATGTGCTATATTTAGTAGAGTGCAGTTTACATTATACATCTGACTTCTAACTTCAAAAGCACATGGAACAAGTGTCAAGTGCCCGTGTTCCTCAAGTGTCTTCGGCAATTACTCTTTTAACAATTTTAGATTATTCGCCAATAGGGTAGTCCTAGGTTTAGAGCTATGCCTCCTGAATCTGGACAACACCTTCTCAATATACTGTTGTTGCAATATACTTAAAGTACCAACATACCTATCCTGAGTAAGTTCTCATCCCAAGAAACTGCTTTGCCGGATCTAAATCTTTATCTCACACACTAAAGATAGGTTATCCTTCAGAGTGCTTATCTCCCTCATGCTAGAACAAGAAATCAACATATCACCTACATATAAGAGTAGAAACACATATGAATCAGTGAATTTCTTGAAGTAACAACATAAATCCTTATCACTCCTCTGAAACCATTTTTGGTTATGAATGAGTGAAGCTTTTTTGTGCTACTCTCTCGGTGCTTGTTTTAGTCAATACAAAGTCCTGTTGAGCTTGATACCATACGCGCTTTTCCTAGAATAACAAATCTTTTTGGGTGCTGGTATAGATCTCTTTATCTAGATCTCTATATTAAAAACGCTTTCATTAAATCCATTTGCTCATGGTGCAAATTTCTAATATGCAACAATTCTCACAAGATTAGAATAGTAATTAACTTCACAAAAGGAGAAAATCTTTTAGCATAATCAATACATTTCCTTTGTGAATAATTTTGCACTGTTAATCGAGCCTTGAACCTTCTTTTTCCATCTGGTTCATTCTTAATTCTAAACATCACTAGTTCAAGAAAACTCTATTTTCCTATGGCAACTCAATCAATATCCACGTGTTATTCTTTTGAAGTGACCACATCTCATCATCCATGATTTGCTCTCATTTGATTGAATTATCTTCCTACAAGGCCTCGTTGAAATAGATTGGTTCTCCTTTATCAGTCAACAACAGAGGATGTAATGAAGGTGAATCCCTATATGGTGCTCTGATGGTCCTCGATGATCTTCTAAATGCATGTTCAGATGTCACTTGCTCCACCTTTAGTTCTTCAACCACAGTCTCTGGAGTTTTTTGAGATCCTGTTGGAACATTATTGAGTAAACTCTCCTGTAACTCAACCTCAATTTCCACTTTCTTTATAGTCTCTGAACTCTTCTTCTTTTCGTCCTTATGTAGGACAGTTTCATCAAATGTCACGTCAAAGTGTCTCAAGATCTTCTATTTTTTTCATCCCAAAACATGTTAGAACCATAACCTATGAAGTAACACTTCACAACCTTTGCATCAAGTTTGTCTCTTTTTTTCTGGATTTACATGAACATAAATAGTTTAACGAAAAGTTCTCAAGTGAGAATAGTTGAGTTCTTTTCTTGTCCATACCTCTTTTGGAATTTTGAATCCCAGAGGAACTGATGGTCTTCTGTCAATCAAGTATGCAGCCATGCTTACAATATCTACGCAAAAGATCTTTGGATGTTCAAAATGTATCCTCATACCCCTTGTATGTTCATTCAATTTTCTATTCGTCCCTTAGCAACTCCACTATGTCTTGCTTACCCAGCATTGCCCTCGTCAATCTGGTTCCCTCAGGTGCAAAGAATGCTTTGAATTTAGACTTGTCATACCCTCCTTCATTGTCAGTCTTAAGGCCTTTGTTCTTCAAACCAGTCTGATTTTAAACTTCAACGTTCCGCCTCTTGGATGTGGCTAACACATCTGACTTATGTTTCAAGAACTAAACATATACCTTCCTACTAAGAGAAAATCTCACTTATTAGCCTAAGGTTTGGCCCATTACTCAGTTAGCAGTCTAACGTTGATGAAACTCACTTAACAACAACTCTTTTGCCGAAATGTCTCACTTGTAGCCAGGCGACCATTGACCAACCGTTGACCAACCATTGATCGGCCGTTGACTTTCTCAGACCAATCAAAAGTTGACACGTGGCGACCCTTTTTAATTAAAAAATAAAATTGTATTTTTGAATAAAGTGATTTAAAAAAAATTTAAAAATTCTAAAAAATTGTAAAAATTAATTAAAAATATTCTAAAAATCGAAAAATTAGGAAAAAAAGATAAAAAAATTAAAAAATTACCCACAACCCCCAGCACTCCACCCACCTACCCCCCACACCACCCCCACCCCACTCCCACCCCCACCCCTCGAGCCAAAAAATTGTTTTAAAAAAATTTTTCTTACTCACTCATAATGCTCCGACCACCCGGTCCACCCCCGCGTCCCCTCCCCCACTCCCTCCTCTCGCGAATTTTTTTTAAAATTTTTTCTAACTCACACATAACGTCCCAACCACCCCCGCGTCCCCTCCCCCACCCCTGCGCACACCCCAAAAAAATTTTAAAATTTTTTCAACTCACCCACAAAGCTCCTACCCCCCACAACCCCCCGCACCCCCCGGGCCAAAAAAGTTTTTAAAATTTTTTTTCTAACACACTCATAACGCTCCGACCACCCCCGCATCCCCTCCCCCACCCCCTCCTCTCACGAATTTTTTTTAAAATTTTTTCTAACTCACCCATAACGTCCCAACCACCCCTGCGTCCCCTTTCCCACCCCCGCACACAACCCAAAAAAATTTTAAAATTTTTTCAACTCACCCACAAAGATCCGACCATCCTCCAGAACCCGAAACAATCCAACCCCCTAGTCCAAAAAGAAAATGACAATGTTTTGGGCTGGGGGTTGGATTGTTTGGGGTGCCGGGGGATGGTCGGAGCTTTGTGGCTGATTTGAAAAAAATTTAAAATTTTTTTGGGGTGTGCGCGGGGGTGGGGGAGGGGACGCGGGGGTGGTTGGGACGTTATGAGTGAGTTAGAAAAAATTTTTAAAAAACAATTCGTGAGAGGAGGGGGTGGGGGAGGGGACGCGTGGGTGAACCGGGTGGTCGGAGCATTATGAGTGAGTAAGAAAAAAAATTTTAAAAAATTTTTTTGGCGCGGGGGGGGTGTGGGGTGGGGGTGGTGTGGCGTGGGGGGATAGGTGGGTGGAGTGCTGGGGGTTGTGGGTAATTTTTTATTTTTTTATCTTTTTTCCTAATTTTTTTGATTTTTAAAATATTTTTTAATTAATTTTTACAATTTTTTAGAATTTTTACAAATAATAACATTTTTTAGAAATGATTTTTTTTTTAAAAAAAAAAGAAACCTGCTGTAGCAAGTCACCTTCCGGTGACTGGCTACAAGTGAGACATTTCGGCAAAAGAGTTGTTGTTAAGTGAGTTTCATCAACGTTAGGCTGCTAACTGAGTAATGGGTCAAACCTTAGGTTAATAAGTGAGATTTTCTCTTCCTACTAAAGTCATCAATGATAGTGATGTAGAACCTGGATGCACCAAGTGATGAAACTAAAGTTGGTCTTAAACATCTGTATAGACCATTTCCAACCACACTTTCTGTGGCTCTCTAGCAACCTTTACGTACTAACTTGTCTATGTTTGCCCATAACATGGCTCATATAAAGAATTTTCTTGAACATCATTGGTAAACCGTGCTTCAAGTAAAATTGAGACCTAGCAAGACTTGAATCGGTTCAACTCCGAAAGAATTTGACAATCAGAAGATAAGGAATTATCTTTACTAGGTTAATACCATTACTTGGAGAAAATCTCACTTATTAACCTAAGGTTTGGTCCATTACTCAGTTAGCAGCCTAACGTTGATGAAACTCACTTAACAACAACTCTTTTACCGAAATGTCTCACTTGTAGCCAGTCACCGGAAGGTGACTTGCTACAGCAGGTTTCTTTTTTTAAAAAAAAATCATTTCTAAAAAATGTTATTATTTGTAAAAATTCTAAAACATTGTAAAAATTAATTAAAAAATATTTTAAAAATCAAAAAATTAGGAAAAAAAGATAAAAAAATAAAAAAATTACCCACAACCCCAGCACTCCACCCACCTACCCCCTACGCCACACCATCCCCAACCCACCCCCTGCGCCAAAACATTTTTTTAAAAAAATTTTTCTTACTCACTCATAATGCTCCGACCACCCGGTCCACCCCCGCGTCCCCTCCCCCACTCCCTCCTCTCCTGAAATTTTTTTAAAAATTTTTTCTAACTCATCCATAACGTCCCAACCACCCCCGCGCACACCCCAAAAAAATTTTAAATTTTTTTCAAATCACCCACAAAGCTCCGACCATCCCCCGGCACCCCAAACAATCCAACCCCCAGCCCAAAACATTGTCATTTTCTTTTTGGACTAGGGGGTTGGATTGTTTCGGGTTCTGGGGGATGGTTGGATCTTTGTGGGTGAGTTGAAAAAATTTTAAAATTTTTTTGGGTTGTGTGCGGGGGTGGGAGAGGGGACACAGGGGTGGTTAGGACGTTATGGGTGAGTTAGAAAAAATTTAAAAAAAATCGTGAGAGGAGGGGGTGGGGGAGGGGACGCGGAGGTGGTCGGAGCGTTATGAGTGAATTAGAAAAAAATTTTAAAAACTTTTTTGGCCCGGGGGTGCGGGGGAGGTGTGACATGGGGGGGTAGGAGCTTTGTGGGTGAATTGAAAAAATTTTAAAATTTTTGGGGTGTGCGCAGGGGTAGGGCAGGGGACGCGGGGGTGGTTGGGACGTTATGTGTGAGTTAGAAAAAAATTTTTAAAAAAATTCGCGAGAGGAGGGAGTGGGGGAGGGGACGCAGGGGTGGACCGGGTGGTCGGAGCATTATGAGTGAGTAAAAAAAATTTTTAAAAAATATTTTGGCGCGGGGGGGAGGGGGGTGGGGTGGGGTGGGGTGGTGTGGCGTGGGGGGTAGGTGGGTGGAGTGCTGGGGGTTGTGGGTAATTTTTTTATCTTTTTTCCCGAATTTTTCGATTTTTAAAATATTTTTTAATTAACTTTTACAATTTTTTAGAATTTTTAAATTTCTTTTAAATCACTTTATTCAAAAATACAATTTTATTTTTTTAATTAAAAAGGGTCGCCACGTGTCAACTTCTGATTGGTCTGAGAAAGTCAACGGTCGGTCAACGGTTGGTCACCGATCGTCTGGCTACAAGTGAGACATTTCGGCAAAAGAGTTGTTGTTAAGTGAGTTTCATCAACGTTAGGCTGCTAACTGAGTAATGGGCCAAACCTTAGGCTAATAAGTGAGATTTTCTCCCATTACTTGTGCTGATGCTTGGCAATGTGTCACATCTCAAACCCTAGATTGAAAATGTCACATTCTTCGTACTTGTTTCTTTAAAAGTGGCGTTCGTGTGCACATAGTCGACATTTCCCATCTTCTTCACCACCTGGTGGATCGTAACCTCTGTGTCGATGACTTTGGGAGGTAATTCTTGCATCAGCCAAAACTGCCACATCACTATGTGGGGTAAGTGAAGCTCAGCAATGTGCCACAACAGCAGTGGCACTTGAGTATTCCACAGATGCTCGTCATGGCGACACACCGTTGGCAAGCTTACAGTGACCACTAGATTGTATGGAACCTATAGAAAATCTCCCTCCGCTAGACTATCGAGCAAATAGCGTGCAACATCTATCATGTGGCACGAAAAATCTAGGAAGCTGTGGTTGTTGGACCGTGCACCTGCAATAAACACCACTAGAGGAGAGGTAAATAGTGGTTAGCGGAAATTACACTACAATCCTTTGTAAAAACTCCTTTGAGAACAGAATCCGAAACTGCCTCAGATTCAGAACCCGTATTTGAAAAATTCAAAAATAATTGTACACAACTCCAAAAAGTATGAAACTTTCCAGAATTTAACTTCAATGAGTTAACAAGACTTTATCCAAAAATAAGATAAAAATAAGATCGTTTGACCCTTCAAACAAATAAAAATATTCAGATGGTCAATCTGGACAGAATTGGACAGAATATTGCTGATTTTGAAAATAGTGTTTATCTTTGAATACACAACCAAACAGATTGATCTTTATATCAAAACACTCCTTAGCATGTGTAGATGAAGTTTCTAAAAGGCCCTGACCTTAAACAATTCTTGATAAATACAGAACTTAAGTTTTCTAAAAACTGGTCAGATTGCAGCTAGATTGGAGCAGTTATCTTGCAAAGGCTGAAAGACTAACTTTTCCTTGCTCAAATCAAGTGATTCTTGTTGAAAATAAAATTTAACAGTCTAAAGTATAACTCCATTAAAAATCACGAATTTTAAAAATATTTAGCTATTTTTTCAAAACGTGAGAAATTGTGTGAAAACTGTAGCAAAACAGGCAGAAAACAGAAATAAAGAAACAAGACAAGAACACCGAGGATTTATCCTGGTTCGATCAATGTGACCTACTCCAGTCCCAAGGAACACCTTTCCTTGGATTTCAATATCAGATGAATCACCTTACAACAAGAACCAACCTTGATCCTTGGGTTATACACCAACCCTATTCAAGACTTGGATAATCACCTTCTAAGCAACACTTAGTTGTAACACCTCTACCACCTATTGATATAGCCTCATAAGAATGGCTAATCAATCTTACAAATAAAGCTCAAGAGGCTTGTATCTCAACAAAAACAACAAGAACACCTTTGCTACAAAGAATGGAACAAGAACAACAACAACAAGATGATGATAGCTTGACAATTCAACAAATGCTTGTGAGCTTCAAGTGTGTTTCATCTTCTTCACCATTGCCTCTATTTATAGTGTGAGATGAGCCTTGGAGATAAGTCTTCTAATGTGTCACCACCTTCATCATCAGGTCCAAATGTCTTCTCATCATTTGTTGGCCTTGTATACTTGGCAAAATAAGACAACATAATTGGTCCACCTTGGCAACTCCATTTGGCCGAAATTTTGACTCCAAAAACGACTTGGAATTATCTTAAAAATGTGAAGATAATATGGTCAAAACAACTCCATCATCTTCTCAACTCTTTGGCAAGATAATAGGCATGTGGGAATTGACATTTTTAAATCAAAAAATATGCTCCAAGACAACATAGTAGCCGTTGGCTACTTCACTTTTTTCCAAAAAAATAGTTTTGATTTTCCTTAATAAAATAAAAAAGGATAATACCACCAAATTATCCTCAACTCCAAGCACAATAATAGGACATTTAAGAGCTCCATTTTGACTCAAAAAATCTGCTGAAAATAGCCAAGAAAACCAAGTAGCCGTTGGCTACAAATTTGAAAATTCCAAGTTGGCAGCTTCTTTTTGGTTAGTCCACTTGTTACCAAGCCATAAAATGAACACCACATCATATCCACCACCATATGCACGTTTTTCAATATATATATATATATATATATATGTGTGTGTGTGTGTGTGTGTGTGTGTGTAGCAACTTAGATTTTTGAAGAAGAAATCAATAGATAATAGTTGACAAGATTATGTCAACGTGTAACACCGAAATTCCAAATATTTCTTCTTATATGTCGTGATCATTTCCACACCTTTGACACCTTGAACAACTCTGAATAATGATGAATAATATGCTCTTATAACATATATAAGAGTGTTTTCAAGAAAAAAAAATAGAATGTGACATCTCAAATCGTCACATATTCAGCTATAGTCAACAATATCATCATGTGAGAAAATAAGATAAAGAATCACCATATTATCTTCAAGTTAATGATAAATCAGCTCCAGAATGAAGATAATAATATGCTTAAGAGATACCTTGAGTGAAAATACAAAAAAAACCCTCGGTGGTGAAATGACCGAAATACCCCTAGAATATGAAAACTCCAGAAATGACCCGGATGGTCATAAATACTCATGATATCAACTTTGTCATGATAAATATAATGAGAATACATCCTTAAAATATTTTCACCATGTGATGTTCCTACAAAACTCAAAATACCAATTTTGCCATTTTTGGTAAGTTTTCCAAGGCACGTTAGTCACAAGACATTTAAAATCACCACAAACACATAATAATCACATAATAAATATGTATAAATCATATACAAATGAAAACAACCATTTTATCACTTTTTAGAAAATTATTTCTAAAAACCCTAAACATTCTGTGAGACGTGGATCGATCCATGTGAGGGGCTGACGTACGTCGATCGATCCACGTGAGAGATTGACGTATCACAGTAATTTTTTGGTTCTTCTCAGTCCAACATCGATTGATCCATGTTAGGGGATGATGTACATCGATCGATCCATGTGTCTCTGTGTGAGAGATCCACGTCATTTTTCTTCACTTTTTCATCCTTTAATCACTTATAACACCATATGTGACATTTCTAAGTATTCACCACTTAAAATCATGACTTTGAAAATTATCCAAACATGTTTCTCAACATTCTCTCCTTTTTGGATGATTTTCAAAATAACTTAACATGATTTTAATGTCACAACTCATAACCATTTGTTTAACATCATAAATCTTACCAATTGTTTTCAAACTTTGTTTTCAACAAAATTTTAAATAGTTATACTTCCCCTCAACTTATACTCTCCCCCTTAACCTATACTCAACTTATACCAATTGAAACTTATCATACCAAATCATGACTTACCAAGTAAAATCATGTTCTTATTCTATCTCCCCCTTTATTTTGCAAATCATGCAAAAGATAGAACTACGCAATGGTGTCGTATGTCATTATACCTAACTTGGCTCGTAAGTTTTCAAACGTGGCTTGATTAAGGGGTTTGGTGAAGATATCAGCGATTTGGTGATCAGTTCTTATATGGTTTATGACTATATCCTCATTTTGAACATGATCGCGAAGAAAGTGGTATCGCACCTCAATGTGTTTGGCCTTAGAATGAAGCACCGGATTTTGAGAAAGATTGATCGCACTTGTGCTATCGCAGTAAATTGGAATCTTTTTCATTTTAATGCCAAAATCACTAAGTTGCTTTTTAAGCCAAAGTATTTGGGTAGTATATAAACTTAAGGCTATATACTCGGCTTCAGTGGTAGAAAGAGCTACACTAGCTTGCTTTTTAGAAAACCAAGAGATCAAGTTGGTTCCTATGAATTGACATGTACCACTAGTGGACTTTCTATCTAATTTGCAACCACCATAATCAGCATCACTATATGCGTGTAATTCCAACTTACCGTTTCTATCATACCAAAGTCCTAAGTGAGGTGTATGCTTAAGATATCGAAAGATCTTTTTCACTGCATTGTAATGTGATACCTTAGGACAAGATTGAAACCTAGCACACATACACACACTAAACATGATATCAGGTCTTGATGCAGTTAAGTATAACAGTGATCCAATCATAGACCTATAAAGTGTGTCATCAAAAGGTTTACCATTTTCATCCTTATCAAGTTTAATGCTAACACTTATGGGGGTAGTTGTAGGTTTCAACTCTTCAAAATCAAACTTCTTAATCATATCATTGACATACTTAAGTTGGCTAATGTGAATTCCTTAAGGGGTTTGTTTGATTTGAAGGCCTAAGAAGTAGTTAATTCTCCTGCCATTTACATTTCAGATTCTGACTTCATACACTCTTCGAAGTCTTTTACTAAGATAGGATTGGTTGAACCAAAGATAATATCATCTACATATATTTGAACTATTAACAAGTCATTATCTTTTCTTCTTAGAAATAATGTGTTGTTGATGGTCCCCCTTTGATAATTATTTGCAATAAGAAAGTTTGCAAATCTATCATACCAAGCTCTTGGAGCTTGTTTCAACCATATAAAGCTTTCTTAAGCTTATAAACATGGTTAGGATTCTTTGGATCTTCGAATCTAGGGGGTTGTTTGACAAACAACTCTTCTTGGATGTATCCATCCAAGAATGCATTCTTGACATCCAATTGGAAGAGCTTAATATTGCTTAGACTTGCAATTGCAAGTAACAATCTATTTGCTTCTAGTCGTGCAACGGGTGCAAAGGTTTCTTCATAATCTATTCCTTCTTGTTGATTATAACCTTGTGCGACTAGTCTAGCCTTATTTCTTGTAATTTTTCCTTGTTCATCTATTTTATTCCCAAACACCCATTTCGTTCCTATTATTGACTTGTCTTCAGGTTTAGGTACTAAGTCCCACACGTTGTTCCTTGTGATTTGATTTAATTCCTCATGCGTAGCATATATCCAAGATATATCACCTAAGGCTTCCTTTACATTCTTAGGTTCTAATTGTGAGATTAAACTATGTCATTCAAGTTGACTTATATTTCTACGTGTTCTAACCCCAACACTTGGATCCCCAATAATTAGTTCTTTAGGAAGCCACCAATTCCTAGATTGACTAGGTTCACCCTGATCTTGTTCAAATGTTTCATTAGTGTGAACATTATCATATGTAATTTGATCATTAGGTGTATTATCTTCTAATTTCAAAGTTTCTTCATTTATTTCATCTAAGGGTTCATGCATGTCTTGTTCAGGGAGAGTTGGTTCTAGATGATCAAGTATAGGCTCAAGTAATACATCATCATCAAACATATTTTCAACATTAGTTTCTTGTTTATGTTGATTTTTATCACTAACTTCAAAGCATGCATTTTCATTGAATTTTACATGTATAGATTCAATTATCTTTCTAGATGCAGGATTATAACACCTATATGCTCTTGAGTTAGTTGAATACCCAACAAATATGCATTCAATAGACTTTTGTTCAAATTTATCTAGATTATCCATAGTGTTCATGACAAAACATTTACATCCAAATACTTTAAGATAATCTATCTTAGGTTATCTATTGTTTAGCAATTCATAAGGCGTTTTATTTAATTTCTTTCTAATAGTAAGCCTATTTATAATATAGCATGCACAACTAACAGATTCAGCCCATAAATATTTAGGTAATTTATTTTCACATAACATTGTTCTAGCAACTTCTTGAATTGTTCTATTTTTACGTTCAACAACTTCGTTGAGTTGTGGTGTTCTTGGTGGTGAGAATTCATGTTTAATTCCATGTAGTTCACAAAATTTGATTACATCTTTGTTTTTAAATTCTCCACCTCTATCACTTATAATCCTTTTAATATTTTCTTCGTAAATGTTTTCAAGTTGCTTAATAAGAGTTTCGATTGCTAATGGAGCATCGTCTTTGTGTGTTAAGAACAGTGTCCATGTGTAGCGTGAGTAATCATCTACTATGACACACACATAGTAGTGTCTACCTAGACTTCTTGTCCTACTTGGACCAAATAAGTCTAAGTGAAGCAATTCTAGTACATGACTAGTACTCACTTCATGTTTCGGTTTTAATTTTTCTTTAATGTGTTTTCCTTTTATATATGTTTCACACATTTGAAAATTATCTAAGTCTAACTTAGGCATACCTCTAATTAAATTCTTTTTAGATAATTTTCTAATGGTTGAAATTCCTATATGGCCTAATCTTCTATGCCTTAAATTCACATCTAAGTCATGTGATATTAGACACTTAACCTTAGCATCTAATATGTTATCTAAGATAAGAGTATAAATATTACCATCTCTATTTCCTTTTAATACTATTTATCCTTTTTCATTTATTATATCACAAGAAGTGGGAAGAAAAGAGACATTATAACCACAATCTATAAGTTGAGAAATACTAAATAAATTATAAGAGAGATTTCTTACTAACAACACATTTCGTATTTGAAATGTGTTAGGATCCCCAATTGTTCCTTTTCCAACAACTTGTCCTTTGTTGCTGTCACCGAATGTTACTTTTCCTCCATTCTTGATATGTTCCAATTCAATGAATAGTTTGGAATACCCGTCATATGCCTCGAACATCCACTATCTAAAAACCATTTGGTTTTCAGATTCTTTGACTTTGCCTCCTTCTTGCATTCTTTGCGTTTTTCCTACAATGGAGACAAAGTTTTAGGTACCCTTTATTTGGGTTCTTGAATGTTAGAGGCACTATTCTTGTTTAGGTATCCCTTAGGTATCCAAACTTGAACGTACCTTTTAGGCACATTTTTAGCATGATTATAATTTGGAAGATAAGAAGGATTAGCATATAGATGATCATTCCACATAAGTGAAGATGCATTGTTATACACGTTGCGCCATGGTTGATAATCATTATATGCTGGCCGATTTTTATAATGTGTATAAGGCATACGATTTTGTTTCTTGAGTGGCACTATATAAGTGTGTTTATAGGCATTTCTATAAGACTTATAAGAGTGTTGTCTATACTTCGGTTCATAATACCTTCGATACATTTTATTATGTCTAGTTGCATTTGTATACATATAGGCATAATTTCTAGGTTGTCTAGATGCAAAGTTTAGCCCAGATGTATGTTTATACGTGCGTGCTTTTATGGGTGTATGTTGCATTTTTGCCTTAGAATAAACAGAAGAAGGAGTAGAAGAAGATTTAATAGTCAAAGTTGTTTTTATATCTTTATAAGGTTGTTTAGTAGTTGAAGATACAAACTTAGTCTTTCTACCTACTTTGTCATCTTCTTCTTTATAGCCTAAGCCGGTTTTATCATTTCCATACTTTTGCGATGAGATTAGTGTATCTAACATATTAGCACCTGACTTAAATTATTCTAACATTTTTTCTAAGTTAAGTTTAGAAGACTTAAGTTGTATTATTTCATGTTCACAACTTTCCAACTTGGACTTTAACATATTATTTTCCGTATTTATGTTTTGTTCATCTTTCCTATATGATTCAATTTTATTCTCTAAAGAATCAAGAGTATTAGTAGACTCTTGTTTAAGATATTCTAATTGATCGGAAAATCCAAGTTGGACGTCTTCAACTTGTTATTTTCTTCAATTAGTTTCTTCTTTTCTTTAGAGAGCCTCTTACAGTGAGCATAAATTCTTAAGAACTCTTCATACATTTCATCAAATGTCATGTCACTATCAGAATCACTATCAGATGAAGAAAATACCTCCTTTGATACGAAGCAGACTTGAGCTTCCTCAGTTTCGGATTTTGAGTCGGATGAGTCGCTCCATGTGCTCACCTTCATTGCTCATTTCCCTTTCCTTGCCTTAGACTCCTTTGTCTCTGTAGTTTGTGCCTCCTTGTCCTTGGCTTGTTTATTATTGTTGTTATTATTATTATTTTTCTTCGTGGGACAATCGTATGAAATATGTCCTTTTTGACTGCATTCATAACACTTTATTCTTTATTATACCATTTGTTTGTGTTATTTTTCCTAGGTTGAGAAGAAGAAGAAGAAGAAGAAGAACGTTGTCTATTCCTATTAGGACGTTTGAAAAACTTCCTAAGTTTTATTGCTATTAATATCAAGTCATCATCTAATTCAGTATCACTATTACTGTCATCATTATTTGTATGTGTTTCAGTTGTTTTAAAATCTATAGACTTACTTGATGATTCAGATGACTCGGACTTCCGTTGGTTTATTTTTACCTCATAGACTTTAAGAGACCCGATCAATTCATCCATCTTAGTGATTGACTTTGTCTCCTCGATTGCAGTCACCTTTGGATCCCATTCAGCAGGAAGGCTTCGTAGCACCTTTTGAACTTTTTCATTATTCGAAAATGACTTCCCTAAAGCTTCAACGGCATTGAAAATATTAGTAATCCTCAAATCCATAGATGTTATGGATTCTTTCGGCAGCATTTTGAAAGTCTCTAATTCAGTCATAAACATGTTTATTTTTGACTCTTTAACACCACTAGTACCTTCATGCTTTAATACAAGTGATTTCCACATGTCGTGTACGCTTGTGCAATTTGAAACATATCCTGCTTCAGACATCGTAAGTCTATTCAAGAGTAATTGCATAGCTTTTGCATTCATAGACATTTTCTTTTTATCTTCCGATGTCCATTCACTTTTATATTTTTTAACTTCTTGAGTGACTCCACTAACTTGTACAATTTTCATTGGAATGTACGGCCCATCTTCAACTATAGACCATAAATCGATGTCTATAGCCATCAAGAATAACCTCATTCTTAGTTTCCAATGGACAAAATTATTGCCATCAAAAAGAGGAGGGCGTTGAGTGGATATACTTTCTAACTCACCTTTGTGAGAAACTACTGCCATAGTATGTACCTTTAATCTGAGATAAGCAGGCTACAAAGAGTAATTGTTTCTTGGCTTTGTATTGATTGTACGGTGTTGAATTTGCTTCTTTTGAGTGGTGTTGGCCTGGCTCTGATACCAATTGTTGGACCATGCACCTGCAATAAACACCACTATAGGGGGTGAATAGTGGTTAGCAGAAATTACACTACAACCCTTTGTAAAAATCCCCTTTGAAAACAGAATCTGAGACCACCTCACATTCATAACCTGTTTTTGAAAAGTTCAAAACTAATTGTACACAACTCCAAATATTAGAAACTTCCAGAATATAGCTTCAATGTGTTAACAAGACTCTGTCCAAAAATCAGACAAAAATAAGAACGTTTGGCCCTTCAAACAAATAAAAAGATTCAGATGGTTAATCTGGACAGAATTGGACAGAATGTTGCTGATTTTGTAAAACGTTTTTCTCTTTGAATACTCAACCAAAAAGGTTGATCTATCAAAGCACTCCTTAGGATGTGTAGAAGATGTTTCCAAAAGGCCCTGACCTTAAATAATTCTTGATAAATACAGAACTTAAGTTTTCTCAAAACTAGTCAGATTGCAGCTAGATTGGAGCAGTTATCTTGCAAAGGCTGAAAGACTAATTTTCCCTTGCTCAAATCAAGTGATTCTTGTTGAAAATAAAATTTAACAGTCTAAAGTATAACTCCATTAAAAATCACGAATTTTAAAAATATTTAGCTATTTTTTCAAAACGTGAGAAGTTGTTTGAAAACTGCAGCAAAACAGGCAGAAAACAAAAATAAAGAAACAAGACAAGAACACCGAGGATTTATCCTGGTTCAGTCAATGTGACCTACTCCAGTCCCAAGGAACACCTTTCTTTGGATTTCAATATCAAATGAATCACCTTACAACAAGAACCAACCTTGATCCTTGGGTTATACACCAACCCTATTCAAGACTTGGATAATCACCTTCTAAGCAACACTTAGTTGCAACACCTCTACCACCTATTGATATAGCCTCATAAGAATGGCTAAACAATTTTACAAATAAAGCTCAAGAGGCTTGTAGCTCAACAAAAACAACAAGAACACCTTTGCTACAAAGAATGGAACAAGAACAACAACAACAAGATGATGATAGCTAGACAATTCAACAAATGCTTGTGAGCTTCAAGTGTGTTTCATCTTCTTCACCATTGCCTCTATTTATAGTGTGAGATGAGCCTTGGACATAAGACTTCCAATGTGTCACCACCTTCATCATCAGGTCCAAATGTCTTCTCATCATTGGTTGGCCTTGTACACTTGGCAAAATAAGACAACATAATTGGTCCACCTTGGCAACTCCATTTGGCCGAAATTTTGACTCCAAAAATGACTTGGAATTATCTTGAAATGTGAAGATAATATGGTCAAAACAACTCCATCATCTTCTCAACTCTTTGGCAAGATAATAGGCATGTGGGCATTGACATTTTCAAATCAAAAAATATGCTCCAAGACAACATAGTAGCCGTTGGCTACTTCACCTTTTTCCAAAAAAATAGTTTTGATTTTCCTTAATAAAATAAAAAAAATAATACCACCAAATTATCCTCAACTCCAAGCACAATAATAGGACATGTAAGAGCTCCATTTTGACTCAAAAAATCTGCCGAAAATAGCCAACAAAACCAAGTAGCCGTTGGCTACAAATTTGAAAATTCCAAGTTGGCAATTTTGCCAACTAGCTCCTTTTTGGTTAGTCCACTTGTCACCAAGCCATAAAATGAACACCACATCATATCCACCAGCATATGCAGTTTTTCAACATATATATATATATATATATATATATATATGTAGCAACTCAGATTTTTGAAGAAGAAATCAATAGATAATAGTTGACAAGATTATGTCAACGTGTAACACCGAAATTCCAAATATTTCTTCTTATATGTCGTGATCATTTCCACACCTTTGACACCTTGAACAACTCTGAATAATGATGAATAATATGCTCTTATAACATATATAAGAGTGTTTTCAAGAAAAAAAATAGAATGTGACATCTCAAATCGTCACATATTCAGCTATAGTCAACAATATCATCATGTGAGAAAATAAGATAAAGAATCACCATATTATCTTCAATTTAATGATAAATCAGCTCCAGAATGAAGATAATAATATGCTCAAGAGATACCTTAAGTGAAAATACAAAAAATACCCTCGGGGGTGAAATGACCGAAATACCCCTGGCATATGAAAACTCCAGAAATGACCCGGATGGTCATAAATACTCATGATATCACTTTTTTCATGATAAATATAATGAGAATACATCATTAAAATATTTTCACCATGTGATGTGCCTACAAAACTCATAATACCAATTTTGCCCTTTTTGGTAAGTTGTAGAAACTTCTAAGGCACGTTAGTCACAAGACATTTAAAATCACCACAAACACATAATAATCACATAATAAACATGTATAAATCATATACAAATTAAAAAAACCATTTTATCACATTTTAGAAAATTATTTCTAAAAACCCTAAACATTCTGTGAGACGTGGATCGATCCATGTGAGGGGTTGACGTGCGTCGATCGATCCACATGAGGGGCTGGCGTACGTCGATCGATCCACGTGAGAGATAGACGTCTCACAGTAAGTTTTTGGTTCTTCTCAGTCCAACATCAATCGATCCATGTTAGGAGATGATGTACATCGATTGATCCATGTGTCTCTGCCTGAGAGATCCACATCATTTTTCTTCACGTTTTCATCCTTTAATCACTTATAACACCATATGTGAAATTTCTAAGTAATCACCACTTAAAATCATGACTTTGAAAATTATCCAAACATATTTCTCAACAGCGGTAACTAAGCCACCAGGGTAAACAAACGCACCAGGCCTCGTCGTCAGACTCCCAACATGGCAAGCACAGAAGATGACAAACCTCTTCCATATCTAGAACTCCAGCAGCTATAATGGACACGTAATCTGATGCCCTTGTCTTCGCATGGGAGTCCTTGCATAGGTTCTAGTACACGCATGCAAGGACGGCGCTGGCCTACGAATATCTACGTGTGGCGTCCAGGTCGGAGGTATGTAGATGTAGACCAGCTGACATGAGAAGTTCTTCAGATCGCATAACAAACCAGACAGCAGTAAGAGGATGTGAGCCCTACCCCTCCACTAAAGCTACTCATCGCATGGATGTTCTGTAGGCTCGTATTTGGTAAACCACTACATGAGCTTTCTCAATACACAATTTCCAAATATAACCGACATACGGGGAGTCCATCCAAGACACTTAATATGCAGCTAAGCCCACTGCATTGCTATGTATAGGGCTCTAAGCCAATAATGACATCAACGTCGATGCGAAGGCCAAACAGCACGGCTACATCCTGAGAGTGACTGTGGTCTCGCCTAAAGATAGGTGAAAGGAGTGGATCTCATGTCGCCACCTCTCCACGAATACTGTGATCAAAACGTAATCTATCTTACCCCTTACTACATAGCAAAAATCCCCACAATCCCATATCCTCTATGTATGTCCTGCATCTATTCGGTACGTCTGGATCTCTGTGAAAGGATATCGTCTTAACAGTATCTGGTATACTGTACATATTGCTGATCCCAAGGTGTAGCGTCCTATGCTTGTCCTAAAGCGTCAACAAATCTCCGATCTCTTGCCTCAACTCTTCGCCAGCACCACAACTACTAGCCATAGCTAAACCTAATTGTATTACATAAAGAAATAACAGTAAATACGAACATAAATGCAATAATTAAATAACAGTAGTTAGATAATGCTATATGTACGTTCATACAATCGAAACAAATACAACAACAACAATTAAATAGTAGTATACGCTCATGCAATTGATACAATGAAATAGCAATAATTAAATAATACTATAAGTACGTTCATGCATTGGAAACAACTAAATGACAATAATTAAATATCAATATACGTTCATGTAATCGAAACAATCAAATGACTATAATTAAGTACTACTTCACATGCATAAAGAACAATAACTCAATTAAAATACAGAAATTATAATAAATAAATAACTCATAAAAAAAGAGAGCTCGTGTCTATCTTCAAGTTTTTTGTGAGTTTGCGGTGATCGTGACAGAACTTTGATTTTTTGTAGAATTACAAAAAAAGGTTTGGCATGAAAAATAAGAGGTATTTATAGGCAATTGTGGTGCGCTATACGGCGATTCTGTCCAAACCTAAATGACAAAAGCTAAAATGACACATTGCGGGTCTGTCAAAACCGCAGTGTATTTCACACGGCAGTTGTTGACGGAATCACCGTGTATAAAAGTGAATTTATTTCTAAACCTGTAATAAAAATGGGCTTTTTAAAATAAAAATACTATATCCTTTCTTTCCCCTTGGTAGTGGCGTCTAATATATTTCACTTTGTGCTTTAGCATTTGGCCTTAAAGTTAATGTGTCATGTGTTTTAGCATTCAGTTGCTCGTCGTAATTTTGACCCTTGACTTTTTACTTTCAAATGATCCAAAATCCATTGCATTTTCATATGGCCCTGCTTTAAGAGTGTTGAACTGGTCCATATTCATTGTAGCCAATGAATATATAATTTTCTTGTTACAAATAGGCAACTATTAACACCGGTCTATTATATAAAGAAATTTACAACTTAGACTTTTTCCCCCAATATGTTGTGTAAAATCCGTCCGATTTATAATTCATGAATGATTACAAAAGAAGCAAGGAAATGTAAGGAATTTATATCAAAGATATTTGACTATAACGATCTAACATGAAATAAATATTCCATTTAATTTGTTGTTTAGCATTTGGTTTATAGTTAATAAGTGCGACTTTTTATTTGACCCGTGTTTTAAAGCTACATTATATGCATTTACTTTTAGGATGTTATTTAACTACAAAGCAGCTCTTTTTCACTTGTATCTCTTAGTTATTGCACTCTTTTTCCTGTGTTTACTTTCATACATTGGCTACACAGATTGAGAAATAAAAGCTGCTAAAATATCATGAATGTGGAACAGGAACTGAAACAGCAAGGAATCACACAGGACAGGCTCCAGTTACTTCACGATGTTACAGGTGCATTTAGGCCAGGAGTTTTGACTGCCCTAATGGGAGTCATTGGAGCAAGAAAAACTACTCTGATGGATGTCTTCGCCGGAAGAAAAACAGATGGTTACATCAATTGGGGACATCAGAATATCTGGATTACCTAAGACACCATACACGAATTCAAGTTACTGTGAACAAAATGATATTCACTCGCCCCAAGTGACACTTCGTGAATCTTTACTTTATTCTGCTTTCCTGTGACTGCCTCAAGATCTTGGCAATGAGGAAAAAATGGCAATTTAGTAGCACAGATATTCTGATCTCCCCATTGATGTATCCACCTGTTTTTCTTCATGCCAAGACATCCATCAGAGTAGTTTTTCCTGCTCCACTGACTCCCATTAGGGCAGTCAAAACTCCTGGCCTAAATGCACCTGTAAAATGGCGAAGCAACTGGAGCCTGTCCTCTGTGATTCCTTTCTGTTTCATTTTCTTCTCCGCAATCATGATATTTTATCATTTTTTATTTCTCAATCGTGTTGCCAATGTATGAATAATCTTCGAGCCAAGAAACTGTGGTTCAAAGAAAAAAAACAAACTCACGATCCGTACTCTTGAACAGACCTATACATGGATTGCAGTTTTGTTGTAAGCGTTGTGTTTTTGTTATTTCTGTTGCGTCGCGGAGGATTGTCATGTTAAGTGCTGAGGAAGCTCGCAGAAACTCACTTCACCTATGACTTTTTGATATTTTCACCATCACCATGTGTTCGCGCTCTTTTTTCTTAAATCGTTGTCTTTGTTACAGTATATGATTGATGTCAGACTCAAATCCCAACCATAAATCCGAGATCCTCTTCATTTATTGTATTCTATCCTAATTTGTACTATAACCAAAACCTTGTATACCGTGAAATCAATGAAATACGAATTTTATTTTTAACATAGCATCACAGAGGTGTTCATTCTGAGACTCAGAACGATTTCATCGTCGTCCTTATACCTTTTCTGGCAAAACAACCCTAAACAAAACCGCACCTTAACCATGCAAAGTCAACAAAACAGTGTTGGCAATCCCTAATTATAAGCGATTCCTAATCAGTCCCACAGATAAAGGGAGATGTGCAGATTAAGGAAGGTTTGATTTTTTTATTTGATTTGATTGTAACTAAAATTGTAATTAACTAGTTTCCTTGTACAAGTTTGTAAAGCTTCTATAAGATGACATGTAAAGGGTTGTATACAAATTTATTCTACGAAATGTACAAAATTTCCCTATGTTTTTACTTGTTTACACATGGTATCAGAACATGTTCTTCTCAATCGAATCTAATGTGTTTGTCCTTTAGAATTTTTTGGCTCAGAGGTGTGCTTCATCATTGCCATAACCAACCTATGATCAAATATCCTATCTGTTTGATCCGTGTCTTTAAGGCTCAGATCAGTATCCTCACTGCCTTTCTATCCTGTCTCGACTTGGTGCGGATCAAGTCTCTCAAACCAGTTTCTTTGCTTGCGAAAACATAAACCAATATCTCACAAACACCATAAAACACGAAAACAAGGCCAGAAACCTCAGAAACCAAACACCACTTCCCTGCCAATTTTGATTTATCTGAATAGTTTGCACGATTTCTTTAGCAAAGCATGAACGTGCCATCATCTGTACCGACCCCATCCGCTAACCTGGTGTTAAAGGTCAAGCGTAAAGCCACCAATTACACTCTCTGGTGCAAACTGGTGAAAATAGCCCTCAGAGGCAGGGGGAGGAGCTCCCACATCACAGGGGTTCCTCCACCCCTGCCAACCGATCCGTCATATCCAACGTGAGAGAAAAATGACCAATTAGTGTTCACGTGGCTAATTGACAACATTGACAATAGCCTAGTAAACAATGTATCAAAGTACTCAACTGCAAAAGCACTTTGGGACGGATTGGTGGTCACATATAGGTCAGGGAGTGACCTATTGCAAATCTTTGAGCTCCCTAAACAATATTATACTATTAAATAGGGGAGTCGATCCCTTGAAGCATTATGGGACCAATTGCAAGGGGGGATTCGCACCGAGCACCCAAACGTTGGTCAAATAATCCACTTAACACTGAAACGTTCTGAAACCTCATTTGGCACCTAAACGTAGTCAAAATTGACTCAATTAACACCAGAAAACCGGTTGTGACCTTTGACTTTTAAATACAACCGTTGACCGACCCAAAATTGATTGTAACTTGCGTGATTTACCGATTTTGCCCTTGATTTATTTAAATTGGCGGTAAAATACCCCAACCGTATGCACTTCCATCCATCTTTCTCATTTACCTCTCTCCCCTGCCATTCTTCCCCTCTCCCCTGCAATTCTTCTCTTTCTCTTCCATCTCTCTCTCTGCAATTCACATTTTCCCCCTCTCTCTTGCTATTCTTCCCCTCTAATACTTCCAAAAGCAGCCTTCAGTCAAATGAGCTGGGCAAAGTTCCCTTCTGAGGGCAGCCAATCTGGGTTCTAAATGTTCAATTGTCTTGAGACATACCCCGATGAGCCATCATACTTCTTCGATTCATCCTCGGTGACCTCACCAAGCTGAACAGGAGGAGGCAAAGGCTCCATCTTTTCCTCAAATCCATGACCGTGAGACATACCCCGATGGTGTAATAGACAGTTAAGCCCAATGCTAGTAATGTGAAGAAAGTGGCCGGCGAAAGGCCGGTGTATGCTGTGATTGATTCTTTAAGCGTCTCCCATTGTTGCAAAGCCATGGTCTTGGAAGTAGAGAGCAGATAAGAGAGAAAAAGAAAAGTGCCGGCCAAATATCACAAAAGGAGAGGAATTCTAGAAAAGTCTCCTGCGATCAGGGGCCTTACACTGTACCTCTCGTCGATGATCGGAAATCATCTGACTGGCCCGCCGCGGTCAAAGTCTCCGACGGGAAGAAGTTCATCATCAAAAGCGCCGATATGAAGGAAGATATGCAGCAAGAGGCCGTCGACATTGCCATCTCCGCGTTTGAGAAGCATAGTGTGGAGAAAGATGTAGCTGAGTACATAAAGAAAGAGTTTGATAAGAAGTTCCTGTGAACTGGAAACCACTTTGTATATTTGTGTGGTTGTTGCTTATTTGTGACTAGATGTTGCAGTAATTATTTCCCCTCCTTCCATGAAGAAGCAAGCTCAAGAACAGATGGGCATAAGATCGAATATGCTTCCGGGAAAGAGCATTAGCGGATTGAACATGCTTAGAGAATCAGCTCTGTAGTAAAGAACAGCCAATCATTCATTACAGAAATCGCACGGCATGCTTCCACCTCCACTGGAATCCGCCATTTCTGAATTTAATTGCAAAACCCTGTAGAGAAAGGAAGGATAGGGGAAAGGTTTGGAGGGAAATGTTTGCTGAGGAAGGAGGGAAATGTTTGCTGGGGAAGGTTTGTTTATGGATGTTGGTTGATTTTATGAAGTGGAAGACTAATTTATGGAGGAAAATCAGAGGAGAACCAGCTGCAGCATTAGGGATGGAAGTAGAAGACGTTTTTTTGGAGGAGAAAACATTTTGGCGGTAAAATTTATGGAAACCGGCTGCAGCAGGTTAGCAGCCGGTTTCTGGTGTTAATTGAGTCAATTTTGACTATGTTTAGGTGCCAAATAAGGTTTCGGAACGTTTCAGTGTTAAGTGGATTATTTGACCAACGTTTGGGTGCTCGGTGCGAATTCCCCAATTGCAAGGGCTACGGATGACCATAGATTCCATGGACCGAAAACCCCATGGAACCTCCGAAGGATATCGCCATCTACACAAAAAAGGTTCAGGAACAAAGACTATATCAACTGTTTCTATCAGTTGATGATCGTTTTTCATATACAAAAAAAAGAGATTTTGAAGAGTGAGCCTAGACCCACAATGGAAATGGCGTACAATGAGCTACGCCATTAAAATGTTTAAGATGGGATGATGACTGTGACCCTATCGGATCTTTCGTCATCATTTGGGGTTGGACAAGGCCTAGTAATCAAAACGCCAGACCAAAACAGACAACAAAGGTGACAAGCCACCACCACGCTCAGGTCAGCCATCACGGTGTGGGGTGGAAGACAAGGCTCACCTGGAATTCATCCACTGCAAGCGAAAGGGGCATAACAGAGATAAATGTTTCAAGCTCAATGGCTGCCCCGACCGATAGGAAGAATTCACGAAGAAAGGGAATGCGTCAGTTGCTTAGACCACCATTGATGGAGGATCTAGCAACAAGGAAAACCCAACAGGCACCAGTCATAGGGAAGATATAGCAAAAGGGGGTGTCGTGACAGCAAGGGGAGGCTGCAGAAGGTAACTGGGTTAGGGAAAATAACCCTAACCCTATTTCGTCCTTATATACCCTTTCCCTTACATAAATTATTCCCCAGACCCCTGTACTCAGTTTCAATATTACTTCTGCCCCTACGTCTCCTGGAATAGGAAAATTACCCCTTAATGTTATGGAAACTACCCCCGCACCCCTCAAGATTTATAAAAGTCCTTCCAACTCCCTGACTTTTTCCCAAATGATTGAACAGCCCCCAACTTCTGAGATAATGCTAAAATTACCCCCACAAAATGCCTGAAATACCCAATGAGTCCTCAATGTTATACAATCCAAGGTCATTCCTTGTGGATATTTGACTGTGGAGCCACCGACACGATGACTAATGATCCTTCGAACCTTATTACTCATACTCTTCCAACTAAGACTATCGTTGAGACTGCAAACGAAACCATTATCCCTATTGTTGGTGGCAGTTCCATTTATATTACTCCTAACATTACCCTCCAAAATTATCTTTATGTCCCGTCTTTATCCACAAAACTGTTATCTGTCAGTGAAATTACTATAGAATTGGACTGTAGTGTTATGATGTATCCTAATTTTTGTCTATTGCAGGACATTCATATGGAGGCGATCATTGGACGTGGTACTGAGCGCCAGAGGCTGTACTTTGTTGATGTGGTAGCGCAACCGGGATAGTCTAATCTTGCCACCGGGACAGTTAATCAGCTGGTGTTGTTGTGGCATTGCCGGTTAGGGCATCCTTCATTTAGCTACTTAAAACATTTGTTCCCTATTTTGTTTACTTCCACCACAAATACTTTTACTTGTGATACATGCCTCCGGGGTAAAACAAACTCACTAAGGAGAATACACTAAGGAGAATACAAAGCGTCACATCAACCTGTTACACGTCAATGCTGACATGAAATTTTTTTTTTCTTTTTCTGCGAAAACGATTAAACACAAAACTAATTTGGATTTAATGAACCTCAAATAAATAAAAACATCATTATTAGGCTGACCAGACCCTACAAGTCAAAGTCAAATGTATGAATCGAAAGTCTAAAGAAATGTCTCAACGTACTAATGAAAATATAAATATCAATGTCACCCCAAGAATACCATAAACAGCCCGTCTCTGCCCTCGCTGCAATCGTATCTACTGATCACTCAGCCCACTCCACGACATCGGTCCCATCCTCAAGGAAAATATAATCATAGGCATTATCGGTCTCACCTGGAATAGTAGGGGGTAAGTGATGGTAATCACCCAGTAGGTGCCTCTCAAAACAACACGAAGCATACATACCCAAAAAGATATCAACACATAACACATAAAACAAGATAGCAATGATTAAGATAAACTGCGGAAAGTAAGTCACTCCACATAAAAATGCGCAAGTACGTGATGCATGCTCAATCAACGTGTCACACGCAATGAGAACAATGTCATGCAATATGCCACTAGATCTATATGCAATGCATGCTCCCGGGTCCTAAATCCAACGTCGTTGTCTCTAGCCACCACTTGCCGTTTGGACACCCACGCCCTATAGACGCAGTATGTCTCATGACACCCATGCCCTATAGACACAGTATATCATCCCGGTACCCACGCCCTATAGACGCAGTATACCTCATGCAATGCACGTGCCATGAATGCAGGAACACCACACAGCCACCCCTTACTCCCCTCTGTACCACTTCTGTTGTTAAGCCACTAACTGTCAAAGATTTAATATTATTATTTGTTTATTATTTACTTATTATTTATTATTTTATTTTATTTTATATTTTTTTATAAAATTGGGTTCAGCCGAAGCCAAACCCTTTGTCCTTTTATTTATTTATTTTTTTTATTAAATTGGGTTGGCCGAAATGGCCAACTTTTTGCCTTTTATTTATTTTTTATTAAATTAAATTGGGTTTGGCCGAAATGGCCAACCCCTTCTATTATTATTTTATTTTTTATATTATATATACATGTACTGCAACGGAAATCGCCCCTCATGGCCCAACACCCCTTTTCTTTTCTTTTTTTTGTTTATGCATTCATGCCGAAACAAAACCATCACCCATTATTCATAAATGAACAAATTTAATAATTAAAAAAAGAATGTAAATCGGCCCTTCCCAACAAATCGACAGTTTGATTATTATTATTTTTTTATATATTTATACGTTGCATGCCGAAACTAAAAAAAATAATTAATACCCATTAGAATGAACATACACACATCCACACAATTTGAAGGCAACCCTTCGGCCAACACCATAGCACACACACATATATTTTCACACATATAGTCTTCATGTTATCACAAAGAGAATACATCATCAAGTTCATGCTCAAATCAAAAATAAAAGAACAACAATAAACAAAGAAAATACCGTTTTGAGCATGCAATCTTCATACCATTTTGAGGGAATAAATAATATGCACCTACCTTGATCCTAGCAAGAAGTTATATACGAGAGATGATGGTGGTGATATGGTTGTGATTCCCACTCCTCTTGATGCCTTGGAATCAAAGAAATTTTTTTTCCTTGGTGCCGTAAGTTTTGATGGGGGAAGAAGGGGGAAGGAGCTGCCGTTTTTGATAGAGAGAGGGGGAGGGGATTAGGGTTTATTATATGTTAATAAGAGATTGGGGGGAAATAAGGGTGGGATGATAAGTGAGGGAAATTAGGGATAAGGTTTGATTAATGGTTTGGGATAGAATTTGGTTAATTATTTTTTTTCCACCCATATATATCACACGGCACACCATATACTTTATATTTACTATTAAATTCTCTTCTTCTTTTTTTATTTTATTATTATTTTTATATGGCATAACATCCTACCCTCCTTACAAAAAGTTTCGACCCCGAAACTTGCCGTACCTTACTCAAAGAGGTGGGGATAGCGGTCGCGCATTTACTCTTCTAGTTCCCATGTCGCTTCATTCTCTCGATGGTTGCTCCATTGAACTTTGACAAAGGAAATAATCCTTCTTCTTAGCTCCTGATCCTTCCTGTCAAGAATTCTGATCGGTACCTCTTCATAGGAAGCATCTGGCCTGAATTTAAGTGGCTGAGCATCTAACACATGACTTGGGTCCGATACGTACCTCCTCAACTGTGAGACGTGAAATACATTGTGCACCTGAGCCAGTATCGGGGGTAGCGCCAGTCTGTAGGCCAAGTCTCCAACCTTCTCGAGTATCTCATATTGTCCAATAAAACGAGGCTTCAACTTCCCTTTAACTCCAAAACATGTCACACCCTTCATGGGTGACACCTTGAGATAGACTTTTTCTCCCTCCTCGAACTCCAAAGGTCGTCTCTTCATGTCGGCCCAACTCTTGCTTCTATCCTGAGCTGTCTTAAGACGTTCATGAATCAGTTTCACTTTCTCTTTAGTTTGCTCAATTATCTCGGAGGCCATCAACACACGCTCGCCAACCTCGTCCCAGTGAACAGGTGACCTACACTTACGTCCATACAAGTCCTCGAAGGGTGCCATGCCTATGGCACTGTGATGGCTGTTATTATAGGAGAACTCAATCAACTTAAGCATGCTGTCCCAGTTCCCCTTGAAATCCAACGCGCATGCCCTCAGCATGTCCTCCAGGGTCTGAATGGTCCTCTCAGACTGACCATCGGTCTGAGGGTGGAAGGCAGTGCTCAATCATAGCTCAGTCTCCATTCTCTTCTAACAGGCTGCCCAGAACTGAGAAGTAAACTTCGGATCACGATCAAATACTATGCTGACTGGCACTCCATGAAGGCAGACAATGTTGTCAATGTACATAGTCACCAACCTCTCCATAGTAAGTCTGGTAGGGATAGGTAAGAAATGAGTAGATTTTGTCAATCGATCCACGATTACCCATATCACATCATTCCCATTTCTTGTCCTCGGAAGCCCAACCACAAAGTCTATTGTCACATGCTCCCACTTCCATTCGGGTATCTCTAGTGGTCGCATCAGTCCACCCGGCCTCTGATGTTCTGCCTTAACTTGCTGGCAAACAAGGCACCTTTCCACAAACTCAGCGATATGCTTCTTCATGCCATTTCACCAATAATGTTTCTTCAGATCATTATACATTTTTGTAGCACCAGGGTGGATAAACAGTTTCGAATTATGTGCTTCTTTCAATAATTCCCTCCTGAGGTCCGCAACATCCGGTACACACAACCTTCCTTGGTACCACATACTGCTGTCATCATGAACCTGAAATCCATCTACCTGGATGGTCAACATTCTCTCTCGGATGGCCCTAATTTCCGCATCATCCTTCTGTGCTTCCTTAATCTAATCCACCAGAGTTGGAGTGATAAACAGTGCTGCCAGAACATCTGCAGTAGAATCCACAAGGTCCAAGTCAAACTCTGCCATTTCCTTCTCTAACGTCACATGCCGCGCATGGCTCGATTTCCTACTTAAGGCATCAGCAACCCGATTGGCCTTCCCTGGATGATAGCTGATGGTCAAATCATAATCTTTCAATAACTCTAACCATCTCCTTTGACGCATGTTCAACTCCTTTTGTGTGAACAGATACTTAAGGCTTTTATGATCAGTCAACACCTCGCACTTCACTCCATATAAATAGTGGCGCCAGATTTTCAGTGCGAACACCACCGCTGCTAGCTCCAGATCATGATTCGGATAGTTCTGCTCATAGGGCTTTAGCTGTCGTGAAGCATACGCAATGACCTTGTCGTTTTGCATCAACACGTATCCTGAAATATAAGAGTTAGACCGCATCTTTGATTGTATACAAAATCAATTGAAATTATATACATTTACCTAGCCCGTTCTTAGAAGCGTCACTGTAAATGACAAACCCTTCTGACGCGGAGGGCTGAGCAAGAATAGGGGCTGTGGTCAGTCTCCTTTTTAATTCAGCGAAGCTCTGCTCACACTCAGCGGTCCATTCAAACTTCGACTTCTTCTGCGTCAATTGGCTCAGAGGCACTGCAATAGATGAGAAGCCCTCGACAAACTTCCTGTAGTATCCAGCCAGACCGAGGAAATTCCTTACTTCAGTCACATTAGTGGGTCTAGGCCACTCGGTGATCGCCTCTACCTTCTTTGGATCCACAGAAATTCCCTCTTCCGAGACCACATGACCCAAAAAGACTACGCTCTTCAACCAGAACTCACATTTACTGAACTTGGCGTACAATTTGCTTCTCCGAAGGGTCTCTAGAACCTCCCTCAAATGCTCAGCATGAGTCTCTTCGTCAGGGGAGTATATCAGGATATCGTCGGTGAACACAACTACGAACTTATCCAGTTGTTTCTGAAATACTTTGTTCATTAGGTCCATAAAGGCGGCTGGGGCGTTGGTTAATCCGAAAGGCATAACCAGGAATTCGTAGTGACCATAACGTGTTCGGAAAACAGTCTTTGCTGTATCCCCTGTTTTGATCCTCAACTGATGGTAACCAGATCGTAAATCAATTTTGGAAAATACTGTAGCCCCCTGAAAGAAATTTTGTTAATGACGCAATTTAACGAGTAACCGAAAAGTTTAAATTATAACTCCAAATTTATCATTACCCGTAGCTGATCAAAGAGATCCTCGATGCGAGGTAATGGATACTTGTTCTTGATGGTGATCTTATTGAGATCCCAGTAATCTAGGCATAATCTCATGCTTCCATCCTTCTTTTTCACAAACAGGACTGGAGCACTCCAAGGTGATACACTGGGTCGAATAAATTTACGGTCCAGCAGTTCCTGTAATTGCTCCTTCAACTCATTCAGCTCTGCTGGTTCCAAGCGGTAGGGTGCCCTGGAAATAGGTTCAGCACCAGGTACAAGATTGATCTCGAACTCTACTTCTCTTTCTGGGGGTAGTCCTGGTAGCTCCTCAGGGAAAACGTCTGTAAATTCCTTTACTACGGGAATTTGGTCAATCTGCGGAACCTCCTACTCGACACCCATGGAGAAAATCAGAAATCCTTCTCCTCCTTTCTTTAGTGCTCTGAAAGCCTGAGCTGCAGTCAGATAAATCTTCTGAGGTGCCTTCTTCAATTTAGAGTTCCCTTGAAAAGTAGTTTCCCACAACTCAGGCGTCTTCATGCTGACTTGGAGTCGCCGGCAATCAATATTGGCATGATACTTTGCCAAAAAATCCATGCCCAGAATAATGTCAAAGTCGTGCATCCGGATCGGTGTCAAGGTCGTAGAGAACTGCAGATCGTTAATCTCCAATTCACATCCCCTGTAATGATGATTGGACACGAGTACTTGGTTGCCAGCGGCTTGTATACGGTAGGGAGTCTCAAGCCATTCAGGGAGAACATCCAGATTCTTGGCAAACCTCTTTTCCATAAACGAGTGACTCGCCCCACTATTGAATAGAACATTGGCTGGTACTTTGTTAATTAAAATCACACCTACATATTCAAGGTTTAGCACACAACACGCAATAACAACACATAGAATTTAATGCAACTTCGAATTTAAATACTTGAATGAATATACCTGTAACTACGTCGCCTAACTCCTAGACATTTGCATCTGTCATCGCGTGGACCCGAGCATTGGTCTGGCCTCGGCTTCCCTGCTGTGCCTGAGTCTGCGGATTTACCTGAGCCGGTGCAGAGCATTCTCTAGCTAGATGTCCTTGTTTCCCGCAATTATAGCAAACCCTCTGAGCCTTCCAACATTGCCCCGGATGAATACGTCTGCACAGTGTACACTGTGAGGCAGGTGCCACAGCTCTCACTGGCTGCGCATCAGTCGGTACAGGTCCCTCAATCATCGGTATCTGACTCGCTATACCCTGCTGTCGCTCTGGTCGGAAAGGTTGCCCGGACTGAGGGCGTCGGGGCACCTTCAGCCATCTCCCTGACTTGCCCGCATGCAAATTCTTACGAGGTCTCTTAAGTCTATCCAGTGCAGCAGCCCTATCCAAGTTCCTCTCAACACGTCTGCATACCTCCAGCAGTCCCTCAAATGTCGTGGGCTCCGCACAAACAATAGCATGTTGGATGCAAAAACTCAGACCGGTCTGGAACTTCAGCATCTTGGCCTCCTCATTGTCCATGATACATGACATATAATGGCCCAGCTCGTGAAACTTCTCAGAATACTGATCGACTGTCATGGACCCCTGTGTCAGCATCTAGAACTCTGCCATCCTTCTCTGAATGGCGCTGCTCGGAACATAGTTCTTCTTATACTCCTCCACAAACTGCTCCCAGGTCACCGGTGGAGTCAATCTACGCTTCACTCCATTCCACCATCTTTCAGCTTCCCCTTCTAGAGACGGGATCGTTATCTCCACTTTCAGATTCACAGGTACCTGTATAGGCCTTACCTGTTCGGTCACATTTTTGAGCCAGATCTCGGCTTCCTCAGGCCGAGTGGTACCTCTGAACATCGGTATCCGGGAGTTCTGCATCTCCCTATAGTAGAACCGCAAGCCTTGCTGCGGTGGTGGTGATGGTGGTTGTTGTTGTTGCTGTTGAGTTTGCTGAAGTATCTGAGCGACCTGTGCCTGTTGCTGTGCCATCTGAGTGTACTGTTGCGCCATCTCTGTCTGCTGATTAGCTATCAAGGCCGTCAGATTGGCCAGCATATCAGCAAGGTTTTGGGGGATCGCCCCTTGCCCATGATGCTCATCTCTGTTATGTCCTCCATTCCCTGGTGGTTCACGTCGTGGTGGCATTGTCTGTAGACAGGTCAAAACATGTTATACAAAATTTAAGTTTAAGAATGTCGTAAAGAGATATAAACTTGGAGGGCAAAACGGTAATCTACAATGTATACTCACTAACGGCACACACCACCTGAAACCTAATCATAGCTTATGTCTACTTCATTTTATTTAAGTTAAAATCTCATTTGAAAACAGATCGTCACTTATTTCTAGGGTGATTAACTAATTTCACGTTCCCGAGGCGTATCTGAAGCCTGGGCTCTGATACCACCTGTAGCGCCCCGCTTCCGAGCCTTAGCCTCGGTAGCAGTGCACCCGTCGTATCTCACTAAGGAGAATACAAAGCGTCACATCAACCTGTTACACGTCAGTGCTGACATGGAATTTTTTATTCTTTTTCTGCGGAAACGATTAAACACAAAACTAATTTGGATTTAATGAACCTCAAATAAATAAAAACATCATTACTAGGCTGACCAGACCCTACAAGTCAAAGTCAAATGTCTGAATCAAAAGTCTAAAAGAAATGTCTCAATGTACTAATGAAAATATAAATATCAAGGTCACCCCCAAGAATACCATAAACAGCCCGTCTCTGCCCTCGCTGCAATCGTATCTACTGATCACTCAGCCCACTCCACGACATCGGTCCCATCCTCAAGGAAAATATAATCATAGGCATTATCGGTCTCACTTGGAATAGTAGGGGGTGAGTGATGGTAATCACCCAGTAGGTGCCTCTTAAAACAATACGAAGCGTACATACCCAAAAAGATATCAACACATAACACATAAAACAAGATAGCAATGATTAAGATAAACTGCGGAAAGTAAGTCACTCCACATAAAAATGCGCAAGTACGTGATGCATGCTCAATCAACGTGTCACACGCAATGAGAACAATGTCATGCAATATGCCCCTAGACCTATATGCAATGCATGCTCCCGGGTCCTAAATCCAACGTCGTGGTCTCTAGCCACCACTTGCCGTTTGGACACCCACGCCCTATAGACGCAGTATGTCTCATGACACCCATGCCCTATAGACACAGTATATCATCCCGGTACCCACGCCCTATAGACGCAGTATACCTCATGCAATGCATGTGCCATGAATGCAGAAACACCACACAGCCGCCCCTTACTCCCCTCAGTACCACTTCCGTTCTTAAGCCACTAACTGTCAAAGATTTAATATTATTATTTGTTTATTATTTACTTATTATTTATTATTTTATTTTATTTTATATTTTTTTATAAAATTGGGTTCAGCCGAAGCCAAACCCTTGGCCCCTTTATTTATTTATTTTTTTTATTAAATTGGGTTGGCCGAAATGGCCAACCCTTTTCCTTTTATTTTTTTTATTAAATTAAATTGGGTTTGGCCGAAATGGCCAACCCCTTCTATTATTATTTTAATTTTTTTTATATTATATATACATGTACTGAAACGGAAATCGCCCCCATGGACCAACACCCCTTTTATTTTCGTTTTTTTTGTTTATGCATTCATGCCGAAACAAAACCATCACCCATTATTCATAAATGAAGAAATTTAATAATAAAAAAAGAATGCAAATCGGCCCTTCCCAACAAATTGACAGTTTGATTATTATTATTATTATTATTATTATTATTATTTATATATTTATACGTTGCATACAGAAACCCAAAAAAAACAAATCAATTAATACCCATTAGAATGAACATACACACATCAACACAATTTGAAGGCAACCCTTCGGCCAACACCATAGCACACACACATATATTTTCACACATATAGGCTTCATGTTATCACAAAGAGAATACATCATCAAGTTCATGCTCAAATCAAAAATAAAAGAACAACAATAAACAAAGAAAATACCGTTTTGAGCATGCAATCTTCATACCATTTTGAGGGAATAAATAATATGCACCTACCTTGATCCTAGCAAGAAGTTATATACGAGAGATGATGGTGGTGATATGGTTGTGATTCCCACTCCTCTTGATGCCTTGGAATCAAAGAACTTTTTTTTCCCTTGGTGCCGTAAGTTTTGATGGGGAAGAAGGGGGAAGGGGCTGCCGTTTTTGATAGAGAGAGGGGGAGGGGATTAGGGTTTATTATATATTAATAAGAGATTGGGGGGAATAAGGGTGGGATGATAAGTGAGGGAAATTAGGGATAAGGTTTGATTAATGGTTTGGGATAGAATTTGGTTAATTATTTTTTTTCCACTCATATATATCACACGGCACACCATATACTTTATATTTACTATTAAATTCTCTTCTTCTTTTTTTATTTTGTTATTATTATTTTATACGGCATAACAGATCGTATGTTTACTTTGAATCAATATGATGTCTGGGGCCCTTCTCCGTACAATACACCTCTTGGATTTCACTATTATGTAATTCTTATTGATGATTTCTCTCGCATGATGTGGCTATATATATCATGAAACACAAATCTAAAGTCTACCAAAAATTCATTCATTTTTACAATATGGTTCATACTCAGTTCGATATTAAAATCAAAATCCTTCGCTCCGATAACGGAGGGGAATATCTCACGGGGACTTGAGTCATTTGTTTCGTGATAATGGTATTATACATCAAACTACATGTTTTTATACCCGTGAACAAAACGGGGTTGTGGAACGGAAAAATCGCATTCTACTTCAGATGACTCGAGCCATGATGTTTGACTCCCACGTTTCGATGAGTTTTTGGTTGGAGGATGTATCCACTGCCACTTACCTACTCAACCGTCTTCCCAACAAAATACTTAACTACCAAACTCCCCTTCATACACTGTCTACTCAGCACGATAAACCCTTGTTCTTTACCCTACCTCCGCGAGTGTTTGGTTGTAGGGTCTTTATCCGTACCCCCAAACATGAACGCACTAAACTTGATCCTTGTGCCGAAGAGTGTATTTTTGTTGGTTACGCCTCGACCCAAAAGGGGTATCGCTGTTATAATCTCCGAACCCACCGCATCCATGTCACTATCAATTGTGTGTTCCTAGAAACTGAGTACTACTATACCCCCCAATATCGGGTTCAGGGGGAGCTCCCATATCCATGTGATGGAACCCTTGATTAGTTGGTGCCACAACATACCTGTTTGACGACTATTTCAACACGGCAAGTAGATGGCAACGACTATGATATAGCTCCTAACACTGTACCACCTGGGGCACTTGTTTCACCTGATGCTCCTCCTCCGATGAATGAACTACCAAAGGTAAAGAATTTAGATACAAGTAACGTGCAATCCGATTCTATATCTGAAAGTGACCCAAAGAACTTTGTTCCAGAAAATGATACTGATCCACATACACCTACTATAAACAGAAACGTTTCCTTTGTACCTTCCAGTGTTCCAGGAGCATATGCAGATGATAATATTTTTATTAAGCAACAGCATGTATGGGTCCTACCCCCAGGACAAATCAAGGAGTTCCTCCCGAGCGATACTCTCCCACACAAGTGTCAAAAATGTCAAGGTACCGAATAAATACATCTTTAGAAGGAGTTTCAGATTTGGCTCGAGGGTTCTTTGTGTCTTTATGCTCAGAACAGATACCACGGGCTGTTGGAGAAGCTCAAATTCAACCAACATGGAAGAGGCCATGATGACTGAAATGCGAGCCTTAGAGAAAAATGGAACATGGGAAAAGTGCATCCTTCCCCCTAGAAAGAAGTCAATTGGCTGTCGATGGGTGTTTACAATCAAGTACAAAGTGGATGGAAGTATTGAAAAGGTACAAGACACGATTGGTGGCAAAAAGATATACCCAGATATATGGCATCAACTATTCAGAGACATTCTCATCTGTAGCCCGTATTGATACAATTCGACTGCTATCCTCTGTTGCAGCAACTCAGAATTCCCCCTTCACCAGTTTGATGTCAAAAATACATTCCTACACGGTGACTTGAAAGAAGAGATATATATGGATCCTCTTCCGGGGTTTTCTGCAAGATTCACGACAATAGAAGTCTTTAGGCTGAAGAAGGCCCTTTATGGATTGAAGCAATTCCCTCGAGCCTGGTTCGATAGATTTACTAGAGTCATGAAGCAAGATGGTTACCATCAGAGTAATGCTAACCATACGTTATTTGTTAAACAGAGAAAGGGCTTGGTAACATGTTTAATTATTTATGTCGATGACATGGTGATTACCAAAAATGATACTGAGGAGATGATCCGTCTTCATAAACACTTGTTTACTAACTTTGAAATGAAGGACGTTGGAGGTCTAAAGTACTTTCTAGGCATTGAAGTCCTGAAGTCAAAATCTAGAATTTACATATCACAGTGGAAGTATATCTTGAATCTACTTACTGAAGTAGGAATGATCGACAGCAAACCATACGACAATCCCATGGCAATAAATCACAAGTTGGAAGTAATTGATAGGGCACCCTCTACAGATAAAGGGCGGTATCAACAGTTGGTTGGCAAGTTAATTTATTTATCACATACAAGACCCGATATTGCTTTTGCAGTAAGTGTAGGTAGTCAATTCATATATAACCTTCAAGAACACCATATGGATGCAGTTGTGCGTATCTTGCGCTATCTGAAATATACGCCAGGTATGGACATTGTATTTCGTAATAATGGACAGGGTTATAGGCAACTTGGTAGATTGAAAATCTACTTGATATTTTACACTTGTAGGAGGCAATCTTATAACTTAGAGAAGCAAGAAACAAAAGACTGTTGTCCTATCCAGTGTTGAGGCAGAGTTTCGTGGAATTGTAAAAGAAATCACTGAGATACTGTGGATTCAAAAGCTATTCAAAGATATTGGATTACAAGCAATTCTACCTACACCTCTACTATGCGATAACAAAGCTTGCATTAGCATATCAGAAAATCTAGTGCAACACAACTTGACCAAGAATATAGAGATCGATTGACATTTTATCAAGGAAAAGTTAGAAGGAGGGTTGATTGAGTTGTCGTACATCTGGTCAGAAGACCAGTTGGCAGATGCGTTAACCAAGGCAATAATGGAAGGCTCTTTGAAGCTATCTTGTGCAAGTTGAACGTTTTTGACCCCATTGTTCAACTTGAGGGGGAGTGTTGGCAATCCCTAATTACAAGCGATCCTAATCAGTACCACGAATAAAGGGACATGTGCAGATTAAGGAAGATTTGATTTGATTGTAATTAAAATTGTATTAACTAGTTTCCTTGTACAAATGTGTAAAGCTTCTATAAGATGACATGTAAAGGGTTGTATACGAATTCATTTTGAGAAATATGCAGAATTTTTCTACGTTTTTACTTGTCTACACAAACAGCACCATCACCATACAAAATTAGGCCAACAAAAAAGCCCCCACTCAGACACTGTCATTATCGTCCAAACTTAACCACAAATCACTGACGGACCCAACCACTGCCACAAACACAACCAGCAATAGGGGAAAAAAATCAAAACCAATTACTACAGAAATCCCAAATATGCCAAACAACAAACCTGCAAATCCTTTGAATTCAACCTCTCGGCCAAGATATAACCGTGAAAATAAATTCAAAACAGCAAAAAAGAAGTAAAAAAGGAGAAGAGAACTTAGGACTCAGATAGAACATCATAGTCCCGAAACCTTTATCGGCCAGAGTGATCAAAAATAGTTGGCCACGGCATTCCAACTAACCCCCCCCCCCCCCCCCCTCATCTGGTTTTCTCACCGTTGCTGGAAATGTCTAGTAGAGGCGGAGGAGAATAATGTGGACACGGATCAGAAACCTGAGAAAACTGAAGGAGCTGAGGAGGCATCGCAACAGCAGAAGGAAGCAGTAATATCGACGCAAAGATGAACGGATCTCAAGAGGCAGGGGGCGTCCGAAATATTGATGGGAGAGAAAAGGGAGTTGAAGGCTGATGAACCAAAATAAACTACTTGTTAGTCAACAACAGTCAACGGTAGACGTTGGGTGTAAATGTGTAAAGTCCCGCAGGTCGGCACAAAAGCACTGCTGCTCAGCCAAGTTGCACTTCGATCATATTCTTATCATCAGAAGCTGCACATCGGCATCCGAACTGAACTGCAGTTCGGCAAGAATGCACTTCAGCATAGCTCGTCTAAAAGCTTTTTGAAATAGCTAAGGCCAATTCAAATATAACTCCTGCTCGGCTCGGCCGAATGCCTGAGACAGGCCGACATTTGTTGACACATGGACAAGAACTGTTGAGGTCTAACACTATAAAATGATTCATCTCGGCTCGGCAAAGGCATATGTTTACAATCGGCCTCGGCAGAGTGTTTAACTCGGCCTCGGCCACATACCGGCTCGGCCAAATAAAGCCAAGAACTGTCAGATAAGATCAAAGGAAGATATCGTCAATTATGCTCTGGGACCCACTTAGCGGCTCTGCAGAATACTTTCCAGATGTCAAGCAGTAATTGGCTCAGTACAAAGCCATAATTACAGGCCGACCTACACAACATCTACGAACTCAGGCTTTTGTCCCATCACACTTCAATTCTGTAACGGATTAGACCGCCATCTCAGACACATCGTCGTCCCATCACTTGGCAGGGGGGCAGACCTCCTCTTTTTCCAGTACAAATACCCCTCAACTCACAACAGGATTGGGGGTCGGGATTTGGGGAGAACAACTGGAACATTGCATTCAGAGCTCCATCTCGGCCACAACAAAAAACTCACAAACTCAGTGAGATATTTCTCAGGTTCCTTAAGCCTTTATATTCCAGCATGAATAAACACCTATAACTGACTTGAGCGTCGGAGGGTTCTCCCGGGGCAATGCCCCGGGACCTTTTACGTTTTTCTTCTTTCTCAGGTTCTGATGAAGGATTCAGACAGAAGATTAACGGCATATACTCCGGGTCATCTCTGACCCTCATGATGACCAATCTCAGCCTCATCATTTGGCGCTAGAAAGAGGGCCTCCTCTATGAATCTCTCATAGAGCAAGTCGAAGATAAATACTTGCATAACTATGAATCTCTCATAGAGCAAGTCGAAGACAAATACTTGCATAACTATGAATTTCTGATAGAGCAAGTCGAAGACAAATACTTGCATAACTATTGAAATAGAGCAAACAAAACTTCACAGTACCTGCTGAAGAGATATGTTTGCAAACTATTGACATAGAGCAAGTCGAAGACAAATACTTGCATAACTATGAATCTCTCATAGAGCAAGTCGAAGACAAATACTTGCATAACTATGAATCTCTCATAGAGCAAGTCGAAGACAAATACTTGGATGACTATTGAAATAGAGCAAACAAAACTTTGCAGTACCTGCTGAAGAGAGATGTTTGCAAACTATTGACATAGAGCAAGTCGAAGACAAATACTTGCATAACTATGAATCTCATCATAGAGCAAGTTGAAGACAAATACTTGCATAACTATGAATCTCTCATAGAGCAAGTCGAAGACAAATACTTGCATAACTATGAATCTCATCATAGAGCAAGTTGAAGACAAATACTTGCATAACTATGAATCTCTCATAGAGCAAGTTGAAGACAAATACCTGCATAACTATGAATCTCATCATAGAGCAAGTTGAAGACAAATACTTGCATAACTATTGAAATAGAGCAAACAAAACTTCGCAGTACTTGCTGAAGAGAGATGTTTGCAAACTATTGACATAGAGCGAGTTGAAGACAAATATTTGCACAAAGCAAATGAAGATGGGACTTCGCAATGCGGAAGATCAAATGCTTGCAAACTATGAAAGTAGAGCAAGTAAAACCTCACAACACTTCTGGGAGCAAAATTTCCCTATTTTTCACCTCGGCAGAGTTTGAGAAGGTTGAGCAGATCTCAACATCTGGGAGCAGTTTTCCCTAAATTTCACCTTGGCAGGTCTGAGAAGGTTGAGCAGGACTCAATATCTGTGGGATCAGTTTCCCCTATATTTCACCTCGGCAAACATACTTCGGATATGCTTGGCTAAAAAACTTAGATTATTACTAAGTATCATTCAGATTGGATCTCGGTCAAGGCAGTACAAGATTCTTTCTTATTCGATTCTTTGTTCAGCTCGGCAAAATAACAGTCAGCACCATCCACAAACTTTTGGAATTGATCATGAAACTCTTGGGAAGCGCTGGAATTGTACAGCTCAGCCAGGCGTGGATCATCTTTGTTTAGATATGGATAAGCAGCCAGTAAATGTGCAGAGCAGTCTAATCAGAGATTGACATGTCCTCATTAAAAGGACGACTCATTAAAGATTCTGAATCGATTAGTCTGCCCTCTCAGGTCAGTTCGGCCAAACTAATCTAGGGGCAAATGATGAACCAAAATAAACTACCTGTTAGTCAACAACAGTCAACGGTAGACGTTGGGTGTAAATGGGCTAAGTCCCGCAGGTCGGCACAAAAGCACTGCTGCTTGGCCAAATTGCACTTCGATCATATTCTTATCATCAGAAGCTGCACCTCGGCATCCGGACTGAACTGCAGTTCGGCAAGAATGCACTTCAGCACAGCTCGTCTAAAAGCTTTTTGAAATAGCCAAGGCCAATTCAAATATAACTCCTGCTCGACTCGGCCGAATGCCTGAGACAGGCCGGCATTTGTTGACACGTGGACAAGAACTGTTGAAGTCTAACACTATAAAATGAGTCATCTCGGCTCGGCAAAGGCATATGTTTACAATCGGCCTCGGCAAAGTGTTTAACTCGGCCACGGTCACATACCGGCTCGGCCAAGTAAAGCCAAGAATTGTCAGATAAGATCAAGGGAAGATATCGTCAATTATTCTCTGGGACCCACTTAGCGGCTCTGCAGAATACTTTCCAGATGTCAAGCAGTAATTGGCTCAGTACAAAGCCATAATTACAGGCCGACCTACACATCCCATCACACTTCAATTCTGTAACGGATCAGACCTCCATCTCAGACACATCGTCGTCCTATCACTTGGCAGGGGGGCAGACCTCCTCTTTTTCTAGTATAAATACCCCTCAACTAACAACAGGATGGGGGGTCGGGATTTAGGGAGAACAACTGGAACATTGCATTCAGAGCTCCATCTCGGCCACAACAAAAAACTCACAAACTCAGTGAGATATTTCTCAGGTTACTTAAGCCTTTGTATTCCAGCATGAATAAACACCCATAACTGACTTGAGCGTCGGAGGGTTCTTCCGGGGCAATGCCCCGGGACCTCTAACGGTTTTCTTCTTTCTCAGGTTCCGATGAAGGATTCAGACGGAAGATTAACGACATATACTCTGGGTCATCTCTGACTCTCATGATGACCTTTCTCGGCCTCATCAAATGCGATTGAGATCGCCTGACCCCCTGACCGCCCGCGTGACCGCCCGTCACGTGGCAGCAGGAGAGGGTGGTGAGGTTGGGTGGGGGTAGCCTCACCACCCTCCTCTGCTGCCACGTGGTAGGGGGTCGTGAAGTGGGTGAGGCTGTTGTCGGTGGCGATCCTTACCCAGTTGAAGGAGGTAAAAGGGTTGAGGAACTAAATAGTCACCCTTCATACTTAAACTCTGAAATTTTGCACCCAAAGTGTTAAAATGTTGTGGATTCGCCCCACAATTTTCATCATACTATACGTTTGTCCCCAGATGTTTCATCATTTACATATTTACCCCCAAAAGATTCAAGAAATTACAAATTCACTCCAGAAAAATTAAAATTTACGAATTTACCCTAGAATTTCTTCGATTTTGCGCATATGCCACCAGAATTTGAAAATTACAGATTTGTCCAAAGCCCATTAAATCTGGTCTATGCACTTTAAAAGTCTGGTTAAATCTAACGAATGGGTTTTTGACTACAGAGACACAAATACTATGATCTATGACCCTAATGATTTCATGCATATTTCTGCACCTACTAAATCCCATATCGAGACAGCCAATGGAGAACTGTAAAAGTTGAGAGATGCAGTTCTGATGTTTTTTCTCCAAAAACGAAATTGAAAACTGCCTTTACGTCTCCGCGTTGTCATCCAAGTTACTGTATATAAGTCAAGTAATAAAGGAACTTAACTGTATAGTACTAATGTATCTCCATTTTTTATTTTTGCATGATATTCATATGGAGGAGATCATTAGACTGGTACAGAGTGTGGAGGCCTCTATTATGTTGACGACATGGGCGATCAGGGCACCACTTTACTTTCTCATGTGATAGCCACTTGCCCAATTTGGTTGTGGCATCGACGCCTTAGGTATCCATCTCTAGGTTACCTTTTTCTCATTTTTTCCCTTTCTCGATTCACAAGTAATAGTACTTACTTTCCTTGGGAAACTTCCGTTTTGGCAAAAAGGTACCGCACTTCTTCTCACCCAACTAACACTCGAGTTGAGACTATGTTTTCCTAATACACTCGAACGTGTAGGTTCCTGTCTCTTGTCCTGTCCTAATGGATTTCAGTGCTTTGTGGTTTTTGTGGGCGATTTTTCTCTCATGTCATGGGTATGCTTTTTAAAGCATAAACCTGAAGTATATGCCAAATTTGATGATTTCCTCCGCATGATTCATACCCAACTTAGTAAAAAAAGCCAAATCGTTCAGTTTGGTAGTGGTGCGGAATATATATACCCTGAAATGAAAACCCTTTTCTGCAAAATGGCCTTATTCATCAAACCTCATGTCCAAATTCACCCCCAACAAAATGGCATTGTAGAAAGAAAAACCTTCATTCTCCTCGAAATGAGTAGAGCTATAATGATTGAATCTGGTTCCCCAAAATTCTTCTAGCCTGAGCCTATGTCAGCTTATCTTCTTGACCGCTTACCCACAAAAATCTTTAGCAAAAAAACTCCTCTCCAAGTCTTGGAAATCCAAACATCTATACCACATATATTAATCCTTGCCCCACATATCTTTGGTTGATCTTTATTTGTCCATATTCTAATACATCAAAGATCTAGACTCGATCCATGTGCTATTTAATGTGTGCTTGGGTTATTCGATTTGTCAAAAAGGGTATCAATGTTACAACCTAGTTACCCATCGCATCCACGTCACTATGGATTGTGATTTTCTTGAAACGTATTTTTTTTATCTCACCTAACCTCATGCTCAAGGGGAGATCATGAATGACTCACTTGATTGGTTGAGTATTCCAATTATTCCAGACACTATTTAGACACTATTCTAAACATTATTTCTATTTCCACAGGGCCACCATCAACGTAGTAGAGGCTAATAAACTCATAACTATCACTGATCCACTTTCGTCGGATGTTTGACAAGATAAGTGACTTATACTCTATTGAAAGTCCATATGATATCACTACAACTAGTGGTCTCAATGCTAAGAATATAGATGATAAGAAACCAGGTGAACAACAAGCGTTTGTTATACCACCACGAGAGAATAGAGTACCTCTTGTCAGTACTCACCTGAACGTGTGTCTCAAAACTCTAGATACCTAGTCAGCACAGTCAAAGAGGCACTTACAGATAGTGCAGGTGCTTTTTCGATGACTCTTTTATCAAAATCTATCTGAAGATAGCACATGAACAATTACAATAGCAGAATTGCGGGAAGTTATGAAACTAGAAATGGAAACCTTGGAGAAAAATGGGATGTGGGAGAAGTGTGTAATACTGACAAAGAAGAAACCATTAGGATGCCGATGGGTCTTCACCATAAAGTATAAGTCATGTCAGACGATTGAAAAATATAAATCCAAGTTGGTGGTTAAGGGGTATATGCAAACGTATGGAATCGATTACTGAGAGACTTTCTCTCAAGTTGCAAAAATCGACACTATCAGAGTACTGTTCTCTATGGCAGCAAACAATACATGGCCGCTGCATCGGTTTGATGGTAAAAATGCCTTTTTGCATAGAGAACTGAAGGAGGAGGTGTATATGGAAGCTCTATTGAGATTCTCAAGGGAGTTCGATAGAATGAAGTATGCAGACTGAAACAGTCTACTCGTGCGTGATTTGGAAGGTTCATTATACTAATGAAGTGGAATGGTTATAAACAGAGCGATGCTGATTATATCTTGTTCTACAAACGAAGGAGATATCTGGTTACATGCCTAATTATATATGTAGATGACATAATTATAAAAAGAAGTGACAAGGAAGAGATCGCACGACTCTGGGGGATTTATTTACAAAACTTGAGATGAAAGATATGGGGGAATTTTAGATCTCAATGAGACTATGTATTGGATTTGCTAATTAAGGCTGGGATGAAAATTATAAACCTTGCGATGATCCGATGGTTGTAAATCACAAATTACAAATGACAGAAGGGCCATCATTAGCAGATCGAGAATAGTATCCGAGATTGGTACATAAGCTGATTTACTTGCCGTATACTCAACCTGACGTCTGTTTACACTGTTAGAGTGGTGAGTTAGTTTATGCATAAGCCTCAAAATGAAAACATGGAGGCAGCTATGACAACCGTAGATATCTGAAGAGTACACTTGGACGAGTTATATTGTTAGAAAAACAGACATTAAGATGTAGATTTGTATTCGAATACCAATCGGGCAGGTAGCCCGAACGATAGTGTAGCGCCCCGGTCCAGACAGCGGACCCAAACCGGTGCATCCGTTGTAGCCTACTAAGAGGACTACCAGACGTTATTACTCTCACATATACACCATCGCTGACGTCAGAGAAATAAGTGCGGAGACTTATGTAAAATTAGAATCTAATTCCAACAAATCGTTATTTCCAAAAGCATAAGTAAATAAAACTGCTTATGGACGCAGCCATCTAACTCTCAACTGGACGAAATAACATAAATAACAAGAAGTGGTCTATCACGATTCCCAATATAGGCTCTAAACACCCCACTCAACCCACTTGCCGTCGTCTTCAATGAATATCATGTCATATTCAGGTTCATCTGCAAAACAACAGGGTAGAACCCTTAGCGAAAAACGCGAGCAAGTAACCTGCTTATAAGACATACGGGATCATCACATAGCAAGACATGAGTGGATAGTAATACCAAGAGGAATAGGGGCACATGTCCTGAGTTATTCAAAAGTTCAGATTTACTTACATAGTAAAAGAAAAGAACAAGTAACACGCACGTAAACAACAATTCACTTTCATATCATTCATACCGGAACAAAACACATGATGCATGTCATTTCAAATCATGCTCTACACTACCCAGTCACAAATGCTTATGCAATACTTTTCAAAATAGTGCAATGCATGTCACAATTTCCGGTCTCATAACTTTATACCCTGTGATGGGCCACAGCTTGTCTTTATGTCCTGTGACACATCACAGCTTAACTTTATATCCTGTAATGATCCACAGCTTGTCTTTATACCCTGTGTCACATTACAGCTCACTTTATACCATGTGATGACTATAGCTTGTCTTTATACCCTGTAACACATCACAGCTCAATTCGCAAAGACTTTATGCCCTGTGCCAAGGTACAGCTCTTGTCAAAACATAATGCAATTGCAAGTTCCATGATGCAAATATGCACATCCAACATATCATTCAATCACTCGAGGCTCATCTCATTCACACATTCAAGCGTATCACTACATGCTCAGGTCTACCTCACATAAACATTCATACTAGGAATACAAGGGATGACGTAGACACCCTCAAACGCTCCATTTGAACCTTATCGGCGCCTCAAGCATTCATTCTTAACCCCTTAGATCACTCGCACTGACGTCCAATTCAAATACCTCACGAAGTCCTCACCGTTGATTCACCATCTTAAGACGCGTTCCCAAGACTTAAACTAACCTTAATCAAGTCTTAAGAAGCCTCTAATGTCACCCAATTGGTCCTCTAGCTTCCCTTTCTCTCTTCTATTCTTCCCAATAAACTGGCTAACATCACACCCTACATCGATCAATCGATGTCACTTCATACCCTGACATCGATCGATCGAAGTCCGTCAGAATCCTTTCTGTCTCGCATCAGTCGATCCACCAGCCTACATCGATCGATTGAAGTGACTTCATACCCTGGCTTCGATCGATCAAAGTCCATCAGAAAGTTTCTGTCTCACATCAGTCTCTCATTCCTTCTACATTGATCGATCGATGTACATCATTTGATGACATCGATCGATCGATGTCCACGATTTCCAGAAATTAACACTGCGATTTCTGCAGAAACTGCAGAACAAACCTTCAACCGTTCTTAAAACTCCATCCCAATCATTCCAGGCCAATTGCTGCTACCATCTCATGCTTAAACTACAAATTAAACATTATACACATACGTAACAAAGATTCAGGCCTAGAACTCGAGGATCTCAACCCTATGAACTCAAAGGTCTCTCTTTTCACCCTCAAACCCTACACAACAATGAAATCACAGCAAACGGGATTCAAGGGGGTAGGGATTTGCAGGTTGCCTTATGTTCATCAACATCAACTAGATTTTCAACATATGATGGCCAAAACATCGAAATCAAAACACAGAAATTGCACAGAATTCACAAATAGATAAACAAGGGTAGAATACTGCATGGTGTTCCAATTTGATACTAAAGTAGGGCCTTTTTCTTCACAAATCGCAGGAACTTATAAGAAGATTACTTGGCTTTGATTACTGATACTCGGATTGGGAAACAAACGGAGGTTGAATCGATTCCTGAAGGCTATCTTCCTCACATAGGGCTTGCAAAAGTGAACTATGGCTGGGGATGAGGGGAGGTCGATGTTTCCTGGGAAAAATGAGGAAACTGACACTTTGTCAGTTTTTATTATGTGGAAGGGCAAAACTGGAATTTCTAAATCGTATTTTACTTAAATCCTTTTTCTTGAATTCTTAAATTCTAATATTTAATCCTTAATTAATTGGTAATTATTTGGTTATTAATTTCTTAAAATTTCTTCCCTCATTTAATCAAGTTCCGGAGGGTGCGGGGCATAACAAATATCCAGTCCACTTTAGGGTATTTTGTTCTCGTTGGCGGTAACATAGTCAAGTGGAGGAGCAAGAAACAGAAAGTTGTAGCGTTATATAGCGCGGAAGCGGAGTTTAGGAGGATTGTGAAAGGTGTTATAGAGATACTCTGATTGAAGAAGTTGATGTATGAGATTGGTTTTTCATTAAGTCTCTCGACTTAGTTGATGTGCGATAACAAGGCAGCAATTAGTATTTCTGAGAATCGAATGTAGCATGACCGAACTAAACATGTAGAAGTGGATAGACACTTTATTAAAAGAAAACTTAAAGATGGTGTATTACAGATATTCTCATGAGGATAGTCACCAAAAAGATATTCGAGTCATCATGGTCCAAGTTGAGTATTGATTATCCCACTCCTTAACTTGAGAAAGAGTGTTAGAATATATCATGGTGGACCAAGTATCAAATCTCAACCATAAATCGAAGATTCTTTTCATTATTCAAATGGGAATCGGTAAGTTTATTGGATATCCTCTGAAAATAGATGAGGATTCAGGTATGGAGCTGTCGAGAAAAAAGTTGGCTGATAAACTGGAATAATAAAAAAATAAATCCTGTGTCTTCATTCAACGTCTGCTGTAATCAGATAGCTACAATCACGTAATCTTCTCACAAAAGGAAACCTACCTAAAACAAAATATGCACGAAATATTACAACATACATATAAGATATACAGTAAGAAATATCCTAGTAAAGTCATAACACCCTTCTCCTCCGTAAGTTGGAGTGTGGAGATGACAAACGACCAACTTGAAAAACAACAAATCAAAGTTAATGGTTTCTCAAGGTTTTGGTGAGAATATCCACAAGTAGTTGAGCAAAGCAATAAACAGGAGGCGAATTGTGCCACGAGCGATTTCATCGCCAAAAAAAAATGGTAATTGACTTTTACATGTTTCGTACGGGATAGGATCCCCTCACCGCAAGGAGGTGCGATGACGCGTGACCGCACGACACGGGGTAGCAAGGAGAGATGGTGAGACTAGATGCAGGTGACCCTCATCTAGCTTCACCACCCTCCCTTGCTGCCACGTGTCGCGCGGTCACAAAAGATGTGAGGAAAGTGGGGGTGAGGAGATCCCAACCTGTTTCGTACATTCGGAAAAGATCGGGTTATTGGCAATGTGAATAGCTTACTTACTTACTATCACATCATCATCAGTACCTAGTGTTGGAGAATTAAAAGTTTGGGATTAAAAGTTTGGGCTTTGGCCCATTAAGGAAGGTTGCAAAACTTGGTTGAGCAACATACTTTGAGCTTAATTATGATTAGTTTCCGATAATGAAAATCGAAAACTAATGGGTCCTTAATTATCTACGTGACGAGTAGTTAATTTTAGGCTTTAGAATCACTCAATTACGATACCGGGTGAATGAGAAATTAATGCTCAAAGTGGATGGAAAACGTTGTTAATGGGTGACGTGTCCTATTTTTAGGAAGCCACATCACCCTTATGGAGGAATACCACATTGGATGTGCCCTTGGGGGCGTGAGAAGTTTCTGACCGGAGAAAACGTAGTTTGTTCTATGTAAAGTACATCGATCGATCGATGTCACTTCGATCGATCGATGTAATCGATCGAAGTTGGACAGAAAGCTTCAAGATCATTCTGCCTGACATCGATCGATAACATCGATCGATCGATGTCACTTCGATCGATCGATGTAATCGATCGAAGTTGGACAGAAAGTTCATGATCATTCTGACGTACATCGATCGATCACATCGATCGATCGATGTCACTTCGATCGATCGAAGCTAGACAGCGGACAGAATTTTCAAACGATATGAGATAAGATCAATCGGTTTTGATCTAATGGTGGCGGAAAAGGCAGCTTTGATCTAACGGCCGAGATTTAAACTGACCTAACCGCCCAACCGAATGTGGTTTCCATCTAACGCTCCAAGTTTAATCCTGCGAATCGGTTTTCGATCTAAAGACTGAGATTTAAACCTTCCATAACCGCTTGGAGGTTTTAATCTAACGACTATAATCGATCTACGGTTATGATCCGACGATCACGATTCCATCTGGGAAAACCGACTTTTAACCGACTCTCCTATATAAACAGGACAAGGGGTGTGCATTCTAAACACACACACTTGCTCTAGCATTCGTAGCATACAGCATTCATAGCATTCGAGTTTTGCATCACGTCCAGGAGAAGTTAGGACATTTGAAGGTTCGAAGTAGTTCAAGTTCAGCAGTGACACTCAACTGAACAGGTACCCGTTGTATCCTGGGAGACAGTTGCTAACGCCGGTTAGGCACAGTATACCGGAGCAATACGTCTTAAGGACATAGTCCTCGACCGCCCCGGGTTTGCGTTATTTTACTATTTCATACGCACACACTATACGTTTGCGTCTTGGTACAGGATTGATCGTCTCCGACAATCTTAAGACGTATTTTATTCAATTATTTCTATACCGTTTTTTTATTTACGCAAAGCAGTGTTCATACTGATTTGCAGTCTACTTCTACTCATTTCTTAAATCTGATTCTGTTCTGATCTATATGTTTTGATCGAACTGAACAAAAACCTGATGGAGAACGCAAGCTCTAGCTCGGTTCAAAGCACAGACATATAGAGTTCTGCCCCAATGGCACCAACTGCTGGGGTGCCGAGACATGCTCCTCCTGCACAGGGTCCTGCAGTGGCCCAAGTGGAGAAACCTGAGAAATTCAGTGGGAGCTTCTTCAAGCGTTGGCAGCGGAAGATGCTGTTCTTCTTGACTGCCATGGGGTTGGCTACCTTTCTGACCGAGGACCCGCATTTGGTGGATCCGCTGGAGGACCAAACCCAGAATATGCAGAACAAACATTCTGTTGAAGCATGGAACTTCAACAATTATGTTTGTTTGAGCCATATTCTGAGTTGTTTGGACAACTCCTTGTATGGTTTGTACTGCACGTACAAAACCGCAAAGTCTTTGTGGCAGGCTTTAGAAAAGAAATATCGTACGGAAGATGCCGGCACTAAGAAATTTATTGTCGGCAAATTCTTGGATTTCAAAATGTCTGATTCTTGCACTGTTGTTTCTCAAGTTGAGGAACTTCAGACGTTGGTTGCCGAGATGGAAGAGAAGGGCATGTTGCTCAGTGAATCTTTCGTCGTGGCTGCAGTGATTGAGAAGCTACCTCTTTCGTGGAGGGAATTCAGAAGCTATCTCAAACACAAGAGAAAGGAGATGACATTGGAAGATCTGATTATTCGACTCCGCATTGAGGAAGACAATCGTAGATCTGAGAGAATGCCACAATCAAGCTCTGGTCAGGCTAAGGCCCATGTTGCGGCAGCCAAGAAAAAGAAGGGTCAACTCGGGGTGAACAAGAAAGGAAAGCAGATCGCCAAGAAGTTCACCGGGAAATGCTACAACTGTGGCATTCAGGGCCATGTCAGCAATGAATGCAGAAAGCCCAAGAAGAAGCATACCAAGGCAAAGGCTAACATAGTCGATACCATGGATGATCTGAATCTCTGTGCGGTGGTCTCAGAGTGCAACGCTGTGGGGAACATACGCGAATGGTGGCTTGATACTGGCGCCACTAGACATGTCTGCTCCAGCAGAGAGATGTTCACGGAGTACCAGCCTGGGAACAATGAACAATTTTACATGGGGAACTCGGCCTCCTCGAAGATCGAAGGTGAGGCAAAGTTATTCTGAAGCTCACCTCAGGGAAGCATCTGACTCTGCAGAATGTGCTGCATGTCCCTGACATTCGGAAGAATTTAGTATCTGGATCTCTTCTAGTCATGCATGGTTTTAGACTAGTGTTAGAGTCCAATAAAGTTATTCTTTCGAAAAATGGCATGTATTTGGGGAAGGGGTACTTGTCGAATAGGATGTTTAAATTAAATGTCATCACTATTGTACCCAAAAGAGATTTGCCCGCAGAGGCTAATAAGAATGCTTCCTCTTCTGCTTACATGCTTGAGTCTTCTTGTTTATGGCATTTTCGTTTGGGACATGTTAGTTATAAGGCATTACAACGTATGGTTAATATTGACTTGTTGCCCAAATTAAAATTTGATAATAAAAAATGACAAATATGTGTTGAAGTGAAGATGGCAAAGGCGCCATTTCCTTCAATAGAAAGGAACACTGAACCTTTGGATTTAATTCATACCGATGTGTGTGATTTAAAATTTGTGCAAACGAGAGGTGGTAAAAAATATTTTGTAACTTTTACCGACGATTGCACACGATACTGTTATGTATACTTGCTAAGTAGCAAAGACGAGGCCCTTGATGCTTTCAAGGATTATAAAAATGAAGTTGAGAATCAACTTAGCAAACGAATTAAAACAATTCGTAGTGATAGAGGTGGCGAATATGATACACCGTTTAATGAATTCTGTTCAGAACATGACATTATTCATCAAACGACTACACCATATTCACCTCAATCGAATGGTATTGCTAAACGCAAAAACCGTAATCTAAAAGAGATGATGAATGCTATGTTGATAAGTTCGGGTTTGCCTCAGAACTTGTGGGGGGAAGCAATTCTCTCAGCCAACGTCATTTTAAATAGAATTCTATCTAAGAAGATGTATGAAACCCCATACGAGCTTTGGAAAGGCCATAAGCCTAGTTACAAATACTTGAAAGTGTGGGGGTGTCTGGCAAAGGTTGCTGTACCTAAACCAAGACAAGTTAAAATTGGGCCTAAAACGGTTGATTGCGTATTTATAGTACATGCGACTAACAGTAGTGCATATCGGTTCTTGGTGCACAAGTTGGATATTCCTGATATACATGAAAACATTGTCATGGAGTCAAGGAATGCAGTGTTCTTCAAAGATGTCTTTCCGAGGAAAGACAAAAATCAAGAAGAAACAAGAATTGGTAAGCGAATGCGTGAGGCAACTTCTCAAGGGGTTGAGGAGCTTCGTCAAAGCAAGCGTGCCAGAATGCCAATTTTGTTTGGACCTGACTTTCTAACCTATATGGTAGAAAATGAGCCAAGGAACTTTTCCGAGGCTATGTCAACTCCAGAAGCTCCATTATGGAAAGAGGCAATTAACAGTGAGATAGACTCGATTCTTCAAAATCACACTTGGGAATTGGTTGACCTTCCACCTTGAAGTAAACCACTTGGTTGCAAGTGGGTTTTCAAGAAGAAAATGAAAGAGGATGGGTCTATTGAAAAGTATAAAGCCAGGTTGGTAGCTAAAGGCTATCGACAAAAGGAAGGATTTGACTTTTTTGACACCTACTCACCAGTGACTAGGATCACTTCTATAAGGGTGCTAGTTGCTATTGCTGCAGTCTATAACTTGGAAATCCATCAGATGGATGTGAAGACTGCTTTTCTGAATGGTGAGTTAGATGAAGAAATCTATATGGAAGAACTCGAAGGTTTTGTGGTTCCAGGACATAAGTTTAAAGTTTGTAGACTCGTTAAATCGTTGTACGGACTTAAGCAAGCGCCTAAACAGTGGCACTTGAAGTTTGATCAAGCTATGCTAGCTAATGGTTTTAAGATCAATGAGTGTGACAAGTGTGTCTACATTAAGAGCACACAGAACGCATATGTGATAGTATGTCTCTATGTAGACGACATGCTAATCCTGAGGAGTACTCGAGACATTATCTTAAACACAAAGACGATGTTGACGAGAAACTTTGATATGAAGGATATGGGAGTTGCCAATGTTATTCTAGGAATTAAAATTTCTAGGATGACCGAGGGACTCATACTGTCACAAACTCACTATATTGAGTCTGTTCTAAAACGGTTCAATATGGTTGATGTGAAACCAGTAAAGACCCCGCTTGACTTAAGTGTACACTTAAGGAAGAATCGAGGCGAACCTGTAGCTCAATTAAAATACTCTCAGGTAATTGAAAGTATGATGTACATAACGAATTGTACAAGACCAGACTTAGCTTGTTCAGTAAACAAATTGAGCAGGTTTACCAGTAATCCAAGTGATGATCATTGGAAAGCTCTTAACAGAGTGATGAGGTATCTGAAATACACAATGAATCTTGGATTATATTACACGAGATATCCAGCAGTATTAGAAGGATATTGCGATGCAAATTGGATATCAGACAGTAAGGACTCTAAGTCCACCAGTGGATACTTGTTCACTGTTGGTGGTGCTGCTGTGTCGTGGAAATCCACGAAACAAACGTGCATAGCTTGGTCTACTATGGAAGTTGAGTTCATAGCGCTAGATAAAGATGTGGAAGAGGCTGAGTGGCTTCGGAATTTCCTAGAAGATATTCCGTGCTGGCCTAAACCAATCGCTCCTATTAGCATACACTGTGATAGTCAGTCAGCTATAGGACGTGCTTAAAGCAGCATCTACAATGGTAAGTCACGACACATACGTCGGAGACATAACACCATTAAACAGTTGATCTCTAATGGCGTGATTTCCATTGATTATGTAAAATCAATGGAGAATCTTGTGGATCCACTTACAAAAGGCTTGCTTAGAGATCAGATGTCAAGATTGACAAACGGAATGGGACTAAAGCCTATAATGCAAGAATCTTTGTAATGGTAACCCAACCTTGTTGACTGGAGATCCCAGAATCTTGGTTCAATGGGACAACTAAGTTATGAAGCTTCAGTGAGCACTTACTCATTCCGTCACATAAAACTGCTGTCTGCAGAGAATATTTAGGGTAAGCTAAAGCTTTTAATGATGTCCTATATCTTGATACATCAAGTGGAGTATGACAGAATACTCTTGATAGGAATCACCTATGTAAGTGTGAAGTGGGGCCGCTTCTATGAGAAATCTGGGAGGCAAGATTTCTCTAAAACACTTTCAGAAACCAGGTTGTTCATGGCCAAAACGAACACAACCATGAGAACCAAAAGGGTGTTAAAGAAAATATTGTGTGAGTATCGTTGTCTAGGTTCACAACAAAGGCTGACTGGTTCAAGACATCAAGTCACTAATTAGCCTAGTGAATCCGATGGCATATCACTATAGAAGGTTCAAAGCCAGAAGCTACCTCTTCTGATGCAATATTTTCTTGTCTGATATCTCTTTAGAGTCTGCATCTGCATTTGCATTAATTTCCATTCATGTGGGGGATTGTTGGAGAATTAAAAGTTTAGGATTAAAAGTTTGGGCTTCGGCCCATTAAGGAAGGTTGCAAAACTTGGTTGAGCAACATACTTTGAGCTTAATTATGATTAGTTTCCGATAATGAAAATCGAAAACTAATGGATCCTTAATTATCTACGTGACGAGTAGTTAATTTAAGGCTTTGGAATCACTCAATTACAATACCGGGTGAATGAGAAATTAATGCTCAAAGTGGATGGAAAACGTTGTTAATGGGTGACGTGTCCTATTTTTAGGAAGCCACATCACCCTTATGGAGGAATACCACATTGGATGTGCTCTTGGGGGCGTGAGAAGTTTCTGACCGGAAAAAACATAGTTCGTTCTATGTAAAGTACATCGATCGATGATATCGATCGATCGATGTCACTTCGATCTATCGATGTAATCGATCGAAGTTGGGCAGAAAGCTTCAAGATCATTCTGCCTGACATCGATCGATAACATCGATCGATCGATGTCACTTCGATCGATCGATGTAATCGATCGAAGTTGGACAGAAAGTTCATGATCATTCTGACGTACATTGATCGATCACATCGATCGATCGATGTGATCGATCGAAGCTGGATAGCGGACAGAATTTTCAAACGATATGAGATAAGATCAATCGGTTTTGATCTAATGGTGGCGAGAAAGGCAGCTTTGATCTAACGGCCGAGATTTAAACTTACCTAACCGCCCAACCGAATGTGATTTCTATCTAACGCTCCAAGTTTAATCCTACGAATCGGTTTTCAATTTAAAGACTGAGATTTAAACCTTCCATAACCGCTTGGAGGTTTTAATCTAACGGCTATAATCGATCTACGGTTATGATCTGACGATCACGATTCCATCTGGGAAAACCGACTTTTAACCAACTCCCCTATATAAACAGGGCAAGGGGTGTGCATTCTAAACACACACACTTGCTCTAGCATTCGTAGCATACAGCATTCATAGCATTCGAGTTTTGCATCATGTCCAGGAGAAGTCAGGACATTCGAAGGTTCAAAGTAGTTCAAGTTCAGCAGTGCCGCTCAACTGAACAGGTACCCGTTATATCCTGGGAGACGGTTACTAACGCCGGTTGGGTACAGTATACCAGAGCAATATGTCTTAAGGACAGAGTCCTCGACTCGCCCCGGGTTTGCGTTATTTTACTGTTTCATACGCACACACTATACGTTTGCATCTTGGTATAGGATTGATTGTCTCCAACACCTAGTATATCCCAACGACAGCAAAAGCTATCACTAAGGTCTGGGGAGCGTAAGTGATAGGCAAACAATACCTCTCTCCCAAGGGATAGAGAGTCTGCTACCAGTGAGACCTCCAGCTCTACATGTACCTGCATAAATGACATAATCATAGCGATATGATGTGCTAGTGTATTAGTGAGGGAATTCAGAAAATACAAAGAAGAGGCTTTCGATATTAAAATACACGTAACGTGTATATGTACATGTAATGCAAAAACAACGATAAAACATAAACAAACAAATGCAAAGTCAACCTAAAGCGTAGATAGTGTCTACGCCTATCTATGAAGAAAACCTTTTAACTATTTCAATTTACACAGAGTATAAGAAATAGCATGATACTCTGAAGAGGAGTGACAAAACTGTTTCTTGCTCTTGTAGCAAATAGGTTAATTTCCTAACGTAACAATAAACATTCAAGGACGCTGTTAGGGCATAATTTAGTTGGTATTCAGATTGAGACATTGCAACTAGTAGGGCGTACGATCAAACTAGGACGCACGCAACCTAGATGCAACACTGCTATCTGCGCCAGTACTGATTTATATCATAGTATCCGCCCTAATTAGGTTAGAGAGTTGCTAGCCCAGTTTACAGTATGCACCTCATGTAGGTTTGCTAGAGAAAAATCATACAAATATAGAAAGTCATTGGTTTCTTGACTTACATCATCAACAAAGCTCCTTAAGACTGACGATGGAGATCTCAGAATCAGAGTATTGGTCTTTTTGCAACTAAAATAAGTATTAAAGGACCGATAAGTGATAAGACAACTAGTTCAATTATCATCACACTTAAGCAACCAGCTGAGAGCTTTTCTGTTAATAGATTATGCAACATGATATCACTTTTCAAAAACTGACTAAACCATTGAACCAACTGAATATAAAGAAATCTCATTGAAAGAAAGGAAAATAAGGTAAGGTGTGTAGAAACATTTCAGATATAAAATCTTATTGACAAAGTCAACATTACTAAAGCATTGAGGTGAGATGACTATTTTCAAATCATCTGATAAGTAAATATCAAAACAAAAACAACACATACCCAGTATATCCCAACAACAACTTATGAAAAAGTTGCTTTGTATAGAAATATAAAGGTACGTCATTAAACTGACTTTTTACTGGATCTGCTTATATTTTCGAGCATATTCACGTAATTAAACTCTGATTGTTCTTTTGTAAGTTTCAATTAGTACCAAATAGATGTTTATTCAGAATGTTTTGCCGGATCATACATTCAAGGCGAAACGTCTGTGCAATAATTATATGGTCTGGGAGAGAAGAACCCTGTGAATATTTATTCCTCTTTCTCTTCAAAAGACCACACTTTTTTGTGATCAATGAAATAAATATTAGACATCTTAATAGTTTGTCAGTCTCGAGTGATGTACAGACAACTAAAAGAGGAAATAAAGTTGATCTAGACCAGATATTTAAAATAGTGGTCAAATGTGCTATTTGCTTTTGTTTAATAGAAGTAAGGCCGTAGCATCTAGAGTTTACTGATTTGTCTTATAATTTGACAAAGGAATACCGTGGTTGGATTTGAGGGGAAAAAACACAACCATAGCTTGAACAAAAATTCGAAAAGAAAACTTCACAAAACACTTTAAAGAAAAACAACTCCTTTAGCATCTTCGCACACAATCTGGCGCAGTCCACTCGAGACATCTCCCTATGCAAATTGTAGTACATAGTGTGACTCACAAGCTAAGATAGCAAACCAGTCCGCTGTCTGATTAGTCTCGCAATAAATGTAAACCAAAGTAGTTTTCATAGAGCCTGTCAAAATTGACTATTGCAATCGAAAATTCAAGAAACAAAGAAGAAATCAAAATGGAAAAAAGAGGATTTAATTGAGAGCATGGAGGCAATTTTATTTCTCAACTTCTCGGGTTTTTAGGTGTACCTGAAATCCATTTATACATTTAAATTGAGAGAGACGAAGATATAGTAAATGATTATTCTACCCTTACTAACTCTTACTGTATAGACGAATTACGTCATCATCATCATCCGTAACTAGTATATCCCAACGACAGCAAAAACTATCGCTAGGGTCTGGAGAAGGTAAGTGGTGGGCAAACGATAGCTCTGTCACAAGTGATAGAGAATCTGCTTCCAGTGAGACCTCCGGCTCTAGGTGTACCTGCATAAATGACATAATAATAGAAATATAATGTGTTAGTGTGTTAGTGAGGGAATTCAGAAAATACAAGGAAGAGACTTTCGATATTAAAATACACATAATAATAGATGTACCTGCATAAATGACATATACCTCGTTAACCTTAATCTTATGTCTCCATGAACTTCTATCCTGAACCACATCCTCAGAGAGGTGCAAATCTAGTAAGTCGTGCCTAATTTGCTCATCCCAAGTCAGTTTGGGCCTGCCTTTACTCCTGTTTCTTCTACAATGAGGCTTTCAATTGCTCTGACCGACGCCGTTGTCTGTCTCCGCTTGACATACCCAAATCATCTCATTCTTCCCTCCCTTATCTTACCTACTATACTAGCCACGCCTAACCTTTCTCGAAACACCTCGTTTCTGAGCCGGTCTAGCCTTGTATGCCCACACGTGCACCTCAACATTCTCATCTCTGCCACTTCCATCTTCTGCAATTGTGACCTCTTGATGGCCCAGCAGTGTGTCCCATATAGCATTTCCGGTCGCACTGCCACCCTATAAAATTTTTCTTTAATTTAGTTGGGAAATTCTTGTCACACAGCACCCCTGAGGCCGCCCTTTATCTACACCAGCCTGTTGTTGTATAGACGAATTACAAAAGGTACAAATGACATATCAAGCGTTAGATTGCCTCCCGCCAGCACTCTTTCTTCTATGGCCATACTCTGCTTCTCCGACGTGATCACACTCCAGAATTTTTGAAATTCCCATGTGACAAACAGTTAAAAGTCTCAACACATATTGCCAAGTCATCATCTCAACATCCTAAACATTAATTCGACATTTGATCCAATGACAACTGCTTAACCAATGCTACTCTTGGCTGGATTGTGCTTCTTCTCGTTTCTCCCTTTTAACACCATCCCCCTCAAACCTGACTTGCTGAAAATATTGCAGGCCCCCATTGCCTAAGGCAGGTTCTACAGTGTTAGCAGCCTTTGTAAAGACATCTTCCAGCTGAAGTTCATATTTAATAGGCATAGGATGGATCACTCCTTGTTGATACTTGTTCCTCGAGGGAATCTCACTTATTAGCCTAACGTTTGACATATTACTCAGTTAGCAGTTAAACGTTGATGAAACACATTTAACACACAGTCTTTGTGGATAATGGCTCACTTACAGCCGGTCACCGGATAATGACCTACTAGTGGCTGTAAAGGTAAAAAAAACAATTTTTAAGAGTTTTTTTGGCTGAAAGGTGTTTTCCACGCTGGATTCCCTCCTCCCAACAAACATTTCCCTCCAAATCGTGCATACCTCTATAATTTACCCTCTTCTTTTTTCTCCAACACTCCATTCCCCTACAATTCTTTTCCGTCAGACTTCCCCCATATTACCCTCCTATTGTTTACATGATTCAGAGACATCTTTCTCGCTATCCCTTTCATTACCCAAAAGGAGCTACACTTTATCTTTTAAGATATAGAATAATACATTTAACATTGACAAAATTTCACCGCAACAGGAACTCAAGGAAAGATAAGAATGCTCAGGCACCATCGACAAAGCTGAGGCATTTGTGAAGAACAAGATGAGGGACACGAGATACCTGTTACTTCCAGCATTTTTGTTAAAGACGCAAGGAAAAGGATGCATATGACTTACAGGGACTGAAATTGCAGGCAAACCAAGAAGATTCGCTGGAACAATAAATCGCATGAGATTTCCTGAAAGAAAGACAAATTTGTAAATAGGTATAGTTGTGCAGAAATAAATCACTACAAAAAGATCAATAGACATAGTGAAGAAATTTAACGGGATAACTACTTTCAGAACTTGTACGTTGACTCGAATGCAACCTAACTGCTAACTGGATACGCCCCTTATTAGGCCTAAGGATGCAGATTTAGTTGCATGCGGATGAAATACATAAAGAGTATTATTGTCTTCAATAGAAGTAGTTTGCTAGAATCATCAGCTTTCAGGTGTTTTTTTCTTTTCGAAAAGATAACGAACAAACACTTCTTCAATTTTCGCTCATAAAGCTAGAAACAGAACAACACAAAGTACTAATTTTCACATTATAAGAAAGAGATGGTTCTCACAAATACTTTTCTGACATGCCAAGAAAAGCTAAAACTAACAGAAAATAAAATCTTGGCCACAAAATTATATTCTTCTGTAGTACAGATACAGACCCATATGGAGATTTCATCTCCAATCCATCAAAAAACGTGACTTTCTTAGCAATAACATACCTTTCCTTAGGAACAGTCAGCTAATGGTGACTCGAGGAGAAATAGAAGGAGGTGATAGTGGTGGTGAATGGCGGAGGGGGGCGGCATAGGAAGAAGAGGAGAGTGGGGATGAAGAAGATGAAGTGGAGGGTAATATTGACTTTTTACTAATTTAAAATAATAATAACATTTTTTTTAGAAGTGAAACTTTAAAAAAAGAGAAAAATTAATTTTCTTTTTAAAAAAAATCAATAAATGTCCAAGTCAGTGCCACGTCAGCAATTACCTGCTGTAGTAAGTTGCTTCCCGGTTACCGGCTGTAAGTGAGCCATATCGATAAAGACTGGTTGTTAAGTGAGTTTCATCAATGTTTAACTGCTAACTAAGTAATGTTCCAAACGTTAGGCTAATAAGTGAGATTCTCTCCTTGTTCCTCACAAGGTGGCAGTCAATTTCGATGTGTTTTATCCTCTCATGGAACACATGATTCTCCACAATGTAGATGACACTCTTATTGTCACAAGATAATTCAACTGGCCTTGCTGCTTTATGCCCAAATCATCCAACAAGTACAAAAGCCATTGTATATCATATGTTGTCAGCGCTAAAGCTCTATATGCTGCCTCATATGAGGGGGACCTAGAAATAGTGTTTTATTTCTTAGCTTTCCAGGATATCAAAGAATTGCCCAAGAACATGCAATATTCTGTGACAGAATTTCTAGTCTCAACACATCCTCCCCAATCAGAATTAGCAAACCCCTTTAATTTCAACTTGCCACTCCTAGGATAGAATATACTCTGGCCTGCTGTTCCTTTCAAATACATCAACAACCTATGTGCTGCCTTATGGTGTAGTTCTGTAGGTGTGTCACAAAACTGGCTTAACTGTTGCACTGCAAAAGAGATATCTTGTCCAGTTATAGTTAGATGTAGCAACTTGCTAATGAGCTTTCTGTACCCTAAGACATCTGATATAAAACCTAAATCACCATGAGCTAGCTTTGAATTCTGCTCCATAGGACTCTTTGTAGGTTTGGAACCCAAGAACCCTATCTGTTCTACCAGCTCCAGTGCATACTTCATTTAACAAATCATGATCCCTCATGTGACCTAGCCACCTCAATACTAAAAAAATATCTTATGGGACCAAAATCTTTGATTTTGAATGCCCAATGTAAATCCTCCTTGAGTTGTGTGATTTATGGAAGTGAGTTGCTAGCAACAATTATATCATTTACACAAACCAAAAGAACCAGAAATGTGCATGCGGTTCGCCTGATGAACATTGTATAACATGTATGTACTGTGTGCAACCTTGACCAATAAGAAATTTAGTCAACTTAAGGTTCCATTCTCTGCTTGTTTGCTTCAATCCATCAAATGACTTATGAAGTTTACAAACTATGTTGTTTGCAGGAGCTGTGATTCCCTCAGGTGAAGTCATGCATATTTCTTGGCCTAAGTCACCATGAAGGAAGGCATTGTCAACACCTAGTTGATACACATGCCACTGTTTTAAGGTAGACACAGCTAGAAGTAATCTGATAGTGGTTAAATTGACAACAGGAGAAAATATATATGTGTAGTCGATGCATAATTGCTGTGTAAACCCCTTTGCCACAAGCATTTCATTGTACCTCCCTATGCTCCCATCAGATTTATTTTTCACATTGTAAACCCCCAGCTAATGGGTTTCTTCCCAGTAAGAAGAGGAACTAAAGACCAGGCATGATTGGCCTCAAGTGCAGCTAACTCTAGGTGCATTGTCTTCTGCCAATGAACAGATTTGGCTGATTCTTGACAGGATGTTGGCTCTTATTGCACACTAATATTAAGAGCATATGATCTATATTTAGGTGTTAGTGAATCAAAAGACATGTAATCCTCAATAGGTTAAAGAGTATAAGATGCATGTAAGAAGGTAGAGAGGAGAAGATACAGATGAAGTGTATAAGAGACCACACTAGTAGTCTTGAAGGGATCTGGGAGGTTGTTTGACTCTAGCAGATCTGGAGGATTCAGGTTAATCAATTTGAGGAAGAGGTAAGTGGATTTCAATTTCAGTACATAGATGAGTGTCAGGCTGAGGTGTGATAGAGTCAGAAGTGTTGGAGTCAGCTGAAGCTATTTCTGATACATCAGGAGCCTCATGGTGTGAAAGATAGCTGGGAGATGGTGCAGAAGATAGAGGTTGAGATGAAGTTGATCGTTGAATCTAAGGTTCTGGTGAGGATTGTAAAGGCTCAGGAGAGTCAACAAAAGGTTGATTAATGCTATAATGCAAGAGTATTGGGTGCATATGGAGATGACAAACTTGAGGACGAATCAGTGGCAAATGTGAAGGTATGTTGATGAAATTAAACATCCCTAAAGATGAAAATGGTCTTTGTAGAAATGTTTAGCAAGAGATAGCCCTTAGTATGATGAGGTAATCCAAGATAAACGTATGACTTAGTTCTAGGATCAAACTTGGCCTTGTGTGGAAAAGTGTTGCTGGCAAACGCCAAGCATACAAAGACTTTGATTTTATGGTGTAAGGGTGCAGTCTTAAAAAGGAGCTGATGAGGTGTTTTGCTGGTGCAATAATGATGTAGGTAAAATGTTGATGAGGTGAACTGCATATTGAGTAATAACCCCAATAGCATATAGATATATTGTCCTGAAATTTAAGGGCTCTTACTGCATTGAGTATATGCTGATGCTTGTGTTCAACAACTCCATTTTGGTGTGGAGTGTTGATACAGCTGGTTTGGTGTATAATTCCATTGGTCATAAAGAAATGGTTCATCTTAAACTTCTGACCATTGTAAGTTATTATGCATTTGCTGCACTTGTCAAACTGATTAGAGACATATTGACAAAAGCTTTCAACAATGCATCTGGTTTTTGACTTTCGTTAAAGCACATATAGCTAAGTGTATTGTGCATGATCATCAACATTGGTAAGAAAATAACTTTGGCCATACATAGTGGAGTGTCTATAATGGCCCCAAGTATCAATGTGCAAAAGGTCAAAAGAGGAGTTAGAAAGAGATTCAGATACAGGAAAAGAATTTCTTTTCATTTTTGTTAAAGGACATACTATACACTCATGTGAACATCATGAGTACAGACAGAACTATCAAACTTATGTATCTTTTTTATTCTAGACATTGAGGCATGACCTAATCTATAATGCCATAGCAAGGAAGGATCTAAAAGCTGAGTAGCAGCTGACAAGCACTGGGAGAAGTAGCTGCTTGTTTAGAGACTCTATTAAGATAGTATGGACTCTTGTATTTGTTCAGTTGAACCAATCATCCTCAGGGACACACGTTCCTGAATGGCACAAAAATTTTCTAGGAACTGAATAAGCAAGGAAGGAATAGAAAGCATGTTGCTGAGTGAAAGAATATTATAAATAAAAGACGGAACATACAACACATTGTGAATAGTCAAGAAAGGATTTATAACAACTAATCCAATGTGTACAGTTGAAACTGATAAATTGTTAGGAAATTTCATAGATGTATGCTCCACTGGTTTACAAGAATGGAACAGACTGAGGTTACAACTATATGATCAGTAGCACCTGAATCTAGTATCCATATGTTCAAATTATTAGAGTGACATTTACCTTGATCATTACCTAAGATAGCATGCATCACTATTCTCTGACTTCCAGCAGGTTTTGCATGGGGCAAGGCAGATTGACTCTCATCATTGATACATAGCATTGCCATGCCTTGATCCATCTGTACATACTCATACTCTCAATCAACAACTTCGGTCAGATTCACTTGGCTCTTAGGCTCAAAACCCGGAGAAGATCCATGCTTCCTACAATATCATTGTTCAACATGTTCAATCATACCACAATGTGCACACTATGGTTTTTTTAGCCATCAGGGAAGAATCTCTCACTTCCCCTTCTATAACCATTGCCTCTACCTCTACTAACATAGTCATTAGCATTAGCAACTTTACCCACACTGTCAAAATTCTCTGTCATAAGTGTTGTAGGATTGTTATTAAAAGAACCTAGAGGATTCAAACCATTTAACTTTCTCTTATACTTCAAAGCTATTGCAAATACAACATCAACATTAAGCAAATGAGTCATCATAAACACTTGTGATTTGACAGGGTCAAATTCCTCATTTAAACCTTTCAAGAATTTTATGACATAGTCACCCTCCACAAACTCACGTATTTTGGTCCCTACATCACATCTACATCCACGACAAGTACACACTGGGACAAGCCTTAATGCCATCATCCCTTGCCGCATCACTTTCACTTTAGTAAAATAATCATTCACAGAATCATTCTCTTGCTTAATCGCATAGAAATTTCCAAGCAAATCCGAGAGTCTAAAAGCATCTCCAATACCATACCTACGCTTTAAATCACTATAGACTTCGGCAACACTATCATACCACATAACACTATATGCAATAGAAGGTAAGACACTATTCATAATCCATGAGTGTACCATAGAATTTACCCGTCTCCACATTGGGTACTGAGGGTCATTCAAGGCTGGTTGTGTATAGATCCATCAATGAAACCAATTTTATTCTTGACAATCAGTGTCATCTAAAACATCCTGCTCCACGAGTGAAAATTGGAGGATTTAAAGGAGCTATGCAAGGATTATAGTTGGACTATCATTAGGATGAAGGTAATACGAGCTACAGGTAGGATTCTCTGGTGTCTGTGAACCACCACTCCTCTGAGTACTAGATGTAGAAATCATAGCAGTTGTATTGCAACGTCAAAACACAACTGTTCACAAACTCAGGTAATCACACAGAATCCGGAAAAATTAAAAACACAATCTCGGTTGTACTATCAGTAGCCAAGAAAAGCTCGTATACCATGTCAAAATTGACTACTGCAATCAAACATTCAAGAAACAAGGAAGAAATCAAAATGGAAACTAGAGGATTTGACAGAGAGAGTGGAGGCAATTTTATTTCTCAACTTCTCAGAGTTTCAACTGTACCCGAAATCCATTTATACATTTGAATTGAGGGGGAAAAGATATAGTGAAATGATTATTCTACTCTTACTAACTGCCACTGCATAAACAAAATACAAAGGATACAAGTGACATATCAAGAGTTTAAATTGCCTCCCGCTAATACTCTTTCTTCATCGGCGATACTCTGCTACTCGGACATGATCACACTCCTGAATTATCGGAATTCCCACGTGGCAAACAGTTAAAATACTCAACACAGATTGCCAACTAATCACCTCAGTGTCCTGACTATTAATCCAGCATTTGATCTAACGACAATTGCTTAATCACTGAACAACTCTTCGCCGGATTATGCTTTTTCTTGTTTATCCCTTTCAACACCTCCTGTAACAGAGCCCAACAAGTTTATCAGTAGCATAATAGATGCAACAAGCTGCCATGAATTTTCCGTCTTGCTAGGAAATGAGCCAAGACAACCGGACCAGATTGGACCAAAAAACCAAAGCAAGCATGCTCCCAACAAGTTTCCAAACCATCACGTAACGCCATCGTTTCAGAGCATATGCCAGATTGAAAATCATACGAATACGAAAAAGCAAACAGAAACTTTCCCGCATCATTCCGAAGCAAGCAGCTGCCTCCTGACCTTGAAACTTTTGAAGCACCATCAACTTTCAACATAAAACTACGCTTGTAAACTACGCACAAACTGGAATACCACGGATTCTAGAAATACCAAGGAACCAACAAAAGTGTGACCACACTTCCTGTGGAACTCGAACCGACAAAAATAAGCGACTAATAGTTTCTTGTTCAAAACATGTAAAAGAGACAATGAATTGAAAAAACTTTTGTGTGCCCGTTCATCCTTTAATAGCTGTCTATTTATAGCCAAATACAAGAGCCTAATTACCTCCTAATTACCTATAATTCCTTCAATCTGTGATAAGATTAAGCTAATCAAATATACAATGATAATTACAAAGATTCTATCTATCTAATCAAATACAAGATAATATCTACAAGATATACAAAATATTATCTTAACATATAAACAAGATACAAACAATATCTTAACGCTCCCCCTCAAGTTGGAGCGTGTATGTCAAAAACGTCCAACTTGCCTCGTAGATATACAAACTGCTGTCGACCGAGAGTCTTTGTGAAGATGTCCGCGATTTGCATCTTGGAAGGTAGATTCCTAGGAAGTATAATCCCTGCTTGCAGTTTTTCGCGTACAATGTGACAATCAATCTCGATATGCTTAGTGCGCTCGTAAAATACCGGATTCGCTGTAATATGTAATGCTGCTTGATTATCGCAGAATAATGTTGAAGGCCTCGACAAAGGAACACGCAAATCCTTTAGAAGGTAGCGCAACCAAGTAAGCTCCAAACAAGTATTTGCCATTGCTCAATACTCTGCTTCTGCTGAAGATCTTGAAACGTTTGTTTGTTTTTTTTGACTTCCATGAAATCAATGAGTTTCCCAGGAAAATGCAGTAACCAGATATAGACCTGCGGGTAGTGCGACATCCCCCCCAATCCGAGTCACAATAGGCTTTCAAGGAGAGATCACTGTTCGAAGGTAGTAATAAACCTTGTCCTGGGGCATTCTTAATGTATCTCAACACGCGCCGTGCAGCTTGCCAATGTGGAAGACGTGGCTCATGCATGAACTCACTAAGAGTGCAAACTGAATATACGATATTGGGACGAGTAACAGTCAAATAGATGAGACGTCCCACTAAGCGCCTGTACCGAGTAGGGTCTTGCAGCAACTCACCATCATGAGGCGTTAATTTGGCTGTTTGTTCCATGGGAAAACTTTCGAGTTTGGAGCCAGTAAGACCCGCATCTTGTAAAATGTCCATAGCATACTTTCTTTGACACATGAAAATACCAGATTTAGAACGTGAGAACTCGATGCCCAGAAAATATTTCAGCTGACCAAGGTCTTTGATCATAAATTTCTTAAGTAAAGTAGCCTTGAGTCTGTTAATTTCTTGAAGATCATTGCCGGTCAATAGGATGTCATCAACATAAAGTAATACAGCCGTGAAAGAAGTGCCATGTGATTTAGTGAATAAAGAGTAATCTGCTTTAGATTGAGTATAACCTGCTTGTTGAATAGATTGAGAAAAAGTAGAAAACCAATTTCGAGATGCCTGGTTGAGACCGTATAATGATTGTTGAGATGACATATCAAGTTCTCCCCCTGTCGGCGAAAACCAGAAGGTGGAACCATGTATACGGTTTCGTGAAGAGTGCAGTGAAGAAAGGCGTTGAGTTTCTTCTTGGATGACAAGCGAGTAGGCTTGTCATACGTTAGGCAAGGGAGACATCATAAGAATATTTGAACATACCGTTTTGAACGTGTCATTCAAACCCATAAGAAACTGCATGAGACGGTCTTCTTCTCTTTGATCAGTGTGTTCTTTTTGATTGCAAGACACATACGTGCGGTATGTGTCGAGATTGGCCAGAGGCTTTTCAATTTGGTGTAGTAGACGGCTACAGTCATGGTATTCTGTGTCATTGTGGCAATTCGACCGAATGAGTGAGACATGAAAGAATCATGCTATTACATTGATTCCACATGGCGAAATTGGGGTCGGATGATGGCGGCTGGCGAACGGTCCCATAAACGAACCCGATTTTAATTTTTGCAGTAAGCGCGTGAATCACGACCTTGCACCATGATTGGTAATTCACGCCGTTTAGTTTGACAGGAACTAGCATGTGGCCTGGTTGATCGGAATGATGAACAAAGTATGGATTAGATGGATCCATAGTTATGATAGAATGAGATGTGGCTTCTTGAGAACTCATTGTAAGAAGAGCACGTAAGAAGAGTGATAGGACAAAATACTAGGAAGTTTTAGGGGTCTAGTAATTGGCTTCACAAGAAGATCTTAGGCTTACGGAAAGTTTAAGTATCTGAGGCTTACATGAAAGTTTAAGAAGCTTGCACATGCTTATGAGATCCTGAGCGATCGGCTGGATGATTAGAATAATAAGAAGGCAATATGAGGTACCAGGATTGATGCTCTGATACCATGTAAAAGAGACAATGAATTGGAAAGACTTTCGTGTGTTCATTCATTCTTTGATAGCTGTCTATTTATAGCTAAATACAAGAGCCTAATTACCTCCTAATTACCTATAATTCCTTCAATCTATGATAAGATTAAGCTAATCAAATATACAATGATAATTACAAAGATCCTATCTATCTAATCAAATACAAGATAATATCTACAAGATATACAAAATATTATCTTAACATATAAACAAGATACAAACAATATCTTAACAAAACAACAGTAGCAATGAGAAATCAATGATAAGCCCGTCCAAAGTAACACAAGTAAGCATGCCATAAGGGAATCGAATTTCGTCAAAATAAATTTCCGCAAAACTGCCAGTAGCCGAGATTGTTGAATATGTTCAAAAGCCAAGGCCAAAGAAGAAGTCCCCGCCACTGTATCCCCGCAGGTTAAGATATCCAAAGAATTGCGCAACAACGAAATATGAACTATTCTTTTCCACCAAATCTGCAGATTAAGAGGCGCCCGAGACCAGCAACATCCCATGCGCCATTCACAATGAAACGAGCAACACCGCAATCTGTTGCCGTAGGTGCTAGAAAGTCAAAATTGAAGAAAGCACAATCCAATGAGGAGTAGCATAGATGGGACAGCAACCGTTGGATTAAATAAATAATTGAAGGTCAGGATGGTGAGAGAATGAACTGGCAATCTGTTTGGAGCGTTCATGTGTGATGCACGTGAAGATTCCGTGAATTACACAATGCAATAACAGTGGAGAAGGAGAGCAACGGAAGAAGAAGGAGTTGTAGCGGGAGGATGTTTAAACATGTGAATTGATATTTGTAACCTTAGCTTTCTATTTTAGCATAGGAAGTTAGTAAGGGCAAAAATGTTATTTTGGTCTTTTTCCCTTTCCCTCCAGCTTCGAATGTTAAAAGCGCTTGTGTAGCTGAAAGCTGCAGTTGAGTTCATTCTCAATAAAATCAAGAATTTGACCTTGATCTCTTGGTGCAATTCTATCTCTCTTCCTCTTCCTTTAGTTTTTAATTTCAATTCTCCAATTTAACATGGTATCAGAGCCACATTGATTGTTAGGAGAAGTAATTGAAACTATTCTTGAGCCTTGGTAGCGTTGCAGAGTCATAAATAGTCGTTCATGACAATACAAAACAGCTATGGCTTCCAGTTCTAGTAATCAGAGGGTTGGAGGATTACATTCATCGGAGAATCCTACCAGCAGTCTGTTTTATCTGCATTCTAACGACAGTCCTGTCGTAATCCTGGCACAACCACCCCTGAATCCTCACAACTTTCACTCTTGGAGCAGAATGTTTCAGATGGTGCGGATTGTCAAGAACAAGATTGGCTTCATTGATGGAAGTATTCAGCAGCCAGGTGTAAATGATCCACTATATCCGACGTGAAGACAGGTAAATTTCATGGTTCATTCATGGATTATGAATAGTGTGTTACCAACTATTGCACAAAGTGGCATATGGTATGACAGTGCAGTGGAAGTTTGTAATGACTTAAAACGTGGGTATGGTACTGGAGATGCTTTTAGATTGTCAAATTTGCTTGAGAATTTCTATAGTGTTAAGCAAGAAAATGAGTCAGTGAACGATTACTTCACTAGAATGAAGGTTCTATGGGAGGAGATGATGGCTCTTAGGCTATCCCAGTATGTACATGTCATGGTTGCAGGTGTGATGTAGGAAATAAGATGCATGAGTTTGTGGAGACTGAATATGTTGTGAAATTCTTGAAAGGATTAAATGAGGAATTTGACCCTGTTAAATCACAAGTATTTGTGATGACTCCTTTGCCTAAAATTGACGTAGTATTTGCGATGGCTTTGAAGTATGAGAGGAAATTAAACGGTGTAAATGCCCAAAGTTCCTTCAGCAATAACCTGACAGTATTAGCAGCAGGTAGTCCTGATGGTTTGAGTGTATTAGCGAATGTTAGCACGTATGCCAGTAGAGGTGGAGGTAATTGTTATCGAAGGGGGAGTGAAAGGTTCATCCCAGATGCATCAAAAAGGCCCTTGTGTACACATTGTGGCATGATTGGGCACGTCGAGCAAAGGTGTTATAAGAAACATGGATATCCTCAAGGTTTCAAGCCCAAAAGTCAAGCAAATCTAACTGAGGTAGTAGATGGAGATGGTCAGTCTATGCAAGTTGATCAAGGAACCATGGCCTACCAGGCACCATTGCTAACACCAGAACAAACTCAACAACTCATGTCAATGCTGAGTATGAATGATACTAGTCAGATAGTTTTGCCTCAGTCAAGGCATGTTGGAAGTCAAGGGGCAGTGATTTCTGCTCTTTTAGATAATGATCAAGGTAAGTGTTACTCTAATAATTTGTATATTCTAGATTCAGGTTGTACTGATCATATAGCTTGTAACCTCAATCTATTCCATTCCTACAAACCAGTTGAGCTTATCCTTTTCTTACAATTTTCTTTTACTCAGCAAGCTTCTCTCTATCCCTTCCTTGCTCATACAATTATTTGGGTACTTGTTGTGTCATTCAGGAATGTATATCCCTGAAGACGATTGGTTCAGCTGAACAACACAGAAGCCTGTATTACCTTCATGGAGTGCGTAAATAGTCAATCATTCATTCTAAGTACTTATCAGCTAATATTCAGCTTTCAGATATTTCCAAGCTATGACATTATAAATTAGGTCATGCTATAATGTCTAGAATGAAAGAGGTGCAGAACATTAATGAAACTGTGCCTACTTGTGAAGTTACAAATAAGTGTACTATATGTCATTTAGCCATGATGAAAAGAAAGCCTTTTCTTGTATCTGAATATGTTTCTAGAGCTTCATTTGATCTTTTGCGTATTGACATTTGAGGCCATATAAACACCCCACCGTGTATGATCAACGTTCTTTTCTCGCAATTGTTGATGATCGTACAAGGTACACGTGGATATATTTGATTAGACAAAAGTCACAAACCAGGCATATCATTGATAGTTTTTATCAATATGTCCTCAATCAGTTTGATAAACGCATTAAGTGCATAAGAACTAACAATGGTCAGGAATTTAAGATGGACCAATTTTTCATGGCTAAAGGGATTGTGTACCAAACCAGCTGTGTATACACCCCACAACAAAATGGGGATTGTTGAACATAAGCACCAGTATATACTGAACATAGCCAGAGCCCTTAAATTTCAAGCCAATATGCCCATTTGTTACTGGGGGTTCTGTTGCTCAATATGCAGTACACCTCATTAATATTCTGCCTATACCACTGTTAAAACACCAAACACTTTACCAATGTCTCTTTAAAGCCAACCCTACATTTCAAGACCTTAAAGTTTTTGATTGCTTGGCCTTTACCGTCAACACTTCCCCACAGAAAACAATGTTTGATCCAAGTGCTATCCCATGTGTCTATCTTTGGTTACCCTACCACACAAAAGGTTGTTTATTATTAAACCTTGATACAAAAACAGTGTTTATTTCAAGACATGTGTAGTTTCATGAACAAAATTTCCCATTTGCCTCTGTTTTCTCTTCAAAAACATCAACCTCAACAACACCCACAAGTTTGCCCTCAGACATCATAAGACCTTTTGCTCATCATCTTGAACATTTACATTCTTCTACAGAACACCCAATTCAGCCCACATCTTCATCATCATCTGATACATCATTCCAGCATCAGATTCCTGAAGTGTCAAAACTAGTTTCAAATGACCCCAATACATCTGACACGGGGACACATGATTCTGGCTCTTCCGCTTCTACCTGTCTTGAAGTCCATTTGCCCGTGTCACGACCCCTTCAGAATGAGAACCTCAAAGATACAAGAATTAAACAGCCTCCCAGTTATCTCAAGGACTACTATTGTGGTCTCCTATCTGCTTATTCTCCTTCTTCCTCTTCTACTCACGATCCTTCTTCACATCCTCTATATGAGTCTTGCACACTTTATCCTATTGAGGATTACATGTCTTTTGATTCATTAACACCTAAGTATAGAACATATGCTCTTAATATTATTGTGCAACAGGAGACTACATCTTATCAGGAAGCATCCAAATCTTCCCATTGGTAGAAGGCAATTCAGTGGAGTTAGCTGCATTGGAGGCCAACCACACATGGTCTCTAGTTTCTCTTCCTGCTGGCAAGAAACCCATAAGCTGTAAATGGGTCTATAAGGTGAAGTATGAACCTGATGGTAACATAGAGAGGTACAAGGCCAGACTGGTTGCAAAAGACTTCATGCAGCAAACATGTATTGACTATACAGACACATTTTCCCTGTAGCTAAACTAACCGCTGTTAGGTTGCTTCTAGCTGTATCTACCATAAGACAACGGCATGTACACCTATTGGAAGTAAACAACGCTTTCCTCCATGGTGACCTAAGCTAAGAGATCTATATGACATTACCTGAAGGATTAGATGCTCCCAACACAATCACAGTCTGCAAGTTACACAAATCCCTCTATAGATTGAAGCAAGCGAGTAGGAAGTGGAACATTAAACTGACTAAGTTTCAGGTTGATCAAGGCTACAAGCAGTCCAAGAATGATTATACTATGTTTATCAAGCAAACAAATACCACACTCTTGGTTTTTTTAGTCTATGCAGATGACATAATTGTCGCCAGCAATTCATCCTCTCAGATCACGGTTCTTGAGGAAGCATTGCACCAAGCCTTCGAAATTAAAGATTTAGGCCCTCTTAAGTACTTTCTTGGTATAGAGAGGTGACTAGGTCACATGGGGGATCATAATATCCCAAAGGAAGTATGCACTAGAATTGATAGAACAGCCGGGTTTCTTAGGTTCAAAACCTGCGGACAGCCCTATGGAGCAGAATTCTAAGTTTGCTCATAATGATTCACAGTTGATCTCTGATGTATCAGCATACAGAAGAGTCATAGGTAGATTGTTATACCTCACGATCACTGGGCCAGATATTTCATTCACAATCCAGCAACTGAGTTAATTCCTAGATAAGCCTACAGAATTGCACCTAAAGGCTGGGCATAGATTACTTAGGTACTTGAAAGGGACACCTAGGCTAGGCTTTTTTATGCCATTAATGGCAAATTGGAGTTGAAAGCATTTGCTGATTCTGTCTGGGCAAGATGTGTGGAAACAAGGAAGTCTATTACTGGGTATTGTATGTTCCTGGGTGATTCACTAATATCCTAGAGTGCCAAGAAGCAAAGTACCGTATCTAAGTCCTCTTCTGAAGCAGAATACAGAGCTTTAGCGATGACAACATGTGAAGTACAATGGGTATTATGCTTATTAGCTGATTTGGGCATAAGACATTGAAAGCTAGTGGAGTTGTTGTGTGATAATAAGAGTGTTGTTTACATTGTGGAAAATCCTATATTTCATGAGAGGACAAAACACATTGAGATTGATCGCCACATCGTGAGAGAAAGATATCAACAAGGAGTCATTCATCCTATGCCCATCAGGTCTGAGTTTTGGCTAGCTGACATCTTTACAAAAGCCTTAGATTCAGGGACACTGTGAAATCTAACTACTGCTATGGGAGTGTGTAACATTTTTGATAAGTTAGGTTGGGGGGGGGGGGGGGTTTGCAGTAAGTGCTACAGAGTCCTTAGCTTTCTATTTTAGCATCAACAGTGGAGAAGAAAGGGAGCAGCGGAAAAAGGAGGAGTTGTAGCAGGAGGATGCTTAAACATGTGAATTGACATTTGCAACCTTAGCTTTCTATTTTAGCACAGGAAGTTAGTAAGGGCAAAACTATAATTTTGTTCTTTTTCCCTTTCCCCCCAGCTTCGAATGTTAAAATCGGTTGTGTAGCTGAAAGCTGCAGTTGAGTTCATTCTCAATTAAATAAAGAATTTGACCTTGATCTCTTGGTACAATTCTCTCTCACTCTTCCTCGTCCTTTAGTTTTTCATTTCAATTCTCCAATTTAACACAATCCTCCAAAGTTGATCTCGCTATAAAATCATCAAGTGGTATTTCTTCTAACCAAGAATAAAAAAACCAGAGCAACCAGCCCACATTAGGTGCAGGTCAACATCATCCCGCACTCTCATCAAGTGCCGCCAAATAACTGAATCTACGGATGTATTTTTGAACAGTCGTATGGGGCTTACTGTCACAATATTTAGAAGCATAATATTTCGCCCAAACAGAGCCCAGCTGCCGAAATCGAAACCAGAGCTTCCAACCAAAAGATTCTTCCGCATCATGCAAACGTCGAAAACCCAAATCACCTTCCTCTGCATGAAACTATTTTAGAGAGACTCAATATTTGAAAACATCTTCAATATCTGAAGATGCTCAACAATTGAGGGTATCTCAATCATTAATAAAAACTCTTCTACTTCATTTTGTTTTTGATTTTTAAGCACAACAGGTTTAAAATTATATAGTTTACGTATTTTATCTTTACATTTCTTTGAGAGTCCGTAATCTTCACTAAGTAGATATATTTATATAATCTACATCACTTGTGATTGCTTTAAAAAATGTCATCTATCTTTTGTAAGGCCAAAATAAAACACTGAAGCATAAAAGTTACCTCGAGCTATGGTTGCTTAATTGATGTCCTCAATCTGGAAGTCTGCGGGAGAGACAAGCTTTGGAAAAGAGAGTTTTCTAACCTATGTTTATCAGCGAATGCTTAATTGCTTATTTTTTCATGGTGTATCACATGTTTTGTATTTATAGAATAGGTTAGGGACTCTTTTCATGTTTAACTGATAATTAATTCCTTCCATCAAGGAATTATATTGATTGTAAATTTGTTACGCCCCGCAAACTAGGGTCAAAGAAAAAGAAAAAAAAGAAAAAAATAAATAATACATATATGTGTGTGTGTATGAAATAAACATAGGATAAATAAAAACAAATAGGAGTTATCCTAAACTAAAGTGAGTAGGGAAAGTGAAGATAGAATTGAATAAGGAGATTACCATAGAAATGATATCCTAAACATATTAGGAAACTACTTAAATTATTTTTTTAAATGAAGCATATTTTATTAAGGAAAGCCTCACTTGTGGTGGAGGACATGAATGTTCATCATATGAAAAAAGAGAATATAGCAAGCTAATGATTGTCAACCTCCAATCATATATGATATGGCACATTAAAACCTTGCCAAATAAAACCGTCCTTATAGATAAAACGTTGGAGAAAGAAAAACGTACATATTTATATAATTGGAACGCTGAACAAATACAAATCGTACTAAATAATATAACTGAAGGAAATCATTAACTATATGTGCCATGAGCTCCCACCGAAATTGTGCTATCTGGCCACTTCGGAATGTGTGTGGTTGAAATTCAGCCACTGCCTTAGCGCCCTCTGTAAGAAGCCAATATAAGCCAGGGAAATTGACAAGAAGAGATAGATATCTATTCATCGGTCGCACCTCCCGTAAGTGTTCCAGCAGTAATCGTGTATGCCACAAAAATAAAATGGTCAAAACAGCATAATCCAGGTATAATGAATAGAGAAAAAGGAATGCCACGTATATACCGACGTTGCCTGTATTCAAAAGAACACATGCAACTGCTAGTAAAAGTAGTCTGGGGATATTCCTATCCAGCATGACTTAAGCTTATCGACAAAACGTGGTAGGAAATGGTTATGTTCCTCAGCAAGACCACAGATAATTAATATGGGAAATGGTTATGTTCCTCAGCAAGACCACAGATAATTAATATGTGTTCCGCATAGTAAAAATGATTGAGTAAGATGAACAATAATTAAAGAAGTGACGGAATAACGTACCAACGCTGCCTATGCCAAGAAGTGACATAGGCAACTATTTCATGATCAGGTCGATCCATTAGGAAAGAATATGATCAAAAGCGGATGTTAGGGACTGAGATATCCAAGGTAATGGCCCCTCGAACTTCACATGGAAAATCTGTTGAAGAAGCAAAAGTTGTAACGCCTACCGAATGTAGTCCATATCTCGATAGTGTATGTGTCGCCATGTTTGCCTCTCGTGGGCAATAAGTAACTAATGAGCCGTTTAAACTCAAAAACTGGATGGTACGCCACAAGTTAGAGGCGTAAGAGCCTGTGAACCGGTTAGGGGCAGATAGATGATGTAGTAACACTCTACAGTATGTTTCTATGATCAAATGGTCATGATCCCGAGAATAAAAAATGAGTGCATACTGTAATGCTATAAGCTCGGCCCTTAATGGCATCATGGCAGACAGATAGAAACAAATGGCAGTGATCAATTCCCCGCGATGATTACGAAATACTACTCCTGCAGCTGCTTTATGTAGTCTTACCGATGCGTCAAAATTCAACTTTAATTTGCCTGAAGATGGCTGCTCCCATCGCACAATTCTCCGTCGCCGCGAGTGGATGGTTGGAGAGAAAAAGCGGGTTGTCAAGTATGGGATGTGCTGAGAGTATTTTCATTCCTGGGTTGCGGCACACCAAGTATATACATGATCTCTAACCCGTTCAAACAATCTCCTAAAGAAAACCTGCTTTCTCCAAATCTGATATTTGTATATTCTTTATAGATGACCCAAGCTACCAGTGAAGGCACCATAGCCCTCAATTGACCAATCATCGTATGTAATGAAGATGCTCGCCACCATCGTATTAAATGTAATTGTACTGTTGACTGTGAAGGCATTGGTCAAGAAAATAATATTGAGATTTCCTACCATAATGGCGCTATTGCTGGACAATGCAGAAAAATATGATCCAGAGAATCCGAATGCAGCCTGCAAAAAACACATTGTGTGGGATATATAGTCTGCCAAACACGTAGATTGTTAGTGAGGGGTAGGGATCGCATCCATAACTTCCAAAGAAAACAACCTGCCACCCAGTGGCAGGCTTGGCCACCAAATGTATCGTGAGTAGAGAAGTTGAGATGACTCATCAGATAGAATTATGTATACGGACTCTAGTGTGAATTGTCCAGAATTTTCAGCAGTCTAGGAGAGGCCATCCGGGGTGGCCTGTATAAGAGGAGTCATATAGTCATTGATCCTGCAGATACGCTTCCAAGCAGGTGAATCATAGATGTGAGCATATAAAGATGCCCGTGACCATATTTTATCCGACTATATACAGCCCACAACAATGAAGAATTGTGATATTTCCACCACAACTAACATGCATACGCCTGCTGCACCCTGGAGAGGTTGCGAATGTCCAGTCCCCCGTATTATTTAGGCCGCCAAACATTATTTCAAGATTGCCAATGATGACGGCCATTCCACAAAAAATGTCATTTTACGGTTTAAAATGTTAAGCACACTTTGCGGCAATCTTGAACTAGCTATAATATGAAGTGGCATAGAACATAGTACATGCCATATTAAAATCACCCGGCCAGCCATAAATAGCAGTTTAGATGACCAAGAATTCAAGGAAGCATCAAAATGAACAATCAACAAGATACGATAAGCAGCACAATTTATCTCTTTATACAAATATGATCCAAGATATTTGATAGGCAGGGAAGAATGACGCATACCAAGGACTTGAGAAACACGTGCCTTAGAAACTCCTTCTCTGACCACAACCTGGCTTTTGTGAAGGTTCACCAACTGACTCGAAGCTTCCTGATAAGTGTCCAAACATTGACAAAAGTGTTGTAAGTTCCGAATGTAACCATTTAAGAATATCACCAAATCATCCGCAAATCCCAGATGTGATACTCGTGGGACTCTGCCTACTTAAAAGCCGCTTATGACACCATTCTCCATAAGCGTATTCCGCCCCCTAGAGAATCCTTCAGATGCCAAGATAAATAATAGTGGCAAAAGCAGATCACCTTGTTTTACTCCTCGTCACACCTAGAAAAATCCCACTAGTTTTCCATTTATTAAGATTGAATAACGAGTCGCAGCTAAGTTGTTGATGAGAAAGCGCACTAATCTCGCATGGAAGCCCTTTGTCGTCAAAAGATTCTCTAAATAAGACCAACATATCCTATCAAAAGCTTTCGTCATATCCAACTTGATAATAACATGACCGCCTGAGTTGGCCTATCTAACACATGCACCATTTCATGTGCCAGAAGGATTTTCTCTGTAATATCTCAACCCTTTATAAAGCCAGCCTGCTCTGGACATATTAATCACAGGAGAAGCAAAGAAAATTATGTAGCCAGAATCCTTGTAATTATCTTGGCTAAAAAATTAGTCAGACATATAGGCTGAAACTCAGAAAATGTTTGTGGACTTGCCATTTTAGGTATAAGCGTAATAAGAGCTACTGCCATCTGACTTGATGGCCTTATGCCAATGAAAAACTCATGGACTGCTTTATGGACATCCAAAGAAATTACCTTCCAGAAATGCTAATAAAAAGATCCAAGGAAACCATCCGGACCAGCTGCATTTGTTGGACTTAAATCCGATACTGCCTGCTTTACCTCGTCCAAAGCTGGTAAAGAAAGTAGATAACGATTGTCTTCATCTGATACCATGAATGGAATATATTGCAAAATGTCATCGTGGTGCACCGCGGGCGTGCCTGTAAACAAGGTCTTATAATACCGAATTGCCTCATTTACGATATCTTGCTGGCTGTCGCACTCCACCCCATGTTATGCCCTGCACTATCTAGAACTAAAATTAAATGAGGGGATAAGTTTTAAGAAATTGACAACCCATTTAATGATAAATTAATTAAGGATTAAATATTAGAATTTAAGAATTTAAGAAAAAAGGATTTAAGTAAAATACAATTTAGAAATTCCAGTTTTGCCCTTTCCCATAACAAAACTGACAGAACGTCAATCTTTCCCCCATTCTCTCAGAGAAACGTCGACTTCTCCCTTCCCCAAGCCCTAGCCGATTCTTCAACAGTGTAGAGGAAGAAGACAGCCTCCAGGAAACCGATCCAACCTCTGTTCGTTTTCAATCCGATTGCTAGTAATCAAAGGCAAGTAATCTTCTTATAAGTTCCTATGATTTGTGAAGAAAAAGGCCTTATTTTTGTATCAAAATTGGATCACCATGCAGTATTATACCCTTGCTTATCTATATGTGAATTATGTGCAATTTCTGTGTTTTGGATTTGATGTTTTGCCCATCCTACGTTGGAAATCTAATTTGGCGTTGATGAATGTATGAACTCCTGCGAATCCCTATCCCTTGAATCCCCTTTGCTGCAACCTTGCTGCTTGTTAGGGTTTGAGGGTAAAAGGTGGGATCTTTGGATTGATAGGGGCAAAATCCTTGAGTTCTAGGCTTGAATCTTTGTTATGTATGTGTGTAGTGTTCAAGTTGTAGTTTAAGTATGAGATGATAGCAGGGATTAGGCCTGGAATGATTGGGATGGAGTTTGAGAACGATTGAAGTTTTGGTTCTGCAGTTTCTGCAGAAATCACGAAGAAGTTTTCTGGGAATCGCAGACATCGATCGATCAATGTAAGCAGGTTGAGCGACTGAAGTGAGGCAGAAAGTATTCTGACGGACTTCGATCGATCGATGTGAGGGTATGAAGTCACTTCAATCGATCGATGTAGGATGATGGATCGACTGATGTGAGACAGAAGGATTCTGACGGACTTCGATCGATCGATGTCAGGGTATGACATCGATCGATGTAGGGTATGATGTTAGCCAGTTTCTTGGGAAAATAGAGGAAAGAGAGAGAAGTTAGAGGGTCAATTGGGTGACATCAGAGGCTTCTTAGGACTTAATTGAGATCAGTTTTAGTCTTGGGAACATGTTTTAAGATAGTGAATCAGCGTTAAAGATTTCACGAAGGATTCGTACTAGACTTCAGTGTGGATGATCTAAGGGGTTAGGAATGAATGCTTGAGAGTTCGGTAAGGTTCAAATGGAGCGTGTGAGATTGTATAGTTCGTCATTTACGTCCCTAATATGAATGTTTATGTGAGGCAGGCCTGAGCATGTAGTGGTACGCTTGAATGTGAGAGTGAGACGAGTCTCCCATGATTGAATGACATGTGAATGTGCATTCTTGCATCATGGAACTTGCATTGCATCATGTTTTGATAAGAGCTGTGCCTTGGCACATGGTATAAAGTACTTTGCGAAATGAGCTGTGATGTGCTACATGGTATAAAGGCAAGTTGTAGCCATCACAGGATATAAAGTGAGCTGTAATGTGACACAGGGTATAAAGACAAGCTGTGGAACATTACAGGGTATAAAGTTCAGATGTAATGTGTCATAGGGTATAAAGACAACCTGTGGCCCATTAGAGGGTATAAAGTTATATGATCGGGCATTGTGACATGCATTGCACTGTTTTGAAAAGTATTGCATAAGCATTTGTGACGGTGTAGTGTAGAGCATTATTTGAAATGGCATGCATCATATGTTTCATTCCGGTATGATTGATATATGAGTGAATCGTTGTTTACTTGTGTGTTACTTGTTCTTTTCGTTTATTATGCAAGTAAATCTGAACTTTTGAATAACTCAGGAGATGTGCCCTTATTCCCCTTGATATTGATATTCACTCATGTCTTGCCATGTGATGATCTCGTATGTCTTATAAGCGGGTTACTTGCTAGCGTTTTTCGCTGAGGGTTCTACCCCGTTGTTTTGTAGATGAGCCTGAATATGACATGATATTCATTAAGGACGACGACGAGTGGGCTGAGTGGGATGCTTAGAGCCTATATTGGGAATTGTGATAGACCAATTCTTGCTATTTATGTTGTTTTATTCAGTTGAGAATTAGATGGATGCGTCCATAAACAGTTTTTATTTATTTATGCTTTTGGGAATATAGATTTGATGGATTTAGATTTTAATTTTGCATGTGTCTCTATACTTATTTCTCTTACGTCAGTGATGATGTGTATGTGAGAGTAGCGATGTCTGGTAGTCCTCTTAGTAGGCTACGACAGGTGCACCGGTTCAAGTCTGCTGTCCAGGCCGGGGCGCTACAGGTGGTATCAAAGACCAGGCTTCAGATCTACCTCGGAGACCTAGGTTATGTCATATAGTGTCTTAAGCTATGATCTTGGCCTTAAGTTGATCTATATGTTTAAGTATTTGATCTTAGATATAAGATAAATTGAGTTGGGTGTGTGCAAGTGCGATATAACTTAATTAAAGACTAGACATTTATTTCCCTTAACGTATGCAAGTTCCATTCCGTGTAACACATATGAGCCTTCAGTACTATCTTTTGAATTGCTGAATGCTAATAAGCACTGATCTTGCAGAAAGATGCCTCCTAGAAGAGAAAACCCTGGAAACGGTGGCAACAGAAACGAAAATCCTCAGCCACCACAGATGGTAATGCCTCAGGCCCTAATGGATGCTATAACGGTGATTACGCAGGGAGTTGCTCAGCAGCAGCAGCAACCTCCTCCTCCACCACCACCTCAGCATGGAATATAGTATTATATTGGGGAAATGCGAAGATGCATGTCCCCATCTTTGAGGGGACCACAGACCCAGAGATAGCCGAGTTTTGGATAGAAGAAGTGGAGAAGTGCTTCAGGCTAGTGCAGGTGCCTGAAGAACATAAGGTGGATGTGGCCACGTCCTTGCTGAGTGGCCGAGCCAATGCTTGGTGGAATGGTACCTTACCGAAAATGACTCCCCTGTCTCTTGGAGACAATTTGTTGAGATTTATAAAGATTATTACGTGCCTGAGACTACAATATTAGAGAAGATGAGGCAGTTTGATAAACTGGAGCAAGACAGGATGTCCATTTCTGATTACGCTGACAGGTTCCACGCCTTGGGTAAAATTCACGCCCATAGTGTTGGAAAACAACAGAATGAAGATGCTCAAGTTTGAGCAAGGTCTGAACCCCCGCATTCGGTCAGCTATAGCGGGGTCTAGTTTGAAAACTTTCGCTGAAATGTTGGATGCTTGTTATCCGGTAGAGAGCGATATGCATAGGTCTCAGCCTAGAGAGGCTCGTGACGACATAGGCAAGAGGCCAAGGGACGATAGGAGTGGAGGTAGACCCAGACGTTGGGTCAAAATCCCCCGGAGAGGTTAGACAGGACAGTTTCAGAGGGCACCACAGCTGAGTCAGCCTGATCGGCAGGCACCCAGTGTGTGCCTCAATTGTCAGAAAAATCATGTTGGGGAGTGCTAGAAGAAGACGGGAGCGTGCTTCAAGTGTGGTAAGACAGACCACAGGATCAAAGACTATCCCGAGTGGAAGCAGAGACCACAGGGAGACTCAGGGCCACCACAACAACAGAGAGCTAGGCCCAAAACCAATGCCAGAGTCCATGTCATGACGGATGCCGAGGTGCAGGAGAACACCGATGTCGTGACAGGTATAATTTTAGTTAAGTTTTAGTTGTTTAAGTTAGAATTAAATTTTCTTTACGTGAGATTTTCCCGTGCTATGCTCTTCGTGAATAGGTGCTATTCTAGTAAATAAAGTGCCTGCGAACGTGTTGTTTGATAGTGGTGCAAGTCACTCTTTTATATCTAAGAAATTCGCCAAAGGACTTGATTGCCTGCCCGAGTGGCTTGAGACCCCCTTCAGAGTGCAGGCAGCTGGTGATCAAGTACTGGTCTCACATCATCAGTACAAGGACTGTGAACTGGAGTTGGATGAGAAAATGTTTTCCGCCACCTTGGTTCTGATTGCGATGCGCGATTTTGATGTAATTTTTGACATGGATTGGTTGACTACGCATCATGCCAACATTGACTGCAGATGTAAACAAGTGACCGTTAAGGATCTCGAGATGAATGAAGTGACGGTTCAAGGAAATGTTAAGCTGACAAAGACCCCCACAAAAATTTATTTGACTGTGGTTAAAGCTTTCAAGGCTTTGAAAAAGGAAGCAGAGGGATTTATGGTTTATGCTATGGATGCTAAGCAGGAGATTCCCTTCATTGATCAGATTCCGGTAATCAACGAATTCAAGGACGCATTTCCAAAGGACGTGCCTGGAGTATCCCCATCAAGAGAAGTGGATTTTGAAATCAATTTGATCCCAGTTGCTGAGCCTATATCTAATGCACCTTACAGGATGACCCCATTTGAACTTAAGGAGTTAAAGGGACAATTACAGGAGTTGTTGGACAAGAAGCTGATTCGTCCTAGTGTATCACCCTGGGGAGCCCCTGTTTTATTTGTCAAGAAGAAGGATGGCTGTTTGCGATTATGTATCGACTATAGAGAGGTGAACAAAATAACAATCAAGAATAAGTATCCATTGCCAAGGATCGAGGATTTATTTGATCAGTTGAAGGGTGCCTGATGGTTTTCGAAGATCGACCTTCGTCAGAGGTACCATAAGTTACTTGTGAAAGCAGGGGATGTCCCTAAAACAGCCTTCCGTACTCGATATGGGCATTATGAATTCTTGGTGATGCCTTTTGGATTGACTAATGCCCCAACAGTTTTCATGGATTTAATGAACACCGTGTTCCGAGAGCAGTTAGATCAGTTTGTGGTGGTCTTCATTGACGACATTTTGGTTTACTCCCCTGATGAGCAATCCCATGCGGAACATTTGAGAGTGGTGTTGGAGATTCTGAGACGGCAGAAGCTGTATGCCAAATTTAGCAAGTGTGAATTTTGGCTAAGGAGTGTGACCTTTTCTCGGTCACGTGATTTCTGAGGATGGAATTTCAGTGGATCCTAAGAAAGTGTAAGCCATCACTGAATGGCCGAGATCCACGAATGTGACAGAAGTTAGAAATTTCCTAGGCCTAGCAGGCTACTATAGGAAGTTTGTTGAAGGATTTTCAACCATTGTAGTTCCCTTGAGCCGACTTACCCAGAAGAAAACTAAATTTGAGTGGTCTGCAGAATGCGAGCAGAGCTTTTCTGAACTCAAGAAGAGATTGACCACGGCCCCGGTGTTGGCACAACCCTCCGGCACCGATGGCTTCGTGATCTATAGTGATGCGTCCAAGAAAGGACTAGGTATGTACATAATTACAACTGTTGTATTGTATGTATGTATCGGACGTGAACTAACTTTCTGTTTGTAGGATGTGTCCTGATGTAAAATGGACGAGTTATCTCTTATGCTTCGAGACAGCTGAAACCTTACGAACAGAATTACCCGACGCATGACTTGGAGCTCGCAGTAGTAGTGTTTGCTCTTAAGATTTGGAGACACTACTTATATGGAGAAAAGTATGCAGTGTTCACCGATCATAAGAGTCTGAAATATTTATTTTCGCAAAAAGAGCTGAATATGAGACAAAGGAGATGGTTGGAGTTACTCAAGGATTATGATTTGACCATCAACTATCACCCTGGTAAAGCCAACAGAGTGGCAGACGCATTGAACAGATAGTCTAGCCACGATAGACAGTCTCCTTTGGAGCGAGAGATCGAAGAGTTTAGTCTGGATGTTGTAGACTCAGTGGCGAATGTCCTTACAACCTTATCTATAAGCCCAAATTTGGTAGACAAAATTAAAGAAGCTCAGTATGACGATGCCACACTGAAGGAAATCCGTGACAAATTGAACACGGGGCCGGTAAGAGATTTCCAGATGAGAGAAGATGGAAGTCTATGGTTTCAGAACCGGCTATGCGTGCCAGACAATGAAGAGCTTCGAAGGGAATTGCTACGTGAAGCTCATGTTAGATTATAAAATGTTTTGATGATATAAAAAGATGTTTTAAAAAGGGCTAAGATGAAATTTCACACCTTAAGTTCGAAGCAAATTGAGAAAAACATGTGCGAGACGTAAATCTCTCATAGATCGGTTGAAGTACACATCAGTCCCTCAGGAGGCACATGGCTCGATCCGTGTGAAGCTTGGTAAACGTTTGAGCTCTCAGATCCACGTCATACTCTCAACCAAGAGACGTGGATCGATCGACGTATAACTGAGAGACGTCGATCTCTCAGCTTAAGGTATGTCGATCGATCGACATACATCTGAGAGACGTCGATCTCTCAGCTAAGCGCACGTCGATTGATCGACATCTGACTGGGAGACGTCGATCTCTTAGCCAGGCATACGTCGATCGATCGACGTCTGACTGAGAGACGTCGATCTCTCAGCCAGGCATACGTCAATCGATCGACGTGTGACTGAGAGACGTAGATCTCTCAGCTCTGGCACGTAGATCAATCGACGTCTCCAGAGTTCAAAAATTTTCAAACGTTGGAACAAAATCCAAGGGAGATCTATGAAATTTTGTCTCTCCAATCTTGCTCAAATTTCTTGTGGACTTTAACCCAACATACTACATGCTTCCTTGACTATTTTAACCATGTCTAAGATTCTCTAGGGTGGCTATCCAAGATCAAATCACTCCATAGGGTGGCTAAAGACTATTTGGGCACTATCTTGACATTTTTGAAGATGAAGACTTGGTTGTGAGCCTCAAAAACGTGGTCAACTTTATCTATAAATAGAAGAGGCTTGGATGGAGCAACAACACACTTTCAACATCATCTAGCTTCATTTTCCATTGTTGTATATTTCTCTCATACTTGTAAATTTGTTTAAAGCTTGTCTAGCTTTTCTTTGATCTTCATTATTGTATATTGAGAGAAAGAGAGTCAAGCACAAGAGGAACCATAAATATTTGATCTCTTGCTTGTGCTTAGACTTGTGAGAAAGTGTGAACCTTACTATATCTCTTCAACCCACTGTGAGAAGTTCTTGAGGGAACTTTTGTTGAAGTTGTGAGGAAGCAAGAAGTTGCTTTTGCTAAGAGTTGTAGTTGTTGTAGTTGCACAAGTGTGTTTTTGTGCAAGAAGTTGCTGTTGTTGTTGCTTACACTAAAGTGTTAGTGTAAGTGTTGCTGTGGTTGTTCTTATTAAGAAGAGTAGTTGTTGAAAATCCACTTTGGAAACAAAGTGGTAGTGGAGTAGAATCATTTACGATTCGAACCACTCTATATCCGGTGTGCTCATTCACTATCTCTCATCTCCCATTCTTACTCTGATTTTGAATATCTTTTTGAGTTGAGCCAAACGAGAAAATTCCGCAAAAGAGCCAAACACTCTATTCACCCCCCCCTTCTAGAGTGTATTTCGGACCTAACAATTGGTATCAGAGCAGAACCTTGATTGCTTGGCCTATCTTTGCAAGTAGCAAGGTTAAAGATCATGGTAATGACAACCTCAACCTCAACCTACCTCTTCATCTCCTAAGCCTACTGCACTATTTTCCGGATCAAACACTAAAGCACCTATGTTTGATGCCCAAAATTATTCCTTGTGGAAATTTCGAATGATCAATCACTTGAAAGGCTGTGGATTTGATATATGGAGAGCCATTGTCAAAGGAATTGAAGTTCCTATGATTACCAACTCAAAAGGAGAATCAATATTCAAAGATGAGGATGACTACACCGATGAAGAAAAGATAAGATTTGCTATTAATGCCAAAGAATTTGATATTCTCTCAAGTGCTCTCACCACCACCGAGCTTATAAGACTTCAAGGTCTTGAAACAGCCCATGAGGCATGGAAAAGGCTTGAAATGATACATGAAGGAACTGAGAAAGTAAGAATGGCCAAACGACTTATGCTCATGAAGGATTATGAGATGTTCGGAATGAAAAGCGGTGAAAAGATTGAGGAGACAATCGATCGATTCACACGAATAGTGAATCAACTCTCCATGGTGGACAAGAAAATCTCAAATGAAGACCTTGTCTCAAAACTCCTCAACTCTTTGCCAAGAGAATGGACACCCAAAGTCACCGCCATCACCGAATCAAAGAATCTCAAGACTCTTACCCTTGATGAGCTATCCGGTAATCTTCTTACTCATGAAATTCTTATTGATGAACAAAATAGGATGAACCCTATCAAGCCCACACAAACATCACACAAAGGATTGGTGGTAGAGTCCGATGAATCGGATGAGGAAGTTGCCCTTCTAGTAAGAAAATTTAGAAGAATGGCAACTAGAAATAAAGCTCATGCAAGAAAGTTCTTCAAAAGACCATCTAAAGAAAAGGAAGCAAATGAAAATTGCTATAGATGTGGTCGACCCGGTCATTTCATTGCCGACTGCCACGTAAAAGGGCCACAAAAGCAAGAGAAGAAGGTCTTTCCTCAAAAGAAGAAAGCCCTCAATGCGGAGGTAACCACGTGGGATGATCTTCTTTCGGAATCGGAAGGAGAAGAAAGTGAAGATCAAGGTGTTGGACTTGTTGCAATGGTTGACAATTCAAAGATTCAACATGCTTGTCTTATGGCAATTGAAGATGATCTTGAGGTAAATTCTAACCCCTCAAATTTTCATGATGAAATAGGAGATTTGCAAGATAACTTTGAAAAATTGAATCTAAAATATAAGCATTTGAAGAAAGAGTTCAAGAAATGCATCTTAGAAAATAAGAGCTTGCATGACAAGAAGATTTTGATGTTTCAAGAGCATGACATCATACTTACCATGCATAAAACCGTAGCTCTTGAAAATGTAGAAATTAGAAAAGAATGTGAGAAACTAAAGTTAGACTTACAAAGACTAACAAATGGTAAAAAAAAT